>JAAALK010000283.1:39346305-39946305 GCA_019279435.1 Zizania palustris | reverse complement strand
TGCTTTTCTTTTTTCACAGTTTGGTCATTATCACTCTTGGACTCTTTAAAGGAAGTTTTCCCTCTGCTACTACTAGAACTTCGTTGCAGAGTGGGGTTGTTGGTGTAGGATGCATGAATTGTATTCCTTTCCTTGAGAAGCTCATCGATCTATGAAGAAAAATGATGTCAGAACAATTTGAGAAGCAGAAATAAGTATTTCACAGATACACATACTACCATTTGCATTTCTTGAGCGTATCTGCTTGTCATCTCAGTGAACTTTGCTAAAACCTGCCAATTTCAGCTATTAACAATGCTGTCTCTTGGCATGCCAGTGAGAAATTTGCAGACAGGAACAATCTAAAAGGTGTGATTATACCTCCCTATACTCAGACTCAAATTTAGACAGCTCAGATCGCTTTGCAACTATCTTTGCCTCCACGCTCCGCAACTTCTCCTTTTCAGTAGAAAAGGGTTCAGCACATACAACCTCTATGGTATAAGTTGCACTCTTGAAGAAATTATCACCTAAATAAAGTGACTGACTTTTAAAGCCATTGTAAACTGCGAGGGATTACAAACTAATGCAAGCAACAAAAAATGGTTTACCATAGACAGCAAAAAAATGGGTTCCTGCTTTTAGTTCATTTACTTCACAGGGTTGAAAGCCATCCAATCTTTTAAAGAATGCACTATCAGGATCCTTTGCAGCAGGAGCCTGGCAATAATAATGGCTTGTAAAGAGGCAACCACAAAGTAACACATGGAGAGGTAACCAGACACTAGTTTGTATACTCACTGAATTATTGTGTTCAAAACGATAGACTGGAAAACCAAGAAAGAACATTCCAGCAGAACTAACTTTTCCGGTCTTTGCACTGTCTTCCTGCACTATCATGATACATTAGCTGAAATCGTACTCAAGGCATCAAAGACTAGCACAAAAAATAAAGGAGGTATATCTCTGGCCTGTGCAAAAAAAATATTGTAACATAAATTAAACTCGTTGATGATCTATAATGTGTTGTGGATTATATTGCATACAAAATTTACAGGAAGAAGCTGGTACAAAAATATTCATGTGTTTGGGCATTTCATGCTTTGCAGGTGATAAGCTAGTCCCAGATAAAAGTAATCGTTTAGAACTTACTTTCACTAAGACTACCAAAATATAAGCAGACTATACATACCTGTAAAGCAAGGCTTAACCCACCATTTTCTTCAGGCTCGAAATACAGCAACTGAAAATAAGAAAAAACTACTTTAGAAAGAACTTCTGCATGACTGCATGGGGAAACTTGCTAAACTTACAGTTCATATGTACCATGATAATCTCAAGAGAAACAGTCAAACAGACAAACAGCTAAGTAGCTAACCACACGTCCATTATTATAACAATTATGATTGTCAGCCTTTGCAATAAAATTTTTCAAGAAATAATGCCTGTATCTCAACCAAATTTCTAGATGTTCAGAAGGGAAAACAAAAGGCGACAGCTAAGTTAGCTGAGCTGTTAAACATACAACTAAGATTTTGGGGGAATGGGCTTTTTGGACACCAGAATCATGAATAGGGCTCTTCTAGGCAAATGGATCTTTCATATCATTGAGAAGGAGTGTATCTGTTATGATATCTTGAACAGAAAATATAATCTGAGAGGTGGTCTCTTCAATCTGGGAAGGGTAAAGGGGTCCTGTTTCTGGACCAACATCATGAAAGAAAGACAACCCATTCAGATGCACTGTAACTATTAAATTGGGGATGGGAAGAGTACTTTGTTCTGGAAGGATTACTGGCTTGGTGATGCCCCTCTCAAAATTACTTTCTATCAGCTGTATGATATTTGCCAGGACCCAGATGTCCTTGTTGAGAAGGTTCATGAGATTGATTGGAATATTCAATTTAGAAGGTCCCTTACTGCTGCTGAGACCAATTCCTGGATTGAGCTTAGAAATCTTATTGGTAAAGTGGTGATCTGTGATAGACCAGATAAGGTAGTTTGGGGTTTGAGTAATTCCGGGTTCACTACTAAGTCATTGTACAGATTCATGTCCTTTAGAGGGGTCTGAGGGGTCTGACGATACTCTGAGACTTGTTTGGCGGTGTGCAGCTCCTCTAAAAGCAAAAAAATTTCTTTGGTTGACCCTAAAGGGTAGAATCCAGACGGGTGACCTGTTGCAACAGAGAAATTGGAAGGGTGATCCGGCCTGTAAACTGTGTTCTCAGCTAGAAACAGTCGACCATTTAATGTTTCAATGTGCTCCATCGATTTTTCTGTGGTGTTTGGTTAGAGACGCGCTGGGTTGGGTTAAAAATCCTGCACATCACACTAACATATTTGAGGTGACAGATTATGCTCTTAGCGCCAGAAGGAAAATAGTTCTTATGGGTATTTTAGCTGCTGGTTTTGGGGCTATTTGGCTGACACGAAACAACTTTGTTTTCAATAACCTCATGTCCTCTAATATCCTTTCTTTACCATATAAAATGTCTTGCTTTACCTCGCAGTGGAGGACCCTGGCTCCGGTCCAGCAATGGGATGATGTATCAAAAGCCAGCGATCTGCTGTTGGAAAAAATCATAAATTTGGCAAAGGATACAAGGCTGGCAAACGGGTCAAGATGATGAAGTAGCTGGGGATTCTTTGAGTATCCTGTGTATTTTGGTCGGGTCAATCTTTTGGTGGGTTGTCATTTTGGGCTCGGTGATCTGGACATTTGCTATTTCGGATGTCTCCTGGAAACTTGTTGCTTAGGCTGTTTTGTGGTTCTTGTGCCTGGCGCTGGTTTAGAAGTTCTTTTGGTGGGTTCTGAGTAGATCTTTCAGCTGTTAGATGCTATGTTTTGTTGGTCATGTTGGGTATGTACTGAGTATCTGGTAACCCCAGATTGTCTCCCCCCCGTAACTATTTGGCTTTCTAATAAAGCTGGGCAAGACCTCTGTCTTTGCCTGTTTTGAAAACAAGAAAGAGAGAGAGAGAGAGAGAGAGAGAGAGAGAGAGAGAGAGAGAGAGAGAGAGAGAGACTGCAATGCTTACCAGCCAAAGTTATTTTATGTAATGGAATGGTCAAACTGTCAAAAGATTAAAAAAGCTGGATGCTAACAAGAAGTTAGCAACTAACCTTGAATCTACTTTTAGCATTTGAATGAACTCTGCACACTAACCCCATTATAGCTTCTTTATCTGTTATGTCCACAGAATAAAAGTGAGCTGATTGCCTTTCCACCTGCCAACAAATGAATCTGAAATATTATTTACTGGAAAAAAAATGGAGAATAAATAATAGGAGGTAGTCGCAGACCTTCCTACAGATAGATTTCCCAAGCTCGAGCTGAGAAATTTCCACCGACCCATTCAATGATTCTTCTAAAACTGTTGCTGAAACAGTGGTCTTGATCGGTACACCTAGCTTGCTACACAAAAATAAGTAGAATTAAATAATCAAGTAAGTAACATCGAAGTAAATAACTACTCTTAACAACCTACCTAAACAAGGCAGCAAACACTGTATTTACAGTGTTCAGACTTGACAGGTCCAACTCTAGTTCCTGACTATCAGCTTCAATGGCCTGAACGATAACAAAAGCATTACAGTCAAAAGAGAAATCAAGCAGATCACACAACTCAATCACGCTTTTGCATGCCGTAAATTACCTCAAACCCCGAAGAATCATACTGCCGCCTCTTATCTGGATCTGACAGTATGTTGTATGAGAATGTGGCTTCTTGGAACTTGTCCGAGGCAACAGGGTCATCTGCATTCTTGTCTGGATGGTATCTACAGTACCAAAAAGAAAAAAAGTATGCAGGCTGCTTCATTTTCGCTCTGCATCAATTACCAGGCAAGCAAAGCAAACTACCAACTTTGTGAACGCAAGGTAGAAGGCCTGGTCACGTGTTTGAATATAGAGCCAAATTTTTCTATGACATTATAATTTTTACAGTTTTGAAATATGCATCAGTGTGTCTGACATAACAGTGGCATTTTTCAAATTACAGAAAATTGTAATGGCATGTTTCAAAATTTCCCTTGAATATAATACAGGGTTCAAAAGGCTCAGTAAACAGCTGAGTTAGAAGATGAGTACATTCTAAATGGGCCAAATTGACCTGGAATGCACTATATTTCAAAGAAATTTGAACCTCATTCGGCCCTTCCCTCCCGAACATAAGAACAGCACCCCAAGTGCCCAAATCCGGGAGTTTTACTTACTTGAGGGCCATGCGTCGGAAGGCGCTCTTAATCTCCTGCTCGGTGGCATTGCGCCCCACCCCCAGCACCTCGTACGGGTCCCTCCTCTGAGCCGCCGCCGAATTCCCCCTCTCCGACTTGAACGACCCAAACTTGGACCCGGCCATGAACGCCTCCGCCACCACAAAACACCAAACAAACCTCGGCAACCCTAACCCCCCCAAAGGCAAGGCCAAAACCTACTGAACAACGCAGCTCTCTCGGATCTTGCTAGTTGCTACGGTCGGTCAGTCCCACCACCCGCCGCGGCCGACGGCGAGCGGCAGGCCGACCTATAGGATTTCACCTAGGAGGTAGCGGGGGCGGGAAAGCTCCAAGGCGCGGACGCCCGTGGCTTCTGCTAATTTGGGGAGATGGCGAGGAGAGAGCGAGGAGGGAGAGAGGGGCGACGGTGTCATGGCGTCATGGCGAACAGACCAAGACGAAATAATTTAGGAGCCGACAGGTGGGCCCGGCGAGCAGTGGCCTCGTCGGACGGTGAGGTGGCGGTACGGTGCATCGCTCGACCCGTTAACCATCCACTTGCACCAATCTGATTTGAATGATAGGTGGGCCTACTTTAGTGGGGCACACCCGTCAGTGCGACGGGTCCAGGGTAGAATGGTAGCCGAGAGGATTTTCTCGCTGCGGCGTAACGATTTGGATTACTGAAGTGTTAATTGCCATGTACTCTCTGTGGCCTTTTGTCAGAAAAAAGTACTACTTTTAGTTGCAAAATCGTGAACGGCTGAAACCGACAAATCAGTAAAGTGTGGATCTGATCTCTTTTTACCGATACCATGTTAAACATTACAAGCAAAGGGCATTCGATCGTGGGTAGCTAAAGCCGTCCTCAAAAGAAAGGACAGCAACTGTGGAGCTTTTCCCAGCAGATGTTCCCACAAACACAATTCAGGAATCATGAACAATGCTCTCGAACAAGGTTGGAACAGTCAGGAATCACGAGACAATTTGCAGGCCCCGTTGCTTGTCCGTGAAATTGTCCCGTTACAGACAGTTGGATTCAGCATCAGATCTTGAATGATTGGCATCGATGTGGTCCACGACCGGCAAGACGTCGGTCGCATGATTTGCACATCCATTCCAGGCTACTGGTTGGGTTTTTAAAGAAAAAAACACAGGCCAACTCGTAGTGATAATCCCATTCCGGCCCAATTAGTCAAGCACGTTCGTCGGACTGGGACTCTTATTCAGGCCGAAGTCATCTCCGCGTGTTGGTTGTAATCCCGTTTCGAACTAATTAATTAGGCCAAATTTTTCCATGCCATTACAATTTTCACGGTTTTGAAATATGTCATCGGCGTGTCACTGATAGATGGGACCTACCACAGTCACTGACAGTGGCATTTTTCAAATTACAGAAAATTTTAATGGCATTTTTACAAATTTCCCAAATTAATATCGGTTATTTGTAAGACGTAGATCCATTTAGGCCCAATTAATATGTACCGAAAGAAATCCCGTTACGGCCCATCACACATTTCGGCCCAACTCTTAGCAGCGGGCTGCATGACGAGTAAATTATAGCCCAACTCGTCGGGCCCGCTCGTGTGCTCCATAACCCAGCAGCGAGAGTGAGCAGTCTGCAGTCGTTCGGCGAATTTTTTTAAACATTTTTTTTGAAAGAAAAAAAATCAAATTTAGTACACCAATTCAAAAAATTGTAAAAATAGATACTTGTTTGCCGACCTTCAGAGCTGACGTGGTCTAATTCGACCAACTTAACCTGGTTTAGTTAATGGTCGGACAAACTACGTCACGCAAACCTTATTTGGCCGACGGTCGACCGAACCTGACCACCTTGCTTGTCGCGTGCCTGCCACATCCCGCTTGCGCTTGCTGCCCATCGCACCACCTCTCTTCATGCGCTCCTACCTTGCGCACACCGCGCACCAGCCGAACTCCGCTTGCACCTGCCACCCACCGCGTCGTCTTGCTTCTTGCGCCCTGCCTTGCGCACACTGCGCCCTAGCCGAACCGCGCTTGCTCCTGCCGCCCACCGCGCCTCGTCACCTCATACGCCACTGCCTCGCGCACACGGCACACCGCCATACACCCTAATCTATCGCCCCTGCCTCCACGCCCACCGCTCGCACGCCACGCCACGCTTGTTGCCCGTTGCCCACCTGCTTCACGTCTCGTGTCTGCCCATCTTGTCGTCTCGTGCTGTGCGCACACTCCGCTCGCCGTGGCGCCCATTGCTTATCCGCTGCTGACATGATTTGGTTTGCCCGGTGGTTGGTCAAATTAGGTTAACGTGACCTAGTTCGATTGACCATTGGCTGAACCAGGTCGCGTCAACCTAGCTCAGACGGTGGATGGTCGATCAAACCAGGCTGATGTGGCTTAGTTCGATCGATGATCGGTTGACAGATATCCACTTTTGTAATTTTTTGAATCGGTGGTGTACCAGATTTGATTTTTTTTTCGAAAGAAAAATATTATTAAAAAATTCGACGTTCGGCTGTCTGTTCCAGAAATAAAGGGATGGTGGTGTTCGTTGCTTTCGGGCTATTCTGATCCGTGTTTTTGCTAGTATGTCACTGTACATGCATTCATAGTCTCGTTCAATTAGATCAGGATCTCGCTAGTAGACGGGTAGGGGGCATGCATCGTGGAGAGAGGCTAAGCTAATTGTCTTTATCATTCGAAAGGTTTAATGATTTTTTTTAGCAAATTAATAAGAAATAATCGAAGTAAGGAGCTAAGCCCTAGGATGATCAAGCATCAATCTGCCTCTACATGTTTGTATTATCCATGTTGGATTCGATTAACTTGCGGATAACTTACAATGTGTAGCCTCTGTAGAGTAAATTAAAGGAACACGATCGAGCTAGCTACTTTGAAGAAGCGAACATGGAAGAAACACGCTCCAGATCTTCACATCTCCATCCAGGGCCCCGCTGCAAACAAGAGCAGAAGAACTGTCTGACGAGCTCCCCGTCTCCGACGAGCACGAGCCATGGTGGTCACGTCCGCGCACCAATGCCAGGCTCTTCACGGCCGCGCCATGGCTTTCCATGACGGCAAGGCAAGTGTACACCTTGTCCGCTCCCCTCCTCCACACCCTGACCG
The DNA here is from genome assembly GCA_019279435.1 of Zizania palustris. NCBI lineage: Eukaryota > Viridiplantae > Streptophyta > Magnoliopsida > Poales > Poaceae > Zizania > Zizania palustris. The sequence continues at coordinate 39,938,996 of JAAALK010000283.1, read as the reverse complement.
TCCTGTCCGCCGAGCCACTGCACAGAAGCTCTCCCGCCGCCGCCAGGCACAGTATGGCCTTCGCGTGACCTCTGAGCGTGCCGGTGGCCTCCATGCGGCCGCTGCCGTCGTCCGCGCTCTCCCAGACGACGACCGAGCGGTCGCACGCGCCGGAGTAGAGCACCACGCCGTTGGCCCCAAGAGCGAGCGCGTTGACGGCCGACAGGTGGCGCTCCATCGTGCCGATCAGCGCGTGCTTCTTCTGGCCCGGGCCGCGCCTCCACACCTTGATCTTCTTGTCGGCCGATCCCGTGTACACGCGCCCGTCAGGTGACACGGCGAGCGCGTTGATGGCGTCGTCGTGCGCGGATGAGATCGACTCCACGCACCGGAAATTGGGCAGGCGCCACACCTTGAGGCTCCGGTCCCACGACGCGGAATACAGGAGCGCGCCGTCCGGGGACACCGCGAGCGCGGTCACCGCGTCCACGTGGTGCACCCAGGTGCGCCTCCTGTGCCGCCGGACCTCCACGTAGCTCCACGGGATCAGGCATGTCCGCAGGCGGTCCACGGCGGTCGGCAGCTCCGCGCGCAGGACGAGCTGCCAGGTTCCGTCCCTCCGGCTACCAGCTCGCCACGCTCTGATCTTGCCGTCCTGGTGGGAGCTCAAGAGGAGTCCTCCATTGCCCGTGGCGAGAAGAGACTTCACGGGGCTGTCGGTGTCGGCAGCAGTAGTGCCGGCTGTGCCGCTGCAGCTCTCATCCTGCTGCTCCTGCCTTCTTCTTTCGTTGTCCAACGCCCACAGCCTGATGCTCCCGTCTGACGAGGCCATGTACAGCGAGTCGCCGTCGACGGCGAGAGCGGAGACGTACGACGACATCGACGAGTGGATTTTGATCGTGGCGATGCATTGGTGGAGCGAAGCGCTCGTGCTCAGGTCATTGGCGCCCAAGGAAGGAAGCGAAGGGAGGCTTGGCTGCGAGGCAAGCGACATACCTTGCGAAAGCATGCTACCTTCTGCATCTTCATGTTGGATTTGGCTTTCTTCATGTTCTCCAAAGGATTTCATAGAGGATTAGAGGAGGAGGCTGAGTGCAACAACGAGCAGCATGCAAGGAAGGATCACATAGCTTTCTGTTCTCGTTTTTTTTTTTCTCGCTTGCTTTTAAACAGGAGGAGAGACCCCCATCGTGCAACGCAGAAATCAAATGAAAATTGGCCGAAACTCAAGTGATGTTTAAAGGCAAAAGGGACAGCCTAGAGCTGTGTAGACAGTGAGATCAAAATCTTGGTAAAGCGTCAGAATCAGATGCTCATAAAGACAGAAATTTGCAGACGTCAAAGGTAAAATAATGATCAGACATTCAGACCCCAAGAGGCTAGGCTTCAATCCTCATTTTCAGCCGTCTTTACTGGATAATTCAGGTAGACACCATTCCCGCTAGTAGGGTAACAAACTAACAATGGCCACTGCGTGCAGCTAAGCGTCCGTATCCATGGATGATGTTACCTAACACCAGCATCTATCTGTCCTACCATTTTTGGAGCTAGCTCATGCCTCTTCCTTTTCTCTATGCCCCTTTCCAACGTGCATATGCAGTCGTCTTTGAATCTATTCTACCCAAAGGTGTTCTTGTAATGATATCTCATCCAGTAGACTACTTTGGTCTCGTTGCAATCTCATCCCACACTTAGTGCCATAGCTCGCTCGATCTCAAGAGTTGCTTGCATTGCTTCCCTGACAGCTTCCAGCAATGTGTAGGTCAAAAAGTAGAGGGGAAAAAAGCTAAGGAAGTTTCGATTTTTTTCCGAGTGAACCTGAAAATTAGATAATATCTCAACTCACAATACCAACAGTTTCAGCACCAAGCAAGGACGATTCCCCAGCTGTTTCCTGAAGGATAATACAGCATCGACATATATAGTTCTCGATCGATTTCGATTGGTATCGAGCAATTAATGGTACACTGCGGTGCTGCTCCAAGAAAAAAACATTTCGCTCGACATCGACAGCATTTTCAGGACAATTGTCTAACTGTACCTGCAGACATAAACTTCATCCCGAAATTCTGGCCACTGTATGCGTTGTGATGCATAACTCAGTCGTACCCGGTTCTCAAAATATTTTTTAAACAATACGCAAGAAAATGTAGAGGTATCTATATTAATATAAAAGAAGAAAATATTAGACAACTGCCCTAGGAGGTAGTAATCATGCATGTAGAAAAAAAACTGCATGCTTGTAGATTAATTATTGCATGCAGTATAAAAAAATAATCAATAAACTTTTCGAGTGATGTGCATGTAGATTACTTTCCTAAATCAAGCCAATCTATAGCTGATTATCCTATTTTCTTTTTAAGAGTCTGTTTGGAAGAGCTTTGTATGTAGCTAGCTAGTCTGAGTAGTTGGATAGTCTGAATACCAAGCTGACGAGAATCTAGAGAAACTGGTGTTCTCCAACTTTTAGATTTTGTAACTACTAATTTTCATAATTGGAGTCAGAATCTAGACTATTTGTTTCAATTTCAGATTCTATAAATAGTTGCAGCGGTTAGAAGCTCCTCAAAACATGACCTAAATTAATTATTTTAAATACACTTTTAATGATTAGATTAGTTTCAACTATTACCCCGCCAGACGAGTTACCGTAAATATACCCTCTCGTATTACTGAGGAATAAAGTTAGAGCAGCTAGGGACAAGATTTACTCGGTACAAGTAAAAAGGATGGAGTTGGTTTCGTGGTCTCTAAAAATTAAGAACCAGTGAGTTGTTAAAATATATTTTCGAAACCAAAATTCCTGAGAGAGAGATGCTTTTAGCTGTACCTACTCACCGGCATTATTGGGTTGTGTCTTGTGTGGCTTCTGCTCCGACGGAAACCTGAAACTGATGAACGCCGCCCATGCATGCGAAGGGCCGATGCACAGTGTACTGCCTTGCTGTGATCGCACTCAATAAACAACAATTGCCAATTGGATCATGGAATTATGTCACACGCTGATCAATATACGAAGTCTAGCTTGTTCAAAGTGCGAGTTGAGGGGCTGAATTTGTCACCTCATAGGTTTCTTCAGCTGATCGGAGGGTGTAAATGAGCAGGAATAGACTCGCTGGGCCAGAGGGACATGACGAGACGGACTGAAAGATTAGCACCAAACCAACAGTGTCGCTGTAGCTGCGATCACGTCTACTTGTAGACAAATCGAAGGAAGGTAGCCTGTGACCAACCTGCCTTGGAGCAGCAAGTGCAAGCGTCTGAATTGTGAGGCTCTCGCTCGTTCTGTCCAGACTCCAGACTTCAACCTGCAGAGATCGATAAGTTGCATTATTTCCGGCTCCAGCTTTTGATTGTTCATGTGTTCCTCTCCATGAAAGCTACATAAAGGAAGATCCTTGCTTGTGCCCATATGTTTGTCTTTCAATAATTTCAGATGAGAAGATGGCTTCTATATATGCAAGTTGCACTGTTGTTTTTGTCAAAAGACGCCGCGACCTTCTGACTGCAGTGTTGCTGATGGATCCTAGGCTTCTAGCCGATAGGTCAGACCGCTTTCGCTCAAAAAAGATTAAGTCGGCCACTGTCACGGTCAAGAACTTGTCCTTTAGCATTTGTAAAGTTTGAGACGGACATATCATGATCACCAATTCATAAGCAAATTGCTCGTTAACTACCGAAGAAGATCTAAGATCTTGATCCGGTGATTGCCCGAATGACAGTTACAACTGCTGATGTGCCTCGGAGTTATCCTGTTACTAGTCTTTGGGCCTTAAAAACCAGTCCGTGAATCTGGCCAAGAACAGAAATGGGCTGATAGCCTTCAACTCCGGCCGGTTTATTTCAGCCCAATAAAATTCGGAACTGAATGAACTGCTTGTGTTCAAAGGACAGGAGACCGTAGTGACAGTGCTTCATTTTGGGATGATAGAATCTTCAGTTTTCCCATCTGTTTGTCTTTGTCTTTCTTTGAGGTGAAACTTTGTGAAACGGGGAAAAAGGCATAGCATGTAGAGCCTAGCTAAGAGATAGTAGTATGGCTTCCAACTGAATCACCTGTCAAATACCTACCTTGTATTTCAACCGCTCTGAGCAGAGTCAAGCAGCGTGTTGTTTGCAACTTCGTTGTTTTCTAGGCTTTACTACTTCATCGTTTCGCAATAGTTCAAAGGGGACGTGGCAGTTATATCAACTTATCATTGAAAGGAAGCATGCTTCAGAATCTAGACAAGGCATATTTAGGTGGGGTAATGGGATAGATCAAATCTGGGTTAGTTAGTATTAGGCCTATTCATATATACCTCTAGGGGGTGGTTAAAATATCAATCTAGACTTGATCCATTGGATCCCCGTAAACCCGATCGAGTGGAGAGGGGAAAGAAGCGGTAGCAACGACTAACTGTGGGGTAAACATGCACGAGAGATGGTAGCAATCAAGACGATGGCGGACAATCGGGCCAGTTGTAGGGGTGATGGTAGGGGATGGCTGATGGAGTGACACCGAAGTTGGGTTGCGCTAGCATGTGCGTAGCATACTAGTACAAGAAAGGATGTTTTTAACTAGACCATTTTTTCTATTGGAACAACTATGGGGGGCAACAACATGTAGGTTAAACAATAGACTCGTTGATGCCCTCCATTTAATATGGGACTCAGATCGGTTGAAATTGTTTCCTCTCCTCTTATTGAGTAGTAGTTTTGGCGCGTTCGGTGGACCGAGGTGGCACTCGACGGCTCGAGGTGGCAACCAACGTTTAGATCTAGCGACGATGCGGAGGCAACGACTCAACGGTGATGGCAAGATGACTTCAACATTGGTGCAACGTCGTCACGACAGAGGTGGTGCTCGACAGAGCGAGGCAGCAACTAGAGTCCATATCTAGCAGGTCTCGTCTAGATCTGGCGATGGTGGCAGGCGATGCAAGTGGTGCAGAGGTGGGCATCGCGGGTGGCATGGAGATACGCGACGTGGGGGTGTGTGCCACGAGCAGTGCAAGGCTCATGAGGCGGTGGCCGGTGGTGCGGTTGTGTCGACGGTGCTCAGTGATGGTGCGGCGGCAAGAGGACAACGATGCGTCAGCGCATGGAGTCAGTGCCTGGTGGTGCCACGTCGGCGTGAAGGTGTGTGGCGTCGGTGTGGAGACGTGCATCAGCGATGCACAAGCGTGTGACGATGTCAGCAAGTGGTGACCAACGGTGGCTAGAGCAGCCACGATGTGAGCCAGTTTGTTTGTCGGCGCGTTGATGAGCAGCGATCATGATGCGATGCGCAGAGGTATGGGTCAGAGCATGCTGGCGCAGAGACCAGGAGACGGAGTGTGGTGGCATGATGTCTGGGAGGCGGTGTTCGAAGGCTGATGGTGACGTGTGGTGTCCCTCGGCGGTGGTTAGGAGATTAGATCTGTCTTGCGAAGGTGATTGTGTAGGATCTGATGTCGTCGGCTCCTCTCCGGTTTGTTTTTTCTAGTGGCATCTCAGTACTTGTTGATTGTCTCTTTTTGTCTTCTCCTCTTCCCATCCTTTGGAGATCCTTCCCTTATTCGATCGTTTTTCTTCTTAGTTGTAAGGTTCTCTCTTAGTTTCATGGTAGTTGTTTCGAGATTTGTGATCTTTATCCGCTGACATTGTCGTCTGTAGAAGTAGTGTTGGTGGTGATGCACTGGCCTAATTTAGAGGGGGCAAGGTATTGCTTGCTCAGGTGTTTTTTGTTTTTTCTTATTACCGTCCTCCAAAATTGTTCTTTTATATATTTTTTCTATATCTTAATTAATATAAAGCGGCCAGATGGTCCGTCCATCCACCCCTGCGTGTCTCCCCATGCGGTCGCGCCTGCCCCCTTCATGCATGTGCGTTGGTGCGGGCGCAGCGCCAGCCCGCACCCACCTACCTGCACGACGAATCGCAACTACCGTTCAGAAAAAACCTGCGTGAGAGTGAAGGAAAAGAAGAAAAAGAAAAAAGAAAAAAAAGAAAAGAAGAATGTATTTTTTTTCATTTTCAGTCAATTCTGTATTTTGCGCGGATGTATGAATTTTCTGTAAAAACCCTTAAATTTCTGACAAATCATACAGAAACATGAATTTTGCGCAAATGCCCTGTTACAAAATAAAGTTCTATTGCAAAACACAGACATCTGACTAGTCAATATATACATCCACACTATTTCGTATGAATAACTAAAAAAACTTAAACTAACCTTATAGAAGTTGGTCGCTGGGCCTATCGAGTTACCTACCACCTTACGTATATCAAGAGTTCAGGACTTTTTGTTTCAAAAAAGAACATTCGTGCCATTTGAATCAGCAAAGTATAGGTTCCAACTGCCTTGAGTAGAGCATCTTGATGCGGATAATGCAACGATTGGATCACCTGTGTAACCGTGTTCCCACTTGTACAATTGTATTATAGATCATAGTTTCTTCTTCCTTTGTCTTTCTGAAGTGAAGCAGGGAGAGAGATAGAGATCGAGATTTGCACGGGTAGATGCAGCCTGTCCCCTGTCCCGTCTCGAGCTTGAAGAGATTATGTTTTCCTGGTTATTTCTGACTGCCAAGTTGGCGATTCCTCGTCTGATTGGCAAGCTGGTTATTCAAAGACGTCTGCCTTATTTTCTTTTTAATATCGTTGTGTTAGTTGCTCGGCGGTGCAGATGGAAGAAATGACGTCTCTAATCTGCTCGCCTCTCTACACGACTACACCGATGACATTTTGTTGCCATGACCTCCAGCTTACGACCATTATCAAATCACAAATCATCTCTTGCGTGTAGCTCACCAGAAACCAACCCGATAGAAGCTTCTTCCAAGTCAGCCTCCTGGCAAATAAAAATTATATAACCATTTCGATCCGTTTGCTTTTTTAATTGGCAAAAGGGAACTTGAATTCTAGACATGTCCGGTCATGTCATGTAGATAATTTGACACGAGTTGGAGCTTGAAACATGAGAACAATTTGCAAATCTTTATAAAAGTAGACGTTTCGTTCGACGTTGTCACAGAGGCGGCTGCAGAGTTCCGGCTGGCTGACCAAGCATATCGCGAAGTGGACTCCGGAGAAAACCCTCAAAGCCTAGAGCTTACTCCGCGGCAGCATCTGGGTTTTGCTTCGCCTGCTCTGCTCTCGCCACGATTCCATCGGTTTGTGACTCAAGGCATCGGCGATGGGCACATCCAGCTCTCCTCGCGGGCTTGTCGTGCTAGTCGCCGCGGCGACGGTGGTGGTGGTGGTGTCCGTCGTGTCGCCGGCGACGGCGTTCCCGTCGGGCCTGCCGGCGCCGGGGAGGCTGTTGCCGAACCCGTGGTCCGCGTTCCAGAACCTATCTGGGTGCCACATGGGCGACGAGCGGGAGGGGCTTGGGCAGCTCAAGGATTACCTCAGCAACTTCGGCTACCTCCCGCCGCCGACAACGTCGTCGCCGTACAGCGACGCGTTCGACGAATACCTGGAGGCTGCAATCGCCACGTACCAGCGCAACTTCGGGCTCAACGCGACGGGCGTCCTGGACACGCCCACCGTCGAGCAGATGGTCGCCCCGCGCTGCGGCGTCGCGGACGTCATCAACGGGTCGTCCACCATGGACAGGAACTCGTCGTCGGCGGCCCTCCGCGGCCGGCACCTGTACAGCTACTTCCCGGGGGGACCGATATGGCCGCCGTTCCGGCGGAATCTCAGGTACGCGATCACCGCGACCTCGGCGACGACCATCGACAGGGCGACACTGAGCACCGTTTTCGCGCGTGCCTTCTCCCGGTGGGCCGCCGTCACGAACCTGCGGTTCACGGAGATCGCGTCGGCGTCCAACGCTGACATCACGATCGGGTTCTACTCCGGGGATCACGGTGACGGCGAGGCCTTCGACGGGCCCCTCGGCACGCTCGCGCACGCCTTCTCGCCGACGAACGGGCGGTTCCACCTGGACGCTGCGGAGGCGTGGGTGGCCGACGGCGACGTGTCCCGCCTTTCGTCCGTCGGCTCGGCGGTGGACCTGGAGTCCGTGGCGGTGCACGAGATCGGCCACCTGCTGGGGCTCGGCCACTCGTCGGTGCCGGACTCCATCATGTACCCGACGATCCGCACAGGGACGAGGAAGGTGAACCTGGAGTCCGACGATGTATTGGGGATACAGAGCCTATACGGGACCAACCCCAACTTCAAGGGCGTCACGCCGACGTCGCCGTCGACGAGCAGCCAGGAGATGGACGGCAGCGCGGGCGCGGTCATCAGGCCGGGGAGTGGGTTCGTTGGGTTAGTTGTGACGGTTGTCCTGCTCCTCTAGCCTCTAGGCTTGTAGTCCATTTCGTGCATCCGTGTCACCACCACGCTCATCTCATCTCTACTTCTATTTATTATTCAATCGTTCGATAGATTATTTTCTGACTTTTGAACAGATTCTTGTGTACAAAACATTACAGTATATGATGCACATTTTTTATAGAGCAATTCGGCAGTTCGTACTGATTTTATTCTCTAATAATTGTCACCTGATATCATTTACCGGCAAACTTTGAGTACCTTATTTTAAGCAATAAATTTATAAGTACTTGAAAATGAAAATGTCATATTATCGAAATATGTTGCACCGTAAATACAGTAAAAAAACTTCCATACAACGTAACCTAACCATTTAAACTGATACGTGGTCAAAGTCAAAACGGTAAAATTGTGACAAATAAATGGGAATGGAATTGAATTGATCCAATCCCAGATTTTTTTAAATTAGTATTTTTAAAAAAAATCAAATTTGTACGGCGGATTCAAAAAATTACAAAAATAGTATCCTGTCGGCCACCCATCGGCTGACTGGCGTGCCGACTAGCGCTACCAGTCGGCCGATGGGTGACCAACTAGCGCCCAGTACATGCCGCGCCCCTGTCCCTCGCGACCCCTCGCCGACCGTGCCCGCCTGTGCCCCTGTGCTCCGCCCTGCCCCCTCGCCTCCCACGCCAGTCGACCCCCGCGCCCGCCGCCGGTCGCCTCGGCTCTTCCCCGTCCACGTGGCGGGCGCGGGGACCGGCTGGCGCGGGAGGCGAGAGGGTGGGGGCGGGGGCGGGGGCACGTGCTGGCGCGGTCGGCGAGGGGTCGCAGGGGGCGGGGGCGCCGGCGCCGGCGCGGCGCAGCGCGTTCCGAGCGCTAGTCAGCCACCCATCGGCCGATTGGCGTTGACGTGGCGCTAGTCGGTCGACCTAGTGCTCATTGGCTGCCACGTGGCACCAGTCGTCCGATGGTTTGCCGACCGGATACTATTTTTGCAATTTTTTGAAATTACCGTACAAATTTGAATATTTATTTTTAAAAAATTATTAAAAAAATTCTCCAAACCCGCATATGTCACATGAGTGAAGCTTCTTAGAAAAACAATTGTTAATGTCACTTTAACACGCTAGTAAAGTACAACGACGTGCCAAGGCCAGGCGTCCGTTCTCATCCGCTAGGATTTGTTAGGATCGAGTAAAGCGTGCCTCGTCTAATCAACATGATAAGTATGCGACTATATATGCAAGTCGCGCTGGTACGTTCGTTCGTTCGTGTGGCCGAACAGAGTTTGTAAAAGCTCGTCCTCCTTGTACGCTCGCTCTCGATAAGCCAGAATCGCAGCGTGCTGTCCTGTTTGATGAGGTGATTAAGGTTAGGATTTTCAAGCAGATTGGAAGTCTTCGGTCCTTTGCGTGCATTAAAAAGCGTGTGTCACCGCTTACACAATGTCCCCGTACACAATAAACTGCAAATTCACAGTATGTTCTTAAAAATATTCAAAGCAATTCGAAAACATGACTTTTGAAAGATGCGCATGCTGCATTTTTTTCCCTCGTTTCAAAATTGTAAAACAAGCAGAGGTCGCATATGGAACAAATCAAATCGGGCAGAACACCTAAAAAACGGCAGAACGATTCCCGCGTCGGAAAGTAAACGAGCGTGTCCGGGAGACCATTCGACGCAACCGCGGATATCTGTACGTCACTGGCATGTGGGCCATGTATAGCGCTGGACCCACCAGTCGGTCTCTTCTTGAACAGAAACTTCCGGAGACTGGCCAAGTCAAAACTGGCATGCAACCAGAAGCAACCGCAGCTATTGAATTCTTCGTAGCTGAGCTGTACAAGAGGCGGCCGGTCACCGGTGCACCTATAAAAACCGCCACCTCTCGAGCCGCGAGGAAAGCAACGCGGTCTCCTCGATCCAATTCGCAATCGCAGGCGATAGATAGCTAGATCGATCTCGATGGAACGGAGCAACTCGTTCGGCACGTCGTGGGCCGACCAGTGGGACTATGGCGGCGACCCGAGCCCGCGGGCGGCGGCGGGGCGGGGCCGCGACGGCGGCGGCGGCGCGGGCAAGAAGAAGGGCGGCGTGGAGAAGACCAAGGCGGCCGCGGCGACGGGGCTGAGGAAGGTGAAGGAGGGCACGGCGCACGGGTTCCAGTGGATCAAGGACAAGTGCCAGAACCAGAAGAAGAACGGCGGCGGCAAGACGCAGAAGGGCGGCGACAGCGAGGGGTCGGGGATTGCTGGATACTAGCTGAATCAGCCATTGCTTGGTTGATTAGTTAGTTGCAGATTTATTTGTTGGGTGATGCATGTATAGTTCAATTATCTGCTGGATTTTGTCTAGCGCCCACCTTCATGTTGATTATTATGTCTCGATATTTGCTATTGATTGGTTTGTTCTTTTGTAATCCATAGCTCTCGGTTGATCTGACAAAAAGTTTTTTGACTTATACATCACATCAACACCGATATGATGTACATATATGAGTATGCGACGATCGAAGGATGCGTCGTGCATTTCACTTTATTCTGAAACAACTAATCTTCTGAGCTCCTGCCGCTTCTTGGTAAAAGTCTCGATATTCCTTTTGCTCCTCCTGCCTTTCAGAACAAGAGCTCTTCAGTCATTTTGCCCTTTTGAAATACCTGGATCCACATCATTTCAGAGTTCTTGATTGGCGACGTGCCACAATGCAAAGTGTCATGCTTTACAAGGTCAATAGGTCTGCACATCTAGAGTTAGCTGGCACCAAATCTCCTCAGAAATCCATTGTTAAGCCTGACACCAAATCTTTTCAGAACTCCATTGTTAAGCGTGCTCAGGCGAGAACAGTACCATGATGGATGACTTCCTGGGAAGTTCTCATTCACATCCCGACACACCCATGATATTTCAAAAAAAGGTCTGCACATCCAATTCAGCATTCACTAGTGACAGAACGTTCGTCAATCTTATTTATTCTGCGAGGATGACATGTAGTGGTACCAAAATGTCACTAAAAAGATTAAAGGGAAACAATTTATTCTACAAGAGGTAAGATGCACTAGTGTTCATTAAACAGGAGAAGGAAACAAACTGCACATACCACCTAGCAGCAGATGCCAGAATTTTTTTAAAAAATAATATATTTTTTTTAAAAAATCAAATTTATATATCCGTTTGAAAAATTTGCAAAAGTAGCATGCGGTCGACTGGTGCCACGTCAGCTCCAATCAGAGCTTAAAGTACCGACTAGATGCTGCCCGGTCGCCCCCTATCAGATTCTACCACGTCAGCTCTAGTTGACACTTGAAGTGCCGACTGGAGCTGATGTGGCATCGAGTCGGCACTATCGCATGTTACTTTTGTAAATTTTTCAAACGGACGTACAACTTTGAATTTTTTTAAAAAGTAATAAAATAAAAATTCCAGATGCCAACCTATCATTCTGTAAACTACAAGATGTAACAGAACACTTACCGCCAAATTCTCATGTTTACCTCTTCAGTTTTCTCCTTGGCCACCCTCGGGAAGACAGGAACTGCTCCGCTGTTGATCTTGCCTTCTCTCCAATTTCAGTCACTGTGTCCTTTTCTTTCTCCGTCGAGAGGTACTGGCAAGATTACAGGAAATGAAATATTAGATACACACTGTGATCGAAGGGCCAGAGCTAGAAATAACTGTAAATTGAATTGTATATGAGTTTACCTGAACATTTCTGCATCTCCTCTTATGCAGTAGATAATCATATATGCCTTCTTATGAACCGTTTATTTATTATGAAAAAAATTCTTTGAACGATTTCACCGTAAATATTTAAGAATTCTTAGCATAGCTATCTCATTTTGACGTAATTCAGAGCGTTAAATTACTCAGCTACTGCTGTTAGTTATATGCCCATGCCCTATTGTGAAGATGTCTAAACCCACTAATGGCGAATTGGTGACAGTAATGGAGATTGGAGAAGGCATGATATCCAGAAACCAACCAAGTGAGAAGACATGAGAACTCACCGTGGGGAGCGAGAACAATGTTGCAACAAAGCGCAGGCATGACAGAAGATTCGCCCAGTGAACTCCTGGGGCCTGGGGGGATAAGAAGACTGCGCGTCTGCGCCCATGATCGAGCAAGTAACCTCTTCATCTCTACAAAGTATTTTCCTGTAAAAAAGATGGGATGTGAAGATACATGTTAAGTTGCGTCTCTTTTGGAACGTGGCAGTAAAACATCTGGGCACGTAACCGAGCGTGCATTTCATCTTTGTGATTTGTGTGGCCTACCTTGTGGAGCCATGGTTTTCCTGAGGTAAAACTTGTGGTTAATTTACAGAAAGAGGGCGGGATCCAGTGATTTTGGCGTTCCAATTCGGCCCAAGTAAGAGGAGAAATCATTGTTAGTGCAAGTTTGTTCGGCTCGCCTCACACAAGGGAAGATGCAAGAAGGTCACACATGCCGAGAAAACGCGGGCTTTTGATGATCCAATGTAGGAAACGGCACTTTGCCGCGAGGTGACGCGGGCCGGCGACAAGATTGTGCACGCCGACGCCGACGCCGACGCCGACGCCGACGCGGACAGACAATTAGGCCTTACAGGCCCATCCATGCTTACTTTAGGCCCATTTATCGGAGTTTGCGTCCGCCCGGACGAGTAGCGAAGAGGACGCGGCGGCGGTGCCGCCTGCCGCGCCCGCGACGGCTTGAGCTAGCTCTAGCTCTCAGGTGGCCGCGGCGCCCGTGCGCGAGATACCACCACCGAGCGAAGCGTCGGCGAGACCCCGTCATGGCCGTCGCTCTACCCCGCCCGTCATACCCAGGATTGCACGCGCGGGCCGGGTGCGATCACGCATGCGGGCGTACGCTACAAGAGCCCAACCGGCGAGTCCACTAGGAAGTGCATCTGTGCACGCGCTCTCCTCCCTAATCAATATAATGGAGCTACGGAAGACGCGTGCACGCAAATGGGCGGCCTCGTGTGCGACCGGTAGTGCTCGCCAGATCGATGCAACGGCCGCAGGGCCATCCACGGCGCGCTACCCCATGCCAACTAACTCATCGTGATACATGTATCGCTGATCACTCGATCAATCGGCACTACGACTACGAAGCAAGCAACAAGCTAATGCGATGACCACTTAGCTAGGCACTAGCTATAGGTCTCGCTTAGCCGAGAGGCTGTAGCCTTTTCTTGGCCAGATACTGATCGAGTTAAATCATTTGTTCCAGAATCTGATGGAGCTAATTAACCTATCTAGCTGATTAGGGAAGACACGGGAAGTAGTACTTAGCAATCAAATAATATTACTTTGTCCGTGTTATATTAGTGCACGTACTTCCATCGGATTTGATCGAGCACGCAGTACATATTCACTCGCATAGCTCTTCGATCTGCTCGATCTGGCCCAACGAACTCGATCGCCCTATGGCTGTAACGCCCAGCCTTTTCCAGTAAGTGATCATAAGCCATTGGCCACAACGTATTTCAAGCTTCTTCGATACCGTCTTATGCATTACGCACATACATACGTAAGTACGCAGTTGTGTGGACGCAACAATGAAATATTTGATCGAGTACAACCGCACAAGCTATCAGGGGCACCTAAGGGCTTTTTGGTAGGATAGAATTTCGGTCTATTTTATATATAATTTAAAATCTTAGTCCATTCATATGAAATGGGTTTAAATTCTGATCTACCGAATAAAACACCTAATAAGTTTACCTACTTGTGCACAAAACACCTAGTAAGCTCACCGTATTTAAGGCTCCTTCGTTCTAGACCATATTCGTTTATTCTTACGTTTAAGAACTTAATAGTTCAAATAAGTGTTAGATCATAATGTCATAGAATCGATCTAGTCTAGAAACATGAACACAGTAAAAACACTAAATTAGGCGAAAAGTGTTACCCTATCCAAAGGTTTGGTCGTCGGTGTTATTGGTGAAGAGGAAAAAGTGACAATAACGGCGTCGGCCTGACGGTGTTGTTGCCGGATCAAGTCCCTCCTCCCTTCAGGACGCCACCGCTTGAGGTCGTCGTCGCCACGACGATGGGTAACGATCTTCAGATCAATCCAACACCTTTTTAGATCGGTGTTAGAAAATATGGGGTGAGTTTAACATAATGAGAACATTAGCCTCAAAATGTTGCCTTTCACCCCTCTTTATACGGCGTGGTTTTATCTGAGGTCACAACCATGCATGCAGTCGATTGTGCCTCCGATCATGGCACGATTTTAGCAGATCTTAATCAAGCTTTCCATAATAAAAAAATAATCTATTTCCTTATTTTCGTTTGTCTGATAGATCTCCTTCCAACAATAAGTTATTGTCAAAAAAATATTTGAAAGCTGCCTGCCTTGGTTTTTAATAGCATCTGATATCTAAGTTTATTACCTGTATAGTACAATAAAATTATTATATTACTACTAAACTTATTTTGTTCGATATTTAATAGATAATACCATTATTTGAAATAACTTTTTAATACGAGGTGAAGTAAATAAAAATCTAAATAAACTAAGGAATCCTTAAATTATGTCTTCAGACACCCTATAACTTTTTTATATCATAGTCAACGTCTAAACATACGCTGTCTACATTAATTGGACCCTCATTATTTTTTACATGAAAATAAAAAGTAATAATTAGAGCATCAAGCTTTATTAGATCTCGCTGAAAAAACTGACCATCGAGATACGATTAGCTTACACTGACAAAGCGCGGAATAAATCAAGAAAAATGTGACGACGGATCGTTCGGAGTTGATCACGTATGCGTAAACTGATAATGACTGGTTCAAATCTGCAAAAAAAATATTCTTTATGAGCAAATAAAGTGTTCAAGGAACGAGCTAGATCGAGTTGTTTACGACCGTAGACCGATTAATGATTAGCCTATTTAAGTCTGCAAATTATTCTTTATAAGTAAAGAGAATAATGAACAAGGAACGAGCTGGATGGACTAGTTCTTTATTACGACCGTTGACCGAATAATTATGGGCCGATTCAAGTATCTGCGGATTATTCTTTATAGATGAAGAAAACGAACTATATATATATATGAACCGATCGATGCATTTTGACATGTGTGAACATATAGAATTAGCTGGTCAAACATTTCTTGTTAGAACGCATGCATGCAGGTTCTAGCTCTGGGCGACTGGCGGGTGCATGCATGCAACAGAAGCGCGCATGCACCCAGTTCTTCTTGAGTAGTAGTAGCATTACTGTGGTAGCTAAGCTAGTCGTTACTGAATATTTTACTTCGTAGGAACCACTCTTTGGACCACAGAAAAAATGGCCATGGTTTTGCATAGATGTTGCTATATATCACTAGTAGCTCAACCACTTACTAGCAAGTGGCGGTATGCATGGTTGACAAGAAACACTTAAGAATAACTGGCTAGCTGGCGTATCATATCCATCTACCCATATCATCTCATCTGAAAAAGAACGGGAAAAAACACACTGTCATCCATCTATACCATATAGTATATCGATAACAGCAAAATGAATTTTGTGAGGGGTCATTCGGACTGTGCACAAAGCACCCTCCATGTACAAATACACAAATTAGACCGTCTGAAATTCATCGATAATGCCATTTTTGCAAAGAGGTTCTCCCGCAGTGCACATACACTTCTCACCGCCAGTTTAATTTATGTATTTGTGCACGGAGGATGTTTTATGCGTAGGATACCTAGCCTCCACGCAGTGCATGTATGTCAGATGTGAAAACCTAAGAGAGACAAATAAAATGATGCATATATAATTAGCATCATTAGTTAAGAGCTACACATGAGCTGAGATTACATGCTATATGTATAATATATATCTCGGTTTCGCTTAATTAGCAGATCGATCCCTTGATGGTCAAAGCACACGTGCGGCGATGATATGCATGGATGCGTGTGCATGCGGCGATGCTTCCTCTCTTCCTGTGTAGAGTATATATAGATGGCAGTGGCTCTCTTCCTCTCTTCACCGTCCTACCTGGTAACCTGGAGTTTGCCCCACAGCCATTCCAAGCACATATTCCCTGCACTCTGCGGGCTACCTTCCATTGCAATTCATCCTGTGGAAGCAAAGCTCTAACATACCCACCTCAGTAACTAGCTGCTGTGTAGCTGAAGGACAAATTAAAGGAATCGCCACTCACATTCATATATACCCGTTACCGTTAGTAGATTCTCGTTAGCTGCTAGCCGCCAACGACCAGCTGCCATCTGCAGAAGCCATGATGATGGGTCGTCGTCTGAGGGTGATTACGATACTGCTGGTAGCGTTTCTTGTCAGTGGCGGCGTGCTTGGCTCGTCGGCGGCGGCCACGGCCGGCGAGAGGAGGGAGGAGGCGCACCTAGTGCCGGCGGTGTACGTGTTCGGCGACTCCACGGTGGACGTAGGAAACAACCAGTACCTGCCCGGGGACTCGCCGATGCAGCTCCCCTACGGCATCGACTTCCCGCACTCGAGGCCCACCGGAAGGTTCAGCAATGGCTACAACGTCGCTGACTTCATCGGTCTGTAAATATTTCCCCTCGATTGGACTTGCTATATATTTATATGGATGTTTTTCTTGGTCCATGGATCTGATCAAAACATATGCCATGGAACGATTAATAATGCAGCAAAATTGCTGGGTTTTAAGAGGAGCCCGCCGGCTTACCTGTCGCTGACGCCGCAGACGAGCCGTCAGCTCATGAGAGGCTTCCGCGGTGCCAACTACGCTTCCGGAGGATCCGGCGTTCTCGACACCACAGTAAGGGCACTCGTTTGGAACACGGGAAGATATCTCCATTTTCATAAACGTGAAGAAATTTGACATAGAAATCATATAGATTTTCTGCATTTCAGACAATGCCTAAGCATCCAAAGCTACCTGAAACCGTCTTAAAAGAACATTATGGTTTGATGATTTTAATGCAAATACGTTTTAAGAATTTTGATTGTATTCTCATGAAAGAGGTAGAAGCTTTTTCTAATAGACTAATATGAATGGAGACAGTGTTCTAATTATCTTCGTGTACTACTCGTCGATCCATCAGGGGAAAACCCTCACGTTGACCAAGCAAATCGAGTACTTCGCGGCCACCAAGTCAAGCATGATGACGAACGGCGGCAGCAATGGCTCGTCGGCGATCGAAGAGCTGCTGTCCAAGTCTCTGTTCCTCATCAGCGACGGCGGCAACGACATGTTCGCGTTCATCGTGCAGAATCGGGCGGCGAGCGAGGTGCCGTCCTTCTACGCCGACATCCTGTCCAACTACACGCGGCACATCCAGGCTCTGTACGGCTTGGGCGCGAGGCGGTTCGGCATCCTCGACGTGCCACCCGTCGGGTGCGTGCCGTCGGTGAGGGTCACCTCGCCGGAGGGCGCCAACGGGTGCGTCGGCTCCGCCAACGACCTCGCCAGGGGGTTCAACGACGCGCTCAGGTCGCTGATGGCCAAGCTCGCCGACTCCGGCGCAATGCCGGGGATGAGCTACTCCGTCGGCAGCTCGTACAACGTGGTGTCCTACCTGACGGCGAACCCGGAAGCCGCCGGGTTCAAGGACGTGGCCAGCGCGTGCTGCGGCGGCGGCCGTCTCAACGCGCAGACCGGGTGCACGCCCAACGCCACCTACTGCGGCAACCGCAACGAGTACCTCTTCTGGGACGGCGTGCACGGGACGCAGGCCACCTCCCGGAAGGGCGCCGTCGCCGTCTACTCCACCCCGGTGCAGATGGGCTTCGCCTCTCCAATCAACTTCAAGCAGCTAATTTCATCCTGATATCTCGTAGCAATAGCTGCAATATCATACGTATTATATTATTGTATTATTGATGCATGCCGGCAACACGTGCACTTTTGATTCTTTTTAGAACGACAGAGATAGGATCATACCGAGACATGTAAAAGTTGCAAACTAAGGCTGAATTGAATGGCCTCCTGCAAATAAAATGGAAGGTTGCAATATTTGGCTTGGACCAGGCCTACACGTGCTGCACTGTTGCTCTTAATTTCGTGCGGCGTTCTAGTCATGGGCCTGCTGTTGGTTCAGCCCACACAATTCTTGCCCACTCACTGCAATATGTTGAGGAAAAAAGAGATAAAAACCTAAAACAAGTTACGTGGCAACACCTCAACTAACGAATAACGAATAGAGAAGATGAAAGAAATAATTATGACATGATTTTTGCTACCACGAAAACTCTTAGATATGTGAGACCACTCTACTGACGATATGTTGTGTAGAGTTGAATGAAAAATAGAAGTTACGTTAAGATTTTGTTTTTTCCAAACATTCCACCACACGTAGATAATGAGCCTATTAAACAGTCGTCGTCGCTCATAATTATCGTGCGAGAAGAAATAACCCACCACTGCTTGATAATCAAAGAACATGACAACCTCAGAACACCAATAAAGTGGGAATGTTGCAGGTTTTGACGGAGCACATGTTCGTAAAGTGGTATTGTCCCACCAAGTGCAATGACATTTTCAAGGTAAGGCGGAGAAATAGAGATGACAAAACGGATAACAAGGCCAACTCGACTTTAAAGAGATTAGTAAAGGGTCTGTGTTTTGCGACAGGCTTATGTTATTGCTACGATGATAAGAAAATTTTCAGTGAATCTAACCGCATATACGCAAAAGTCATAGTTTTGCGTGATTTTTTTTGAAATTCAAGGGTCTTTGCGCAAAATTCTTAGTTTTTGCGTGAGCTTCCGACGCATTTCTTCTGCATGCACACGTGGCACGCACCCGGAGAAGTCGTTGCATGCACGGGCGAGCACACGAGAAGCCAAGGTAAAAAGCGGACATAATCAACAGATCATCTGACCGTTTTATAATAGTAGAGATTGTCTGCAATTAAAAGCTTTTTCTTTAAGTTGGGTATTACTTTGTAGAAAATGCAACATGAACACGGATAACAAGGCCAACTCGACTTTAAAGAGATTAGTAAAGGGTCTGTGTTTTGCGACAGGCTTATGTTATTGCTACGATGATAAGAAAATTTTCAGTGAATCTAACCGCATATACGCAAAAGTCATAGTTTTGCGTGATTTTTTTTTGAAATTCAAGGGCCTTTGCGCAAAATTCTTAGTTTTTGCGTGAGCTTCCGACGCATTTCTTCTGCATGCACACGTGGTACGCACCCGGAGAAGTCGTTGCATGCACGGGCGAGCACACGAGAAGCCAAGGTAAAAAGCGGACAGAATCAACAGATCATCTGACCGTTTTATAATAGTAGAGATTGTCTGCAATTAAAAGCTTTTTCTTTAAGTTGGGTATTACTTTGTAGAAAATGCAACATGAACACGTAGTTCCAAAATACGCCTTGTTCTTTCGTGGGCGGAGGGCAACTCTCTGGTAGCCCCTCGCGCGAGCCGCCACGAGCTTCGAAACCACGAACGAACTCACTCCCGCGGTGGATCCCTGGCATGGTCATGCTTCTCCGCCGCCGCCTTCCACTGGTCCTCCCGCCCCGCCTCTTTCAGCGGCTGCAAACCGAAGCAGCGGCGGCGGCGGCCCCTACCAGTCGCTCGTCCCCTCCCCCGCCTCCTCTACAGAAACGTCCCGCCGCCGCGGCTCCTTCCGTGGCGCTGGGATCACGTTTAGGGTTTTTGAATGGAATTCTACGCAACTCGGCGCGCGAGGCTCCGGCCTTCGCGACGGCCGCTTTTCTCGCTGTCGGCGCAGCCGCCGCTCTCGCGTCTCTACCCGTGGTCCACGCCGACGCTAATGAGGAGGTAGTGTTAGTTTTTTTCTGTTCGAACTTTTAGGGATGCTATTTTGGGGGTTAGATTTTGCACGGATCGAGCTTGATTTTGTGTTTACAGGGCGCAGCAGACACGTCTGTGAGTTCTGATGTGGCGGTGGGAGAGGATCTGGCCCGCAAGGAGAAGAAGAGGATACTGGATTTCATTCAGAGCCGAGGGATGCCACGCGGATCGTACCCACAGTTTGATGTGGCGGTGAAGGGTCAAAAGGTTCTCCCTCCAAACATTCATGTTGTATCGTTGTTACTTGTTAGTGCTGAAGTTTGTCCTCTATTCTTCAAAACTTGTTAGTGCTGAAAAAATGTCATATTATGAAGCCGATTTTATAATTTGAGTAAAGTGTGCACTCTATATTATATTTGATCGTTATACTTGCCACTCTGTTGGGAATTTGTGTGATTTCAACAATTTATGCAATGATTAATGATATATGAATTTGGAGTTGTATCATGTTAATTACAGAAAGTCATACTAAAATTTGAGTTAGCTGAGTCTGACTATCAGTGCAAGGATACTGTGAAATATGAATTTGTTGTAATTCTGTGTGGTTGATTATCCTGACCACGATAATGGCTTAGTGTGAAATAAAAGTTAAAGGTTTTGTAGACTTGGCATGCTTATCCTGACCATGATTATGGCTTAGTTGCATAGCTTACCTCATTGCTCTACTAATGTACTTAAAGCAATATGTAATGCTCACTTGGTGATTATTGTTAATTTTCCCTGACAGTTTTTTCCTGACAGGTGGTCGTTAAATTTAATGTACCTTCAACGTGCAACTTATCACACCTTATTGTTGATATAGTAACACATATCGGACTTGAGGCAGAACAACGTGGAGGTGGCTCGGAGATGTTATTGCGTGCTTGGGACAGGTTAGTAAAAGAAATTGGCTGGTATTCACATCACTATAACCATTACCTAATGATCTGACCTTGTTCATAGCAATTACAAAAACTAATATTTCAGCTTCAATCTGTATACTTTCTTGTGTCCATCTTTTTCTGTACATTGATTTTCTGCATCTAGGCTATATAAATCAGATTTCTGGCCCATAACTTCTTTCTGCTTATACTGGTGTAACTAATTTGTTGTTTGATGAGTTGAAGGGTGATTGTAGATACAGCTACAATGGTTCATTATTCGTTCAATCATGGCCACGGGCCCCTCTAATTCAAACCCTGCACGTCTTTTTCTCCTGATGATGTTTTGGGATTTTAATTTGGCAGCAGAACTTGTACCTGTTGTGAAAAATGTATAACTATCATCAGTATTTCTCATGTAGTCTTTCTGCAAATAGCATGGTGTTTTTGTTCATGTCATAGATCTAGGAGCTGTGCAAAGTTCCTAATATTTATGATGTTCTAATCAAGCACATTGGTTCCAGTGCAGCTGCACGTCAAATGACATTGAACCCTCCCAAGAAGACTGCGAGTATTGGAGATGACAAAGAAGATGATCTTTGTGTCTTGATATTTGAACCACTTGTTGGATCTGAATATTCTGTCAGTTCTTATGTATCCTTCATTAATATAATGGAAGCTGGTTTATACTTATAATCCATCATTGCATAAGGTTCAATGTAATTCCTTATCATTATGTGTATTTTCAGGAAATTGAATTCATTAAGCGTGGTGGGTTTAGTTTGAAAGAGCTTGAAGCTGTTATCAGTGTGTTAAAACTAGTGGGCCAAAAAGATGTTAAGGAATCATCAAGGAAAGGCAGTAATTCATACACATCAAGAAAAGGAAATGGTCAGAGATCTAAGCATGTACCTTCCATGGAAAAAACCATGTCTGATTTGGAGGCTATGGGAGTTAGGGTCTACGGTTTTGATGAATCCTCAAGTACTCCAATGGATGGGACTGTTATGTGGGAGAACATTGCTGGATATGATCCTCAGAAAAGGTATTTTTACCACACAAGCCTGCCCTTAATTTTCATTTTTAGTTGGTTTGTTTACCAGTTGTTTGAGATGCTATGTGTATTCTAACTTTTGATGATTTAGCATCTTTCCATGGCATTTGACACATCCTGCTAGCTGCCTGTTAAAATTTCCTATAAGGAAACTGCTTCTATGTGTTTCTATATAGAAGTATACTTCTTAAGCTCTGCGCATGTTTCTCTTCCAAGTTCCATCATAGGGAGATAGAGGATACTATATTATTGGCTTTACAGTGCCTGTCTAAGCTTCCTATCAGGAAACTGCTTATACGTGTTTCTCTCCATAAGTATTTATCAAGTGTGGCACATGTTTCTCTTCCATTTACAGGGAGATAGAGGACACTATACTCTTGGCTTTACAGAGCCCTGAGGTGTATGATGAAATTGCTCGTGCTACACGCTGCAAATTTGAGACAAATCGACCTCGAGCTGTTCTGTTTGAAGGCCCACCAGGTGAATAACCTGAATGGTTCCTTGCCTTAATTGGAATTTCTGTATCAACTATCAAGAAACCATATCATTTCCTTCTGTGTTAAACTGTTATCTTGTTTCTTGATGTTAATAACTATGATAACAGTAGTATATAATTTGGTAACACTATTGAAATTAAAGCTACAAGCGGCCCCTTTCGCTTGCCCTGCTAGAGCGCTAGTATGATTCCTTCCTTTTCGTGCTGTATCTGCATAGTTACCAGTTACCATCGTCTCTTTATTTCAGGGACTGGCAAAACTTCTTCTGCTCGAGTTATTGCCAAGCAAGCTGTAAGTTACATTATTAGGTTTGCCCAAAGTAATTCGTGTTTTAAAAATGTGATGTTAAATACCTTTGCAATTTGTAAACTGCTTGATCTAGTAAGCATGTGATTCCTTTGCTGCAAGCCTGCAACCTTTAAGCTAATATTTAATTTTTAGTTGTATTAAGCTGGTTGATTGCCTTTTTCTTATCCTAGGGAGTTCCCCTACTATATGTGCCATTGGAAATCATTATGTCAAAATATTATGGTGAAAGTGAGCGCCTGTTGGGATCTGTCTTTTCACTGGCCAATGACCTTCCTGATGGAGGCATAATTTTCCTAGATGAGGTATGTCGCTTCATCTTTTCAGTATACAAGTATTGAGGGTACTTCAACGGTTAAAAAATATACATGAAATATACTGCTTAGCATACTGGGACTTTTGGGATGTATTATTGTCCAATGCTGAATATTTTCTGCAGAGAAGTTTTTTTCTTGCTCTGCTGGTTTTAGCTGATATTTGCCCTCTTCCTGTATGATACTGAAGTAGATGTGGTTTCACATTACAAATAATCAAAATAAACAACTTGCGTGATAGATACATGAACTGATGAACATCATTTTATAAAAATACTTTTGGTGTAGATATATCATGGATTTTGTAGGCTAGAAGAATTGTATGGCCTGCTTACTGCTTATCATGTTTTTCTTGTCATTTAATTTGTTGTATAGGGGCCTAGTGAATTTAATTTGTTGGTTATACTAAGGTGTTAATGTAACATCTTGCTATTTTAATGTCCATGTTACAGGTAGACTCTTTTGCTAGCGCTCGAGATAGTGAAATGCATGAAGCTACACGAAGGATTTTGTCAGTAATTCTGCGGCAGGTAGGGCCTCTATTTGCTTGCCTTGAAACCAATGAAATAGCTTATAAATATTGAAAGATGGAAACTGGATGCTAGTCATCTCAGTAAATAGTTTTATTGAGTCTGTCTATACTTTTCTATACATCACATTTTTCACTCTAGTAGTCTAGTGTCTATCCGTATTTGTTGCAATACTGTTTAAACCTGTGAAAACCATGGGAGATTTAACTCCAATTAAACAAGATGTGCATGAAATTTCACGCTTCAGAAATTAAGGGTTGTAACAATATTACTTAGGCGGCACATTTTTAGCAGGTGAGGCATTTTTAATTTTTTTTCCTTCATTTATTTACTGTTGCTTTCATGAAGTACTGTAAAATATAATATAACGTGTGTCAATATTATTATGTAATCTTGATACCACTAGATTTCATGAGAAATTCATGCATGTGGTCTCTTAGTCGCTGCCATCATGCTTATTGCAATTGATGCCCTAGAATACATTTTTTATTGATACTAACAAATTGTCTCTATGAAGATCGATGGGTTTGAGCAGGATAGACGAGTTGTGGTTATTGCTGCAACAAATAGAAAGGAGGACCTTGATCCTGCCCTAATCAGGTATAATTTTCAATTGTGATGCCATTTTTGTTTGTATGAGCAGCTTGACATGGAGTCATTCATGTTCCTTGTCTTCTATGGTCATTCCCTTTTTGTTCCTATTAGCATTTAGCAGTCCTGGTTAATTTTTGACAGAGTGTTCATTCATGTTCTCTTGCGAGGTTTCATTTCCCCAAGGACCATTCATAACAAATATTAGGATGAATATTACCTTTTAAATATATTAGTAAACATTACCTTAATAATTTCTCTCTTTTTGATGTTGTTAATATGCAGCCGTTTTGATTCCATAATTTTCTTTGACCTACCGGATCAGCAAACCCGTGTGGAAATAGCTGCCCAATACGCAAAACATTTGACTAAATCTGAATTGATTCAATTTTCGTTGGCCACTGAAGAGTAAGTAGTTCATTCTGAATCTTGTAATGGAATCTTTAGCTCATGCTATACATATTTATGTTATCTATTCCGGTCTAGTTGATTTGCCCCTTCTAATTTTGATTGTTTATTGTCGTCATACATATACTTCTCTAGTTCTCTGCCCATAATCTTGTTGAGCTTGTTATCTTGGCTATAATGGATTTACTTTTGTATGTTAAATAATATCTAAGTACCATTATATACCACTATGTTCTGAAACCCGTTCCCAGAAGGGCAGAAATGCAGAATACCACCATTATCTGGTTGCAGCCAGTTACTGGCCATTTTGGGCCAGATGAACTTTTACCCTGGTCTTGTAATTGAACTCGAACCACATATGTTTGCAAACCAATTAATTTTCATTAAGGAAATATCTACTACACTAGGATATGATTATGAAGTTCCCCTGGACTATTTAAGTATGTAAAATTATGTGTTCCATTAGTTCCGTACTTCTTGTAAGATGTTCAAGGAGTAGAATTATATGTGCCTCTGATAGAAGTGTGAACACATTGCCAAATCTTGGCTTCCTATTATGGCCCTGCTTGTTTCTCCAGCAGCTTAAAAGCTACCCAAAAAATTTGTTTCTCCAGCAGATTAAAAGCTACCCAAAAAATTTGAATTTTAGAACCAAATTTTAGGGTATTATTTAAAGTTTTATTTTACCATTTTTTGGCAATTTTTACATTAAGACCGTTATGAATATAAATATTTAAAAGTCTTACCAAAAAAGTATTCACAAAGATACTGGACAACTACTTGTTGTACCAGCCAAAAAGCACAACCAAGAAGCACCTTGGAACACCTTTTTTTTCATTTATTCACAACTCATGTACTGAATTCAAATGATTAGGAGCTTCATTATATAGATTAGTAAAAGCTGCATGTGTTCATATGTGCCTTGCTTCTCTACTATTTCCCCATTAATTACTGTGTGCTCTTAGCCTTTTTTTTAGAATCACAAGGGAGGACCCCTGGTTCCATTTTATGATGAAACAAATCTGTTGCTCTTAGCCTTTAATCATGGATTTGTGAACCTGTATACTATGGATTATACCACAAAACACGTAACACATTTGTGATCCACGACTCAACTTATAAGGTTACATGTGCAGAATGTTGACCACTACTATATTATCTGGGGCTGATAGTGTCTGTGATCAGAAATGTGCTGTTCTTGGATTGGAACTACAGATAACTTCCCTGTGGACATGCCGTTCGTTTGTCTTGCTAATTCTGAACATTGGATGCAGGATGTCAGGAAGAGATATCAGAGACATTTGCCAGCAAGCAGAAAGACATTGGGCGTCAAAGGTATGGTAAAGTGCTCCCCAGGTTATTGCCCGCCCTTTCCCCATGATCTGTGTGTAACTTTAGTCAATTTTCATCTTCTTGTACAGTTGATAAGGGGACAAGTACCAAAAGATGAGAAGGGGGAGCCGAGTCTTCCTCCAGTTGGCGAGTATGTTGCATGTTCTGAACAGCGAAGAAGGTCTTTGCCGGATAGAACAAGACGGAAATCAAGATCCCCTGCTTTGAAGTTAGCTTGAGGAATGAACCTGTCCTTACAGCCTACAGTCCTACACCATATGCCAGTATCAGATTGTGATTCAAATGACTAAATGAGGATGTACATATAGGATTTTAGGCAGATCTTGCGATGCATGCCAAGTTGCCAACACATTATAAATTGCGTCTACCCAAATTTTGGTATCAGAGTACGGCAACACACGTATATTGCATTTTGCATTGTTTTCTGTAAACTTAAAAGGATTCCGTAGGAACATGTCTGGGCAGTCATTTATTTTCCGAGAATGTGCAAAAGCTCCGTGCATCATTGTTGCAAGAGAACAGTAAAGCACAACAGAGTGCCGTTGCAAAGAAATTTGCAATGCCTCAGAACTCGTGTCCCAGTATGCACTATGCAGTACTGCCAAGCTCACCAATCTCTGAATAAAATGGAATTCCAAAAATTGAATATTTGTCGCAAATATCAGAACAAGTATCTAAAAGATGGAGGGGCCGGGCGCCAGACTGGAAACTGCTCATTGGCCAGTGTTGTTCTTCTGACCAGACCGCCACGGAGAGTTGGGCCGAACGAATTGGGTGGGAATTGCCCGGACGTGCGCCGTCTATTTGGGCCGGTGTCACGATGAGTTCGGCCGGAATGAGTTAGGCTTGCTGTTGCAGGCCGATCTAGCCGGGCCAAGAAATTCACGCGGTGCGCCCAACCTCTAGCGTCAGTGGGTCTCTAAATATATGAATTATCTGTAATTTATTAAGAAACAAGCGGGACTGCTGCTGCTGAGGTGATGCCTTGTCATTTTAAATAATTACACGAACAGTTAGAAAAACATGACTAGACATCGGACCAGCTTTCCGCGTGTGTTTGATCGTGAAGACACGGAACACAACTCTGGAAAATATTTGTTGCGCGGTAGTATGACGGCTGTTTCATTCTGTGTACGATACAAACTGCATACGTTCCGTGCATCGGATGAACCGGTGCCAAGAGAGAAGACACAGGAACGCAGCGTCCCACCACTTGGACAGAAAGCTACTGCCTACCT
The DNA here is from genome assembly GCA_019279435.1 of Zizania palustris. NCBI lineage: Eukaryota > Viridiplantae > Streptophyta > Magnoliopsida > Poales > Poaceae > Zizania > Zizania palustris. The sequence continues at coordinate 39,911,859 of JAAALK010000283.1, read as the reverse complement.
GTCATATGACCGACCATCACATTAGGTGACCGACATGCGAGCGGCTCGGATGAATGGTCGATCGACCCTGCTGCATTTGCCTCCACGCGGCCACTAACAAAGCGGGCTCCGATCACAATCGCTGCAGAGGTGATTCATCGGTTACAGAAAACGCAATTATAGGCTGCCTGTGCCTGTACCTGTACCTGTACCTGTACCTGTACCTGTACCTGTACCTGTACCCAATCAAACCATCTCCATCACGCGCAGTGATCAGCGAAAGAGACCACCCGGGCTCTGTACCCTGCACGAGCCGAGCTACCCGCGCGAACCCCAAGCCAAAGAGACACGAACCATAACAAAAACACGACGAACCAAAAGCTGCCGGCGTGGGGCGCGTACGTGCGTCCACGGGTAGCAACGCGGCGCGTCACGGGAAAACGTCCGGGCGCGACGACCGCGCTGCACAGTACGTGCATGGTGCATGCGTAGCTGCGCGCGCGGGGAAGCGGCAAGTGGTGGTGGTGGGACGGCGCCGGTTTCGTCCCGTGGCCGGCACGTCCCGGTCGACGCGACGGCTCCAGACATCGAGCGCGCGCCGTGGACGCGACACCTCTCGCCCAGATCGATCCATCGACTCGCGCGGTGGCAATCTATTCCCGTGTCTCGTTCCGCCTGCAAATCGATCCATACATACGTCCAGGCACGTTACGTACAGTCACGAGCCATAATGATTGCAGCAGCGAGGGCTTCGATCCTTCGTGCTCTTTTGTCAAGGTGTCATTAATAGCATGCACAGTAGTAACAGGTTAAAAGCAATGCTAAGTTGTGTACAACTTTATTTAATATGTGATATCTTAAGGTCTGTTTGGTTTCTTTACGGACTAAACTAAACTTTAGTCTCCTTTTTTTTATAGGACTAAACTTTAATCTCTTACTGTTTGGTTCTAAGGACTAAAAGTGAGTGAGGAATGAGAGGTAAGCAGTACTTTTAGTCCCTTTTAGTCCCCATGTTTGGCTAAACTTTAGCAACCCCAAACCAAACACCCCTTTAAGAGATCTCTGGGGGGTTAACCGAAAAAAATACAAGAGACTTACACGATTCTCTATACGCATTGTCTCTTAGCTGTATTTATGATTTAGGGTTTAAGGTTGTACCATACAGTTTTTTATTGTCTCTTGTACTTTAAAAACCGTTCCACCGTCTTAGGGTTGTACATCCGTAATTGCTACTACTGTGCTACATGCTAGTGCTCCAAAACACATTTAATGCGAATTTAACGATGTAAACGGACAGAACGTACGTAGCAGCCCGTACGTACTTGGGCTTAAAACTGACGTGTTTCCGATATGTTTCAAGACACTGCATCTAGAAAAACCTGCATGCTAGTGTTTACTACATACTGAGCCATCATTAGAACCCAGCTAATGGTAATACTACGTGGTAGATCGATGTAAAATCAGCTAAGCCGTCATTTACTTAAGGACAAACCTTCTGGTGAAAAGAGTAAAAGGGCAGTAGCATGTTGAGTGGAAAGCAAGCAAGCAAAGTTTGCACGTTTACTCAGCATTAAGATTCACAGGTAACCTGTCCTCCTGAACATATCAAGTAAAGCTCCCTGATGCCTGAAGAAACAATGACTTTCTAGCGTTTCTGGTAGGAACAGGGGGGCTCATCTTTTCCATATTAGCAAAAGGAAGTGAGATTAACTCTGCCTTCAAGCCCTAATTAATCTCTTGTACATAATATTAGGTGGGGAACACACACCAACCTACCTACTGTCATGAGGACTGCACTTTAATTAAGTAATCTTTTTGTGTGCACACCTGGCAAAAGAGACAGTATTGTTTGTCATTTGTATGATCGGATGACCCAGATAATTCCCGTTCATCAGTGACCACTCACTGTCTTACACAAGGAACTCTATCCAGAATTTCTCCATGGCCATGTGGAGGGCAGGAGGGGTATCTTCATGTTGGAGATTAAGCTCAATATATGCACGCGTTCGACATGTGTTCAGCTCAGCTCAGTTTCCCTAGCTACTAAAACAACACAACAGTTGTGGTGACTGATGATAATGTGAGTTCTGCTTTTGGTGCAGTTCTGCATTAAGATCAGACGGCGGCAGAGTTTCTTGTACGATCTGCTGCAAGCCAGCTGCAACATCTGAACTGCAGACAGATCATTACTTTGCTCTCAAGTGTGTCGACTAGCAAGCATCGTTAGCATTGATACGATCGCTCACACGACTCTCTCAATGGCCTTTGTTTTTACAACTATAATCAACAGCACTAATTCACGAGCTAAAAAACACAAGGACAGGCGCTGATTAATGGCCGGCTGGCCGCTACCGGATGTTTCCAAAGTTCCGGTGGTCCACTATGAATTATGCAGTATGCACTACTAGCATATAGGTTCATGACGAGATAATGCAGATATGAACTTGTTTATTTGTAAATGGAGTTATGGACCAATCTACTGGCCGGCTGGCTCATGGCAGCAAGCATGCCTTCCCGTTCGCTTCCATGTCGCCTCTGCATTTCTCAGCGTCTGCGGCGCGGCTCCACGAGACGATATTACTCATACTCTTTTGGCCACTTCTGATTCGCCAAAGAAAGGCCAAAACTTGGAGGCACGTAGAGAAGTACACATACCCGTCTACCAATCATATATCACACAGCTTGTCAATGTACGTACCCGGTTAATTATAAACCTTTCTGGTCTTCTGGAGTGTGCCATCGCTGGCTCAGCTCGGGCGATGATCACTAGGGAGCTGAGGAGCTCTCTTTAATTTGGTTGGTCCAAGAAAGCGAGCACATGGCGTGACACGGAGGATAGCGAGCAGTACACATGATTGTGCCGCCTCGCATGTGGCGCTCTCGGTGTATAATTGCGAGAGCGCGGCGTTCGCGGCGGCGGCGGCGTTCTCTCGGCTCGGTTCCCCGGCGACATGGCATTATCGCTCTGCGTACGTACGCTTGCAGGCTGCAGCCTTCCCTCCCGGCAAAACCACTTGCATTGCCCACCGGCCGGCCACCGGCCGCGCTGGCGCGCTGCTGCATGCGAGAGGCCACGACACCGGAGTCCAGACGACCAGACTACCAGAGGCAGACATGCACGGAGGACTGAGGAGGCCGGCCGGTGCGCAATCACTAGCTAGTTGGCTTGCTTTTCTTGCCTTGGCTTCGCAGCTCTCTCGCTCAGTCGCTCTCGTGTCCCCGCGGCCCCGCCCTCCGGACCTGACCTGACCTGACCTGGCGTGCGTTCCGAAGCTTGGAAAGCCATCGACTGACCTAGCGGCACCAACGGCAGCTCTGAGTTTTCTCCAAGTTTCAGGATTTTTAATCACGGTTGTAAACTACATACATTCTTGTGTACCAAGCACCAACCATAGTAAATATATCTGATTAAAGACTAGTCCTAATAAAGTTGTGGTATTTGTTCAACCCGGATGCAAATGCAGAGTTTAATGGGATCAAAAGCTCCAGATGCTGTGTATTTAAACCAGGGAGTGCTACGCGAGTCCATGCATGCGTCGCTTTTGGATCGACATGGTGGTCCTCGTGTCTTGGCACACGTAAATTAAGGGCCAATTCTTCCTTTCAGGCTCTTCACGTGATGTGCCACTTTGATTTCATTATATTTATGCGGTATTAACACTGACTTTTATGAGGTCTGCTCATGAGATGCAGACATGCAGACGTGCAGTAGTATATTGGGCCGATATGATCCCCAGTTAAATGTCAAGACAACTAGACAGGCTGTAACAAATGTGGTAGCCAGCTTTATTTAAGCAGAACTAGCATTATATTCTCAGTCTTTTAGGACACGTTTGGTTTGGATACGAGGGTGGATATGATAATCTCATCTATAAATTTAGGGATAAGATGGTACATTTGAGGTGTTTGATTGGATGGATAGGATGAGACAATTTTTTGTTTGGTTGGACATATACAATTTATATGAGATAAGATTAAATTTAGTGAGACTCACTTATCAAATATATTTTTTTAACAAAAATATAATCATATGAGATCTTATTTTATAAATTAAATTATAATCAATACAATGATGTAATAATATCATAAATTGAATAAATAATTTGGAAGTAAAAATCATTTGAATATTTATAAATGAAAAATTAAATGTGTAAAAATCAATCAGGAGACACACGGAATTTCATCCAATATTGGATGAGCACATCTAGAAAAATTTCCTAAATCTCTCTATCCAGCATACTAAAGGAATATTTCTCTCGTTGACCATCTCATTATCTGGTCCAAAGATAACTAGCCAAACGCAACCTTATTGTTTTCGTGCTGTGTGCAGTGTGCTGAAGGGCCGAATGGGCGATCAGCGGATGGAGTCACGGAGAGCAGCAGAAGGCAACCACGGGAAAATCTTGTGGAATCCCACAAAAAACCCAAGCGAAAGCGGAGTTTTTTTGGTCACATGCATGCATGGTGGGTGCGCTCGGTGACACGCCCCATGCGGAGCGGAAGGCAGCCACCACATGCGAGTTGCGAGAGCACTAGAGACTCTCGCGACGCCTCTTGCAGTGACGCCTCGGCTCATACTGATATATAGGATCTTGGCCAGATCGCGGAATTGTGGTGGTGCGGCCATGGATGGATGCATATATGCATGCACCTGCGAGTGCGACGCTGGTTGCCTTTCGCGCGCACGACGATGCCTTTCGCGTTGCAGACTGAATTAATAGTGCTTCACAGCTGTGGTCTGACAGGAGAACCTGCATTGCTTATTTGCTTATAATTTATAAACGTTTGAGGTTCTTTCATGTACAGACAGTACAGTATATCCTCACGACGATGGATCGACATTGCTGTAACTTTGGTCTTTTTCCTGCACGGTTTTTCTTCTCTCTGCTTTGAAGCCCGGCTTTAGATGCTCGAGCAAAGCAAAAGATGCATGTCATGCCGGTCGCCGCTGCGCGCCAATTCGACATCCTCTCCGCAGTAAAACCGACCGTACAAAACGGTCACTCCATCCACGCTATTAGATCGGTATGTGATAGATACCAGAGGATAACCGTTGGATCCTTGAACGACTATCGTCAGCTCGGTTTGCGAGTGCAGCTGTGAAAATGCATGCTCCGGAACAGGAGCAGTACTGGAATTACAGTAACTCCCTGCAGCAGGTGCAGGGCGCTGGAAAGAACATCAACTATGGGGTGGCAGCGCAGAGCAGCGGTCGGTGAAGTGGTGGAGCGCGTAAATGTCAGTGGATTTCCGTGAGTTGGCGCGCCGGGCGTGGCATGTCACGGCGCCGGGAGCACCAGGGCTAGCGGAAAGCCTGAAACGTTCTGATCCCACCACTCCATTCTGTCACGCATTCGGACTCAGGCCGTGTAAGTATTCCTGAATCTTGCTACGGACTTCACATGAATGCTCTAAAAAAATCACACGAGTTACGCCGGACTTTTTTACTGTGACCATACTAATGCCGGCGAGAATGGCGATGGATATCCTAAATCTGATGAGTTTTTATTTTATTAGGATAGATATATAGTAAAATTATTTACCCACGAATTTATTAATGAGAAACAATAGTACTCAACGGGTACGTGGACGTGGATTTGATTTCCTAATATACGTACCCGTTATCCGATGGATACCCATCACCCAATAACCTATATTTTTGGGAGTTTAAATCATTGTTGTTATCTTTGTAGGTTAAATCATTGATGTATTATGTTTGAGAGTTTATTTATAGACGTAATTTTGATCTTATGACTAAACGAGTGATCAATCTAATTAGGTAAAACACTATTTTGTGGGAATATATACACAATTGTTATTTGTTAGCCTATTTTATGTGTAGTGCCTATTGATGGGTATAGGTACTCGATGAGTATATTTTACCGGATATGAGTTTGGGAAAGAAATGATACCCCCCACACACACACATATATATATATATATGTATATGTATATATATATATATATGAGTTATCCCACGGAGAGATTTTTTTAACGGGTATGGTTTTGAGACGGTAAAACCCGATGAATATATACCATTGCTATCTTTAGCGAGAATTGAAAATTTCACGTTTACTTCATGCGAATTTTATACGATAAACTTACAAGGTTTTTGTAAGAGCTAATTCAAATTCCGATAAATTGCCCAATCCTAATTCCTAGCAGTGATGCTAGGCTGAAGAGAAGAATACGCGTTCCAACACATGAATTAGCTCATTTTCCATAAAACAAACACGGCTTAAATGCGTCTAGATCGCTCATGTTGTGATGTCTACATCAGTCATCAGTTACTTAGCTATAACTTAAATGATTAAGATTCGAACTAGTCTTATTAGCAAGCTTCTACCTACAGCTTGCAAAATGCGTTTTAGAGCCATGTGTTGAAACCACTAGATTCGCCACAAAAACAGGCAGCATTCAGATGTGATTACACGACCAATTGCCAATAATCACTTAACAGTCCAGCTGGGATCTGTGCTCGCTGCATTACTATTTCATCTCGTATTGCTTTCGTTAATTCATTGACTGATCTGACACAGGTCCAGTGTCACCCGTGTCTCCAGAGTTAGTTCTTTCCGCGCCGACCTGTACGTACCCAGCCAATATCCAGTTTGGTGAGAGATTGTTGGTTTTTTTAACGTAAATATTAGTAGCGCTAGCTGTACCACTCTCATATAAGTAACTCCATTTACAAGAGCATGGTCCAATTGATGCCATATTACGATGACAGTTGACAGAGTACACTACTGATGTGGTAGTTTATTGTGGTCAATTAGGAGGGCCATCAGACCCAAGATACTCCAGCTAAAAAATGGTGAGCTCTGAACAGACAAAGCTTACAAAGTGAGGAAAAAACAAAAGAGAAAAGTTAACAAGGAGAAAAAGAGAGAGTTGGGGTGCTTTTGGTAAGACTCTAACTACAATTTATTTGTTCCGTGAAGTTGGAATTAAGCTAAATATTTTTTTGAGGACTTTTCTGAGGAGTGATCTCACTTAAAACGTTTTAAAAAATAAATTAGAGTGATGAAGAGAGTCTAACTAACTTCAAAATTTGGTCCGTTTCAACTTTAATATAAATTTCGTCATCCGAAACTCTATCAAACCAGCCAATCATAAAGAAACGCGCCGCTCAGTGGCTCCGTCGTCCTGGATCAGACGCCCCGTTCGGCGTCCGCTACGCCCCACCCGCCACGGCGCAACCTATCGGACATCACTGGCCACTGGCTGGCTTCCATGCCACTCCACGTTGCGGCTGGGATGCCGCCTCCTTACTAACTCCTCCTCCTGCGCCTGCACACAAACGCCGATAAGTTGGCGTCGCCTCTCGGCTTTTCTCGCCGAGCCAATACTTGTCGGGTCGCGTGGCGTCGAGCCTCCCGGCCATGGGCACTGCGGCGCGGGGGCGCGGAGGGGAGCCGCTGAAGCAGCGCGTGAACCGCTGCCTGCACAAGCTCTCCGACCGCGACACGGAGGCCATGGCGGCGGCCGAGCTGGAGGCCATCGCGCGGGCGCTGGAAGCGGACGAGCTCGCGGCCTTCGTGTCGGCCGTCTCCGACGCGCGCCCGACAGACAAGACCCCGCTCCGGCGCCACGCGCTGCGAGCGCTCGCGCTCGTCGCCGCGTCCCACCCGCGTGACGCTGTCGCGCCGCTCGTCCCGCGCATCCTCGCGGTCGCGCTGCGGCGCGTCCGGGACCAGGACTCATCCGTGCGCGCCGCGCTCGTCGACACCGCCCGGGCGGCGGCGGCTGCGTCCGCATCCGCGTCCCCGGCGCTGCGCCCCCTCACGGATGCGCTCCTCCACGAGCAGGACCAGTGCGCTCAGCTGGCGGCCGCGCTCGCAACAGCCGCCGCCGTCGAAGCCTCCGCCTCCACCGAGGACCTCGCTTCCTACATCCACAAGCTCCAACCCCGCCTCCTCAAGCTCCTCCGCAGCAATGCCTTCAAAGCCAAACCCGCGCTCATCTCTCTCATTGGCGTTTCTGCATCCATGGCCGGCGCCGCTGAAGTCACCGCCTCTGTCCCGTGCCTCCGCGACACAATCGCCAGTGAGGACTGGGCGGCGAGGAAGGCCGCGGCCGAGGCGCTTGCTTCATTAGCCTTAGAACACAAAGATCTTCTCGTCACCTACAAATCGTCTTGCATCTCCATGTTCGAGGGCAGGAGGTTCGACAAGGTTAGTTTCTTATTTTAGTTCGGATCTCGGCGATTTCATCCCACTCTGGATCTGAGCGTAGCGCTGAGACTTTTGGTGTTCTCGTTTGGCAATGCAGGTGAAAATTGTTCGAGATTCCATGAACAGGATGATCGAGGCGTGGAAGGAGATCCCGGACGTTGATGAGGACGAATGCTCCTCCGGTGCGCCACCGGCGTCGCAGTCACAACGACGATCTTCTCTTGGAGGTGATTTACTGATTTGGAACCGTGTAGTTTCGTGGTTCTGATTTCTACTTCGTTGTGCAGATCTGGCAATTTACGTTTTGACCTCTGTAATCTTGTACTATGTTGCAAGTAGAAAGAATACAGTAATGAAGTGTTTCTTTTGATAAAGAGGACGATTCTATTTTAAAGCAATTTGATCTGCTAAGAACAGTTGGCCATGTGCTTGATTCTATAGGGAGTGCAAGTGATGGGCGACATCCAGCAGCTTCACTAGGCTCAAAATCAGTAGCATCGGCGACCAGGAGGAGCAGTGCACCTGCAAGCAGGTCACCTCCTCCTGATGCTTCACCCACTGTCAACAAAAGACATAGCCCTTCATCTGCCAGGAACAAGAAGCTCTCACCACCTTCATACCGCAAGGCGGCCCAAGCGAGGAACCGCGATTACAAGGTCGACATTTCTGTTGTTCCAGATGCCACCCCGATCAAAGTGGTGACGGAGGAGAAGCTTCTGAAAGGAGGCAATGTGAAATCAAGACTGGAAGCAAGGAGGATGCTTTTCCAGGACGGCGAGGAGAGGACGATCAAGGGGGCTGGATTAAAAGCAGGATCACGGGTCGTTCCATATGAGGGAGGTGGTAACATGGAAGAAATTTCCGAGCTTGGTGGTGGTGGTGGATCAGAGAGATTTCAGTCAGGTTACAGAGATGAGGGCTTGTCCGAGATTAGGTCGCAGCTGCTTCAGATTGAAAATCAGCAGAGCAGTTTACTAGATCTTCTCCAGGTGATTTCCTTTGTTTTGCCAGAACTTATATTGTACAATTTTATTGAACTAGTCTCTTAAACAGCAACGTTTAAAGGACAACATTAACCAGTGTTGGCTGCCCAAGCAAATTTAATAAGCCTTTAAGGTCTATTCAGTACATGCTCATTAACAAGAAAGGATACAATTGCTATTAAAACAGTGGCATGATTCTAGTTCCTTGTTAGGTCTTGTAGCCATGAAACTTGTCTGCATATTAATAAGTAAAAGTGTAAAACCAATTTCTTCTCATTACATTGGACATTGGTTATTCAACATGAGGAAGTGAACATTGGTCAAGTTAAGTCATTCCTGAAATTGTCGGTAGTCAGGATATTCAATGTAAACATTTGTGTTGGTTGTGACAAGAGGGTAACATCTAGTCTCGGTGCATATGCAGACAGGTCTTGCTACAGTGTGCATCATTAATTTTCAGTATAGTGTCCACTTGAATATGTCTTCGTGCCAGTATGCCACTAGTCAAATCAATGTATTGTGGACATTTAGCAATGTCATTGTATGGGGGAGGGGGGGGGGGGGGGACCTGGACAGCAACATGACATGTGCTATATGACTATGTTTTAATCTGCAAATTATCGGTATCACCATTTTAAATCTGACCCTTAAGAAGAAGCAGTTTATCTTTCTTCTGGCTTAACCCGCTCCTGTCAATTTGCCATGCATCAGTTGATATATTTCAACTCATATAATCAGCAGTCACAGGAAATTACAAGCAGTAATTCATGCTGCAAGGTTCATATGTCATCCATATTTGTTGGAAGCTCATCTGATATTTGTGGTTCATCTTGTCTATCAGAAATTTATGGGGAAATCTGAGAATGGCATGAATTCTTTGGAGACAAGGGTCCATGGACTGGAGATGGCATTGGATGAAATCTCTCGTGATTTAGCTGCCTCCTCGGGAAGGGTGCCAAACAGCGAAGCCAAAGTCAGCTCCTGCTGCATTCTGAACCCAAAATTCTGGAGGCGTCATGACGCTGGTAGACACTCTGCTCGATTTTCTGTCTCTGATGGTCCAAATAGCTCGGAGGAGAGCAGAACTTCTTACAAGTGGGAGAGGCAGAAGTTTGGAGTACAGGGTGGTTTTGTCACCAACCCATTAGCTGAGCCGAGCATTTCATCTGCTGGAAGAACAGTGACTGCTCAAGAAGGCAGGAGGAAGGATTTGAATCTACCAAAGCCAAGGTAATTTATTTTCTAATTATGTCCTAATCTTTCTCTCTGAACTTAACTGGTGTCCCTAGATATGAACGTTAGCGGTCCAATCAGAATTTTCTGGAGACCTAGCTGACAATTGACACTGACATAGGAGCATAAAATCAATATTTTTTCGTTATAATACATAAGAATGATTTATATGCTATAGTGTCATATCAACATTTTTTATGTCCAATGTATCTTGGTGAAACTTCATTTTTCCAGACTGGTATTCCTTCTCATTTTCCCAACCTACACTTGGCAACTAATTGGCATCATTCCTTTCTGCTCAACTACTTGACAACTAATTCTTGTTTTCTATCCTAATTTCTTCAGGATGGGTTAGGCACGACAGACTTGATGTATGAACTGGTCGAGTTAGAACATAAAGCATAAAGGTAGCAAAATGTTCTCTCTTCCTCTGTGACTTTCCAAGGTTATTTTTTCTCCTCCGTCAGAGCCAAAAACTGAAAGAGTGTGGTGTGCAAGAATCATAGAGTTCTACGGCAGTTACTGCACTTTTGGCAAAACATAAATTCTGAGAGTATTCTGAGGCAGAGCACGCTTTTTGAGCTTGATCGCCAGTCTCCATGATTCGGTTTGTACTACCTCACTTGAGAATCTGAGAAGAAGATACAGCGTCCGAGAGTGTTCATCACAACCTGCTTGTGGAGTTGGGCATGTCACATGAGAACGGCCATTATCTTTTGTCCCGCGTTACTTCAGAACTGTTTTTAAGTTTCTAAGAATGTTGGCACACCGTATTGCTGTACGAAGCTGTGACTGTATCTTGTAAATAGTTTGGACAAAACAGCTTCTGTGCTCCCGAGCTTCTTTACCTTGTTTCTGAACTCTGAAGGTGTTGACATGTCGACAAAACGGCATCACTCTCCGAGCGGTTTCAGTTACTGTGAGACGTGTGGTTCTATATGCTTTCAAAAGGCCTGTTTGGTATGCTAAATCTAGAGTTTTTTTAATAATAAAACAAAGTGATTCAAACTTTTTTTGTCTAAACTAAAATAGATAACATAACTGTTGGTACAAAGGATTACGCTAACAGGTTTAGAATAAATTTGAAGGGTACTACGGACCGATTTAGCCTTTCGTTGGGCATAATGTTTCTGTTTGTATTACTATTCGATATTCGATGTTCCTTTTACAGTAGAAATGAGGGGGTATTTATAGGTATGGATATAATAGGAAAAGACTATCATGTCCTCTAATTACAACCGCCATAGTGGACATTGTACTTGGGGCTTCGTAGAGCTAAAAAGGTCAAACATCGTGTGAACATTTAGATAAAGTAAATGCCTTGTCTTTTTTTGGCGGCGCCCCTTCATAGTAGGTGGCATAGTAGGTGGCTTCGGAAATACTCTGGTGACGAAACTCATACAAAGGCTATATGTTTCAGAGGCGAAGTCCACTCCAGGTTACACGTAAGCTTTGAACCTAGCCTAGTGCTTCGAATTCCGCGTGGTGGCCCTTCGGAATATATCTTCAGAGTATTAGGTCTTGATGGGATTATTTCCCCCAATAATAACAATTTTCATTAGAGCTATAGGTTCATAATTTCTTGGAGTTGCTAGCAGGAGCAAATCTTTTACCAGTTTGGAAGAGCGATCAGAAGCACATTTGTCAGTAACCATTACCTGCAGCTCTGCTCAATACGAGAGAGAACCCCTTGGTCCATGGGACGTTCCTGCCCCGCTGTTACAGCCCAAGATCTTTGCTCAGTACCACCTAGGCTAGCCCATAATTCTCAGATCATTTCTCCTTCCACCCTTCGCTCCTACTTAGATTACTACTCATTTGATTATTTGTACAGATGTGCGGCTGAACTTTCTAGGTGAATGTCTCTTATTAATTCCAGTTTTCTATGTTTTTCCCTAATCTTTGCATAGAAAGTACATACTAGTAGTGAAAAAAAAGAGAAAACATGTAGATGAATTTATAAAAACATAAAGAAAAGAGGATGCATCGACAAGTTTTTTAATAAATTGTGTGGAACAATCCATGAGTATCTTCAAGAGACCGCCTAAATTTTATTCTCTAAATTGCATATAGGAATCATGCTAAACTCTATCTCTTCCTAAACATTAATCAATTTATAACAGTTTCTCTATAATCTCGATCCCTATTTTATAAATCCTACAAACACGATCTATAACACATAATAATTTTGTGTAAAACTTTGATACATTTAAATATGTATATCGTTCAACCTATAACAACACGTAAGGGGAAAAACAATGCACATGCAAGAGAACAAAAAGCGAAAACAAAAATAGGGACTTGCCAAACAAACTAATCCTATATTTAAAAGAGATCAATAGTGATTTAAGGAATGGATTAGGAAAAAAACTCATTTAAGAGAGTTTTGTTTTTCACCAAAATAACTAAATTCAAATTTAAATAGTTATATAGTAATCTCTTGTATGCTCCGACGTGCTGTTCAGTTCCACTTCCGCAAACCTGCCGTCTCCTTGGTAACTTGGCACTTTGCACAGCGGAGAGGTTCGTGAGCTCTGAGCTGGGCGCCTTGACGCCTTGGCTTGGCTCCCATCCCAAACCACCAGGTCCACCGTCCACCTCACCCTGATCCGATTGCAGGGAAGGCCAAACCGCTACCGCCTACCGTGTACCGCGCCTGTTCCTTCCGCCCCATCTCACATCCCCACGTGCCGTTCCAACCAGATCCCCTCGAAACGCCCGCCCACCCCGCGCCGCGCGCGTCCACAAGCCCACCGGGCAGAGGCCAAAACCGGGCGTTTTTCGCCGCACAAAGCCGCTCCGCTCTCGTGGGTCGTCGGGGCCTCGATCACGCCGCGCGCGGCTGCCTCTTAAAATTTCAAACCGGGCGCGTGTCCGCTAGTCCGCCGCGCCGGCCGCCCCTCGAGCTCTTCTCTAACCGACAGATGGCTCCGGCCGGACCCGACACGTCGGACCTCCGAGCCGTCGCTGACACTTGGGTCCGATCAAGCAGAATTAGCAGTGGCCCATTTGTCAGCAAGCCAGATGGTCCCTAGCGAGCCTAGCCGAGCCGAGCCGAGCCGCACGGGGAGCGGAGAGAAAAATTTGAAACGAGGCGATTCCGCCACCGCCGCGCCAAATTACGCACCTCCAGATTCGTTTCAACGGCCGGCGCCTCCGCCTCTCCTCTTCCCGGCCGCACCCACTCAAATCCATCCATCTATAATACTTCCACGAGACCGCGGTGATGGCTGCTGCATCCTCATCTTCCACGGTCGACGCGGCGGGGGCTGCAACTGCAATGGAGGCGGCGCCTGCTCTCCCCCAGCGCCAGCAGCCGGTGTTCGTCGAGGGCAGAGGCGCCAAACTGCGTGACCACGCCTACAGCCGCAAGCAGAAGTCCCTCGGACTCCTCTGCTCCAAGTGGGATTTCTCGCAGCATTTGGACGCATCTCGCGGATTCGTGGGCTTGGGTTGTGCTTCTCTTTTTTCTTACGAATTTTGTGCTTCGTCTCTAGCTTCGTGGCTCTGTACAACCGCGACGACGTGGAGTCTATCGGACTGGACGACGCGGCTAGGAGGCTCGGCGTGGAGAGGCGCCGGATCTACGACATTGTCAACGTGCTCGAGAGCGTCGGGGTGAGTTATTTCTCCCCCGCCTTCGTTTTCGCTCCGTCGTTCTCGATTGGATTCTGACCTTTGTTTCGCGAAGATCCTCGTGAGGAAGGCCAAGAATCGGTACTCTTGGATCGGCTTTGACGGGGTCCCAATGGCATTGCGAGAACTCAAGGTTTGTATCAGCCTTAACAGTTAACACCTGATAATTCTACGAAGAATTGTATGTCTAATCCATCTAAAGCGTCTTCTTTTCTCCAGGAGAGGGCATCAAGAGAGAAGTCCGGCTTGTCTCCTCTTCCCGTGGAGGAGCCATCTGCGGTCAATGTATGCTACCTTATCTTTCGCTTAAGAACATTTGAATCGATCTATCCAATAATTACAATAATTAATGTAGAAGCCAGAAGGCAGTTCCTGACTAAAATATTCATTTCTTCAATTCTCTGTTCTGAAGATGTCGGATGACGAGGATGAGGATAAGATGGGTGATGTTGATGCTGATATTGAGAGCGAGAAGCTGAGTCAACCCGTTGACAACTCTTCTGGCAAGCTTAGCGCACCTCGCTGCAGGCTTAGATCTGGTAGGACTTCTGAATTTTGTATGCTGTTTTACTACCTGGGGTTTTTGTAAGATACAAAATTCACTACCTGTGCTTCAGTTCATTTTGTTGGGTCAAGCTAATATTTTTTGTTTACGCTTGCAGACCATAGGAAGGAGAAGTCGCTTGGGTTGCTCACTCAGAATTTCGTGAAGCTCTTCCTCACCATGGAGGTAAGTGATTCTTGGTGTCTCTAATTCCGTTGAACAGATTTGATGGTCTTGGGTTGGGTTAATTGATATGAAACCGGTTCTTGGAGCAGGCTGACACGATCTCACTTGATGAAGCTGCAAAGCAGCTCCTTGGAGAAGGTCACGCGGAGAACAGTATGAGAAGTTAGTACTGTCACTTCGTCTACCTAATTATGCAGATCTCTGTACGATACTAGTGGAAAAGAAAAGCTAATATTACTATTACATGTATTGGTGTTGCAGCTAAAGTCCGGAGATTATATGACATTGCTAACGTGCTGGCGTCACTGAATTTCATCGAGAAGGTACGCTTTTATAGAGATTTACTAGGAGTAAGATGCCGTTAAACGATAAGAAATCAGGAAGTGTTTCTTAAAGCTCGTTGTTGAATTGTGGCTTTCAGATACAGCAAGCTGACTCAAGAAAGCCTGCATTCCGGTGGCTGGGCGCGGCGAGGAAACCAAAAGCTGAAAATGGCGTCACAATTGCAGTACCACCACCGGGGAAGACCGTGTCAAACAAAAGAGCATTTGGGACTGAACTCACTAACATTGACATAAACAGAAGCAAACTGGATTCAACAATCCAGAAGAAAGCAAAGTTGTCTCAGGGTGGTGGTGGCATTTTGAAGAACAGCAAATTGTCAGTGCAGAGGCAGCTGGGGCAGGGTAGCAATGGTGGGTTTGTTTATGGGCCTTTCCATCCTGCTGGTGCAAGAAAACAGGAGCTCGACAATGGCAATAAAAGACAAACTGATAGTGATCAGGACTGGGAAAGCATTGCTGCTTCATTTCGACCACAATACCAGAACCAGGGTAGGTTCATCACTTCTTTGACCCTTGAAAGAATTTCATGATCTTATTTCATCTCAGTGCAAATAATATTGTTTTTTCTTTACTGAATCTTAATGTCGGGTAAGGAAAAAGCCTGAATTTTGTTCGAATTTTGGAAGTCTCGGTGTTTCATACTTTCATTATAGATTCATTTGCTCACCATTTCTTCCACAATCTTCTGCATGCAGCACTAGGCGATCTTTTTGCTCACTATGTGGAAGCCTGGAAATCGTGGTACTCTGAATTTGCACAGGGCAGCAGCTTGATGCAGCAACACTTTGGCATGCCTGTTATTAACCATTTTTTGTAGTCAAAACATTAATCTCAAGCACTGAAGTTCTTAGTGCATACTTGAGATTTTACCTGCGCGATCGATGTGTCGAAAAAATGGAGCAACAATCACATGACATGGGCCTAGGATCCATTGTATTTACTCAATGCAGGAAATATCCAGGGCATTTCAGTCAAAAAGAAGATAAACACACCTCATTGTTCGTCTGTAATTTCTCTGCTGTTCATTCGTCCAGCTATAAGCTTGCTCAGCTCGTGCATTATAAAGCTTGTCATCAGCACAGCTAACTGCTTGTGATTTATCAACCTTTGGTTAGATTAAAATAAAAATATACTAAAGCTATATTATGTAATAAATACATTATTAAGAGATATTATATGGTGGATTTAATACATCAATTTATTGTTATAGTTATTTATATATTTTTTCACCAAATTAGTACATTTTTAAAAAGCGATTTATTATGGAACAGATGCCCTATTATCAAGAGGCAGCTATGGTTGGCTGAGCTCCTTTGAAATGAAGTTTTTTTTAAGACCCTGTAAAATTCATATGTTCCAAAAGAAACCCTACCAGTCTAATAATTAAACAATATATTCCTGGTCTCATGACAGCGACGCTGCATCCAATAACCATATCTACAGGGGTCAGGGGATTTTACAACTTGAAAAAGTGTTTTTCGTCGATGAGCAATGGCATGTTTTACTTCAAAATCATCGTGCCATTGATTTTTCTAATGGTCCAATGTAGAATTGTGTTTTCACCCACGTCATGGATTAGCTCTAATTATTTTAAGACTGCAGTATATCTGTTTTTATTTGAAAGCCATGTTATTTTAAGGAAATCATCTATCTTAATTCTTATTAGATTCGGTACCAATTTACTTTATCTTTTTCATAATTAGCTCTAATTATAATAGAGCCAACAAACCAAACAAACACTTAAAAAGTTACAAGACAGATCGGATTCCATAAATGAAGTACATCAGATGCTATTGTGCTCAAAACACAAAAAAAATTGACACCAATTGTCGTCAGATCAATTTTCATGTCATAAATTTCTCCATGGTGGCAGTTATAAGATATTAGTACGGAGTACTAGATAGTTTTAATACTATATACAACTGTTTTTATGAAAAAGTTTTGTTTATCTGTTTAATTCTATTGACCCGTAATTTTTTACTTATAACACACTAATTAATACTATAGAAATATATGAATTATTATAATTATTTAACCATTTATTAGATTATTTCAATGCCAGTCAAACCCATTTTCAACTAATAAAAAATCACGACGGTATTTATGCAAATTAGCACACGACTGTCCGAGAGAAATCTGCGCCGCCGGCCAGCGAAGCCCATCAACACCAACCAACCGATCATTTCTTTAAGAGCGCAACGAGAAATTTTTTCTAAGGAAAAATCTCCTATCTCCATCCATTTCCCCCCTACCCATCCATCGCCTCCCTCCCGGTCGCCGCTGCGAAACCCTAGGCACCATGGCCGCGGCAGCCCTCCTCCGCCGCATCCCAGCGGCGCGGGCTCCACCCACGGCGCTCATGGCGGCCCGCACGATCTCCGACTCGACGGCCCCGCTCACAATCGAGACCTCCGTGCCCTTCACCTCTCACATTGTCGACCCACCGTCCCGCGACGTCACCACCACCCCGGCCGAGCTTCTCACCTTCTTCCGTGACATGTCCTTGATGCGCCGGATGGAGATCGCCGCCGATTCTCTCTACAAGGCCAAGCTCATCCGTGGGTTCTGTCACCTCTACGACGGCCAGGAGGCCGTCGCCGTTGGCATGGAGGCCGCCATCACCCGCTCCGATTCCATCATCACCGCGTACCGCGATCACTGCATCTACCTTGCCCGCGGCGGCGACCTCGTCTCCGCCTTCGCCGAGCTCATGGGTCGTCAGGCTGGGTGCTCCCGCGGCAAGGGCGGATCTATGCATTTTTACAAGAAGGACGCCAATTTCTACGGTGGACACGGTATCGTTGGCGCTCAGGTTCCCCTTGGATGCGGTCTCGCCTTTGCTCAGAAGTATAGGAAAGAGGAAACTGCCACGTTCGCTCTCTACGGTGATGGTGCCGCGAACCAGGGTCAACTCTTCGAGGCGCTTAACATTTCGGCTCTTTGGAAGCTGCCTTCCATACTGGTCTGCGAAAACAACCATTGTGAGTTCCTGCGCCACTTTAGTATTCATTGTTTCATCGTGATATCTGCTTATTCATTTGATGTGACATGATCTGGATTCTATTCCCGTTGTGCAGATGGTATGGGAACAGCTGAGTGGAGAGCAGCGAAGAGCCCTGCCTACTACAAGCGTGGTGACTATGTGCCTGGGCTGAAGGTGATCCGAAATTATTGTTGTTCGTTTTGGTCATCGTAGTGCCTGGATTGATCAATTTTGACTCTCATGATTCTAATTTCCAACAGTACTATATTTGATTTGCTTGCAGTGGATTTTGTATGTAGAGTTTGACCTGATAAGCCATCAGATGCTCTATGTCTATATGCCTATTTCTTGAGTTCAGAAGAGGTTGCGTTGATTGAAGGATATAGTTGATTCAGTAGGGTATTTTAGCACACACTATCTGTTCCAACAAGTACAGGAAAATGATTCTCTTAGTAAATTACAATGTGTACCTGAAGGAGATTTTTATGTTACCTTAGTTTGATAGCTTTGTTGATATAAGTTAATTTGTTCTTGTAAACATGTTTATCACCTGGAGTTTATGTGCTGTTTTATGTTTTTACGTTTGTAGTTATGCACGACCCTTCTTCCCTATTTTCCTACTTGGAGTGTTAGACAACTGAAGCAACCATTTCATGTTACTCCTACTTGTTAGAGAGAACACTCGCATTGGTAGGCATGCATCCCTACCAATGTGAGTGTTCTCTCTAACACTACTTAGTCTTGGCCACTGACATCGTCTATTTTCTTTTGGTGTAGGTCGATGGAATGGATGTTCTTGCGGTGAAGCAGGCATGCAAATTTGCAAAAGAACATGCTGTTGCAAATGGTCCGATTGTGAGTAAACTTTGCCCATGTCTCTTAAATAAGTATGCAAAACACTGTAGCGCTTTGCTGCTGTTGAACTACAGTAGCTTAGCATTCATATTTCTTGGCTATTTTCATGTGAAGAACCAACTCTGGCAACTTGAGTCAGCTTAATTGAGCTACATTTTCCTGGTCATTCACTTGTATATTGGATCTTTCTGTTCACCAACATTCCCTGAATCTTTCTCCAAATTTTGTTGTTAGCTGCTAATCGGTAGCTAAAAATCTTTGCACGTGGTTTAGTGGTTCTAAATGTTCTAATACTTTTTTTCTGCTCACTGATGTCAATATATATCTGCCCGACAACATCATAGAAGTAATAGAACAATTATGAGATAGATTATTAAATAGGTTGTTTTATGCTGAGTACTGCTAGGACACCTTTGTGACATGTGAATTATGAAATAACCTAGTAGTGCTTCAAATCAAATGGTCTAACTATAATTTTGATTACTGGTTTATGTTATTAAATTTGAGCAACACTTCTATTATCCTGTGGATGCTTAAATCTCGTTGCAACTTGAATTATGTTTGTGTCTGCTCTTAATTCATAGAAGTCCACTCGCCATGAAAAGTACAAATGTTTTAGTAAGTACTCCCTCTGGTTTCCAAAATGAAGTTGTTTTGGACATGATTTTAGATACCAATGAATGATTAATTTGTGTATACTTTCTTTGTTTGCCCTTATTAAATACAATGCATTAGTAAAGATGGCACATGAAATGAGAAGAAAGTAGTACTACTTTAGGGGTATAAACGTCTAAAATGCAAAACGATTTCTTTTAGGCAACTTTTGATACAAGTCTAAAACGACTTCCTTTAGGAAACCGGAGGGAGTAATAAGTGATGGTTACTAATGCTTGCCCATTCTTTCTGTTTAGGTTCTCGAAATGGATACCTACAGGTACCATGGTCACTCTATGTCTGATCCAGGAAGCACTTACCGCACCAGGGATGAGATCTCAGGTGTAAGACAGGTGAGAATATTGTGATCCTGAAATTTGGATATGTAGGCGATGCCAAATATTTGGATTTCAACAAATTCTTTGTTTTATGATACTAACAGGAGCGTGACCCAATTGAAAGAGTTAGGAAGTTGATCTTGGCTCATGACCTGGCAACTCCTGCTGAGCTCAAGGTATCAGACTCTATGGAAATTATGTCAACTTTATTTATAAATATAAATGATGTTTAATGAGAAATGGAAAGGGATTCTATTTCATTTAGTGGTACATTATAATTATTATTATGGTTTATGAACTTATTCTTTCATCTCAGGACACGGAAAAAGAAATCAGGAAAGAAGTCGATGATGCCATTGCAAAAGCAAAGGTTTCTGTTGCATTTAGTGTGCTTTTTCTCGTTTCACTTTGACTTAGTTTTTTAACTCACATATACCGCCTTTTATTATCTACAGGAAAGTCCTATGCCTGATACTTCTGAGCTCTTTACGAATGTATTTGTCAAGGGTTTTGGTGTGGAGGTAAGTTCATATGTCTAATTCTTTTAATCCTCAAAATGTAGTCTGCATTTTATTTCCTTATACTAATGCACTGCACTTAATTTAACAAAAGCACTCTCTTCATAATGTTAAATTATAGCTTGGTGTGTCTCTTTCACTAGTAGGGTTTTTCTAAGGTGTTTGAAGTGTTGAAATTTCAACTCGTGGTGTGATGTATTCCAGCCAGTGCTTATGGAATAGTACTATCTTTTACCCTGGACCAAACAGAGTTTTGACAATTTTAATTTTGAAGTTAAACCACAAATTCAGCTGATATGCTTCTTGTATGTCTTGTTAAGTAGATGTAAACTTAGTGTCCATTACCAGAAAATCACAAGCACTGGAGTGAGCTGATATGGTTTTAGCACCGTGTAAGCTCAAATCGCATTTGAACGATTGAAAATGAACCAGTTCTAACAGACCCTTGATTTTGCAGTCATTTGGGGCAGACAGAAAGGAGTTGAGAGCTACCCTTCCATAGTCTGGAAAAGAGAAGATGGCGGCATTATTTCTTCTAATGATATGATAACATGGAGAAATAAGCATCGGTGAAGAAATCCTGGGGCATTTCTGTTGCAAAATGAAGAACTTGTATAGAGGTCACGCCCAGAATTTAACCATTCCGAACTAAAGGTATAATAATTCATGTCTTGGGAAAATGTCATGGCATAACAAAGTTGGGAACATGCCAATACCTACGGCTCCATTTTCACATGTTCTTCCGTGGGGACAAGTTTGGCTTTCTAAATCATTCTTCATGATTCTAAGCTAATCTTTCAATTGTTAAAGCGATGCCGAGTATATTGGTATTTAACAAGTTACATTATTCAAATAATGTAAATGAATAACAAGCAAGACATAATAGGGTTTATTTGTGTAGAGCTTATTTTAAGGGATAAAAACATTTATAATAGCAATCCACACTAGCCATTCAACATAAGAAGGGCACCGACACAAGTTTATTTTTACTTAGCATGTTTTGAGTGGTGAGTCTAATTATGAAAACATCACTTAGCATGTCCTATAACTTTGGATTTGGTTATTCAAATAGTTTTACACTAGAGTTTGTGCCTCGCTGGTAGCGATCGTAAAGGAGTCTTGCAAAAGTTGCATCATACGGGGCCGTCTAGCACTCTACAAGGGCTGTACGCAGTGGACCGTGCAGTGGGCTGCACGCAGGGTTTGTAACTTCCATTGAGTATAAAATTTTGATCTCGGCCCTAGCGAAATTCAAATAAAAAAGATCGAAATTTCACTGAAATACGTCAAAATACCGATGAATCTGTTTTTTTTTTGCACCGGTTCAAAAAGCTCGAAATTATAATGAAATATCACGAAATTGATCAGTGGCCTGGCGTGTCCGCCGGGTCGAGCTACAGCTACACGTTCCCATGGTCGTGGCGATCAAATCGTACAATTCCTCCTCGTGTAATTCTGTATACACACGGGCCCTACAACCTAGAAAACCGTACTGGACATCTCTCCTGGGCCCTGGCCTCCTCAATCTCCTTCATCACTTCATGTAGCCACTGGCGATTATGGTAGAGACGTACTTCAGTATGTACAATAGCTTATTTCTAAACTAGCGGATAGATGTAAAATTATTAATTAATTAGTTACGGATCCATACATGCATCTACGTCCCCTAACGCAACAACTCTTCGATACTGACCACCGCACACCCATGGGCAAGTCTACAGAAATAAATTCATTGTCGGTGGATGTTTGATATGATGTCCACTAGAGTAACGAGATAATCTGATAATCTGACAGTGTATATAAAATAAATTCCTTAAAATGGATTTTAAGTACTCCCCAAGAAAACACTGTTTATATTAGCGTCGTGTAAAAAAAATAAAACAATACAACGCCTTATACTGTACTACACACGAAAACGTTAAAAAATTAGCCGTGGCGCGTTGGTGGGCGTATCGCCGTCTCATCGGTGTAGCCCATCGCCTCCTCCCTTCCGAGGTCTTCGTCGCGTACCCGCGTACGTACGTACGTACGACCCATTCAAACTCCCAACACGCACGCACGCACCCACCCGGACATCCCCCGCCACGCAAGTGGCCGCTGTAGAGAGAGAGAAAGATCTGGTGGTACAGAAAAGAGAAGGGAGAGGGGAAAAAAAAGGTCCAAAAACTACGGGGCAGCATCACACGTCGCTCTCGCCGCAGCTGACGAGATGCCGAGATGAGGTGAGACGTCCAGATCGTGAGGCAGTGAAGCAGTCGCGCGCAAAAAAATATAATAAAGCCCGCTAAAAAAACAGCGCCGTGGTGCGTGAAACGTACGAGGCCGTCGCTGTTCCGGGCTTGATTGACCTCGCAAGCTGGGGCGCGAGACTTTTTAGTGATTTTTTTTACCGTTTCCGAGCCGCGGCCGCGCGAGCCTGGTCTCCCTCTCCGTGCGGCGGCCACGCCGTGCCATGCATTATGCATATGCCCCGGAAGGCCCGGAGTTGGATGGAAGTGTCAAGCCGTGCGTGCAGTGAGTGCACCTGGGCGACACGCGTGAGGGAGAGGCAGGCTAGCTCGCATGTGTCATGTACATGTGTGATGTGTCCAGGCCAGTGCCGATCGGTCCGTAACCTCGCGTCATGGAACATGCAGCTGCTGGTTGGTGCCAGTTTCTCGCAGGATCGGCTGCTCACAACGGACGGGAACTTCGCGACGGTTGGCCCATCGGCGACGATGGCGAGGCCGGCCGGGGAGCCGCCGGACGCCGGTCCATGGCCGCATGATTTTTTTTTTTTTTTTGCTTTTTACGTTGATGGCGCCATGTCGATGTCACTACGGACAGTTTGGAGATTCTGAACGGATCGTGGCGAGACAGCTCACTAGGTTGCGTTTAGACGACTAAGCTTGAAACTAAACTAAATAGATTTTAGGTTCAACTAACTTTTTCAAAAGTAACATTTTAAAAAATATAAACTAAAAGCTAAAGACCCAACTTTAACTTCAACTTTAAACAAAAATTACCCAACATATCATTACAACGTATAACTTTATGTAAAATTTTAGTAAAATATATTATTTTATTATAATTCAAAAAATATATAATTACAATGTTTTAGATGCAAAATTACATATTAATAATATAACCAAACATCAATAAACATTAGGAGCTACCAAAATAACATAAATATCCAAGGGTATTTTAACCAAACAGTTTTTCAAATGCATATTAATGATGTTACCAAATATCAAAAAAATATTGGTAGCTATTAAAATAAAAATACACGAGTATTTCAACCAAATAATTTTTCTGCTTTTTTAATAAACATTAGGGGCTACCAAAATAACATAAATATCCAAGGGTATTTTAACCAAACAGTTTTTCAAATGCATATTAATTATGTTACCAAATATCAAAAAATATCGGTAGCTACTAAAATAAAAATACACGAGTATTCCAACCAAACAATTTTTATGCTCTTTTAAAATTTATACCTTAAACCAAACACACCCGAGTGCGTGCGAAGACGGGCATGCTGAGTTTGTGCGGTAGCATATTCTTCTTAAACTAAGCGCGAACGCCACCCGACGAATCTGATACAAAACCGTAACAAAATATGTTTTTTGGACTATCAAAAATAGCATGTCCCACGAACGAGAGAACAGTCGTGTTTTATTTTGTTTTTTTCAAATGAATGGTTTCCTTATCACCTTTTCAACAAAAGCATATTTTACTTTTGCTCCCTTTCCTCATCGACGAATTTCGTCGTGATTGTACACTGCAAGAATATTCTCCTATCAGTTTATCGTCAAAAATACAAACGGCGCAGCTATAGATAACACGCTGTAACACACACACGTGTCACACACACACGGTAACTTATGACCTATTTACAAGTTAAAGATTATGATAATTGGTTTATCTTTAGATTAGAAGCCGAAAGTTCGTTTCTTTCGTCAAATTTAACCTAATTTTCGTCAACGACGGTTTTGGTTGATGGAAGTTTCTTATTTTCCTGTCGTGCTTAGATTTTATTTGGATGACCTTACTTATTTTTAGGTATTAAAACTTTTTTTAGGTATTAAAACTTGTTTATTTTTGTAGGGATTAAAATTTAATCACTTTATTTGGATATAGAGATTGAACATTATTTAATGAGAGATTCATAATTGAGAACATAGTATGCACGATACTTTTAGTCTTTATAAAAAACATCAAAGTGAACTTATACACTAAACTTTAGAAACTAAATAAATTTAGTCCCCATCAACAAGATTGTTTGAGACTTTTCGGATTAAATGGGAACTAAATTCTAGTCTCTAAAAAAGGAATTGCCATCCAAACATGGGTATGTGTTGAAGAAATCCAGCCGTAGGCTGTAGCTCTATTTGTTCACCAAAATTTTAGGTAGTTAGCATCGTAACATTATTAAAAGTTGAATGTTATATAAATGTTGTTCAACGTTAACACGTCATAAGATTATTTTGTAATATAAATAGATATAATAGAATTTTAACAATAATATATTAAAAAATCATAAATGTTATGTTTAATAATTTTTATAGTTTTTAATGTCATATTGCTAACATAATCCTAGAAAATCTGAAGAAGATGACGTTTCAACTTCCTGGTATATTAATAAATAGGTGTGTTTAAAGATTTCCAAAATGTAGAAAAAAAAAGACTTAAGTAGAGGTGAAATTCCAACATGACGTTTGACGTCGTTGGATCGACTCTCCGACTTCCTCTCGCGCACGCGTTCTGCTCTCGCGAGTCGCGACCACCGCCTCCTCTAGCCCTCCTGCTCGGCGTGGCGCGGCGCACAGCGTGCGGGCGTGCCGCGTGCTGAGAGGAGCGGAACCTTCTCGGCAGCACCCCACGCACGCGCCCCACGCACGCGCGCGCGCGGCGCCGTGAACAGTTTGAATTGTTTGCCGGGATTGGTCGACACGGCATCTCGCGCGGGCGCGGCGGCTTGCGCCGGCGCCGGGCGTTCGAGAAGTGCCCCGACACCCCGTGGATCATCGATCGGTCAAGTGCCTGGTTTGGGTTTGGGTTTTCTTTCTTCTTCCTCCTGTTTTCGTTTGGATGCGTCGTCTTTTAGACCGATGTGAACGTACGCCCTGCTACGTGTTGAATTCTCACAATCCGCCGTACGTCGCCGTCGCCGTATTGAAGGTGAAATCGGAGAAGTAATGGCTTTAATCGGAGTATGTTGTACACGATCGATCCACTCGTGGAAGGTACAACATCCGGATCGATCGATCGACCGACCGACCGACCGACCGATCGATCGACAGCAACAACTGCGTGGACAGAACGAAAATTTTGTAGAAGCCTACAAACATACGGCGATGTCGTTCTCGTGTACTGTTTTCATCGCCGTGTTCTCCAAATGGCCAGCTTCTACTTCTCTGGTCAAGTCTTCACGCAGTATGTTTTCGCGTAGCTGCTCTTTCGTCTAGCTTAGCTTCGCCCTCTGACTTGTATCACTACATCTACATTTGTAATTTTTGGAATTTTGCCTCGTTCCCGGTCTCTAGTAGCTCTGGTTACTAGTTTCTCTTGCTTTCTCGTTAAGGCTTCGACTTGATGATTTCGTATTGCCCTACTCGATCGTCAATTCTACCTCTTGTTTGATTGATTCGTGAAAAGGACGCGTGCCTTTTGGTTTCTAGACTCTCACTGGATCGCTTTCGCAGGGGCAAATTGCAACTGAAAAACCGGCAAATATACATCAGACCAATGGTGTTGGTCGCAAGCTAGCTAGCTTGCTGCTAATCCTGTAGGGTATGTAGATGCGGTATGATCCAACAATGTGTGTTACCAAGTTGCGATCTTTTTGATGCAAACCAACCCTGCAGTAGTTGCATCTCGAAAACCGCTGCGCAACAGCATCCGAAAGTCACTTGGATGGATCAGTATGAAGGCAACATATCTTATGCTCAAAAAGTTTTGTGCTCAAATACACACATTAAATCTGAGTCAATGATCTTTCATCCAATGCTGTTCAATTATTTTGCGTTTACACCCTCCCACCTCCTCTTATCTAAAGATTTTTTTTGCACTGGAAAAGACAGGGTGGGAGGCTGTAAACGCAAATAGCTGGATACCGTTGGATGAAAGATCTTTGGCTCATATTTAATGTATCTATTTAAACACCATAATTCTTTGAGTATAGGATACGGGTTGCCAAGTAGAAAATGCATTGCTCATAAATTTGTGTCAAAAACACTCGTGGATCTGAGCCATTTGGGATGTCATTAGACGGCCCTGATGGCGATGTCTCGATCGAGGTGACAAGATGAGGCCAATTTCACCCACGTAAGTACATAACTTTTGTGAAAACGACGTGTTTGTGGAGTAACATTTTGCATTATTTCCAAAAAAATGTCAAACTAACCTGAAAAACACCTTCATGATCGGAAAACTGAAATGCTCCTCCTCGTTTTTTTTTCCGATCATCTTCTCAACTCTTCTCCGTTTTTCTCGACGAGTTGATTATTCTCGTCAGAAAACACAAGCAGGTCACTTGCTGCAAGGATGAACAGGAGAGGAAGATACGTGCTGCAAGAAACATCGATCCTGTTATGCTCGGGGACAAGCAAGCAAAACACTACTCAAATAGCCACACGAACCTGCTAACCACCGGTGTGTTGGATGGACACCAAGTCAATTACAAAACCAAAACGTGCGAGCTCGATCGTAGCAGTCGTCGGCCAAACTATGTAGCATTATGAATGATGAGACGAAATGAGCATCATTTTGGAGGCTTTTCTTGGAAGCCAAACACCTATGAGGCGAACTGGAAAGAGACAAATCGACGAACAATGGTCCCATTCTCCCTCTCTATACATGGTCCACGTTCCGTCGACCAGCGATCGGCTACACGACTCTGCAATAAAGATGATATTTTGAAGAAATGTCCCATTCTCGATCATAGCTACATGTTATTTTATTTGCCCAAATTTCTGTTCCATGAATACAAATCTACATGAACCTTGTAGAACCCTAGAACTGCTACTATATACAACAACTAGCTAGTGAAGGTTGTTGAAGTACACATGTGTTACAGAACAAGTAGTTAGCACCAACTGGCTACGAGCTTACTAAACTGTAAGCATGTGAGCCTCTCAGCTCTTAAGAAGAATAAAGAGTTGTTCCATCTAGTGACCAGTGGCCTGTCAATAGCATGCAACCGTATCTTTCTGGAAACCCTTCGTATCAGAAAAAGAAAATTTGCTTTCCACTTCTATTTTTTAAAAGGTCACAATCCTCTCCCCAATCATTAATCAACACCCCTTTTAAATATAATTAAACACGTTTTTATATTAGTAGGGAAAAGCAATGTGCATTAATCCGAACCACACCGTGCCACGTTTAGGTCAAGCTCCCATGTTTGTACTCGGCCAAAATGCGTTCTAATGATATTTTTTAAAAAAATTTACATGAAAATTTGGTAGTACTTTTATACGCGCAAACTTGTTTCACTTTCGATTTATACCACGACTTTGTTCGACAATTCGTGTGACCAAAACGACTTTTATATTAGTAATCTCTCGTTCAGTCAGCTGGCGACCACCGTACTCGTAGAAAATTATTAGTAACATCTTACTGTTTGCACTGTTCTGTATGAGTACAGTACAACCGTAAACAGGAGTGAACGTACAATGCAATTATCGTTGTAATGACTAATGAGATATCAATAATTTAAACTACTATTCTCTAATTTATTGTTAGTATTAGTAGTTAGTTTGATATGTCCAATGATCAGATCTCATAGCATCTTTGAGAAAAGCTCTAAGTGGTTATTTGTTTGAGATTATTCCTAATATGCCACTAAAAATTTAGTCAGTTCCATATATGCCACTTGCTGTCTCAATGACATGCGAGTCCCGAACTCACATGTTAGTGAGACAATCAATGGTATATATGGAACCAGGTGAATTTTCAGTGGCAAATACGGAACTTTCCTGGCTTGTTTATCAACCACAGTTTGTCATACATAAGGTTGGACAGAGTTTGACTAATTTAATAGATATTTAGTCGCTATCACATTATATAGATATGATTTAAAGTTCTTAGTTGTTGATTTGGTATACTAAAACATATTATAAGGATTTGATTTAGAGAAATTTATTTATAGAGATTTGTATTGAAAAATTAATCCCAAAATAATATATAGATACTCTGTTTTTATTTAAAGCGGGATTTGAAAATTAACCTCTCCCCCCACCCCATGCGGTGCGGTGGCGGGGGAGATTAACGCGCAAGCAAAGCGAGCGGCAGTGGGCCCACACCCCCAATTCTCAAGAATAACACGGGGTTTTTATTGGTAATGCTACATATAAATCTCCCCTCCAAACCACCCACACAGAGGTGCATACGCCGATACGCGCAACGAAGGCGAGGGAGGGGGAGAGAGAGAGGAGGGAGAGGTGCGCCTCCGGGAATCGAGGGGGGAGGCGTTGCCGGCGGTGGCGGTGGCGGCGGCGGCGGCCGATATGAGGGCCTATCCGGCGATGTGGGCCGGATTGGTACTGGTGGTGGTAGTACTGGTGGCGTCTGTGGGAGAGGGGGAGGCGGCGGGGTTGCCGAGGTTTGCGGAGGCGCCGGAGTACAGGAACGGGGAGGGGTGCCCGGCGCCGGTGGCGGGAGCGGGGGTGTGTGACCCGGGGCTGGTGCACGTAGCGATGACGCTCGACGCGCACTACCTGAGGGGGTCCATGGCGGCCATCTACTCGCTGCTGAAGCACGCGTCGTGCCCGGAGTCGATATTCTTCCACTTCATGGCGGCGGACGGCGGCGGCGCGCCGGAGTTGGGCGAGCTCAGGACCGCTTTGGCCGCGTCGTTCCCGTCGCTGCGGTTCGAGATCTACCCGTTCCGCGCTGACGCGGTCACCGGGCTCATCTCCGCGTCCGTGCGAGCCGCGCTCGATGCGCCGCTCAACTACGCGAGGAACCACCTCGCCGACCTGCTCCCCAAGTGCGTGCCGCGGGCGATATACCTCGACTCCGACGTGCTCGCCGTCGACGACGTGCGGCGGCTGTGGGAGACGCGGCTGCCTGCCGCCGCCGTAGTTGCCGCGCCTGAGTACTGCCACGCCAACTTCTCCCGCTACTTCACCGACGCCTTCTGGTCCGACCCCAAGCTCGGCGAAAGCGTCTTCGCCGGACGCCGCCGCGCGCCCTGCTACTTCAACACCGGTGTCATGGTCATCGACCTCCGGCGATGGCGCGTCGGCCAATACCGCCGCCG
This sequence comes from Zizania palustris, assembly GCA_019279435.1. Lineage (NCBI taxonomy): Eukaryota > Viridiplantae > Streptophyta > Magnoliopsida > Poales > Poaceae > Zizania > Zizania palustris. Next base: position 39,882,191 of record JAAALK010000283.1, on the reverse strand, counting down.
CATCGAGCTTTGGATGGAGTTGCAGAAAGAAAAACGAATCTACGAGCTAGGGTCGCTGCCCCCGTTCTTGCTCGTATTCTCCGGCGAGGTGGAGGCCGTCGACCACCGCTGGAACCAACACGGCTTGGGTGGTGACAACATCCTCGGCAGCTGCCGTCCTCTCCACAAGGGCCCTGTCAGTCTTATGCATTGGTCCGGGAAGGGCAAGCCATGGGATCGTCTCGACGCCGGCAGGCCTTGCCCGCTCGACTACACTTGGAAGTCATACGACCTCTACATTGCAGATGGTGATTCATCTTCAGCATCAGCGCCGTCTCGATCCGCATCATCATCGTGGACATTGCCTGCAGCCTGGTAGAGAGGAGCTAAGGAGCATACACAATAATTCTTTCATTGGGCTGCTTGTGGAGTTGTGTGTGGTAATAGCATTGCATTGCAATGCATCGCCACCATCACAGCTGCCACCACGAACAACCTGCCGCCTTCGGCTGTACAGGGCAGTGATGGGGAGGGGCGGCACATTCCAGCTGAGCAGAAACAGAAGAAGATGGTGAATAGGGGAAGCAAATTCTTGTTCGTTTGCGGTACAATTCAGATTGATTCGTTTTGGCTTTGGTTTGGAAGTTCCGACTTTGGGGGTGGAATTACTTGATTGGTGGTGTACAATTCTTGGAAAGGATAAAGGTTTCATTTTTTTGTCTCATAGTTCAGAATTCACTTGTTTGTTCACTGAACTCGCATAAATATTGATTGAATTGATTTGAATCAAATTGAGCCAAATCCTATTCGTTGCATCTGTCGTTGGTTAAGATTATGAAGACCAGAACGGCTCCATCTCTTGCAGTCTGTATTTTACCAACCCTGTTCGTCCACAAGGGTTTAATTGTTTGCTCCTGCTATTTTTCTTGCCATGTTCATACACGATGATCTAATCTATGCGCGTTACTGATAACAATGATCTAATTTATGTGTCAATCCAGAATGGCCAAATACAATGCTGATTGTGTAATTTTAACCTTGTCAGAAATTTGCTGCTGCTAGCATGCTCATATGTTTGTGCCCCCAAGTTGTATGCTTTAGTAAATGTACTAATCTTTATTTCTGTTTGAGTTTCTCTGAAGCCTCATGTGCTGATGGCTTGTATGTTGTGACTTGTGAGTTGGTGCCTTGAGTTTTCTTCTCTAATACAATAGAGACACCTAGCAAGAGCATTATACTATTAGAGGATCTTTACAGATGGATTGCGCACCTACAGCTGCAAAGACAGCCAAAGAAACAATAAGATTGTAGTTTGTTAAGACGAGCTTTTTATATCAGAAAGTTGAGGCATAAGATAGGGACCTCTCAACAGACTAATAATACAGAATTAATTGTACTAATCCTCCAACGAACTCCCCCTAAATCTCCACAAAATCAGTAATACAGTTCGCTTCAGTATAAAAATTCCCTGCTCAGCTCGGAACATTTGACAAATACAAAAAGGCTGCTCTCTGAAATGTTACCAGCACCAGCATCTCAATTATGAAGTGTGATGATTGATGAGACTGAGATAGCTGCAGGCTAGAAAATGTCCAACCTCAAGAACATGTTCTTGATAATAATTTTGAAAGCAGCTTTAGACTTCTTGCAGCTGGGCATCCTCCACATCACATATAACTTTACAACTTGTAAGCAGGGGTTTCTGAACCATTAAAACATTTCCAAGGGAGCAAATATGCCTCTACTTGATTTAGGATGCATAAAGGCATCCCTTCCCCCACAAGCACGAGGAGGAGCAAAAGCCATGGCGTCACGAGCTTCCAAGTTGACGTCACCAAGAGAAGCTGATATTTTTTTCGTTATATCGGCCGTCCATGTCATGATCGGACGGTTGAGAAAGAGCCACTGCAATGCAAGAGATGCTGCTGCCACGTTGCTTGGTCAGGGCGGTAAGGGCTTTGCTACACTGCAGCCCACTCCTTACCAGCCTGGAGGCTGCCAAGACCAGCTGGAGAACTGGAAAATGCAAGGCAGGTGCAACCCATGATTGTCTCTGCATTCTCTGGCTCTCTTGCCACTCAATCCTGTGATTGCGATGAACTCCATCTACTTGGTCATCAACCACCCTGCAGGGCAAAAATCGTATTCAATTCCACTCGCATGCTTCAACCCCGTAGAGCCCGAGAGGCTAGGCCAACAAAAAAAAAACACGAGTTTTTAGTTGCCGCCGGCGCTGGCGCCGGCGATGGCCACGGCCCAACTAACCTTCTCAGCTTCGTCCGATCTCCTGGAAGCTGCCGGTTCTGTCGCAACCATCAGCAGGTCGGTGCGTGCCGCCACAAGCCCAAACTGTCGGCCACCCTACTCATTTCACTCGTGATATTCAGACACGAACAATTTCATGGTTGGTTCAGCTCTCCGGCTCAATATTCAAAATTCAGACGATTAAGCTAGCATTAAACTGACCGGAACTGTTTGGTACCCTGCTCATGGAGCATGTGTCATTTTGAGTGTAACACTTGCACCGAATTGAAAAGGCGTTAGGCTGCAGGGATCAGGAGAGATGGTACTCGTATTAACAGAAAAAAACGGCGCCAAATTGTAGGGAGACGGGTAGCTCATCTTTTATTTCCCCTCTAAAAAGTACAGCACTGGAGGAATTTAAAGAGCATATCAAACTCAATCCACCTAAAAAACCAACCACCGCCAGCCATTGGGACTCCGTGGCCACCAAAGCTGCTGCTATACTATCATCTACCCTTGCATTTGGCAACGTTAAGCAACATCATCATAATGGCGTCAGCAATGCAGGATAGAGTATGCAAATGGCACTGACTCACTGAGTCCAGGTAATTAATTGGTGTGAGCTAATCAAGTTCATGGCTGGATTAAATTTGCTCTGAAGCTGGAGCCTGGCATGGTTGTGGAAACAACCGTACGGCTGTCACTCTACATCGGTTGAGCTTAATCAGCATGCTAAACTAACAGCTCCCAACGAACCTGTTCTTGTTGTTATTAAAGAGCAGGAGAACAAATTGCCAGGCTATCCAAGGTAAGAACCCTTGGAGTATCTCATCGATTGACGGATTTGGTTGAGCAACGAACAGGAATCTTACAACTGGGCAGCTCACCAAAATGCGTGGCAGGCAACTAACTCCCTGAGAAAGGAATGTCCGTGGAAGGGTTAGTAAGTAGTACAGAGTCGTCCTTGCCATTTGTTCGTTGCACCAACCTGCAGGAGCAGGACTGTTCTAAAGAAGAGAAGCAGTGCAGAGACAGAGACGGGTCTTAAGATTTTCAAAATGCAGGACAGATTTGTCATCAAGTCTAGACCAGAAATCAGACTCAGTGCAAAGTATAGTCTACTCCAAGGCATCGGATACTTGGGGTAGAGGCCGGGGCACCCTTGCTTGTCTCCTAAGTCTGTGGAATTTGCAGAGATGAAAACCTCACGTTCCAAGACTGGTCCTGCAGAACGAATCAAAGTGAGACAAATTTGGGGAATAAAGATGGGTATAGATTGCTAGGTGTAAAGAATTGAATCAAGGCTTAGGCTTGGTGTGAGAGTGAGACCCACAAGGAAGGAAAGGTTGCAAGCCTGCTGTAATAACAGGGCATCAGATCCAACCAAGTACAGGCAATTCTTTACCTGATAGATGAGAAAGGCTAAAGCTATGTGTATACAAGAAAGAAGCTTCTTTACTCTAAAAAATGAGAAAGAAACTTCTTTACTTCAAAAAAAAAATGAGAGAAAGAAGCTTCTTAGGATTTGTTTTATCATTTGACTTGAGAGTTTGCAGTTAGCTCGTCAGGAGTAATTTGATGTCTGGCTCAGGCCCAACTAAGCTGTAGCCTGTAGGCAAAGTTTCCGAAAGCCCAGCTTTATCGTAGGTTTGATGGACCGAACTTCAAATTTTGGTTATATTTCAAATTTATAATGAGCTATATTTGCAATGTGAATAGGTTAATTTAGACTATTATTATTATTATTATTATTTATAGAACATGTATTATTTATAATAAACAATCATGGTTCTTATTAATCATTTATATTTTATTTTTAGTGTACATTGTGATCCTTATCAATTGCTTGTATTTAATTTTTATGTATAGTACATATCAATATATCATGGTTAAATTTAAATTGCATCAGTTTGTATTCTATAAATAGCAAGCGCTGAAAATTGCTAAACTCATGAGCTAGCTCAAGCTAACTTGAGCTGAGTCTACATTTTATCTCGTTTCATAGGTGGATCCGAGCTCGTATTATATTCCTTAATAATTTTCCCCTCTAAAAAAAAGTAGCTTTGTATTTATACTATTGTTGTAGAAAATACATTAGCTACAAATAGGTTTCTATAATAGAAATGTAGAACATGAATCTTAGAGGGCTCTGAGAGAGAGGATTTTTATACAAGTCCGAGCCTCCCTAGAGATAATAACGCTACACCTAATTTGTAGTATTTTTTGCTATGGAGTTGTCCCCTCCGTGACAAGGGTGGTGCCCTACTTATATAGGCAAAGAGGTAAAGGAAAAGCCGATTCTACCATCTACTTACATTGCCCTGGTATTTAGGCTTCGTAGAGGTAAAACGGTAAAAACTATTCGAGTACATGTAAGTAGATGGTATTGCTTCTTGCCTTACAGAGTTACAGTGGTATTGGAATATTTTACAGCTTTTGCGTCGGAGTACTTCACCGAAGGGCCTCCGTCGGAGGGTCTCGGGAAAGACCTTGAAAGACCCTTCTTAGGGGGGCCTCCGAGAGGGCTTCTGAGTGGTCCTCGGAGAAGGAGGCATCACACGGGATCTCGATGTATATCTTCAAGCCTCGCGGTTCCGCTAGTCTTTGTTGTGGTCTTCATTCGAAGGGGGGCCAGAACCTGATTACAACCCTCGCTAACTCAACAGGCTCTAGCCTTTGGGGTTCCAGAGCTCGCCATCATTTAGGAAAAACTATTTCCCCCAACAACTATATTAACCCACATTCATATTGGTCTCGAAAATTTAGCTTGTATTTATAGCCCAAGGCTATCGTGTTATCAGCAAGGCCCATGGGCTTGTGATGGTGCAACTGAAGAGTAAGCCTATTAGGGAAACGGCCCACTTGATACCGACAACATATTACATTTCACTTTTAATCGGTTTCGTCCCCATGGCCATGGCGGCGGAGTCCCCCGTCGCTGCCGGCGACCGCATCCATCTCCAGAGGCGGGAGGTGAGATCTAAAAGCACAGCCTCATCGCCATGAACGAAGACGGCGGCGACGGCGGCTGTGGTTCACTGGTTTGGTGGCTCTTCATACCCGCAGGTACGGCAACCCGTCCTTCTCCTCTCCCCTCCCCTTCTCCCCTGCACCGCTGCACCGGATTAGAGGGCCGAGTTATGTCTAGTTTCTGAATGATTAGTTTCGCTAGAGGGTAAGATCACATGGGACAATATGGCTCGTAGCGTCAATTCAATGTCAAGGCAAACGAATTGGGGGAATAGGTGGATTGTTCCTGCGCTAATTATTGGGTGTGCTGTTCATAATACACTGTGGAGGGGATCCGTCCGTAGGAGATAATGACCCCAGGGCGCACTTCCAAAGTTCATCGATGATGATAGTTCAGCGCGCAGAAATGCATGCCAGCCAGCCATTCCAGATTGATACAGGCAGGTCATCGTTAACTTTATATCACTTTCATTCCCTTGATCCCTTCTTCTTCCTTGTCCTACTATCCGTGAAAATGAGATCCTTGCAGCTACAGGAGTGATTTAATCTGAATCGTTCCGTCCATATCCAAATATGTGGAAGTTACGATTCAGAGGAACTGGTTACCATCCAGTGCAGCTGAGATATCTGAGCTTCGAGAAGTTAAGGAACAGTATCGCCGTTGCATGCTAAAGAAAAGTATGCACACGGTTCAATCGCCGTTCCAACTTCGCTTGCTCCCATGCAAAAGCGTGGACCAGCTAGTCCAGGATTGAACCACCCTCAGGGCCGTTCCTGCGCCAGGATCAGAGGTGCCACAGTAGGACCCAAAAAACCCAAAAAAATTAGAGGTCCCCAATTTATATATGTGTATATAACTTAATATTTTTATATTTTCTATATCACAGTCTACAACCCAAAAAATAGCCCAGCATAGAGCACAACAAATCTACAAATTGGAATTTTGCCTAGCACGATATCGCCTTAGGCCAATGTAGCACGCTATCAGTCCAGCATGAACAAATGCAAGCCAACTAGACAACCACGCACTAACACTTGTCCTCCCGTGATATCGTCCAAAATCCTCACCGGCTCACTCGGCAACCTAAATCCCCCATTCGTCGGCTCATGATGGCATGACTCCCGCTATGGCAATGCCGCAATAGGCAGCGGACAATAGATGAGCAAGGCTTTCGTCGTCTCAGCTACTCCATTAGAGCCTAAAGCGTTAGTGAGTAGTGACCGGTCCAAATTTCATCCTAAATTCTAATGCTAGGCTAGTGGATGGTAGCGACAATGATTATGCCCTCGCGGTGAGCCATGTGAGTGGTCCGACTGACAACATGGTAGGAACTGGTGCTATCGATTTATCGATGCTCACCTACCGCCACTGCCCGTCGCTAATATCCTGGTACGTCTACCCATGATTCGCCCACCCACTGAAAATAGATTGAAGAACTCCTAATTTTTTTCGCCTAGAGCCTCTAAAATGATAGGAACAGCCCTGACCACCCTGCAGGCCTGCACTTCCATCGGCCATGCTTCTGCCGTTGTACCGATGAAAGCAACCAGAGACCAGTTGGGCGATCACCCACAAATCGCACCAGTTGTCATTGACCTAACTTAGTCACAGATCAACGAGGAAAGGTACAATACGAATGATTTGGCAGAATTAAAACTAGTTGGTTGGTTTGACGCAGATTAGGGTTTGTACAACGACAACGGTTGTCTACAAGTTTTTAGAATTTATAATTCAGACAACAAACATAATTCATTGACAGAAACTATTTATTTAGTTATCTACAAGTTATTTAATACTTGCAGCTCGATCCGTAAAATCTTCAGCAAACTGAGTTTTTTTTAAAAAATATCCATGCTTTAGCGATGCTAAACACAGTGTTGTAGGTGCCCTTAGCCAATTTGCTCCATTTCTTCGTTGAGCTTTGCCCAGGTCAGCGAAAGGCAGGGCAAGTTGCCATTTGTAGGGACATCGGGAATGCAGGTTTGGTATGAGACCATGCATCTTCATGATGCAAATGCTACGCGTTTCCACGCTCGAAGGGCACTGCTGGTACTAGTGCCTGTGCATGTAGCATGTTTAAGTAGCTGGTATCCTGTCGCTGTATATGCGCAGAAACGATAGAACTCCCATAAATGTGCATTCATATGAGACCTCATAATTTGCAAAGAACAAATGCTTCCATAGTTCCATATGAGGCTTTGTACTAGTACTCCGGAGTAAGTAGTAACACTAATGCACGATATACTCCTTTGTACGGCAGCAATCTGAAAATGCAATGAAACTTTTGCGTTTGTCCAACTGAAGTTTCGTTATTTTTCAAGAACTGAAGTTTATTTTTTTTAGAGACATATGCCTACCTGCAGTTGAGTATGTACTAACAGTACCTAATGTTTGGATTATTAGTTGTTGGTTATAGTCCAGACGATATGTTTTCCCTTTTTTAACGTATTTTTCTGAGAAATATACTTTCTATCTTGGATAATAATAAAGAAATGGCACCAGAAAATAGTTGAACCGACGATCAGTTGCTTCGTGTAGGTCAACCCTTACCATGTCAAACACAATGAATTCTGAATAAAAGCTTAAAAAATATCCACTTATCATGAAGAACTGTGCCCATGTCAGTTGACTGAATTTTATTTACATGCCTTTACCACCACAGATGATGACAGGATTTGTTTATTTACAGGCCCTAACTACCAAATGGCAAATGGTATAACACGCTGCTTGTTTGTGCTTAAAATAAAAATGGTGTACAACTTTAGAAACAATTTTAGGGGAAAACTTTTATATTTGTGTTGTAAACAATCCTAAAGACATCTATAACAAAGAATGAAAAAAAGCTATAGTATAATATTTAAAATTAGAATCTAAAATATATTTTTTGCGTACAACTTTTTTTAAGTAGTAGTAAAGCAAGTAAGCAAGCACATATTAGTTTCAGCAGTTTTATTGAAAAATAGCAAATATTTAAGACCCTGTCTAATTTCGAACGATAAAACTTCATCAAATCAACGTGTTTATCATTAAATTAAATATAAAATGAGTTATCGTATCTGCTTTCGACGGCTTGAACTGCGGGTCTCTTCAATGTTTGCATGCCAAAACAACCATCATGTGAGCCAAAACCAAGGTGGATTCTGAACAGAAGTGTTATGGGAGTGGATTTTTTTTTAAATAATATATTTTTTTAAAAAAATAAATCTGATAGTCGAATTCCAAAAATTACAAAAATGAGTTCCCTACATTCGGCACCGCATCAGACAACGTGATCACATTAGTCTTGTTCGACTGTTGTAGTACCGAACGTCATCAACCCCTATATATCATGGCTTAAACTAAAACAAGCATGAGCTCAGGGAGATAATTTGGGCCACTATTTATTTCTGATCGCAGCGCAAGCACCCGTAATTCCATTAGTACTAATTGTCTAATAAAGAGGCGAAGCAGACGGTATGATCTACCATCCGATGGAGTCATGGGTAAACTGGCAACCCTGTTTCAAATGTTTTGTGATCAATGCTCGCAGAACACTAGGCACATGAATACATGATACCTGGGTTCGTTGTGAACAATTTGACACTTCATCTAGTGCCTTCTTACTTTGGTAAGCCTCAAATGACCATCATAAACAACTGATCTTTGATCTTTCCATCACGGGGCCTAATCAATCTGTCATTTTCTAGGCGAAAAATGGCAGCCGAAACCAAGAAATAGAAAACAGTGTGCAATACGTAGGCTCAAATCATCACAACGATGATGGAGATCGTCCGCGTCTGCCCTGGACATCCAGGCCGTGTGAACGCGTGCGCTGGACAGGACGCGGGAGAGAAAAGAAAAGAGAACCATGCACACAAGCGCGTTCTTGCCGGAACCGGCCGTCCTCCACTGTCCCCCACAATAGGGATCGCGACGACAGTACGACACAGCGAAGCAGGCAGGAGCGTGCGTGCGAGCGCCAGCTTTTCTGCGTGGCGGTGGCGGTGGCGCTGCCTCCTCCAGGCTCCAGCTCGTCAAAAAACTTTAAAACAGTACAAAGATTCGATCGAGTTAGCTAGAGCCACCACGAAGAAGTTAGCGCCCGGCTCTCGTGGCCAATTCAGTACAGTTCGGAACAAACGATATCAACACCTGGTTTGAGCAGAACTACACAAGGGAGTAAGAGACACAGGCACTCGGTACGGCTACTGCAGTAATGAAGGGAAATGTTTTTAGAGAGAGGAGCGTGTGTGTTACGTCTCGCGGTCTCGGTTGGTTCACGCTGAATTCGACTCTTGTGGCCCTAGTTGTGCGAGTTTTGTATGGCCATCAGATTTTGGAATGGACGGCCCGGATCGCAGGCAGGAACCCGCCGCGCCAGTGGCGCGTCCCAGCAGCCAACAAGAGGTAAGCCGAAAGCGCATGCGCCAGCTACTTCCTTGTACTCACGCGGCGGCGGCGGCGGCGGCGGCGGCGGCGCCGTTTCCGCCTCGTCTCCTTCCTCGTTCCCCCCATCCGCAACGCGTCTTCCCTTCCCTTCTCTTCCCCAACCACGAACGGATCAACCGTCGTCCTCTTTGTTCGTGAGTTCGTCTCGCGTCGCCCGGCGCCGGACCCAGTAAACAACAACAAACCCCGCGCCTCAGCATAACCAGGTCAAACACGCACCGCGCGACGCAACCATAACGTAGCCGACGGCAGCGGCTGCATCAACCCATCGATTCCGCAAGTCAATCCTCCCTGCCTCGCCTCTACCACGCTTTCCTTTCCGCCGCAGCGATGTCTCCTCCGTCCTCTCTCTTCCCCCTCCTCCTCCTCGCCGTCGCTGTCGCCGTCGTCTGCCCGCCCTCCGCGGCGCAGGCGCAGCCGCAGAGGAACATCGAGACGCGGTTCCCGCCTACTCGCACGCCGGCCTTCGCCACGCCGCCGCCGATCGTGTCGCCATCGCCATCGCCCACCACGCCTTCCCTTACCCCGCAGCCGCCTTCCTCGTCGTCGTCGTCCGTGAAGCGCAGCGACATCGCTGTGGCTGTGGTGAGCACGGCGCTGAGCAGCTTCGCGGTTTCGGGCCTGGCTTTCTTCATCTTCCTCCGGCACGGGAAGAAGAAGGAGCCGACGGACGCGGACGGGAACGGGAACGGGCATTATGGTGGACAGCAAGATGTTGCCTTTGGCAGGAAGCGGCCGGAGAAGGCGCCGAAGCGGCCGCCGCGGGGCGACATGGTGGATGAGAACGGGCTCGACGCGATATACTGGCGGGAGTTCGAGAAGGAGGGCAACGGTGGTAGGGTGAGGAAGCCCGCGGGGAGCTGGCGGCCACCGCAGGCACCGTCTCCCCCTCACTACCGTTCGGAGAGGAGGCAGGAGGTCCAGAAGTTGGCTCCGTCCCCGCCGCGGTCGAGGAAGAACAGGATAGATCAGGAGCCGCTCATACCGAGGGGCTCCCTCGACTCCGCGTCCGCGGTGTTTGACGAATCGCTGCACGGCCCGAGCGCCGGCTCCAGCTCGTCCTTCTCCGTGGCCGCCGCCGAGGCGTACGCTCGGCCACCGGCGCCGGCGATCGCCGTCAGCTCAGTACCCCGCCCGTCACCGTCACTGCCACCACCAGCCCCTGCTGTCCCACCAAGCGCATCGTCGTCGCTGCCGCCGCCCCCTGGAAGAGCAAGCCCGCCGCCAGGAAGAGCAAGCCCAACACCGCCGCCATCTATCGCCGCCGTTTCATCGGCGCCGCCGCCGCCCAAACTAGCAGCTGCGGCGCCAGCCCCGCCGCCGCCCCCCAAAGGCCCGCCGCCGCCGCCCCCCAAAGGTCCACCGCCGCCACCCCCTCCCAAAGGCCCACCTCCACCGCCACCACCCAAAGGCCCAACTCCGCCACCGCCACCTCCGCCAGGAGGAAAGAAAGGAGGGCCGCCGCCTCCGCCGCCGAAGGGAGGTGCTTTCGGCACCTCGTCTCGGCCTCCGGCGGCGCCGGGCATGCCATCCGGCGCCGCGGAGCAGCAGGCGAAGCTTAAGCCGCTGCATTGGGACAAGGTCAATGTAGTGCCCACCGACCACTCCATGGTGTGGGACAATATCAAAGGCGGCTCATTCAAGTAAGCTCCTCCTAAACTGAACTCCTCATTTTCATTGCTAGTGCTCCTGAATTAAACGCCTTCTTGGTACTTCTTGCGCATTAGTGTTAAACCGTAAATGTTGAGTAGCTGGTAAGAACTAAGAACAGTGTGAGCGCCATGGGGACCTGAACATTTGAAAGCAACAAAGTTGCTCTTCAGAAATTCAGATAGGAACGTCATACTCATACATATCAATTAGGCATAAAGTGGGGTTTCATTTGCATTTTAGCTGTGTTATTTGAATGGACTACACTAGTTTTCATCGTGGTGGCTAGAGAATGGCGCAGTTGGCATGAAAAAGTATGATCTCAGAACGTGCAAGACAGGTGCACGTCCTTCCGTGGGATCATAGCATGCAGTTGCATGTCTCTTTTTCGGTGGACTCACGTCGCAGCATCCACGAAAGGATGGCCCAAATCCTGCTGCCTTTGTGTGCGCGTATGATCTCTTCTATCAGGGATTTCTGGATTCCGGAGCTCTTGATTAGTGGCATTGGCAGGGGTGCTTCACATACAAGCCAGCCACGAGCCAAAGGGAAAGATGGCTACTTTTCTTTTTCTAATCGCGTAACTTCTCTCAGCTTGCATGAGCGAGGGGAATTCGTCAAATGGGTACACGGGATTTCGTGGAACAGGTGTACGGGTTGGCGTAGCAATGTAGCATGCTCTTTTTTATATATAGAAATGTAGCATGCTTTTCATTGAACAAGACAAATGCACTTTTCTAATGTATTGACAAAATCAACTATAGTTATTGGGTACAATTAACTTCTTAAATTGTACTCGTTGCTTTTGAACTAGTTCTGTCTTGTTAGGAAAAATAGCTTCAGTTGACACATTCTAGTCGAAATTGTGGTCTAACTTACAAAATGAACAAGGTTAGTGCAAAATCTTGATGGGTACGGGAATATTTTAACCCCATTTAGAAAGCAATGATAGGAATGCAGGCGATATTCAACCCAGTCAACACTGGCACCCATTTGTCTTTGTCCGCTTGCGCCACTGAACAATCCCTTGTCAGTTGATCTTGATGATAATGGCTACTAGACTAGTACAAATATCAAATCTACAATTTTACATGGCTTAGAAATGATGTCAGACTAGTGTTGGACTCAACGATTCATTATTTTGACACTCTAAAGAAGTGGTTTCGCATTTTTAATATCCAGATCTATTTTTATTGACTCAAATAATTTTACATGTTAGCCTTAGAAGTATCATTATAAACAAAATATATATCTTTAAAATATCAAAATAGCAATTTTTTGGTTTCTCAACTAGGTTGGTTGTTTTTTGTAATTGACCTAAACTAAAACCATTCTATCTGTGTTGTTTTGATTTGTTTCCAGCTTGGACGAAGGCATCATCGAGGCCCTGTTCGGCACGGCGGCAGTAAATCGCAAGACGAAATCTGCAGACTCCAAGGATCCCTCTAGCGGCAGCTCCTCCGCCGGCGCAAACCAGCCGGAGCAAATATTCCTGCTTGAGTCACGCAAGTCGCACAACATTTCCATCATCCTCAAGTCTCTCACCGTGGGGCGGGACGAGATCATTGACGCTCTCCGTGACGGCAACACCGAGCTCAGCACGGAGGTCCTGGAGAAGCTGTCTCGGCTCAGCATCTCCAAAGATGAAGAAAACACGATTCTCAAGTTCTCCGGCAACCCTGACAGACTCGCCCCAGCGGAGGCCTTCCTGCTCAGGCTCCTCCTTGATGTGCCCAGCCCGTTCGCACGCGTCAATGCGCTGCTCTTCAAGGCAAACTATGCTGCCGAGGTTGCGCAGCTCAAGCAGTCGCTCCGGACTCTGGAAATGGCGAGCCAGGAGCTGAGGACGAAGGGGCTGTTCTTCAAGCTGCTGGAGGCAGTGCTCAAGGCAGGGAATCGGATGAATGCTGGGACAGCACGGGGTAACGCACAGGCCTTCAACCTTACTGCGCTCCGCAAGCTTTCTGACGTGAAGAGCACCGATGGAAGCACCACATTGCTCCACTTTGTGATCGAGGAGGTTGTGCGCGCAGAGGGGAAGCGCCTTGCCATCAACCGCAACTACAGCCTTCGACGTTCTGGCAGCCTCGCCAAGGGCACTGGCAGTGGTAATCTAGCAGCAGGATCCTCCAGTCAGGCGGAGAGGCAGAATGAATACCTCAACCTAGGGCTGCCAATTGTTGGAGGTCTCAGCACAGAGTTTGCCAATGTGAAGAAGGCAGCACTGGTGGACTATGATGCGGTTGTCAGTGAGTGCACGATTCTTGGCAATCGGCTCACAGATATCAAGAAGCTCTTGGAGAACTATGGGGACGATGGATTTGCGAGAGGCCTGCGCGGATTTGTGAAGGTTGCAGAACAAGAGCTGAAGGAACTGAGAGGAGACCAGGAGAAGGTACTTGAGCTGGTGCAGCGGACAACCGAGTACTATCATGCTGGTGCCACCAAGGACAAGAATGCTCATCCCCTCCAGCTGTTTGTCATCGTCAGGGACTTCCTGGGAATGGTTGATCAGGCATGTGTAGACATCAAGAGGAAATTGCAGCAGCAGAAGAAGCCGCCACCTTCGTCATCACAGCCGGTGGCCACACCGGCCGCAGCTAAGATAACAGCGGATGACGCACCAGCACCGGCTCAGAAAACACCGGAAGAGACAGACAGAGGAAGGAAGAGGGTCATGCCAAGATTCCCTAACTTGCCAGCACACTTTTTGAAGGACAATGCAGACTCTGATTCAAGTAGTGACGAGGAGTAGAAAAAATGGAAACATGTAAACGGTGGTTGTTTGCATTGATTGTTTTTTGGATGTTTAGATTAGAAGCAGACTGTACATAATGTATTATTTCTGTTGGTTATCCATTTATTCATATAAGTAGAATATAAGTAGATTAAGAACAGTGGGTAGATTTCTGCTTAGAGATTTGTACAAAATTTGATACAAAGATGTCAAGAATCGCTTGGAAAATGATATCTCAGTTAGCTGATAACTACTTGTGCATGTTACAACAAAGAATTGCCTACCTACAACAAATGGTAAATGGGCGTACTTACAGATTTCATACTTTCAGCCAGCAAGCTCACTTATCGGTACTCGGTCCATGATGTTGCAAGCAATTTGCGCACTCTTTTGGAGAACCGGATCTATATCCGGCAACTTTGGAATCTGGAACATAACTAACGAGCGTTATGTACTGTTATGTTAATCATAATAGCGTCATGGAGAAGATAGTGTAAGAACAAAATCCTAAGCACACTGGAAATGTCAGATAAACTGAATCTGAGTGCTTGATATCGATAATATACCTGGGCAAGTAAATCGATCGTGCGTCTGAGAAGACGAGCTAAATCTCCATCATCCATTGCCGAGTCCATCATTAACTCCCTCCAAGTCAATCCTGATGCCCAGGCTTCAACCATTCCAGCAAACTGGGCATCTATTTCGCAGGGTATCTGTATGTCGAATAGACCGCTGAGAACTAACAAGGGAATTGGATCGATTGACTAAAGGAAAACACAAAACAGGAAACATCGTATCCAAACCTTTACACCATGCCTCTCTTGGAGATCAATGAGGGAGTTTCTCTGCTCTTCTAAGTAGTTTATAACACCAGTAACAACAGAAGACGGTTCGTATACATAACTGCAAGGCGTCAAACAGTCACCAGTCTAAGAAAAACGATACCATGAAGTTCTTATACATTTTTCCAAATCCTTGTGTCTTTCCCCATGGAAACACACACACAAAAATCAATAACTTGAATGTATCTTCAGTATGGCTATGTGCTGATGCTCAATTAATCACAAATTGCATTAATATAAAGTATATATGAGAACCAATGCCCTGGTCAGCACTCAGCACAGCACAGCACATGGGGAGGTGGTCCAAAATCCAAATGATTTATAGTTATTATTATATATGACTGCATTATCACCAGTTTGAGTTGCACTAAGGATAACTATACATATCTAAACACAATGAAAGAGAGTAATTTGCAAGATGGTAGACATAACAGGTTACAAAAATGAAGAAACGAATGGTGATGTGGAATTGTGGAGAGCATACCTGCTATTTTTCCAGGGACGAAGTTTGATCCCTTCTGACACTAAACTTCCACATATTGCTGCAAGTTGAGAAGGCTTCAGATCCAAGAGGATCTTGTTCCTAAGAACCATGGCAAGCCAGAGCTCATTTTCCCCTCGTATGGCTGCTGCTGTCTCACCCAAAGGATAGATTACTTGGGTATTCATATCTAATGCTCTAGCCTCTTGTATGACTTTGCCAATCTGCATGTTCGTTTAGAGAACAACAAATCAATGTTCAGTAAACTATTAAATGATGGCACACATAATTTTATAACTTAGCAATATGTAACCATGCAATATTTTCTGGAGTGACGGTTGAAAAATTCTATCAAATTTTAGTATTTTACACATAGTAGGTGGCACATGTGATGTAAAGTTGGATCGAAGGGGAACATTAGTAAGGCATGAGCACTGGGCTGGTGAGAAGATGGAAGGCAACCAAGGAACCATTAAGTGGGACCAGTGGGGCATGGTTGAGAGGAAAGGGCAGGAGGAGGAGCTACCAGTAGAGGCATCAGCACATGATAAAATGCCTAAAGTTAGTTATTCGTTTCATCTGGTTTAGGTAAGGACCTTCATGGATGATTGCATGAAACAAGTAAAGGCCAGTTAGCTACTTAGCTCAATATTCAATATATCTGGTAGGAGCAAAGGAGCAGAGGAGGAATTGATTAATTCCTTCTGCTTGCTTTATTCCATAGCCCTGAAAGGGTACTTATAGTCCCAACACAATCTAATCTGCTAACCTTATCTTTATCTTTAAAACAGAAATAATCCTAACTAACTAATCATATCTTAACTAATTCAATCTAATCTACTAATCTGCACATAACAATCTCTCCCTCACTTGGAAATCAGTTCGTCCTCGAGCTAAAAACTGGATATGTCCCACCACCGCCTTCAAGATCAACGGGTATGACTCACTGAAGAATTTGGATTTTTTGTGGCAGAACGTGATTTTCTCCGGCAGGAACTCTTGTACCCCACCAGTGCCTCTTCCTCCGTTTTTCCCTCCACAGGCTCCCGCACAAGCTCCATCCCACGCCCCCTTCGAAACATGTCGTCGCCTCGCACGCCCCCCTCCGAAGCCACCGGCGGGGCGCGCGGCCCCCCTCCAAAGATGCTGCCGTCCCCCTCCGAAACTGCCAGCGGGGCGCGCGGCCCTCTTCGAAGGCGTCGTTGTCCTCCTCCGAAGCCACCAACTGGGCGCGCGACTCCCGCACTCCCCCCTCCGAAGCCGCCGGCACCACGCGCGGCCCCTTCGATGCCGCCACTGCCCCGCCCGGGCCCCCTCAGTCGCCGTCCCGTGCCCCCCTATCGTAGCCCATCGAGCCACCACAGATGGCCGACGGCCTTCAGCAGAGAGGAGGTGCTCGGCTCCTTCGGCAGAGGTCACGTGCGGCGGTGATGGAGGCTCGAGTGGGAGCCCAGAATGCGGCGCTCGCCCGCTCCATCCTCCTCCCTGACTGCGCCCACCAGAACCGCGCGCGCCTCTCTGTCTCAACCGCCGCTTCTCCCGCTGATGGGGTCGTCCTGGGGACACCGACCGTTCTCGTTGCTGAGCGGCACAGGCGCCTTGGCCACCCCTCTTGCGATGACGCAACAAACGTGGCCGAGTCTGTGGCGGGTCCTCGAGGTGTCGCGTCTGCCTAGCGACAGCGATGGGGATCAGTGGCTGGGGCGCCGGTTTGGCCTTGTTGTCGTCCGTGGAGTTGGGGAAGGAGCGAATGGCGCGGTCGAGGGCACCGTTGTGGATCTTGAGGAAGGCGGTCTCATCGAGGGTTGCGGGGATGACGGCACAGAGGGACTCCACCCATGGCTGCTTCTCCATGGTCAACAGCTTCCTGTCGGCGTATCCGATGGCCCTCCTGGAGTCGGAGGCGGCTCGCGGCGGAGGTGACGACGCGGTGGGGGAACCCGTTGCGCCGTGAGGGAAACTCGGCAGCATGGAGGCCACCGGAGCCAAGCCTAGGTACGCCCGGAGGTTGGCAACAACCTGATGCAAATCTGTGAGGGCTTGCATATCTTCTGCAGTTGGGACGAACGTCGTCATGGCATCGGATCTTTGGAACTTGACTGTTCTGATACCAAATTGATAGGAGCAGAGGAGGAATTGATTAATTCCTTCTGCTTGCTAGTTGCTTTATTCCATAGCCCTAAATGGGTACTTATAGTTCTAACACAATCTAATCTGCTAACCTTATCTTTATCTTTAAAACAGAAATAATCCTAACTAACTAATCTTATCTTAACTAATTCAATCTAATCTACTAATCTGCACATAACAATATCATTCTAGACCAATGTACAAAACAATATGACAAATATCACACCCAATGTTTTAGAACTAATGCATTTAGAAGAGTTCATTAGGCATATAACAAAATGCATAGTCACCTGCAAAAATTCCTTCCAGCCAGTTGGTTCAATTTGTCTTATCCGTCGAGTCAAACGACGAGATCTAGCTTCCAAACGCTCAATCTTTTCTTTTGTAAAATTTCTCATGTCGATGATCTTTTGAAATTCTTTGAAACCCTTAGTACTCCTGATTGTTTTCTTCAATTGTGAAACTTTCCTCCTTTGCTTCTTATAACATTCTACAGCATCTTGATGTTCCTGGGAGAAACGTTCTACCTGAAATAGGTAATTAAAACTTGATATAAGTTACAACAGAAGTCCCTAACCTTAGATTGAGACAATTTCAAATTCACGGGAACACCAAAGAACAAGCTCAAACCTCATCCTCTTCTGAAAGGCTATTAAGCACAGGAACATTGAGACTCCACGACCATGTGTCCAGAGATCCATCCATGCATAACAAAGAACCGTATTCTGACTTTGCAATTTTATCCCACATCATATCTTCACGCAAAAGGAGTTGCCTCAGGGTTTCTCTAGGGAGAGGGCCACCCTCCGCAGAAGGAACAGCAGGTAGACCTGTTTTGTAAACAGCTTTAATCCATTTTTCTGTGAATAGATACCATGAGTTGTCTGAACTCAAAGCTATGTAGCAAGATGGATCATATTGTTGCCCTCCACTATCAACTTTCTGCTTGCCCGCAGCAATAGAATCATCTTGCACCTGCAATAGTTATCTAAAATAAGAACATGGAGAAAAGATAGTGCAGCAAAGAGCAAACAAAAGTCTGTAGTTCTAGTATTAGCATATATGCAGCAAACAAATTTGCATACCCAAACAGCAAAGATTCAGCCACTATTTCCCTTACTAGTTCCTATAGGTATCTAATAATCAATTACAAAATTTCCTATCATATTGATGAGTGAAAACAATAAGAATGTAAACAGTCAACCATGTAGTTTTTCCCTTCAGCATTGAGCATGCAAGAATAAACAAAATTCACTCACCAAGCTCACAATCTTTTCATCAGCAAATGAACTGAGGCTTCCAATAAAAACAGCAGGAATGGTGTGCTGAACTGAATCTTTGTCTTTGTACTGCAAGCACATGAAAGGAAGGTGACCACTCTCAAATTCTTCTAACCGAGTTTTCCATGCAGCCATTCTCTCTAGTTCCATCCTTTTTTTCAGTTCATTTCTCATCTGCTTCTCTTCCTGAGGAGTAAGCATACAAAAATAAAAGTGTAAAAGTACATAGTAAGCAGTACCTTCATCAACAGATCAGGAAAGCCCTTTCTATATTGAATATGGTTTTTGCTCAAATTCCCAGAAGCTTTCATGAGTTGGAATCACAAGGGTGTTAACGCTACTCAGTCCTCATTCTTTTAGTTTTTAATAAGTAAAAAATTTACGCCAGTGTTAGCATGTTATGGAAAATCATATACCAAAATGGAGGTTATTTTTCAATAGAAGGGGAAATGCTGGGGCACTTATCATGAATTTTGATAACAAGACTGAAACAAGGATGATAATGCACTTATCATGTTTAAACAAGGATGGGAATGCAAGGTTGCTCAATGTTATATTGAGTTTAGAATTTGTCTAAAATGGCCTGAATTGCAAGGGCAAAAGTTTCCTATAAAACCTTTAATGAAGCAGTTAAACAATAGGACCAGGGTAGCCTGACTGGTTATATATTGATAGAATAAATAAAAAGGAACCAGCACAATGGAACACGAGGCAGAGAACATTCATTCAAGGGGTATCACGTTTATTTGTCATAAATACAGTCACACAAATATTTTTTAGCATTATTGAGTGAGAAAGTTAGAATCTCAGATATACAGCCACACATTTGGATTTGTATTAAATTGCTGACCAAATCAAGCGATAAATGTTACCTTCAATTTCTTTTGAAGAAGGGAAATCTCAGCATAGTCTTCCCCAGATAATTCCTCCCTACACTTTCGGTCAATGAATTCATCTGTAATTTCTAAAGAAAGATATTGTATTTCATTCTGTATTCTTTCAAGCTCTTCTTTAGCAGCAACCATTACATTGCTCCCAACATAATTACCAAAGCTTTGTTCAACTAACTTTCGAGCTTCCTCTAAAGTTCTTCCAGAACGTTTAACCTTAACATCATCTGATTCTTTCTGATTATGAGTAACTTTTGAACCCTGCATAATACATTATAACCCATGAGATATAAAGGGTAAGAAGAAAACAGGAAGATTATGTGGAAACATTACACAAAGATACATACAGCAAGGAGATTCAAAACCATCCCATATGATGCCGTAAATTGTGAAACAAGTGGCTCAAGTCCAGAAAAGATAACGTCACAACATTCTTCAGGCCCTTCATAAGGAGTCTGGACAAGAACAGTATGCCCAACTGTATCAATCCCTCTCCGTCCAGCACGACCTGCCATCTGGAATAATTCATTTGGGGTTAAGAGATGGCGCCCGGCATCAATTCGTTTGCTGAGAGAGGAAATCACTGCTGTTCTGGCAGGCATATTTATCCCAGCTGCAAGGGTTTCTGTTGCAAAGACTACTTTAACAAGGCCACGCTGAAATAATTCTTCAATGAAGGATTTCCACAGTGGCAAGCAACCAGCATGATGGGCAGCAACTCCTCTTAAGAGTCCTTTCACAGCACTTTCCCGGATAGCATCAGGGTATTGCATCCTGAACCTCTTAAGTTCCAGTTCAACTTCACTAGCTTCACAGTCATGCAAAAGTCTACAATCCTCAAGATATTCAACAGCTGCATCACATCCTCTTCTACTAAAAATAAACCAAATAGCTGGAAGCATGTCACTTTCCCAAAGTTGTGATAGAGTGTCACGTATTAATGGAACCTGCATTGCAAGGTAATCAAGAAATGATATTCATCAAGCATAACACCCTTAAACACGAGCATGTGAATCAGTTTAAAGCTGTTATACAAGAATATAAACCATGAAGAGTTTGAAAGATATTATAATCCATACTTGGGACCTGCGCATATTGGTGAGCTCATGCTTTGACAATTGAACCTGTTTTGATATATCCAAAGGGCTTCTATTACCTTGCTCATTTTTATTTGTTCTAACTTTCCTTTTTCCTTTCACATAATAGAATTCACTTTTTGGAGAAGATAAGTTTTGGAAGTGAGACATTCGCAGTTTCCTGTATTGATTGAACACAAAAGATCAAGTACTGCCAGAAGAATATAATGGAGACAAAATCAGCACCAGGAAATATAGTCCTAAAATTGTTACCATACATGCTATCAGTACCATATAAACCAAAAGATCAGAACAGCTAGTTCTTGGTACAGAATTAAAACAGTTAACGATTTTACTAAGGGATGAGAACTCATAAAACAAGGCAAGTGCAGAGAGAGGGAACGAGGGAGAGGTATTGGTCATACAAAAAGCTGAAAATTGATATTAGTAGTAAAAAAAGTACGCTTATAAATTAAAAAGATCTGGAGTACATAATGCCAACATGAACAAGGAACAACCTATTCATTTTCTTTCCTTTCCCATCAAGTAGTGGTACAAGGGCAAACTTCTTTGAGTAATGCCATGTAAGTGGAACTGGTCGTTTGTTCGATGTCACCAGCTCTGTTTTACCATGGATCTACAAAGAAACAGACATAAGAATGGTTTCATGGTTTCCATGATGTGCTTATATGCTCTCCCACTAAAAATATACACAAATTTTAAATAAGATGGAAGGTCCTGATTAGAAGGTACTTAACAGAGCAAACATCATCAAGAGGGGGTGTTAATTTGGTCCTCAGAGGAGTTAATTATCGCCCAGACCAGATCCATTCTCTCCCATCCCCTCTTCACCACACGCGATTCACCGCCACTGCCAGCCCGTTGAGCACCTTAGACTGCACTGCCGCGACCGTCCAAGTTGACTAGCGACCCTCCGTCCGTCCCTCATTCTTCTCGGACACCAGCAGCTGCGACATGACCTTCACGGCTTCACACCGTGGGATGCACAGTGACTGCCACTTGACGCCGACAGAGGCAAAGGAAGGGTCGCCGGTGCCATAGGAGGGTCACTGTGGACGGCAGGGCGCTCGTGAGCTAGCGGCGCAGCAACGATTCAGGCATAGCAAGGCCCCATTTGTTCTCCAGATTCAGAAATTTTTGGAGCTGGTCAAACCCAGTTTTAAGAAAACTTAGATTTGGAGCTGTGGATAGATTGATGATGTTTAGTTGAGCAATCTAAGAAATTCTGGATCTAGAGCTGTGAATAGATTGATGATGTTTAGTTGAGCAATTTAGTTTTTATTTTGGACTAAAAATAAAAAATTATACATCATAGAAACCCAAATCAAGTATAAATCTCAAGTTGAAGACCAAAAAGACCCTAAATGAACACGGGCTTAGATAATTAACTTCTATAAGTCCAAAATTATTCCTCCTTAATGACAATTATTCGTACTATGTTAAGTACATTCTAATCAGGACCTTCCGTCTTTAAAATTTGTGCAGATTTTTAGGAGAGCATAGAAGCACTTTTCATAAAATAATAATACCAATACTGAAATAAAAGAATACCAAAAATGTATGTGCACACAACATTACATATGCATGAGCACACAATTAGTCATATAGCATATGCATGCATATGGCCATATGGGTATGTGAGTTCTGGACTGCTTGTGCATGTTTGCTTGCACCAATCGCCAAAAATTGCTCTAATCCTATTTCAATGTATAAATCTAAACACCAATTATAAAGTAGAAAGAGAGAAACTCTTACACCTGTCATGATACTGGAAACGTGGAAGAGATGCAACAGTTTATTAACCTAGCTGCATAAAGTATCATTGAAAATAAAATTAAGATGATGCAGAGATGTGAAAGCTACAATTACCTGACCAATCCAGCCAGTTAATTCATCAGGATTTGCAACAGTGGCAGACAAGCATATAAGTTGTACTTCCTTTGGACAATATATCACCTAAGGATACGATTAAAATGGTTAAGTCAAATGACCAATATGATGCACATGATGAATTAGAAAGTAATGAGATATCATACAGTTTCTTCCCAAACCGTGCCACGTGAAATGTCACTTAAGTAATGGACTTCGTCCAAAACAATGACATCAACTTGAAATAATCTACCATCAGATGCTGTCGTACCAACACTGCAGTCCAAATAAAGATATCATTTTTTAGAAATAGAACGAGCAACATCAGTTGCAATCTATAGATATTCTTAATGCACATGCACAGCTTGTTATGCTACAGAGTGGATAATTGTACCAGTTTGCACAAATCAAATCACACTATATATCCTTCTTCCATGAAATACCTTTGATATAGCATGTTACGCAGAATCTCTGTCGTCATTATTAGGATCTGAGCATCTTTGTTGATAGCAGAGTCTCCTGTAAGAAGGCCAACATTATGATCACCAAACGTATTCCTGAAATAATTGCACAATATCAATGTGTCAAAAATTTACTAGACAGAAATTGACAACTAGGAAAATTATCTAATTATTACAACAGCCAGACTGATGTGAAAAATCTCTCCCACTTGCCACAAATGTTCCACAGAAAATCATGTGGATACTAAATTGAACCAGAATTACATAAAAATCTCAACCTTCACCTCAACTTATGCTAGTCAACCTATATGGTTATAATTTAATGGTAGCCATTTCCATATTTGTCTCACTGTTGCTAAGGGAAAAAAGGAAGAGTGACTTGCAAGGTTGTGCAATGGTTGGGAGCATGTGCATGCTATTTGTGATTAAAAAACTAGATAGTTCCCCCAACAAACATGACCTGAAAAGTATAATCTTATAGATTGTACTCATTACAGCAAAAGAGGGGCATGAATGGCAAAAGTAGCATTTTACCTAAAATCACGGAACTTCTGATTAGACAAGGCCTTTAACGGTGTTGTGTAGAAGAGGCGTCTTCCTCTAGCAACTGTTGCAACAGCTGCAGCTTCTGCAATTAGTGTCTTCCCACTACTTGTAGGTGCAGAAACTACAACAGATGAGCCTCTTAAAATTGCCTGTATAGCCAGTCGCTAAAAGAAGACAGGAAACAGGGTAAGAAAACAAATATAACAAGTTATACACCATGAGGACAAGTAGTGAATCATTTAGAATTTGGGAGAACTGTTAAATATCTCATGGCTTCTATGCAAGGCAAAAAAATAGCATTCTTCCAAATGTTTTCCCAATAAAGAGGTAGATTTGTCTGCAGAAAACCAAAGCTACCCTTTTATCCCTTCCTATTTTGTTAACCAATGGAGATACCTAACATTTTTAAAACAATTTCAACAGCAGTAAATTAGCCTTTTATCAACAACATGGCAATCTATTGTTTATTTTATCAGGCATCACAGATTTGCAAGTAGCTCGTCCCAAATAAAACCATCAAAATCAGACTATTGATAAAATTCAGATTGTATAACAGAAATCGGTGGCAATCCAGCCATCAAAGCAAACCCATAAACAAGGACTCAGCCAGGGTTCATTGCATACGACCTTGAATTACTGCAGTACATCACTCGAACGAGATGGCATCTTCCTGGAATAGTCTATACCCTGATCTCACCACTTCAAAGCCATATCTCCAATGTGACCTCAAACAGGAGAAACCGACATGAAACTTAACATAGGAGCGTCCAGCCGTCCATGCGCATTAGCGCATACTGCTAGCTCCAAATCCCAACCATCTCGTTACCCAAAGAGATCGAACTCACCAGAATAAACCAAGCATCATTACTCACTCTATACACTAAGAATTAGTTCATCCGGATCAGAAACTAGATGGCACCTGAAACTTGTCAACGGGGAAATCGTAGATCCCTGCGAGCTCGTTGTAATCAATGATATCCTCCCCGAACTCCCGCACCTCAGCGACCAACTTCGCCACCCGCTGCGACTTGTACTCATCCGACCGCCGCCTCCGCGCAGCGGTCTCCTCCCGCACATTCTCCTCCAACCCATCGTCCCCTTCCTCCTCGTCCTCGCCGCCGCTCTCCTCGTCCAGCTCCTCGTCGCCCTCCTCGTCCTCGTAATCGTATTCTTCTTCCGCGTCGCGGATGTCTATCTCGTCGTCATCCTCATCGTCGGCTTCCTCGTCCTCGTCGTCATCGGAGACGGGGGCGGCGGCGCGGGAAGGGGAGCGCGCCGAAGGAGGCTGGAGCAGAGCGGCGCGGGCTTGGGTTGGGCGGGAGGGGAGGAGGTGAGGAGAGGGTGGGGTTTGGGGGAACGCGTGGCGAGAGGCGGTGCCGGTGGGGAGTGGGAGGAGGAGGAGGAAGTGGGGGCTGACGCATTGCATGGCGGTGGGCAGTGGCGCCGTGGCGGGAGGGTGTGTGGTTCGGGTCTTCGGGGCGAGAAGAGGCGGGGGGAAGACGAGATAATGCTCGGATTTTGTTTTGGTAATTCCGCACGCGTACGGCAGCTTGAAATGGGCCAACGCAGTAGTTTACGACCCAGGAGGCGGCGGAATTCAGTAGGGAATAATTCGTAAATTGAGGTACCTAACTGTGTTTCAGATATTGGCATGGACTGGATAAAGCGACATAAATCAACGTTAGCTTCATAAATATATGATCTACTAGATGTTTGTTTCAGGCTTTCACCGTTTAACCATGCATATTGCTGTGCTCTTATGACATGTACTGATTTTTGCGATTTCTTTCCACGACAATGTTGTGGATTCAAAATGCAATGCAAAGGATGATTGCTCAATGGTTTTACAGATTTCAGTGTTCCGGTCCTTTTATCAGTCATGCGATATTTTGAAATACAAATTGACAAAACCAAGGGTGCATGAGTTGCACGGCGGATGTGTTAAAATTAAGAGAAGCAAAACCAGATCTTAATGCTATCAAAGCCACGAGGCAGAAAACTCTGTCCGGCCTCTTATTCATGTTTCTGCGAC
Organism: Zizania palustris; assembly: GCA_019279435.1. Taxonomy (NCBI): domain Eukaryota; kingdom Viridiplantae; phylum Streptophyta; class Magnoliopsida; order Poales; family Poaceae; genus Zizania; species Zizania palustris. Next base: position 39,856,554 of record JAAALK010000283.1, on the reverse strand, counting down.
TCGGATATTGCAGAGTAACCTTTGATCTGGATGACATGATGTCATGCTGTGGTTTAGATCTTTTATATCTTATGCCTGAACGCCAAGTTCCAACAGCAAGGTGTGATTGACAGCATCTGATCCAGAGCCAATGAACTGGATGGGTCCTGTGACACATAAGGCTATTGTGTCAACTTATTTCTACGAAAGTTTAATTGCCCGCAAGCTTCGCACACGTACATACCAGGGCTGATGTAGCGGTTCTTGAGGGCCCATTCATCTCGCAGAGAGGCAAATTTCTTGAAAGGTGCAGCTGACATTGATGACATAGGAAAAGTTTCAAATTGTTGCAGGTACTCCATTAGCTAAAAGTTATGAAGGTAGAATCTAAAAATACGGCATACCATCAAGTTCCACCATAGCCTTCTTGATAACTGGCTTGAACTGGCCTGTGGAATTGCAAGGTGAAATTCAATTTTCCATTCCAACAATATATTATGATCAGAGATCGGGTGTAAACCATAATAACGGGATCACATCACATCTGGAAATTTTAACTCTAGAATTATATGGTGTTGTTTTATTCTTTTCAGCCTTATCAAGAACCTGGATACATGAAAGATAATGCAAAAAATCTCAATAGCTAGTGAAATTACCATGTCTCCTCTCAACATCCATCAACGAAGTCAACGCAGTTCCTCCAACTGTCCATTCTGCTACGGGGGCAGCAAGGTTACCAACCTGGGTTAGCACAAGAGCTTACAACAGTGACCACAAAACCATGGTTATAGAGGAGGTGAGGTGAAAAGTGAAAACACCAAAATGTAAATACTAATAGCTTATGCATTTCTGGACCATTTTGGCTAACCGAACCTCAACAAATTAAAACAATAACAATTAAAAGGATAGCAAAGCGATGATCAATATTGCCTTATTAGTCTAAGCTGGCATACCGAAGAAATAAGGCCTGTCTTCCCACTTTGGAGAAGAGCTCCAGCACCATAGCCTAGTGCATAGCAATAGCTAGCATCAAAAATAGTTGGAAGGCCACACCTCCCTTCATATCTGCAAATCGGCGTATAAAAGAGAATGAGATGATATTTATTTTTTCTCAAGCAAGAGACATTTTATTGAAAAAAAAAGCATCCACGTGTATATAATACTCACCCAAAGAAATGGGATTGCCCAATGAATTGGCCCTTGTATTTCCCTTCAGCTTTTCTTTTCTCCAATTCTGTTTCAACCATAGAGATAAGCATTCTCTCAGTTTCGATTTTTGCAACCTGAAATCAAAATTCAGGAGTATCAGGAACGGAATTTAGATTTTTTTAAGGTATTGTGACAAAGGTCTAATGCAAAGTCTAGATGGTAGGATGAAAGTATCATAACCGAATACAAATGGAATATTTTTTTAGGCGCAACGCCTTACCTGAACATTTCCATGTGGATCTCTCTCCAGCAAAAGCTGCTCCTGGATTGCCGGTGGTAAAAATTCAAATAGTTTCTTGGATTCCGATTCAAGCTTGCTTTTCCAAACCCCAGCTTCATCAACCACATCATGTGCCAAAATTTCATTCAATTCTGCAATAAGCTTCTGAACCTGGAAAAAACAAAGAGGAAACCACGATTAACAAGAAAAATCATACAAAAGCAGAAATGTATGGGACTAAGCCTGGGGATAAATAACTAAACACAGGGTTCCTCTTGCACAGAAATGTAAATAGAGCTGTACAACCTCTGGGATGAAATCAATCAGGCCCTCTGGTATAAGGATGACTCCGTAATTGTAACCATGTTCAGTACGCTTGCAGATGATATCAGTAATGTAATCTGTAACATTCTTGAGGGTTTCTTTCTTTGCAGCAACCTGAAGGCAATAATCAAACTTTTGTCTGAGAAGTAGCAACACATGTTTATATTGCGCAAGATTTTCCACCAAATACATGTAACTAGTCTGCCCATGATATATTAAGACTAAGCTATTCAGATCCTAGAGAACTCTATGAAAAATTAGCATGGGAATACAGGCACGTAAGTTTGTTAAGAAACAGATTGGAACAAGTCACTTCATGGTACATGGACGAAACCAAAATTTAGACACGCCAACGGGTTGAACATCGTTGTATTCCCTTGCGCAATATTTGAGTTAGAAATAGCATTTTTTTTACAATTATCTTTTGATCCACCTTTTAAACAAATCCCGTAGAAGTCCGTACAAAGCAGAATATAAATAGCACTTGATAGAAAGGCTCAGTGAGAAAAAGGAAAACCGCTAAAAAACTTTCAACAGAAGAGCAAGTACCTCTTCTCCAATAAGAGCAATGTTTGGGTGTGTTTGTAAAGCACACTCCAGTGTAATGTGAGAGGCAGCACGTCCCATAAGCCTTACAACTGCATGAGCATGGAAATCACCGAATCACTTGTTAGGTGGTCAGATCATTGTTAATTGTCAAGTCAAGTTGTCCTTGGAAGAGACGATTCTGAATCTGATTTTTTGTGAAAGTGATTATTTTAAAAAAAAAAGACTCGTGAGTTTCAGACAACACCGTGCATCACCTAGAATCAAAATAAAGCTAGGCAGATCATAATTCATGTATAAAAATTAATAAATATTATCTGAAGCAGCCCGTGGATGATCCGTTTGTAACAACTATTGAATGCCTAGTTCAAACAGAGGAAAAGGCTAAGACAATTACAATATGTTTAATTTGCCTCTATTTTTTAGAAATATGTTCTTTTATCACATATAGGATAGAAGGACCCACATGTTTGTAGTTAGTCCAAGTGCAGAATCTTACAGTGGTAGTATTTTCCTGATGATCGAGCGTCAGTCATCACATTTCCAATCATCTCAGAGTAAATCTGCAAAGGATGATACATCATTCTCATGCACAGCTGATCTTACATGATAAAGTGTCCTCTTGCATGACTTTGCAGATTTTAATTGAAATCTATGCCTGTTAAGCTGATAGAGTATGGTACTACCTTGCAAGCAGTGTCAAACCCAAAACTTGTTGGGACCTCCTTGCATTTCAGATCACCATCAATAGTCTTTGGACACCCAATAACACGAGTCTTCAGGTTCTTTCCCCTAAATATGGATAGCCTTCGACTTAGATAAGTCATGCTTTATTATATTTGCTTGTGAAGAAGCAGATAGTTGACATCGAGAACTAGCACCAATTGCATGCTAAATTGCTAATGTTACGTGTGACATTGAGACTTCAGTAAACAATCGCATTGTTTTTTGAACAATTAAATCAATGTAAATGGCTAAATGCAAAAGTACAGATGGTTAAAAGCCCTTCAATAATTTAGTTTATAGAAGTAACTGAAGGCTTTGCCAGAGTGATTAGCAGTCTTAAAGGCCAACCTGAAGTACTCTGCAATAAGGCATGCATTAGTATTTGAATCATCGCCACCAATGACAACAAGTCCGTCCAAATCAAGTTTGTTGGCTGTATCTTCAGCTTGCTTGAACTGCAGGAACCCAGTAACAAATATTTGTAGAGATGACCGTGGTGATAGTTGATTATTATAGAGAACTTCTTCAGTTGATATACAGTGAGAGGTATTTGGTATGCAGACGAACATGAAAATTGTACAGGAAAATGACTTACCTGCTCTGGTGTTTCAATCTTATCCCTACCACTGCAGATCATGTCAAATCCACCCTATTTTACACAAAGAGGAAACACAGATTCAATCTATATAAATGGCAAACTTAAGGGTATACAGTACCTAATGATCATCAACAGTCCATGTCCAACACTACGTTAGCTACTGTTTTCTGGGCACTACCCCTAAAAACAACAAAACAGTGCTGATTGGTTACATGCATCTACTACAAGATGTTAAGTGTTACTCTCTCCATCTAAGCTTGGTCGGCGGCTAAACAAAAATTAATTATTCAAGATTGATCAGTGTCTAAGCATGTAGTATTACGTGCGTGACTGCATGCCTATTGTTGTAATAGGGATGTACACCTCTTTTTAAAGCTCCGTGTTTTCTTTTTCTCCGTCTTATTTATATAGCAGCGATTCTCTCGCTGTACTTTAAAAAAATAATGAATGCATGGCTACAAGGTTTAAGTAGTTTGCTACACAAAATGTGTCACGTGTCCTTCATTAATCGTTATGTGAGATGCCCTTCGTTAATTGTTATGTGCGATGTGCCTTGATCTTTATATAGATTAAATAAATTATGGAACAATAGCCGTCTACTTGGTCTTTGCATCACAACATGATAATCAAAATTGGATGGACAGAGTATGTGTGCCTTAGTTTATTGTGTTACAAAGTTTATCTGCACCAAGCAGTACAAAGTTACATGTCATTAACTCGCTTGCTACAACTGAACATCACCTACTATATTCCAACCAAACCAACGTGGCATTGCAGTGTAAACACATCTAAAAGCATATCACTGCGCTCGCATCATGCGGAGAGTGGCTAACCTGGTTTCTGTAGGGGTAGACGAAATCAGAATTGAGTTCTACATACTTGCACTTCATGACCCCTGCGGGACCTCCCTTGAATCCATACATTGTGCTGCCTTTTGCACGATCCTGAAGGAAATCTAAACCAAACTAAACAAAGTCAGTGGTAAGAATATATCAGGATAACTTGATTACTCCATATTTCCCACAAGCTTCAGTATAACTCGATGTTGTCAGTCAAATCAAAATCTCCTAAGTAATTATAGACCTCCTGAACACTTTTTTTTTGCAAATGAAAGGGTTAAATTGAATTCAGAAAATTAAAATCCATATTCCCTAGCCGCTCCTTAACACGCACGTTAAGACGTTGGCCCGGACCGGAATGGTGGCATTTATTAATTGTTCATCTTAATTCTAGAAACAATTCATAGTATTATGCACGGATCACTGGATCAGGGACTGATCCCTCACCGAATATACCACAGATAACATTGTGTCCACCGGGTGCCTGTCCACCGGACAGCACCACCCCGACCTTCAACGGCTTCCCCTCGGCCATCACCTTAGCAGGAACCAACGCCGCCGACGGCTGCCCGAACAGGCTCGGGAACAGCTCCGCGATCTTATCTGCGGAGACCAAATGGAACAACATATTATAATAAAATACGATCAAGACCCAACGAACGAAGAGAGGGGCGAGATCCGAGGGAGGCGCGGGGCCGATCGATACCGGGGTTTCCGGAAGCGGAGCTGGGCGGGCCGTCGACGAGGGAGAAATGGGAGGTGAGTACGGAGGGAAGCGGGAGGGAGTGGTGGAGTCGGCTCGTCTGCACCTCGCTGTACGCCGACGCCAGCCTTCCCGGGGATGGTCCTCCCGCCGACGCCATTGCCGCCACGACGCGCGCTCGATCGTGCGCCTCGTTGGATGGGAGAACACGGCGATGCGGGAAGAGGGGATCGAGTTTAGTTCGGTGGGCGTGTCGTGAGTCGTGACGGGTTTATATGTGCGCGCGCTCCTACGAGGCCGTTCCCGTAGATGGGCTTTTCTATTGGGCCACATGGAAAAATGGGAAATGGGTTACATGGTCTTTTTCTTTATGTAATTATGTTGTTGGACCATTCCAGGTTTAACTTTTTTTGAGTCAAACTTATTTAAAACTGATTATTTTAATATTAAATTAGTTTTATTAATTTCATAATAAAATATATTTTATATCGTATTGAGTACTCCCTCTGCTTTGTATTATAAGTTATTTTATTATCATTCCAGTAGCAAAAGAATATGTTATAGAACTCATTTGATGAACTGTATTGAGTACTCCCTCTTCTTTGTATTATAAGTTATTTTATTTTTAAGCATAACTTCTCTAATTTTGATAAAATTCAAACCAAAATATTAACATATACAATACCAAATGAATACACTATTGAAACATGTTTCTCGGTGAATTCAATAAAACTAACTTAATATTATATTTATTGCATACATTTCTATAAAATTGACCAAATTCAGATAATTTTACTTATTAAAAAGGTAAAGCCAGTTATACTACAAATTTGAAGTACTGATTACTGAGTTGAACAAGATGGGCTCCACCACAAATGGATGATCTGATCACCGAGCTGAGTTTGAATAACCCAAAGCTAAGGCCCAATACGCATCAGGCCCACTCACTTTCGTACAGAGCCGAACGTGTTGCACAGAAGCCAGATCTGAAAAATGGAACCAAACCCGACGTGGCCGAACCGAACAAACGTTGCGACACCCCACCGCCAGTCCGCCACAGGTGACTGGTCCCCGTCACTTGAAAAGCAGGGAGGCAACGACTCCTCCGCCTCCTCCCACCTCCCCGTCTCAAATTCGCATCACCCCCCGGCCCCTCCTCCCTCACTCGCCTCGCGGATTCCAAAAGTCCGCCTCCAATTTCCCCGCACTCCCAAATCCCCCCACCCCCGAGATCTCCCCGACCGGCCTCGAGATCCCTGCGCTCATGTCGTCGTCGGCCATGGAGGCCATGGACGAGCTCGCACAGCTCTCCGAGTCCATGCGCCAGGCCGCCTCCCTACTGGCCGACGACGACCCCTCCGACGAGGCCAGCCCGCGGCGACCGTCCACCTACCTCAACGCCGTCGTGCTCGGCAACGTCGTAAGTGTTACAGCCACCGCGCCTCCTCGTCCCTCGCGCGGGTTCCTCCTCCGCCCGATCTGACTCGATCCGGTTTGTTCGTTCCGTGCAGGGTGCCGGCAAGTCGGCCGTGCTTAACAGCCTCATCGGCCACCCCGTGCTGGTGAGTGCTTCGGGTTTAGCTCGCTATCTTCTGCTTTTGGCATTCGTTTACGTCAGGCTTGGGTGGTGGTGCAGCCGACGGGTGAGAACGGAGCGACGCGGGCGCCGATAGTGGTCGACCTGAAGAGGGATCCGGGGCTGAGCAGCAAGTCCATCGTCCTGCAGATCGACAGCAAGTCGCAGCAAGTGTCGGCAAGTGAGTTAGATCTTCCCTTACCTAACTGGATCTGGCAATGGACGCGGCTAGTTGGTGTGCTGAGTTCGGTGGTTTTGTTGTGGCTTGTGGGCTTGGCACGCAGGTTCGCTCCGCCATTCCTTGCAGGACAGGCTGAGCAAGGCGGTGTCCAGTGGATCAGGGAGGGGCCGAACCGATGAGATTTACCTCAAGCTGCGGACAAGTACAGGTTCGTTGTTGGACTGTACGTCTTACTCTTATAGTCTTATTGTTTGTGCAATGTAGCTAAGCCACTAGCCCACTAGCAAGCTGTATAGTTCCTTAGTTTACTTAGCCTTCACTGAGTCATACTAATGTTTGCCCTTTGTCGGACATTAATGCCTTGTGTATTTGTGTGTTGTGTCAAGCGGAAATAGTAAGATCATAAGGTTGTTTTAGAAAACAGCATCAAGAGTGTCTTCTGATATGGTTATTAGAATGTGCTCTCTGGTTTTCGCAACAATACAATGATTCGGCACTGTACTATGATAAGCTCAATATTGGATGTGTTCTAGTGTTCTACCACATGTACAATAGATGCTTCTATTAGCTACTTAGCTTCTATATATTTATATTGGTAATGAATTCTCACCACACAATTTTTTGTTTCATTTTCCAGCTCCTCCATTGAAATTGATTGATTTACCTGGCATAGACCAACGAGTTATGGATGATTCAACTGTGAGTATTTGCTATTTCTTGCTCAAGTACTCAACAATGATTGTCGGTAAAATAATTCAGAGTCCTCACAAATTCACAATTAACATATTATTGTATTTATGAATTGGATATAGTTAATGTAATGATGGAAAACATTTCCTTTAAAAAGGCGGAAAACATCATAATAATGATGGTGTGTGAACCCTGAATGTCCTCCATAGATATATCATTTGCTTGCACTTACGTAGAAGAAGAGCATGAAAACCATAACTATATCAATCGTGTATTTAATTTCACATCTCACACATGCTGAAAAATTGACTGTTCTTCACATTTCAGATAAGTGAGCATGCTGGACACAATGATGCAATATTGATTGTTGTGATACCAGCGATGCAAGCTGCTGATGTTGCATCATCTCGAGCTCTTAGACTAGCCAAGGATATTGATCCAGATGGTCTGTTATTCAATTCTTATATTCTCTGCAACATTATAACCACTCTCGGTAGTAAGTAGTAACTGATGTTTGTTGTTGTTTACCTTGTTGTAGGAACCAGAACAATAGGTGTCTTAAGTAAAATTGATCAAGCAGCTGCAGATGCAAAAACCATCTCTTGTGTGCAGGCCATCTTGTCCAATAAGGGTGCGCCACGAGCAGCAACTGATATTGAGTGGGTTGCTTTAATAGGGCAATCTGTCTCAATTGCGTCAGCCCAATCTGGATCAGTTGGTTCTGAGAACTCACTGGAAACAGCTTGGCAAGCTGAAGCAGAAACACTTAAATCCATCCTAACTGGAGCTCCTCGGAGTAAGCTGGGGAGAATTGCTCTTGTGGATACCATTGCTAAACAGATACGCAAACGGATGAAAGTTCGGCTACCTAACCTGTTGTCTGGGTAAGCATACCTTACTGTTTTCTGATTATTCTGCCTACCCAACCCTCCAGGCCTCCACTCTCCCCAAACACATACACACACACACACACACACACATAAAGTGAACTCCGTTTTTCATATTAAAATAAACTAAGCACAATCCCACCTGCTTAGTGTCAGCCAAATTAATCTACAATGATGCATCCTAATCATACTGGACAAAAGTAAAAAATATTGTTGCACTATAATTCTCCAGATTTGACAGCAACCAGACAACTGAAACTTCGTGAATCTGATTATTTTGAATGTCACAACATCGTTCACATTTCATTTCATGAAGATCTCCCCTCTACAGTATCATCATAGTTAAAAGAAAGCAACATCCAACATCCATGTAGGACCGATTCTCCAGGTTCTAGCTGGCAATCATATTTTGTGTCATTAAAATGTCCCTTCTAAATCATCATTGAAGCTTTTACCTTCTGTACCACAATTCTCTTTTGTTTCTACTTGTGACTTCATTGTTTTTTGTCACCTCTTCCAGGTTACAACTTCCTGACTGACATTTTTACCTAATAAATATAGGGTTGGTACATTTATATGATGTCAAAGTAAAACATGGTTATCTACTTGCCTCTCTTGAGCTTCTGTTCATCTTGACTGAACCTTTTGCATCTGCTGTGACAGCCTTACAGGACACATGCATCCAAATGATAAGACATATGCCAAATAAAAAAATATGTACTGGCTACTAACAGTTTCTTTTTGTGTACAAAATGTTGATTCCAAACTACCTTTGAAACTCCCCATTAAATATGATTTAGTCCCATGAACTTCCGGTGCATTAATTATCTATATTTAATTGATTAATCATTAATGCAATCTTATTGACTCATTGTTACACCATGGATCACAGATATTATTTGCCTTTTAGTCTTTTGTAAGATAATCTGATCATGATTTCTGGTTAAATTGCAAATGCCTGTACACATGCTCCAATTTCAGGCTTCAGGGCAAGTCTCAGACAGTGCAAGATGAACTTGCAAGGTTGGGAGAACAGATGGTATCGAGTGCTGAAGGAACGAGGGCTGTTGCTTTGGAGCTTTGTCGAGAATTTGAAGACAAATTTCTTGCTCATGTTACTTCTGGTGAGGTTAGTGATAAGCTCAAGTATGATATTTAAATATGCCTTAATTATTTTTTGCCAAATGAATAACTGATTGCAAGGCTGTTATACTATTTTCAATCAAAAGGGGTCTGGTTGGAAAATTGTTGCAAGTTTCGAGGGAAAATTTCCAGATAGGATCAAACAGCTTCCTTTGGACAGGCATTTTGATATGAATAATGTCAAACGGGTAAATTCAAAAAATTCTGCAATTAATTTTGGAGCAAAAATTCTTTTGGATTATAATTAGCATTATTCTCTTTGTTTTCTAGATTGTATTGGAAGCCGATGGTTATCAACCATATTTGATATCTCCGGAGAAAGGTTTAAAATCCTTAATAAAAGGAGTACTTGAAATGGCAAAGGAACCATCACGACTGTGTGTTGAAGAGGTATGTCTTTGTTGATCCCCTATATACTTAAATATCTGAATAAGTCAGATGCGATTTCATTTTTTCATTTGGATGAAGAGCAGTCAGAACTCAGAAGAGATGATTTTGATGGACTATTTATCCTGCTAATTTTAATATTGCATTTTATTTGTAAATTATTGGTCTTGCAAATATGTAACTTCCTATCGAGTTTCTGATGCATTGGTTTAATCAATTATGTTACTGTGCATCGGTCGGCACTTGTCAGTGTACCTTTGAATACATAATTTTAAAATATTTTGTCAATACCCTAGGTACACCGTGTATTATTAGACATAGTAAATGCTTCTGCAAATGCTACGCCTGGACTTGGAAGATATCCTCCATTCAAACGTGAGGTACCACTTTGTTCTATCTTGAAAGTTACAACTTGTTTCCCTTTTTACTGCTTGTGTGTAGAATTCACATTTCACCTGCTTCCTGAGCACAACATTACATCATTTATTTTCTGAAGGTCATTACAATCGCATCCAATGCATTGGATGCTTTCAAAAGTGATGCAAAAAAGATGGTAGTTGCACTTGTTGATATGGAGCGTGCCTTTGTTCCCCCACAACACTTCATCCGTTTAGTACAAAGAAGGTCAGTCAGGCTCTTAACAAATAACTTTACAGTGGATTCCTTTTTTATTCTATCTGTTTTGATGTAACTTCAGCAAATAATTTTAGAATAAAATAAATAATTTCAGAAGAAAAGCTAATGATGAAAAAAACATTGACATTATAGAAATATCATTAATTACCTATATTTGGATGGAAAAAGGCTGAGACTTTTTTTTACAAAGTGGCCAATGAAGTATACCACTTTGAGTTACAATTTCGTTAGCCAAATATAGTTTCCTCCCTTAGTTGAAATGGATAATGATTTTCTCTACCACTGTCTGTCTATAAACTGAAAGGACTTTATAATATTTTTTCATCATTTACAGTGCCATTATACAATCCTTACTTTGGTTTGATATGATATTTGCAGAATGGAAAGGCAGCGTCGTGAGGATGAAGTGAAAAATAGATCATCTAAGAAAGCTCAAGATGCAGAACAGTCCCTGATGAACAAGGTATGATTTCTGCCTCCTATTGCACATTGCACAAGCGTGCATACTGGAGAATCGTACTAAAAAGTAATGATCACAAAATTATCTCTGCTTGTGTTTGTTGGCTGTTAACATTGGTTGTTTTCCTTATTAGGCTTCAGCCCCCCAAGCAGGATCTGAGCAATCTAGTGGTAACCTGAAATCAATGAAAGATAAATCCAATCAGCAAGATAAAGATACAAAAGAGGGATCAAATTTGCAGGTTGCTGGGCCTGGTGGTGAAATAACTGCAGGTATAATTAATTAATTAATTATGCACCATAGGATGGCACAACTGTCATATTTTCATCAATCTTGCAGCAATTCTAAAACAAAACTGAGTGAGAATGAGACGACTGCAGATTTATTTAATTTTGTTCCCATGCCAACTTTGGCGCATAAAATATATGCAAGAAGTACCTTTTGTACGAATCAACCTTATTAGTTCCTTATTAACTCTGTCTATGCAGCTATCGAAATCCTTCATTTGTACTTTTGTATTAACAAGTAACTACATATGATAATAGCTTGGTTTCTTTCCATATAATATGATTTCTTCTTTTCTCTTCAGGCTACCTTTTGAAGAAGAGTGCAAAAAATAATGAATGGAGTAAACGGTGGTTTGTCCTGAATGAGAAAAGTGGAAAGGTTATCCTTGAGACTTGATTTTTCTGAATGCCAACTTTTGATAATCTCTGTAATTTTCTGCTGATTTTCAATGTCCTTTTTAAGAGTTTTGCGTAATTTACTGTTATTTTTGTCCTGTCCAGCTTGGTTACACCAAGAAACAAGAGGAGAGACATTTTCGAGGTGTTATTGTCCTGGAGGTGTGCCAACTTTTAATATCTCTGTTTATTCTCAGCAGTAATGTATGATACTTTAGCTTGCACCCTAAGGTTATAACTTTACAATAGCTAATGGTTTGTTTATACTATGTCCTTGTGGTCAATTCCAATTCACATTCAGACTAAAACAATCATATGCACAACTATGGGAGGTGAGATATGAACTGTTTTAATAACACAGTTAGTTGTGTGATTCAGGAATGCAATCTGGAAGAGATAGAGGAGGAGGAGCTTTCCAAGAGTTCGAAGGATTCAAAGAAGGCGAATGGGACGGAAAAAGGCCCAAGTCTTGTATTTAAGATTACTAACAGAGTTGCATACAAAACTGTGCTAAAAGGTTGGTGCCTCTTAAACATCATACCCTGAGGTTTACATACTAATTCTATGAATGTAAGTGGTTATTTCATGTTGCAGCTCATAGTGCTGTTGTACTCAAAGCTGAGAATATGGCTGATAAGATTGAATGGATGAAGAAGATAAGAGGTATTATTCAAAGCAAGGGGGGTTCTGTGAAGGGTTCAAATACTCCTGAGGGTGGTTCCATGAGGCATAGCCATTCTGATGGGTCCCTTGTATGTTCCTATGCTTGACAGTTTTTTATTCATACATTCACTGTGAAGCTTTTAGCTCCAACTATTCTGAGTTGTCGCCTTAGCTTATTTTTAATCAACTCTGGTCAGTGGATGCTTGTGAAAAGCTGTTCTACTGTACCAGTGACTATGTTTGTCATTTGAATTTGTCTATAAGATAAATCACTTGTTTTCGGCCACTCTCCAGTGGTATGATATCATTTAGTGCCATGCAAAAAAAATTACTTGCTACTTTGCCTGTGACACAATTGCTTTATTTCCCTTAAGGATTCAATGGCTCGGAAGCCTGCTGACCCTGAAGAAGAACTCCGGTGGATGTCTCAAGAAGTTCGTGGTTATGTAGAGGCTGTTTTGAACAGTTTGTCAGCAAATGTTCCAAAGGTTTACATTTGTAGCCTCTTCTTTTTTAATCAGTCATTATTTTTTGTCTTCCAACTCAATTTGACATTGTCATACTTGGTATTGTTGTCAGGCTATTGTACTTTGCCAAGTGGAAAAAGCAAAGGAAGATATGCTAAACCAGCTATACAGCTCAATAAGGTTTGATGCATATTCTTATATTTGTATTTGTGTATGGCGTAAGGTTTCAATGCTTTCTTTTTCTCTACTGAACATAACTTAGAACGTAATCACCTACATGGAACTGCGATGAACTCAAGTATACATAGTTTTCTCATTTTTTTTCAACTCAAAGTTTGCTCTCGTTACTTTAATCAAGTCTGCAAAGCACAACCACATGCTACCCCTATTCCTGGGTTATCATTTGGTGAGCTGATGCAATGTTTTAATTACTGAAGTGCCCATATAATACATAATTTACTCATTCTTTGTTTCTGTTCATGACTTCCCCTGGCATAACATATCAGAACTAGATACATGGCATATCATAATTACAAGCGAATACTTTTATAGGGAGATTATGGTAGAAATTCCATCTAGTCTAACACCTGAAAAATGTCATGCACTATACATATTTTCCAGACCAGAAGTGTTTATTCCATGGTCACTCTGCTTTTCTGTATCTTGCTGCTAATCTTGTCTCAATTTTCACCATCAGTTCTCAAAGCAATGCAAAGATTGAAGAACTTCTCCAAGAGGATCACAATGCTAAACGTAGACGGGAGAAGTACCAGAAGCAATCATCTCTCTTGTCAAAGCTTACTCGTCAGCTTAGTGTTCATGACAATAGAGCTTCTGTTGCATCATATTCCAATGATAGTTCTGGAACTGGTAAGCTGGCTATGTTTCAATTGTTGCTTGATAATCGCAAAAGCAATAGTTTTATTTGCTTGTGGTTTTATTTCTTGTAGGTGTGGTTTTATCTTCTGAATTTTTAGTGTTTATTTTTCCATTCACCATTAAGCTTTCCAAGTGGTTATTCATGTGTCCAATGAACATATTCACTTTATCATATGTAAGCCAACAAGTAGATTTGCTAGATTATCATGTTTTTTAAATCTTGTTGATTTACAGGGCATGTGATCATGAGTTCATGACCATATTTGCTCTGCTACATGTGGCTGTAATGATTAAACATCAGTAGAATTTGAGGGATAATGACTTAGCAGAAATTAAGCCAATATTTAACCAAAACCTAGCAATTTATCTTAGTTGTTTTTTCATTCTAGGGAAGTAGTTGCTGGAAACCAACAAGTTAGTGAAATCGTGCCCGCCCCCGCCCCCCAAACTGTGTATTATCATAAAAATTTGTTTAAAAATTATCATAGTAGGGGAAGTGATATTATACAACCATGCAATTTCAAGATCAAACATGATTTCGTTTTGGCGATATGGATATCATAACTAGCTAATAAAAAAATGAGCAAGATAGAATATTTGTTGTTCACATGTAAATTTTCCTGCATATTCTATAAGTGTCTAGCACTCTAGCAGTCTAGTATATAGGTTGACATTGCATAGATATAATGGTGAATTATTTCATTTATGTTTCTTTGGCTTTCTGGTAGCAAATATCAAGCACTTAACATTAAACAAAAAATCATTTGCAGAGAGTAGCCCAAAGACCCCTGGCCAGTCAGGTGAGGACTGGAGGTCTGCCTTTGATTCTGCAGCAAATGGCGCTGTTGATCGATCCAGTTCACACAATGAATCGAGGTCAAGAAGTGCCGACAGTCGTGGCCGGCGCTATGAAAATGGTGATGCAAACGGTGCCAACTCTGGCAGTCGACGCACACCAAACCGGTTGCCACCAGCACCACCTCCAGGGCAAAGATACTAACCATGTTGATCATCATTCGCCTACATATATTCGTGCCAGCTACCAAGAACATGCATGGGATTGAAGCATCGATAACCTTTTGATATCGGGAATGGCATGCATAGCATCGAAGAAGAAAGCTGATCAGAGCTTGCGTGAACGGTGTGTATCCAGAGGACCTCAGTTGTTTATAGAAATATATAGGTTATCTATCTTTCACGATCATTTTGGCTTATCGATCTGTCTGAGGCTCTCTCAGCCTGCGGGTGTGGATTTTGTTACCAGCGATCTGTTGATCATGGTTTTGTACTCTGCTTTTGTAAGTCTTACATCAAACTGGCAATGTATTGTTTCTTCCCATTCTTTTGATTACATTGGCACATTGCTGTATGCTTATACGGTGTTATTCTTTGTTGCGTGGGCCTACTTTGATGAGCCCGAGGAAGAATGCAAACTATTATACTATGCAATTATTGTTTGTTACATTGCTGTGTGTCTTACACTAGTGCGTTTTTTTAACCAATTGAAGGCTTGAAGCTCCACGGTTGAGATTTAATTTCCTGGTGTAGCTTATGATGCTTTACACGCATGGGATATATTTTATTCTTGTTTCCTGTGGTTCACAATGTAATTAAACTTTACATGATATTGATTGGCTTTTACCAGCTCTCGCATCTAGGAAATAGCATGTGAAGTTTGTGATATTCAGTCGTGAATCCTGAGACGAAGGAAAGCTACCCAGAGAACTTGTTTTTATATTACTTCTGCTAATGTGTGTAGTGTAGTTGCCTTCGTCCTTATCCTTAAACATATTCTTGTGCACATCGGCTAGCCGTGCACATGGTGCACATGTGAGATCTCCACCTTCAATCTGTAATCCAACGGACAACAGTAGCTGGGGGTTATCGCAAAATGACAGAATGGGGGAGATGGGAGGTGTTTTCTGCAAAATGATCTGGTGGAGCTGTTGTCCGTTAGATTACAGATTAAAGGTGGAGATCTCACATGTGCACCATGTGCACGGCTAGCCGATGTGCACATGATACTTTCCCTAAACATATAATCTTGACCCTAAAAATTGTTCAGCTGCTAGAGTGCTAGCCACGGCCACCTGTGCTGCTGTGCCTAAATGAGTATCTAATGGGACACTCCCCGAAGTCTAGTCGGGAAATCACCAAAGGAACACAAGTACCCTTAAACTCAAGACCTTTTTTTTCCTCGTATGTACTGGCGGCGAATTTACATTTGCATGTCAATGCCTCCACCCATTTTCTCTGTGTACAATGAAATTCAATCTGTGTAAAAAGAAAATAATGGGGAAAATTGTACAGCCCCCTCATCTATAACCTATCTATTTACACTTCAGCCGCAGTCCGCGTCACCGGAGTTCTCGCCGGAGCCACTTCATGTTCCCTCTCCTCACGGGCCATCCTGTTCAGCTTGGCGAACATCCCGACCATCGGCGCCGTGTTGTACGTGCACGCCTCAGTCTGCATGTAGTTATCCCGGTTATCTCTGAACCTGTCCCGTCGGTCTGGTCCCCCGACGATGGCGCCGACGAGGACGTTGGGGTTCGAGCTCCGACGGCCGAACCAGTGGTCGAACCCCTGCGTGCAGCCGATGAACTCCTTGCTGTGCTTGTACGGCACGATGGACGCGGCGCGGTGGTGCACCCTGTTGGGGTACTTGCCGCCGTACCCTACGAGGTAGCTGACGCCCCTTGGGTTGGTGCCCAGCACGTAGTCGACCTGCGCCCTGGCGAGCGCGGAAATCTCATCGGCCGTCGCGACCTCACCGCCAGCGCACGTCACCGTCTCCACGCCGGCGTCCGCTAGGTAGTCGGCGTAGGCGGCGAGGAGGAACGCCGCGTTGGTCACGTACTGCATGTTGTTCCACTGCCGGATGTATAGCATCCCGCCGGGGCTGCGCTCCACGTTCGCGTCAGCGCCGCCGGCCGTGTTCCGGCCAAGGCACGCGCACACATAGTGCTCCGCCTTCGCCTTGTACTGCTCCAGCGTGCTCCTGTGGTGCGCCGAGTGCTCGCCCCTCAGCAGCAGCTGATCAAAGTCAAACACACACGTCACTCATCAGTCAGTATACGCCATCAATGGCTTCTGATGTGTACGTCGAGCGTGTCGTCGTGCTTACTCTCGCGGCGAGGATCTGGACGCCGGCGTACTTGACGTCCCAGCTGAACTCGGTGATGGCCCAGCCAGTGCCGCCGAAGCAGTCGGCCTTGTCGACGACGTAGTCGAGGTACTCATCCTTGCCGGTGGCGCGGTGCAGCCACAGGGCGGCCCACAGGAGCTCATCCTTGTACCCGCTCACCGACGCGTAGTAGCTCTTCACCTCGGCGATGCTACTATCATACTTCCCCCTGTACTTGTCGGCAAACTCGAACAGCTGCACATACGTACCCAAAACATATACATCAAAAAATGCATTAAACACCTACGTGTTACGTATATTAATAAGCTTCATCTAATTACCATAAATACAAACAGACTAATTCATCAGTTAGCACATGACGACACGCCATTTCTTAGTTTCAAAGTAGTTTATGCGATTGAACTGGCGACCTAATCATTGACCAAAACGAGAGGCAAACACAAAGTTTCCCATCCACCGGATGCTATCTCTATCTCCCTTTCCTTTTTCTCCGTTAGGTTGCGTGCCTGCTCCCCGGCCCCACATGCCAGTCACCAGCTAAGCTACGAACCGACACAGACTTGTCACCTCATTTTTTTTCCTTTAAAAAAATGTCCTGCTCGACGTCGTGTTGACAAGTTGGCATGTGCCGCCCAAGGAAGAACACATCCGAAATACCGAAATTAAATACTACTAATACTAGTGCACACCCAGGAAAAAGTCATGCACATCTTGACTAAAGTTGCAAGTACACGCAACGGTCCAAAATTCGGTATTCATACTGCTGAATTATATACAAGTTATAACCCCCGAATTTTACCAGTTTTAAATTGATCTATGAATATCCAATTGATCTGCAAGACTTTGTTAAAGTCAGTGGTGATATTTTTGGAGATCACTGGACTTTAATTTGTGGCACGTTCGTTGATTCGCTGTGTATGCATGGATATATAGGTGTGGTGGTGTACCTGCTGGGCATGGTGCAGGAGGAGGTGCGCGTAGTGCGGGTTGGACTTGCGGAAGACGATGGACGCGGCGGCCATGGCCGCCGCCGTCTCGCCGGCGACGTCGGAGCCGGGCCGGTCGCGGTCCACCTTGTACGCCTGCCGCGACGTCGTCATGTCCTCCGGCCGCTGCCAGCAGTAGTGATCCGTGTCGCCGTCTCCGACCTGCACGCAAAATTAAAGTACCACGACGAGTTTTAAAAATTCTACTCCTTTCGGGATTTGAATCGAAAAATTGAGATCTTTGTACTAAGCCATGTGGAAATACGCATAGTTTAATGTCACTAATCGTACGTTCCATCAAATCTGCCACCTAACACGGTTGTTGTTATTCACCAGAAAAAAGAGCACTCTTTTGAGTCTTTTCGCAACAAGAGTATAATTGAGCGAGGTTTAGAATGTTAGGAAAGAAAAAGACGAGAAAAAAAACTAGTAAAGTTGTACAATTCATGATAATTGAAGTGGTCTCTTGATTGACTCTATGTAGCTCGTGTTCAGATCAACAGCTAGGCGGCCGAGTCAGTCGTCATGAGAGCAGGAGGAAAGATCGGAAGTGGTCTGATGATTGTGTCGTCATCAGAATAGATAGATCAGTTTGATTTGGATTACCTCAGCCCAGAGCTCGTCGGCCATGGTGTGCGCCTTGATGAAGTAGTCGGTGCCCCACTTGATGGCCTCAAGCGCGTGGCCGAGCTCGCCGGCCGCCTCGACGTCGTCGCCGTACTCGATCATGCTCCACGACAGCATCGTCACCGTGAACGCCATGGGCAGCCCGAACTTGACATGGTCGCCGGCATCGTAGTAACCCCCAACCAAATCCACCTAACCACACGGAAACATCCAAGTTAGTTTACCAGCTGCCACCATGCGCGCGCGCGCTGAAGCATCTCGCGCGCTAGCTAGCTTTTGTCTAATGGCGTAAGTAGAGCGGCGCACAACGGCGGTGTGACGTGTGTGCGCGGCGCGCGCGCGTGCAGCTGTGCATGTATGTAGGTGGCGGCGGCGGAGATCGACGTACCCCTTGCTCGAGGCCGTCGGTGAGGCCGGAGTGGTCGCGCCACGTGACGCGCTGGCTGTGCGGGAGCCGGCCGGACCGCTGCGCCTCGAAGTAGAGCAGGCTCTTCTGCAGCGCGTCCTCGTAGTTGTGCGCCTTCCCCTCCACTACCGCCGCCGCACTGGCGCCAACGGCCAACGAAGACGCGACGAGAAGCAGCGCCACCGCGAGCATCCGCCCTGGCAGCACGTCGTCGGCGCTTCTCATCGCCCAAGACGACGACGACCCTGATCCGTCCGGCGGCGTCTTCGCATGTGCCCGCCCCTCCGCCGCCGCGCGCATGTGATCGATAGATGGCTCTGCTTGCGTGCGTGCGCGCGCGCGCGTCTCTCCCTCAGCTCTGTACGTCTGTGTATGTTAGTGTTACTGATCAGCTCGCTCGTGATCTCCCGCTCTGCGTGAGAGACGTCGAGCGGCTCAACCCGAGGCCTTCCCGAGACGCGCTTATATTCGCCGCAACCCCAAGATCGACGCGCGCGCGCGCACAGCGTGTTGAATCGGTTCGGCTTCGGCGACCGCGAGAATATAATACTCCTGTCCTCTACTTGGGTGGTGCAAGTACAAATTCTGAGACCGCGAGAAAACGATCAAAAAATATAAGCCTCCGCTTGGTGTTGGTGGACGCGTTCGATCGCGCGCGTTTGGTGAGGCGATCGATGGCGCATGCTTGGAAGTAGATAAGCCAAGTAGCGCGCGACCTAGCGGAGCAGATTTTGACCGGGGCGCGCGAGGTGCGAATCGGTTGCTGCCGCGGACACGTTGGACGGACGAACGCGATCGACCGATCGAGGCGGCCACCCACCACCGATCATATCGCGCTAGCTGCACCGCTTGCTTACATGTACGTACCGCTCAAGCTCAAACATAAATTTCATAATTTTTACAGGGTGTGGGAGGGATTCAATGTTATTTCCATGAATATAATATCCCGTCTAGATTAGTTCTCTATCTTATCATACTATCTTAGTTACGTTCTCTATGTGAAAACCAATTTAATCAAGATCGATGTTTCACTACATTTCCATACTGCGATCGGTGTTCGCTCAGTGCCAGATCGATGTTGTTCGGTAACATGTTCCAGTCTTAATAATGCCCTGGTTTGACAAGCGAGTTATACTGCTCAACATAAATTTTATAGGGTGGCTTTAATGTTATTTCCATGAATATTATTTGGTTCTACATCTTAATTATTATATTATCTCAGTTCTCTATGTGAAACCAATTTAAACAAGTACATCCTTACCAAAAGTATTTCGAAATCACCAGACAGATTAGCCTTTTGTTATAACATATATAGTTCTCGACACAACGCAAATCCAAATAAATCCTCATGAGAAGGTCTTTAAAACCACCGCCAGTGAAACTTATTTTTGTACTGCTCCGTGTTCGATCGCTCATCAGTGCAATGCCAGATCGATTTTGTCCAGTAACATATATATTCTAGTTTTAATAGTGTCCTGAATTGACAAAGCGAGTTTATTAACCGGTCCAGAACTCCAGATGATGAGTTAACTACTAGACAAGTTAAATATGGTTCTTTTCCTGTCCCTGTGCCAAAGTGGCAAAGTGTGGATGTGAATTAGCACATGTTGTGCATGCAGTCGCAGTTAGTGCATGTACGTCTAAGTTAGTTACGGTTGATTTCCGTTTGACTATTGGCGATCGATCGAGGCTTGCTGTTCCGACATGATTCTGGCAGATTTTGTCGTGGAAGGAGCATATATATGACGTGTTTCGCCTAAGATTATTGTCTGCTTACGCGCGCGCACCGCATCTGCCATTTGGTCAAATTGTTGATGGCTCCAGCGTCCAACCTTTTCCGGTACGTGATAATAATACAGATGCATCTGGCCCGGTACCAGGTTACGTTGCTGCTTGATACTCCATCGATCCTTACCACCGTTCGATCGATCGACCGAGACCGTCTTCTTCGTCTTCCTCCCACTACAACAAAACAGAATATTTTCGTCGGCCAAGTTAACTTCCGTCGGCTTTTGGGCAAGCCGACGGAAGTTAACTTAACTTCCGTCGGCTTCTGACAGTGGCCGACGGAAGTTAGCGGGGGTTTTTCCGCGGCCGCTCGGATCCCCCTGAAAGAGTGTGAGAGATGCAACGCACATTGTATTGATCTTCTCTGGTGTTTAAGTACAGGAGATGGCTACGCGTATGCAGCCCTGGGCGGGCATCGCGGACACGACACGCGCACAGCGCGCACAGCGCGCTGGCAAGTGCGGCAGACTCGGTCTCCTAACAGCCTAGGCAACGGCCTCTAAAGGATAAGTGATCAGCCACTTTTACACCCCCCCGCAGTTCGTGCGTCGTCAACGATGCACAAACTGGAGCGAAAATCTTCAAACAACGTAGTTGGCAGCCCCTTTGTCATGATGTCCGCGAGCTGATGACGAGCCGGAACGTGGGCGACACGAATGTCCCCAACAGCAACTTTCTCGCGAACAAAATGAATGTCCAACTCAACGTGCTTGGTCCTGCCGTGATGCACAGGATTCTGGGTCATGTAGACGGCCGAGACATTGTCGCAGTACACGATTGTCGCCTTGGACATCGGTTGCAGAAGTTCGCCAAGAAGATTACGAAGCCAACAACATTCTGCCGCGACGTTGGCTACACCTCTGTACTCAGCCTCCGCGCTCGACCTGGAGACGACGGGCTGGCGTTTGGACGACCAAGACACCAACGAGTCGCCTAGGAACACACAGAACCCGGACGTCGAACGTCGCGTGTCGGGGCAGCCCGCCCAGTCGGCGTCGGAGTAGCCCGTGAGTGCTGGCGTAGAGGAGCGAAGAAGTTGGAGACCCTTGCACGCTGTGCCGCGTACATAGCGCAAGATCCTCTTGACGAACATCCAATGCACGTCTTTGGGAGCATGCATGTGCAGGCACGCTTGTTGGACGGCATAGGTGAGGTCGGGCCGCGTCAAGGTTAGGTACTGGAGTGCACCAACAATGCTGCGGTAGAATGTTGGGTCGGCAACAGGTGTTCCTGCGTCGCTTGGAAGCTTCGCTTTCGTGTCCACCGGCGTGGTCGCAGGCTTGCAGTCACTCATGCCCGCGCGATCAAGGATGTCGTCGGCGTACTGTTCTTGCGAGAGGAAGAAGCCGGCCGTCGAGCGCTTAACTTGGATGCCGAGGAAGAAGTGGACGGGGCCAAGATCCTTCATCGCGAACTCGTCGCGGAGCCGAGTGACGATGTATTGCAGAACAGCCGATGATGACGTCGTAAGCACGATATCGTCGACGTATAGAAGAAGATACGCGATGTCGTTGCCTCGTCGGAGGACGAAGAGCGACGAGTCTGCTTTGCTGGGGATGAAGCCGAGATGGACGAGGTGCGTGGCGAAGCGCTGGAACCAAGCGCGCGGCGCCTGCTTGAGGCCGTAGAGTGATTTCTGGAGCAGGCAGACGTCGTTGGGGCGGGATGCGTCGACGAACCCGGCCGGCTGATGACAGTAGATGCGCTCCGTAATCTCGCCGTGAAGAAATGCGTTCTTCACGTCAAGTTGGTGGACCGGCCAGTCGTTGGCGGCGGCGAGGTGCAAGACGACACGAATCGTGGCGAGCTTGACCACCGGCGCAAAGGTCTGATCGAAGTCGAGACCAGGCCGCTGCGAAAATCCACGGACGACCCATCGTGCTTTGCGACGTTCCAGTGTTCCGTCGGCGTGGTACTTCTTCTTGAAGATCCATTTCCATGTGATCACATGTGCACCCATTGGACGGGGCACAAGCTCCCAGGTTTGGTTCTGCTGTAGAGCCCGGACCTCGTCGAGCATGGCAGTGTGCCACGCAGGGTCACTGACTGCGGCGCGGACGGAGCGAGGAACGTCATCGATGTCGGCGATGTTGGCGTAGCGGGGATTTGGTCGAACGATGCCGGCGCGACGGCGCGTGATCATGGGGTGGCCAGGCGGCGCCGATGGTGCAGATGTACTCAATTGGGCATCCGGAGGTGCTGGCGGCTCAGGGGGACCAGTGCTGGCCACCGGAGTAGGCGCGCCGTGGTCGGCAGTGGAGGCAGGCACCGGTGGTGCTGGTGTCATGGATGCAGCTGCTGGAGTCGAAGAAGTGAGGCGTGATGTGGTGGATGGCGGGCTGGCAGCACCTGGTGGCGCTAAGGCCGGCCCACGTCGAGGTTGCAGCGCGACCGGCACTTGCTCAATGACTGTAGTCGACGAAGGGGCAGTCGTGGGCGTCACCTGCTGTTCCTGGCGAAACGGAAACACAAGTTCGTCGAAGACAACATGTCGTGAGGTGATAACCCGGTGAGACGTCATGTCATAGCACTTGTACCCCTTGGTATTGTCAGGATAACCCAGGAACACACACGGTATAGATCGCGGCGCGAGTTTGTGCGGCGACGTGGCTGTGGTGTTGGGGAAACATAAACATCCGAAGGTGCGCAGGTGTGTATAGTTTGGCTGGACACCGAACAGGAGAAGATGTGGTGTGGCATGGCCTCGGGGTGTGCAAGGCCGCCGGTTGATCAGGTGAGTGGCGGTCTGCAGTGCGTCTGGCCAGAAGCGCAGCGGCATGTCAGCGTGAAGAAGCATGGTGCGGACGCAGTCATTGAGCGTTCGGAGGATGCGCTCGGCTCGGCCATTTTGCTGGGAAGTGTAGGGGCAGGTGAGACGCAGAACGGAGCCGTGTGCTGCGAGGAACGACCGAAAGGCATGGTTGTCGAACTCCTTGCCATTATCGGTCTGGAACGCAAGGATCGAGCGTCCGAACTGAACCTGGGCGAAAGCATGAAAGGACACGAGTTTGTGAAACGCATCAGACTTTCGGCGCAGGGGAAATGTCCACGTATAGTGAGAGTAGTCATCCAAAAGCACGAGGTAGTACTGATAACCTGAATTACTCAGTACAGGCGACGTCCAGACATCACAGTGCACAAGACAGAAAGGAAATGGAGAGACTGTGTTTGATTCAGAAAACGGAAGACGAACATGTTTGCCAATGCGACAGGATGCACAACTATGATTATTTGTGGGCTTACAATCAAAGACGACGTTATTGAGGAGACGCCGGAGAGCAGGCTGGCCAGGGTGACCCAACCGAGCGTGCCACAGATCGACGGAGACCTGAAGGGAGACATCAGATGGCGAAGACGTTGCGGAGCGCAGGGGGTACAGATCGCCGGTGCTGTTACTTCGGAGTAGAGTCGTCCGGCTGTGTAGATCCTTGATGGAAAAACCAAAGGGGTCAAATTCAACCGAAACAGAATTGTCGCGTGTAAGTCGACGAACGGAAACCAAGTTGTGAATCAAGGATGGTGAAACAAGAACATCATGAAGAGTAAGGGAGGGGGGATAGCAGCGGTGCCCGCACACTGGACAGGCAGTGAGGCGCCGTTGCCGACAACAATGCGAGAGGTGGAAGGAGTAGTGGAGGAGAGTATACCGGACGAGGAGGCCATGTGTGACGACGCGCCGGTGTCGAACACCCAGTCAGAGGCGCTGGGTGGTGTGGACTAGAGGGAGAGGCCGGTCAGCGCCTGGTACAGCGCAGGCGGGAGCTGGCCGGCAGGTTGGTGGAGCGCCGCCATGGACTGCTGGGGCTGGACCCCTGGACGAGCACCGAGTAATCCAGTCGAAGGTTGGACCTGTGAAAGACTCGCGAGAGGCCAAGCTTGGACCACGCCGTGCCAGGGGTTGTCCCAGGAGGCGGCCGTGGGAGTGCCGCGTGACTGGCCACCAGTGGTTGTGCAGCCCTGGTTGTTGCGAGGGCGGCTGTCCTGTTTCTTGCGCTTGCGTGCACGGTTGTCGTTCCCGCCGGAGTGCTGGCCACCGGCCTGCGGAACGGACGGAGAAGTAGGAGGCGCGGATCCGGCGGCTGGCGTTGCGGGAGATGCGCCTGTGGAACGCGACGAAGAGAGCAGGGCGGTGGCGGCAGCCTTCTGAGCCCGTGTGTTCATCCAGATTTCCTCCTGTAGGAGGAACGACCGGGCTTGGCGAAAAGTCATTCTGGGGCGCGCGGCGGAGATGGTGGTGACGCAGTTGGAGAATTTGTCGTTGAGGCCGCTGAGGAGGCTGACGACGAGGTCAGGGTCGGAGACGGGAGCACCGACGTCGCGGAGGGTGTCGGTTAGGACCTTGAGCTGGCCGCAGTACTCCGTGATCGTCATGTCCCCCTGATGAAGCCCGTGGAACTGCTGACGAGCCTGGACGGTGCGATACACGACGTTGTCTAGGAACTGGTCGGTGATGGCGGTCCAGGTGGTGTAGGCGTCGTCGGCCGGCTGGATGACGGCGGAGAGGAGGTCGAAGGAGAGCGTGGTGTAGAGCCAGGAGACAATGCAAGTATCGATCTGCGTCCACTCGGCGTCGTCAAGCATCAGGTTGGCGAGCCGAGTGTCGTCGATGTGGTCGAGGACACCGAACTTGCGGAACGCGATTAGGAAGAAGGTGCGCCATGTGGTGAAGTTGGAGTCGCCGAGATCAAGCGTCGCAGGTACGTGGGACTTGATGTTGATCAGTTGAGCGGTGGCGGCCGAGATCGCTACTGCGGCAGCAGCGGCGAACGGGTTGGTGCCCGACGAGCTCGAGCTGGCGGTCATGGCGACAGACGAGGAGAGGAGAGGATAGGCAGCGGAAGAGAAGGAAGGATCAGTAGGCGAATGGTACCATGAAAGAGTGTGAGAGATGCAACGCACATTGTATTGATCTTCTCTGGTGTTTAAGTACAGGAGATGGCTACGCGTATGCAGCCCTGGGCGGGCATCGCGGACACGACGCGCGCACAGCGCGCTGGCAAGTGCGGCAGACTCGGTCTCCTAACAGCCTAGGCAACGGCCTCTAAAGGATAAGTGATCAGCCACTTTTACACCCCCTAACTTCCGTCGACCAGCATTAAAGCCGACGGAAGTTAACTTCCGTCGGCTTTAATGCTGGCCGACGGAAGTTAGTTTGGCCTTTTTCCAACCGCGCGCGCGTACAGGGAGACCTAACTCCCTGTACGCGCCCACGCCGCCGCCGCCTCCCGCGCCCACCAGCCCACCGCCGCCTCCCGCCCTCGCCGCCTCCCGCCGCCGCCCGCCCGCCCTACTCCCGGCCGCCTCGGCCGCCGCCCGCCCGCCCGCTGCCCACGCCTCGGCCGCCGACGGAAGTTAGCTAACTTCCGTCGCCGCGCTTCCGTCGGCCAAAGGCCGACGGAAGATAGCGTTTTGCCGACGGAAGTTGGCTTCTTCCGTCAGGAAAGGGCTAACTTCCGTCGAGTTTGGCCGACGGAAGTTGCCTGTTTTGTTGTAGTGTCCTCCGTCGTCGTCGCTCTCTCTCCACCGGCTGCCATTGTACTCTCTCTATGAGAGCTCTCTGAGCTCTCGCTCGCTAGCTGCACGCCTGCACAGTACATCTGATAGGCAGGCAGGCAGGTAGGAAACAGGTCGAGGGACAGACGATTCCTACGCATGATAGCTTCACCTAATTATATCCCTTGGAAACTTCTCGCATGCTAGCTGCAGCTAGCGATCTCTGTCGATCTGTCTCTGTCTCAGTAGCTCGATCTCTTAATTTCTTAGCTTAATCACGTACGCACTGTTCATTGGCCAATAAAAATCACATTTTGGCCGGCCGTGCCGTAGTAGTAAACCAATCAGTACGTAGCTCGTACGCGCAGCACACGCATGCATGCACTACTAGTCTTGCTGCTAGCTGCCACGCTTCGATCGTCGTCGTCCTTTTCTACTCTACTCCTGCTTGATTAGACGACTAGATTAGACCGACGAATCGACTATATTCCGATCTCTGATTAGTGTACTAAATACTCATGTTGATGTTGCATTACGTGTGCTGATTTAGTGATTCGTAGGAGAAGAGGACAGGATCAGAGAGATATGCATTACGTACGTGTGCTAAATACATGACTTGCCATTAACCAAACGTTTGGTTTGCTCTCGTTTTTTCTCGTGCGGTTGGGACGTCCTCCTCTCTATCTCCGTAATCTTTTTTCTCAAGCAAGAGGCCGGAAATTAAAGTGAAGCTACTACGAACTAGCTAGTTCTAGCGCCTTTTTATTTTTCACTAGTTTAATTAGTCACTGACTCTCAGTCCGATCTTAATTATTTGTTTGTGTGGATTTCTCTGATATTTTTCTGCAGAAAGGCGACTGTCCATCGGAGTCTTGCATTGATTGGACAAACTAACCACCTCTCGTTGTTGAAGCTGTACGTAGTGGCCGTAATAAATAACGTGTGCAGTTTTCAGCTGCTTTCAAAATAGTTTTCATTATATATATATAGCTTTAATTTTTCCTTATCTCGTTTTAAATATGATACCAATTGTGCACACGGCGCCCCACCTTAGGTATGCATTGGAGCTGTATTTTTATATGCGAAATTCTATAATTTTTTTCGGGAGGACGTAATTTTTAGTATTAATTTTGTTACCTCTCCTTACCTTAGTATGAAAAGCTACTAAAATTAATATTAAAAATTAACGTATCTCATATTACCACGGAGTACTATAAAATCACTCATGTCCCTTTAATTTCAAGGGTTACAATTTGTGTTTTCTCTATTATCATGACTACTTTTAAAAGTAAAGCGGAAACTTTGCCTGTATATATTATTGTTGACTATTTTTTTGCAATGACTCACCAAACTATTTTTGCATGTCCTAATAATTACAACACTATATATTTTATATTAGGTGAGGGGTCTTGTAGGAGAGGTATAGAAGTACATGTTTGTTAACTTTATTTAATTAGCTTTTGTATGTAACAATATAATCATAGTACTGCTTCTTCAGTACACTTTAGTCATCATTAATCCCCTTTTTAATAACTATGGCCCCATTTTAAATATTTTCAGACTAAGCTGTTTGACACCCCAGCCCTAAATCAACTCGGTATTCAACTATTCATATTTGATTAATAACCACATACACCAAATTAAAAGCCTGTGACGACCTGGTGCCCCGTATTCAGGAAACATTTGTTTGCGTGCAAGATGAGAATAAACGACATATTATCTCTTTTTTATTATAGACCTAATAAGAATAAAAAATATGACCTATTATCTCTTTTTAATATTTTGTATTTTTATAATTATGCAAATGAATTAAACGATTTCATTTAGATAGAATGACACTACTGTATCTGTAGTTGTGCACAAGTTTGGCATACGAGAAATTTTAGGTACCCAAGTTTGGCATATGATAAATTTTACCTCTTCCTAATGAAGTATCTAATTTTAAATACCACCGGAAAATATGGTACTTACTTGAGGACCGTAAAATCAGGCTGGCATACATTGTCATCAGGACCCAATTAATGCAATGATTGACGGCTCTCTAGGTAAGGAAATTCTTACTTCATTCGGTGTACAAATATTAGTTGTCTTAGACGGGATTACACATACCAGAGTGATATTAAATAGAGCACTCGTGGCCACACATGCCTTATTTTTTTAGTGTTTCTATTGCCATAATCGCTTCGGGAGAAGATGAGAAATGCTTCGGTTGACAGGGTGACTAATATTTGTACACTCTTACCTAAACACCAAA
This sequence comes from Zizania palustris, assembly GCA_019279435.1. Taxonomy (NCBI): domain Eukaryota; kingdom Viridiplantae; phylum Streptophyta; class Magnoliopsida; order Poales; family Poaceae; genus Zizania; species Zizania palustris. The sequence continues at coordinate 39,828,056 of JAAALK010000283.1, read as the reverse complement.
ACGACTATTATTTATACACCGGAGGGAGTATGTTCTTATGTGTGGTCATCTTCTTTTAATTGTGTGTGCTGCACTCTCCTCCTTTTAATTCCAGGAAGATTAAGTGTGTGTTTGGTATGACTTTAGCTCTGACTTTTTTGTCGTGTGGAGTTGAAGTCAAACCAAACTTTTTTCTTGAGAAGTGTAATATTAGCCACGCAATATCTGAAAAATATCAAGTCGCAGTGATAATTGGACCCGTTTGATATATAGCTTTAGATTATTCTAATTCTCTTCTTTAGCGAGGTGATTTTATGCATGGTGAATTGAATTTAGTTATGAAATTGTTTGTCGATCTAGTGGATATGACTGGATTGTAATAATTCTTGCAAGAGAGAATAACAATCGTTTGAAATGACTATTATTTATACTCATGTCTCTGGGTTGCATTACATATTTATATATATATATATATATGTAATATCTTGTGTTATATGATCTGAAATTTTACAAGCAAAGATGAATAAATAATTTGAGCTATAAATCAAATTACCTATAATTATTCTCTCTTTTGCGGTACAAAAATGAGAAGCAGACATTTGTATGACGTGTCTCCTAACCAAGCACAAAAACACTGAAAAATTCCTCCGTTTTTTTTGTGTGTGTGACACTTGCATCAACTTCATAAGCTAGCATCTACCATAGTTTATTCTAGTCAATAATCTTGACTCAAAAAGTTGCATATGCTGATCTGCTAATTGGATCACCTGGCAGCAATTAATAAAGCTATCAGACCACATGTTGCCATGCTTAATTACCACTTTAATTTTCTAATAGCCCTGAACACTTAGTTGCTTGCACAGCCTACAGATGACGAACAGCTTGATGCCATGCTGACATCGTGTTGACATATTACACAAACGCTAGCTATTGGTCGCTAAAAAATTGTATAAAAAAACTTTAAATAATTAATGAAAATATAGCTGGACAAATCTTGCGTTGACTAGATGCAAAAAACTGGCATTAAGCAGGTACAGAAAGAGACGAGGACCAGCAGGACGAAAGAGATGGAGTCAATAATATGCATGCATGTGGCCAAATTCTTTTGCAAGCGTGGAATACTATTCAATCCAATCAAATTAAGTAGCTTTGAGATCATACGTGAGAGGTAATTGGACAATATGGATCTGGATATAAACCTCCTCCTAGCTTCCATGAGGTGAGAGTGCCATTGCTTGAAAAGGTCGTGGAACAATCTAATAAATTAAAGGAGAAGCACGAGGAGGATATGATGAAGTATGATACACACCACCAGGGCAAAAACGCTAGCATAGTATGAAATATGAAGTCGTTTTTATTCACGTCTCAAGATCAGAGAACTAACTGCAACCCTGCACGTTTGCAATTCAGGGATATGTATGATTATGATGTCATATCACTGCAAAAAAAGAAACGTGGCCGGATGACGACGGCGATAACAAGGAAGAGAGAAAAGTTCAGAAAGATGTGTTTGATCTAACGAAAACGTACGTACACGGTACACCATGCGTGCTTCCAAAAGCGACATAATATCAAACGCGTCGACGCTAAAAAACCGATCGATCTTGTGCAGCACCAGCAGCCACAAGGGCAACACACGAACAAGAGGCTGCAAAATTTGCAGTTTGACTCGGAGAAAAGACCTGTCACGAACTCTGTCAGAATTCAGATCCAACCATAACTCGATGGAGAGATCGAGGTTGCAGTTGCAGGGCTCAAATCGAATGGTCCAAAGAGAAAAACAACACCTACCTACCCACTAAGGGTGCGTTTGGTTCTGCTGTAAGCTATGAAAAAGCTGCTGTGAGTTGCCTGCTGTGAAAAAGCTGCTGTGAGCTACCTGCTGTGAAAAAGCTAAAAGTCGTTTGGTTGAAGATGATATGAAAAAACTGCTGTGAGCTGACTGTTTTTTATAACTCACGTAATTTTCATCATTATAATATTCTATACATATATATAAATAAGAAACACTCAACATTGATGCAACTGAATAACTAAAAAATATATTAGATAAATAAAAAAGTGTATAGTTTATTTTATAAAGTAACCGACAACCACATATTATTTCATGAAATTGTGCAAATCAATACAAACCATAATAATGTTAAATCAATTAATACACCTTGAATTCATACTTTTTAATTTGAACTAAAAATCAGAAAAGCAGAAAAGCAAATGCAGAAAAGCAGGGTCCAGGCTGCTTCCAAATTTGTACTAGAAAAAAACTGTTTTTTCACAGCAGAAGCAGTTTTGGTAAACCCGTTTGGTTCAGCTTCTGCTTTTTCACAGCAGAAGCAGATTTGAAAAGCAGAACCAAACGCACCCTGAGTTTACTGGCTTTTGCAAAGCCTTTTGTTTCTTGTGAGCATATGAACACTTGTTGGGAGAAGCCTTTTATTCCCTACAAATAACCCAGCATAAATTCCATCCGAAAAAAAAGACATGGCACTCAAATCGCATCTGCGTGTCCCCTCGAATATATTTCATCGCTCGTGTTCAAGAAGGATTAAAAAAGATGCAGAGTGTGTTGGGCACTGCTAATCCAGTAGTAATGTCACGCCAGGTTCTGGTTTTGTTTAGCGTCGCAGTCTGCATGGTGGTGGCTGGCTACTAGCTATCGAGCCGGTCCGTGTATTGGCGTAGGTTGAAAGGTAATGGTGAGGTGAGTCGCTGCTGTCCCAACAACCATCGGATGGATGGATGGATGGATGCAGAGCTTGGACGATGGCTTTCGGCTTTAGGGCTTTAGGTGATGGGGCAACTTGTCTGATCTCTTTACTCCTAAGAGGATCTTGATGTGTAGTTGGTGATCAATACGACTAATATAAACCTACGATGTGATTGGTGAGATTGTACTCGTATAGAGCTAGTGGTTTGGTTTTGATCCGATGTGTTTGGTGTTGGTGAAACAGTGCCTGGAATGTGGTTGGGTACATGCATTGGGTAGGATGAAGCTAGTGGTTTGTTTTGTTTGGCGTTGGAGTCATGCACTCATACGTGGACCTGGGAAGATAGCACACATGGCCGGCGGCGATGCACTGGAATTCCTGACAGCGAGAGTGACGGAACATATGCTGCTGCAGTGGCTGTTAGCGTGGAAACCCGGCTGACAATTGAGCATCTCAGCCCACGTAGGTACCGTGTGGCGTATGGCTCTGTTAAATTCGGTCGCCTCACCACCGCGGACGGGGTGGAGAAAACGCCAACGCAAGACGCGCGGCGCACACGGTGCGTGGAATCAACCGGAAAAGTTGGTGGGAGCGTGACCAGCTGACTCGAATGAGACCGTTTTAACTTTAACCGGTTCCAAGTTTTTGACTCTCTTATAAAAATTAGATCAGTAACTATTAAATCGGAAAACCATATTAGCTACCATAATTGACAATACCAAGCTATTTATCCACCGCCGTAAGTGTTTTCTCGATCGTTTTGGCTGCGTCAGCTGCGCCGACGCCGGACACTGAATCCATCGCCTCCTCGGCGCGGCGGTCGGCGCGTGTCTCGATCGTCGTCCACCCGGCACGCCACGCTACGCGGTGGCCGCCTCGCTCCGCACGTCGTCGCGCGATCGAAGGCGTTGCCTGCTCAGCTCAACCGGGTCACCAGTACGTCGCACGTTCACTGACAGAAGTGGGTTGGTTGCTCCAATCCAGGGCTTAACATCGATAGGGTCCGAGGCAAATGCCCGCGTAAAAAACACGGCTCCTTCTCAATCTCAAAGACGAATCTAAAAACATAGGCATAGAAAAAAAAATTGTAAGATCAAGATGTCATGGTATATTGAAATCTATAAGAAATATAACTGCAGAAATTACACGAAATAGTGTTTGAATGTATCGTACAAATCAGACAGAACTTACACAAAATAATATATTGGCTTATTAAAAACATGGAGTATTTAGATTCGTACTAAAATTCCTCCAAAACATGGAGTATTTTTTCCTGGAAATCCTTTAAATTAATACTCCCATCTAAACAACCCATGTAAAAATTCCTTTGGATCGATTTCCTCTATTTTTTAAAAAAAAATCTTCGATCCGATGGAACAGAGAGAATGGTACGAACTCACCAACGCAGTTGCAATGAATTCGGCTGAAACAGAGCAGCTCCCATAAGAGATGGAGGAGCAACGATACCAGTTTGCACAGTGCCCACATAAGTGAAACAACAGGGGACAACTAAATGTCAAGCACTTCTTTCTTCCCAGCCTCCCAGGGGTTTCTGGAACTTTCAGTGTAGCAGCACAAGCACAAAGATGATATATTTCCAAAGAATTGACACAACATACAACATGCATCTGCCTATCAACATCAAAGAAAAACAAAACTACAAGGGCCTCTATCTACTATCACTCCCCTGGGCTGCATCAGAAACTTCAACTGTGCTGCTGCAGTTGCCTTGGTTGAACCGAAGATCACTAGCCCTCAAAGTGCTTGCATCTTTTCATCTAATCTTGGTGAAAATTTCGTGTCAGAGGTATGTATGAGTTAGAGTCAGTTTGAAAGCAGTGAGATGGCAATGCTTCGAATGATGAGACATCAGATCTCTTCGACTGGCCAGACCATCAAACTGCTGATTCTGTCGTTCCCACCACTAATTTGGAGACTGCTTGGTATAACTGCTCTTCATCGAAGGGTTTTGACACATACCCATCCATTCCTGACTTTATACACTCTTCATATGTTGCCTGAATAACATCAGCAGTCATTGCCAGAACAGGCAAATGAAACTCAACAAATGTTGAGTATTCCACTGAAGTCAGCGTGTTCTTCATTTCCTCATTTGCTTTCATCTCCATTTGCCTTATTTGTCTCGTTGCCTCAAACCTAAACAATATAATAACATAGTGGTTCAAATAGATAAAATGGCAACGTATCCGGTGCTCAAACAGGTGTCGTGCTCATATACACATTTTAAATCTGTGTATAAATTTTTGCAGCTAGCCCCCTGAGAATAAATTGAAGGTCACCGTTGGATGAGAGATAGATGGCACGGATTTAAAATGTGTATATGAGCACGACACCTGTTTGAGCACCGGATACGTTGCCCTATAAAATTGCTATAAAGATGAGTAAAAAAATTTCAACGAATAAAAATCCTTGAAAATGAAAATGCAACTTCCTTTAAAAGTGAGGTGTTTCAAAACACAATAAATAAGAAAATACACCAAAACAATATTTTGTTTATCGGATCCATACCCATCCATCTCTGGCATCTGAACATCCATGAAGCATGCATCAAAGCAGTGTGGATGTTGAAGTAGGCAGATAGCATCTTTCCCACTTTCAACACAATGAACTTTGGCACCATACTTCTTGAGCGCAGCTGCAGCAACTCGGAGATTAACTTTATTATCATCTACAATCAATATATTCTTTCCAATCAGCAAGCTGCGAAGAAACGAGGGCCTATTTTGATTTTCTTTCCTTTCAGGCATCTTCACTTTTAGCAATTGTTGAAGGCAAGAAGCAATTGTGCTTGCCCTTATAGGTTTACACATCACAATATCAAATGTGGATCCATATCTGTCCTTGTCTTCTTCAGATGTGACCAAAAGAATTAGTTTGGGCAACTCATGCACCTGACAATTACTTTTTAGCTCATGGAGGTGATTCAATAGCTGGGTATCTGTCTCAGGCCTCCAGATGTCACTCTCAATAAAAAGCATGGATATTTTCTCCCTGCAAAATGATAATGTAGGTAATGCATTCAAGAAGAATGTGACTACATGAATTATTCAGTTATCACCAAATCATCCAATATGGTCCTTTATGGTCTAAAATTTCATTAACAAATTGCACTTTGAATTTTGTCCTTCCATTAACTACAATGAATGCCTCTTTTGTCTCTAATTTTGATCCCTCTTGCATCAGATGGCTGGTTCATGATATAGCTAGTGTTTAAACTTTAAAGAGACTATGTAACAGGCATGTAGGAACTAAAAATAACTTAATAGAAGACTCACCTGGACCCTGTTGCACCTTTTTGTCCAGAGAAAGTCTGAAGTCCCATACTCAAATTATTCACAACTTGAACGATTATTCCCAACCTGTTAAGGTGATATCTTGTGACAGCCCCACGTACAGGTCTCCCATCTACCAAAATAGCTTTCATTCCCTTAAAGACAGTGGGTAGTGCCTCAGATAAGCTCCTCTTGGGATCAATTGAAGTATCTTTGCATGAGCGCTTGAGGACAGCTGAGAATGTAAATGTACTCCCAACAAATGGACGGCTAGTGAAACTTATTTGGCCACCCATAAGTTCAGCTAAACATTTGCTAATGCTTAAGCCAATGCCAGTTCCACCATAGTTCCTTGAAGTTGAACTATCAGCCTGCATGAAAGGAGTAAAAACACGATCTTGTGCATGTAATGGGATCCCAACACCTGTGTCCTCAATACTTATCATCAAAGTCACACAATCAGAACCATTTTGATTAGATTTTTCACACTCAAGCTCATCCATAAGGGACTCTTTATCAGATAGCAGCAGTTTAAAATACTCCCAACTATTCCGTTCATCTGCGGCCTGAAAACCACTCAAAGTATTGAAGGCGCCATTAGATATAGTCTCAACTTTGCCATCTTTCCCATTCATTGTTCCATTAAGGACTTTATTAGCTTCCAACTTTGAGTTATCAGACAGACAGACTCGCACAAATACATGTCCCCGTTCTGTGAACTGTGATTATTAGTAGTAAAGTCAGTAGATTTTTTGAATGTGATTGAGAACAGAATTTAAACATAAAAATAGTATGCAAACAAATTAGCTCCTGGTGTGCAAACAATGATAACATCATGGTTAGAACTAAAAAGGCACATCAAACATCATTCACCAAAAACTTGATAGCTTAGTGCTTACTTTGACTGCATTTCCCACCAAATTTGTCAGTATTTGTCGATATCTCCAAGGATCTCCAATAACAACCTTTGGAACATCATCACATACAAACACCGCAAGCTGCAAAAATTAGGGGGGTTAGTAAAGGGCAAGGTGATGGAAAGGAATTAGAAAAAAGAAATGCATCTGCAAACTGCATGATCTGACTGCTCAGCCACAACAAAGGGCTGGAAGTAGTTCATCTCATAATTATACGAACACAGTTCATCTTTCATAATTTATGCAAGTAATTGAAAGATACCTCAATGCACTTCTCTCTTGACTTTGAAGAAAACAAGGAGATCACATCATCCATGAGAGACCGCAGATCAAAAGGAACTGCCTCAAGTTCTAATTTTCCAGCTTCAATCTTAGCCCGATCAAGTACATCATTTATCAATGTTATCAATGCTCTGCCACACATCTGGGCAGTCTGAGCAAAATCCTTCTGAGTCATTGTCAGATCTGTCCCCAAAAGCATGTCCAGCATTCCTACATCAAAATGTACAACTTTTTAGCTTGTCAGGCAACTGGACTGAAGATTATGCGAGTACTACATAGAACGAATTAGTACCAAGGACGCCATTCATAGGTGTTCTGATCTCATGGGATACAGTTGCCAGAAACTGCAAGTGGAAAAATGCAAATATAAATACATTTTACATAAATATACTAGAAACCCCAGTGGGAGAGAGCACTGAAATATGTCGAACCTGGGATTTAGCAACATCAGCAGCCTCTGCTTGAGTTTTGAGCTCTTCCATCTTTCTACAGTCCTCTGAAACTTTGTCATACCGAGACCATGCAGCGCAAATTATATACCCAACAAGCATCCAAATGACAAAAGTTCCCAAAGGATTAGTAATGGCAGACCACGGAAGAGGAGGCTTTTGCTTATACCTGCTCAGGTTGCCAGAATTAGTGGAAGAGCCAAGCAGCAAACAAATTAATTTCACCAAACAGAAGCTACCAACCTGCACCTCATTTCATGCCTCCTGAATGGATCACCAAAATCAAGCGTGCTAACATGCAAGAGGGGCACTTTACCACCTGGACTTTGAGGACCATACATAACCATAGGTTCTGAAGCATTTGTGACATCATACACATTCACCACAATATCCTGATTGCCAGCAAGTTTGCTCAGCAAATTCTCCACAAGTGACTCCACATCAAAGGCTCCACCAAGATATCTGTTAGTGGAGACTTAAGTTGATGAGACCGTTACAACCAAACAATTGTGTGTATATGGCTAGCAAAAGGCATATATTGATTTTCATCTAGGGTACTGTTTTCTTTTTCAAAACAGGGTGGATACTAATTCATTGCAAATTTTGAGTTGAGGAAGAAAATTTGATGAAGTTGCCCAGTGTGTTATTGGCTACTTGCCCTCTTTTTTATTGTTTTATGCTGAGTTTGTAAGTTTGATTGGTCTGCTCCAATATTACAAGTAGGAAATATGATTGGGTCCTAGAACAAACAGCTGCCACCCAAACCAAAAAAAAAAAGGTAAAGGCAAATGGAAAACACCATGAACTTTATTACATATGCCAAGCCAATAAACCAGGCAGAAGCCTTTGCTCAAGGATGGATAACTAAGCTACACTATAATCAAGTTACAGAATGTCAAGATTACAAGATACTAGATGGCCAAATTACCCTACACATTGTGTGGTTTCAGGCATTTGAGAACTATGTATGCATATGTTTGAAACACACAAGAATAATCATTTGATGTTTCCCAACATGTCATAAAAGATAAAAAGATAATTTTATCTCCTCACCCTGCAGTTGCTTCCACACGCTGCTCAACTGATGCATCCGCAGCTAGACCAGGGCGATATACAGCAAAAGTGAGAACTACCCCCAAGTGGTCTGACCCGAGTAACCTGAATGGGTTTGTCAACACAGCTTTGCCAGTAGCCCTGGCACGTAAGATGTTTTCCCGGTCCTCCTATATTTGGAATTAAATGATTATTTATCTAAATAAAAATTAAGAGAGCACAAGAAACCCTCAATAAATAAAAAATAAAAGAAACATCAAGCAACAAGAAAAGCACCTCTCCAGACATCATGTCGATACGTGCAAGGTAGGAAACTGTGTCCTGTGAGAAAATCACCGGGGCATACTCATCTTGGGGAGGTGCAGCCTCTCGCTTCATCGTGTTCATAATCCATCCTTGCTGGCTCTCAAACATCTCCCTCTCATGATGGAAGATACGCTGTGCATATGCCACCCCATTCAACAACGGCCGCTCAAATGATGTCCGTGCGGTGTATTTTGCAAATGTGCCCTGTAATAAACATTGCACACAATGCAGAATGAAACACACTAGAAGCAAAATGCAAAAATTCGGTAAGAACAAAGATGAAATAACCTAGGCACAAAAAGGAAAGTGGTAATGAAATTAACATTCTACCGAATCTGCATGTCCCTAATTGTGGCAAAAACTCTTTATTCATCACCAAACCGTAAATGCATATATACAACTATGGCCAATGATCAGATTAGTCCATTATTGATTGATCAGATTAGTCCGTCATTGATTGCTGCCAGTTGCCACAACCAGAATGTGCCTTCAAATACCATGCCATAATACACCTAAAACGACTGATCAGCTGAACAATTGCAGAAGTTCTTCATTGCCAGGATGGTGACATTTTCAGCAAAGGAATCAAATGCTGTAACACCAACCCATTAACCAATGTATAAACATAACAGCGAGCTACCAGCCTAGAAGTTCAAGGATATATATGAGCATAAAAAAAAGTTGAACTGCTCGAAGAATGCCACATATTCAAACATCAAAGAGCCCCACATGGGAACCAACTGCAGCAATAATGTGCCGCTAAACGACTAATCGACATGTCTGGAAGCATCAAAAAACCACAACCTATCTTTTAAATACGAAATCCAGAGGGGATCCAGGGGTCCGCCATTGCCGAAGCATTTGGAGAAGACAGCAAGTCAGCAACAACGATGCATCAAGAAACAACTTTTATGCGTCCTTTTCTTGCTCACCTGGTCGATGGCGGATGGAAATTTCTCGAAATGGAAGGTGGAGATGAGGATGGCTAGTGCGTGGACGTGGTTGACGGTGACGCCGAACTGCTCCTGCAGCATCCTCGCCCGCTCCTCGCACATGCTGACGAGTCTCTCCTCCGCACGGTCCATGGTCTCCCGGCGCAGGTGCCAGTGCACGGTCGCCGAGCACGCCACGGCCACCAACACCCACGCCGCCGCCGCGGCGCTCCTCCACCCCCTCCCCGCCGCCTGCTTCCCCATCCCTCCTTCCCTCTCCCACCTCTAAATCTCCTCCTCCTCCCCCTCCCACCCAATGCCCACCATATGCTCACGGAAATGCGCGACGGCTGGGCACGCACTGATACCTACACTGAGCAGGCGGCGCTTGCAGCGAGAGCACACAGCACAGCAAAGACCAGCGCGCCGCGGAGCCGAACGAGACCGCGAGGCGAGAGAAGAGGCCGAGGCGTGGCTCGGTGCTCTTCTCAAAAGAACCGAAGCTTTCGCGAGTTCCCAACGGGGCCAGCCATGAGCCAGCAGCTGCGCCTCCCTAAAAATACTAATTAGCCCGCGCACCACCACTAAACCCGCATTAATTAATCCTGCCCCGTAACACGAGCCCCTGCGCTTTTCTTTACTCCTCCACCCACGGCTCGGCTCGGCCCGGCCGCCGGCGAATTCGCCGCGCCGAGATGGGAATCCCGCGCCCTTTTCCTGCCGGAGATATTCGCGACAGAGCGCGCGCGCCCGCGAACAACCGAAGCCCACGGCTCCCACGACAGCGGAGGCGCCCCCGCCGGCACCGGCGCACCGCCACCTCTCCCTACGCTACGCTCCGGCGGAGGCGGCGCGGCGCAGCAGGTGGGGGGGTTAGCGGTTTTGTCTTTGGGGGTTGAGGGGAGGGAGGAGTCGGTAGGGGTGGACGGCGCGGTCGGTCCGCGGCGGCGGGCGGCGGCGGAAAATGAGAAATACTGTAGTGATACCGCGACAGCGACAGCGACCGTAGGGAGAAGGGAAGGAGCCCGTGCTCGGGCTGAGAGCGGTCACGTGCAGACGACACCGGGTGGGCCCCACACCGTGCGGAATTACCACCCGCTCCTCTGACTGCTCTGCTTACGTGGCACGAGCACGTTTGTTGAGAGCGCAATTTTCTTCGCGTAAACTGGCGAGAGATTGACGTTTTTGGCATGGTTTAGGCAGTAGAACAATACCGAATTCCCTAATCATCTTGTTCCTTTTAGAGAAAAACTCCAAATGTTGCTTTATTGGGTCGACTAGGTTTCATTCCGTAAATATCCTGTATCTCTTAAACCGAAATAGAATTGCAAATTTCTTGCGGATTTTTATTTCAGTGACAAAAGAATGATTCATAATTATAGATTTGTCGTCCACGTGCCTACAGTAATCCTATTGCAGTGACTTTGATAATTTGTCACTTGGAAGTTGGGTTTCAATAAAATATCGTTATAAAGTTTCACTTTTTTGATTTTTTGTTATTTTTAAAATATCATTATAAAATTTTTCAGTTTTTTAAATATTGCTGCCATATTGTCACCATAGTTGCTTGGTGTCATAATTTTGAGGCCACCAAGTCATCCTTCCTCCGCTATACCTAGTGTCGCTATGTCATATTTCTTCACCGTCAAGCTATCCCTTACCCTTTAGATGAACTGATAAACGTACAAGAAAGTATTACATGAAGGATAGAATAATCTTTTCATTGTAGAAATTATTTTATCTATATACAATGAAAATCAAAAACTTCAAACTCTGAGATGACATTTTATTGAAGTCAAACTTTAAAGCGGTAAATTACTGAAGTCTAAAATTTCAAATGGCAAATGGTCAATCTTGTGACTAACAGTTAATCCGGTCGGTTCATCTGTTCCGAATAAACTCCTTCGGCGTTCCAACAAGTGGCCATCCTTCAAACGAAGCTGGCTAAACTAGGTCCACCGAGGGGCAAGTGGCCATCCTTCAAACGAAGCTGGCTAAACTAGGTCCACCGAGGGGCATTTCGGACAATAAAGAAACACAAGTACAACATCACAGCATCTGGAGAGAAAAAACATCTGTTCCGTGGACCCGGTCTTCGAAACCCGTGCCGCTAGACAAACATTCCATGGACCGGGTTCACATGACACGCCTCGTTAAACCGGACCGTGGCGTGCTTGATCAGTCCACGACCCGGCGCCCTTTTATTATTTCACAGATATATATTTAAAAAAACAATAAGCCCTATGAAATGAAGTAAATACACGAAGGAAAAAATAAGGAAAATACGGTAGAAAATACGCAAATCTGCGAATCGATACGGCTAGAGGACACCATGTAGCCCTCTGCCAAACAAGTGGAGTACTCAGTACTCCATTTGTCCCTTGCAATCTTGTTCGGATTGCTACACGCCAAATTAATGGGGGCATGCATGCATGCATCCTCTCTTCAATTTGTTCTACAAGAAAGTAATTTCGAAATACTCGAAGAGAAATATCTTGCATATTCTCCTCTGCTTTGCTCACGAGTGGGAGTGGCAGCTTCCACCAGAGTTTAATCTGTCGATGCGCCAACTGAAGACAAGACACGAGAGCAGGCGAGCAGCAGCCAGCAGCTAGCGTTTCATGGAGTCTAGTCAATGCATGCATGCAGGTTCTCACGTCATCCATCTGCTGCCTGCGTGTCAGCGTGTGTGACCCATCATCCGGCCACATAATATCCCACGTATGTATGTCACCTACGGCGGTGGATACTGACCACGTAATACTCCTACAAACTCGTCGTCAAGCTGCTGTAATGTAATGCTGATTCGTACTACGTACCGCACGTGGTACGTATTGGCCGTGTAGGCTACACAGAGGAGAGCAGTAAATTTGCAAGTACTTCTTCCTCTCTGTGCTCTTAATTGTCTTAATTCCGTCATAAAGAGACGGGAAGGGAGCATGTCCTCCCATTTTCAGACACATCTTCAGACAAGACGCGCAGGCAGGCATCCTTGATTGAAGTTTTCGCTTCTGTTCGTAAATCCGGCCGGCTTTGGAAACAGTCTGCGAGCTGCATCCGCATTGTTACGGACAGGAACAGCGTCGGTAGTTAATTCTTAATTTACCGGCTACCTACTATGGAGTACACTCGTGGTACCATGTTTGCATTACTGCTCCCTGATCGAGCACAGCATCAGTACCAGCACGCGGTAGGAGTAGGAGATCCTATCTGGTGAGATTACATGGAGAGAAACTTGCAGCATTGCATGACAAGTCTGTCGTTTAAAAGGTCAATGCAAAACAGTAAAAAGAGAGAGAAAGAAGCAGCGCAGGAAAGCAAAGAAGAACACAGAGGGAGGGGAGAGACTAGAGAGAGATGAAAAGAGGGCAATGGCATGGCATGGCAATGGCATCACATGAAAGCCTTCTCATGGTCTGCTGGGGCCTGAGCACTGGCCGGCAGGGGTGGCAGCAGAACAGTACATGAGTGGCTGACCTGACCAAAGCTCCCTTGCCGCTGGCTTCTTGTGAGCTGAGTACAAATGGCATCAGCCTGAACAGGAGGGAGCTTTTTGAGCCAACTGAAAAGCAGCCAGTCTCTGGGTCACACCACATCGCGCGGCATGGCATGCACATTGCACAGTGCAGGGGGGAGGCTTGTTTAATCATGACCATGGCTCACCTTTACCTGTTCATGTCCAAAACAAACAGGAAATAATCGAGCAGACGTGGGAGAAACAGAAATCAAATGGAAGCGAAAGGAGATCGAGAGCAAAAGCAAGCAAGCTGCAAGCGGCAAGCCTGAATTATGGCTAGTCTGACTGTGAGATTGTGAGCTTTGTTTCTTGATGAGAAAATTTTAAAACTGGGTGACAGCAGCAGCAGCAACCCCAGCAGCAGCCTGTCAGGTTGTCAGAGTGAGAAGCTGGCTGGCATTGTGTTTTTGTTTATCAGAGTAGTACTACCCTTCTAGACTGCTATACTACTGTAGTTCTCTTGTGTTTTTTTTTTGCTGTATACTCTATCCCATTCCCATGATCCCATCCAGTGCCAATCTCCCAGAAGCATTGCATGTGCTCATGTGTTGTTATGCACTAATCACACAGCCTTACCAGTCGTTGCCGACACTGTCATGAAAAGATGATACCAGCTTCAATTGTTTTTTAGGCGTAGCAATGTTACCATCAGCAATTCAGTACCAACAGAGTTTCTACTAGCATAGCAGATTCTTTGCAGCTGACAAGATTACGCTTGCTAGCATACAATCCCAGGTAGTTAATGCAGCTAGAACAGTTGACTCTCTAGAATTAAGTCTTTAATCCCCAAAGCCACGGAGGATGAGTTGCACTGTCCTGTAGTGTCAGCTTCGAGTAGATAGAGAGTACAGCGGCAGCTGGGGAGAAGGCTTCTTCGACAGTGGTGGTTATTACAAGGTGCACACATTGCTGTCATTGTTATGTACTGCAAGTTCCAGAATTGCGTTTCTGGAGTAGAGTACACTACGAAATGGTCCGTCGAATTTATTCGATCAATTTGCGCTGCACCGCGTGGGTTTTATTTCGTAGGGTGTACCATTGTTTTCTTTGGCCTGGCCCCGGCTACAACTTGTGGGTTTAATTTATCATCGGCTCTACTCTAATCCGGTCCTCTCGCGCAGAGATTTCTCTCAAACTATATGGAACTGGAAAGTACGTAAATTGAGAAACAAGTAGCGTTATGCAGATAGGACCGACTCATGTTCCCTCCTATTCGTTTTCGTGCATGGTAAATTATTCCGTAGACCATTTTATGACAAGGATTTTATCGTTTTTGATGGATAGAAGAGAGGTATTAAATCTGAGTCATTCATCATATTCATCTAATGGTTGAGATTAATGTAGTACCTCTTGGTACCTATTGGATATAAAATGATACCTCTTAAACTGAAAGAGTATTTTCGTCTTTTAACGTGTGATTTGTGTAGGGACAGGTCACAGGTGGCTACAAGCCAATGGGTCGCCGGCGTTGGGCAGCACAGCCATGGACGGTGCGGCGTGGCTATAGGCACAAGCGATGGTGTGGTGACGGGGCACGACAGGATTTGTGCACGGAGGCGAGGGGTGGCTGGAGTGGTGGGGCGGTGACAGGTTGGCAGCGGTGGACCGGCGGCTGGATGGTGGTGACGCATGCTCTATTTTTTCCTAATCATACCTCTATCAAACCAACGGTTGGATATTATTTGATACATTATACTTGGTGATACCTTTCTCAAGGACGGTGAAAGTCTCTTTTATGATTTAGATAAGATTAAAAAAATTATACCGTTTTCCTGTCATTAGATTTTTCATTTGCCGTGTCCTCAACATAAACGAATATGATGGCCAAGATATAGCAGATTTATTTACATTGCCCGTTTAGAATTAAGTCTATTTGTTATAGCTTTAACTCTAAGATTTATATGGTATAATAAAATATTTGAAATTTTTATTTTTAGTCATAAACTCTTAACTAAATACCCACAATCTATCATCGGCAACGGCTCAAATTCAGAATTTATTAAAGCTAGTTTAATCAGCTCAAAAAGATGGAGATCTGGGGTTGTGCCAAACATGTACTTAATAAAGTTCTTATTTCCCATGAGATTTAAATAGTATTTTCTTACCGGTAGATGTTGTTTTCTTTTAACTATTACTACTAATTTATTGATTTTATTTAAGATTTAAAGTTTTGGGACGAAGATAATAGCAGAGCTTATAGGAGAAAAAGGTAAGAAGGTATGTAGACCGTACTTGGGGCGAAGAGGCTGCCTAGAGAGTGAACAGTGGGGTGAGATCGACAATCATATCAAACGCAATCAAGGCCCTCTCCTGGACAAAATTAAATTTGTCAGGACAACTTGAAAATGGCATGATTACTTCAGGGGGAGTTGGGCACCTGCAGCTGCAACTTTGGTTTGATTTATTCAGCTATTCGAGCCAATCAACCACGTTAATACGTTATGACCACTATGCTTACGTGGATCAGCGTGACAGATGCGAAAACATGGAAGATTTGATGGGGTGTTGACTCACGAGAGTTGGAATCCAGATCCCTCGCCTATACGGGCAGTCGACCGTGCACATCGTGTAATAGTTTCGCATATAGTGGGACTCATATCCACAATATCAAAGGATCTCCACACCGTTTAATCCGTGCTAGATAGAGTGGATTATGACTACAAAGTGCAGTCGGGAAGAGCAGGGAGGCTCTTCCTAAGAGCTGGCCAGCTGATTCTTGCTACGGGCTGTGACAAGCTAACGACTTTTTTGTGGAAAGAAACGGGGCCAACGAAAATTATATGTAGACTTTTTAAAATAAAAAGATATACACATTCTTAAAATCATATGACTATGATTTGATATTTTATACTAGGGCCCGTTACGGTGCCACCGTCGTTGTGAGGTAATAATTTAAGCGGATCTTAGCCATTGATTAAGAGTATTTAAAATAAATAATTAAAATGGAAAAGTGATAACCGGATCACCGTATCGAGCAATAGGATTCTAATCCAAGCAACGTCAAGCTTTCCATCTAATTACACCGGATTCTAAAAATTTCTTATCTATAATCTCACTGCACCGGTCCATCAAATTTCAACATTCAAAATTCATCAAATCGTCTGACAACACTGATACAAAAAATTCAAAAATCACATATTCAAACATAAAAAATAGTGCGATGAATTGATTTAAAAAAATTACTGACGAAAACATGAATTAGTATTAGACGAAGCTTAAAAAAGATTTAAGATATTCAAAGCACCACGATCTGTAAAACTATTACAAACTTGAAAAGATATTTTCAAATATTTCCGTGCATTTTATTTTTCATCGTCCCCAACTACAATTTTTTTAAAAAAAACAAGCTATGCACATGTAAAACCATTTATTACAAGTGTATGGGAAACCTTACGGAACATTTATATTTTTCAAAATTTCAAATAGATTGTTGAAGAGTTATGACATAAATTTTTGGATTTTAAAAGTTTTCTGTTTTTTTCAGAAAATTTCAAAAATAAATAAAAATATAATGGAAAGTAATCACCATTCATATTCATATGGGAAAATAATCTCCGTTGCATAAGCATTATAGAAATTAATTTCCATTAATATGGGCCCACACATTAATTAAGATACTAAAATTGTGCGTTCC
The DNA here is from genome assembly GCA_019279435.1 of Zizania palustris. NCBI lineage: Eukaryota > Viridiplantae > Streptophyta > Magnoliopsida > Poales > Poaceae > Zizania > Zizania palustris. Next base: position 39,810,986 of record JAAALK010000283.1, on the reverse strand, counting down.
ATAAATTAAATGATTTCAAATTCTTTTGGACACATGGAAAGAAATATTTTGACCCACAAAAAGAATTTATTTTGCATGCATATGGATCCCGTACTTAGGAAAATAAAGGTTATATCACCTGTTACCTCTTAGAGATAATAGATCACTTATTTTAAATCTAAACCGTCCGAGCGTGGATTAGACTGTTGATAAAATTTTAGAGACGCTGTAAAAAACTCCTTATATTATAATAAATCTGCGTAGTAGCAATGTCTAAATTTGTTGTAATTATAGTACAGATAACAATTAGTTGAGTAATTGAGATCGAACGTGGTGTCTCTTTCCGACTGTGTTATAGTAATGACGTCACCATTGCTACAGATACTGCAAAAAGGTGTCATGAATTCAATCAATTCATGACCGCGACGATCATGGCGACAGCAAGTACCCTGTCCAAGATGTTCATCAAAATTAAATGAAAACGAGTGGAGATTTATATTCACACCTGCAGACTACCTGAGGAGTGAGGAGCTGATCCAATGTCGAGAGAAAGTCGGCGGCGAGGAAGGCTGGACAGAGAAAAGTCGCCGCCGGGCGCCGGCGGACTCCGGCAAGCACTGGCAGTTGGAGGCTTCGAGGCACCGAGCACGTATGGTATGGTGTTAGTCCAGGCAAGGCCCGATGATGATTAGGACACTCTGTTTTCTTTAGAGGAGCCTAACCCAATGCAAAGAGGCCACTCAACGAGCAAAATTGAAGCTTTCTTCCGTTGTGTGATGGGCCTCGATCTATCCTTTGGAATGCAACAACACAAAGATTGAATTGGGCCTAAACACGGTTTTAAAAAAACAAGAATTTTTACAAATTTGGATAGCACAGCTAAAAGATTACAAAACTCGACCTCCGTCGATATTCCACATTTGAACTATCTACCGAGCTGAGATCAATCGGCAGTTGAGTTCAACCGTCGAATCTAAAAGGTCTCGTTTTGTAACTTTTTGGGCACGCTATCCGTATTTGCAATTTCAAAATAAATAAATAAATATTATTTATAAATAAATATTGGGAGAAAACTATAAACATGTGCATGCTTGTACAATTTTTCGACATAAATAATATGAGTACCAACGTAAGATAAGCGTAGGTGTTTTATCCATTTATTTGCACGAAAATTCTATACACACGAGATTGGGGAGAGTTGATTCTCGAATGACTCAATGCTACTGAGTAGAGTTGGATCCATCACCAATGTATTTAGTTGTGCGAAAGTCAACTCTTCCGATCGTGTGTATAGCAGATTTTTATTTGCACGTCTGCACGAATAGGATTCCTACGCACTAGTGCAAAATTAAAGATACGTACGTGGACGACGTGTAGGCCCGAGCACTTTGTGCCTAGTATTCCAATCGCATTGGCATCCCCACTTCACGTTTATAGCCGATCGATCTACAGAACATCTTCTGGCCGGAGACACGATCGACGCTGCTGATCGATCGATCGATATGATTGAGCCATGCACGTCGCATGGCTACGGTTGAAAGCCTTTTTCCCGGTGCTAGCTGCTGTTGGATCGGGCATGCACAGCTAGCCATGCACGTCGTCTTTAATTGTCCCTTGCTCGATCTGCTTATTCGATTCGGTCGACGGTCCACGCACGGCTAAAACAAGCTAGAGGGATATCAGATATATCCTGCATCTTAATTATCACCCCTGTCGTGTCACTTTAAAATAAAGCAAAGAAAAGAACGCATGAACGTACGTGGCAAACATATCCTTTCAATTCAATCTGGTTTGGCATAACATTATACTGCAGATAGGATGAAACTAACGAAAATAGACAATATATCACGGCAAAAACATTGTCTTTAACGATTCAGTTTTACCGACGGATTATTGATATACGTCACTAATATATTTTTAGTGACGAGTCGTTGTTTTAGATGCATTGGTGATATTGCCTTATTAACGATGAGTTATAATTTAGTCTGTCACTAAAGAGGGGCACCCCATTAGTGATAGTTAGTTTGAATTACCACCGTCTGTTAGGTTGAATTACCACTCGTTTCATTGTCACTAACGGATGTGACAGGTGGCAACTATCGCTCATCACTACTAATCCAGTGACGGACAATAGTTTCCGGCTTCCTGCCTATCACTAATGATTAGATCATTAGTAACATGTAGAAACTATCATTCATCACTGATGATGCTTATAAATAGATGGACGCTGACATAACGCTCTCATATCATGTAGAGCCCTAAACCCTAGCAGTCACGCCTTCTCCTCTACAGTCGTTCCTTCGTCGCGCTCCACACATTACGTCGTCATTCTCCTACGCCCGAAAATATAGGAAATATTATCCCCATTTTTAAATGTGAGACTTACATATTTTTAGAAAATTTAATGCTTATAACTTTGAACTAATAACTAAACTAATTTTTTAGTTTAGTAACATGCATGCCATATATTTAGATTGATATTTGATAGTGGTTTTATACATTGTTATTTTAATAATTAGTGATGATATATATAGTGAAAACAAAATAATGTTCAATATTTATATTGAAGATCGTGTAAAAAACTTATATGTCTTATATTATAAAAAGATGTATTTTTATTGTTCTATTTAATTATAGGGTGTACACATGATCATTAATTCTCCGTGTGGATATGAAAAATCAATTTATGAAGTTTAGAACGTAGCTGTAAATTTCTACGCATGTTAACGGGTTGTATATATATATATATATATATATATATATATATATATATATATATATATATACACGCGCTTCACCGTCAAGCCGTAATTAAATAATTATATATCGTAAGTTTTTTCCTTAATAGAACACAAGGTCGCTCTCGACTGGCCTGCAAAATCTTCACGTATGAGCACACTAGTTTGACTAGCTAAACATGACTTAGCCGAGATAATTACGTTTAATAACCTGCAAATTAACCATATTCTGATACGATCGATCGAGTCGTGCAAAGAACTAACGAGCAGATCAGATGCATGATCCAGTCGCATGCAACGTGCAGTCGTGCATACGTCGTTACTCGCTACTACGACACATGATGCGCCATGCATGCATGGAGTGTTAGTGTGGCAACAATTGAGTCCAAGTCCACGTAAAACTTTAGAAAATTTGAGCAAATTAGCAAGTACGGCGGGAATGGAACGAAGAAACGAATCGCCAGACGACAATAAATTAAGCAGCACAGTTTGATCATCATATCGTCGTCGGTGCCTTTCTGTCGACATGGAAAAAAAATAAAGGTTGTTTGATTAGGCTTCCTAGCTTGCGCCGTTTAATTTGATCAGACGAACGAAATTATATATGTTCGTCTATTCTTCAATTCGCCTGGTTGTTCACTGCTTAGCTGTGAGCCTCTGACCAGGCCGGGACAGATCCGATTTTCAGTTAGTTCAATTAAATATACTTATTTAATTCAGTATAACTTATAATCATTAGTTGTTAAATTTATAGTGACATTATTTATCTAAAATATTTTAGATCAAATCTGGCCTGGGATTCAATGAATCGTGATTTGGATCTGAGCAGAGCTAAGCAAGTAATCTAGCCGGTCGAGTCAGAAGTCAGAACAGTCACACACACACCGACCCAGCTACTAGCTAGTTGCATCCCGTCAAAGTCATCACCTGTCGTCGCCTCTCCTCGTTGGCATGTACATACGTGATACGCCCCCCGCTCCCAACGGCGTGCATGTTACATGACTTGACTTTTTTTGGAATCCAACGACAATATGTTTACAAGTTTAGTGTGCGTTTGATTAAACTGAAGATTTTAAAAAGTTGTTGCGAACGGTAGAAAAACTGAGAAATTATTTGGTTAGAATAGTTGCGGATTTATATTTTTGTAGTTCGTGATGTTTAGTTACATTATTAATGTGTAATTTTACATGTAAATCATTCTAACTATGAAATTTTGTAATGTTTATATTAAAATTATATATTTTTAAATTACACTAAAATGATACATTTTACTAAAATTTCACTTTTTCAAATTTTACATGAACTAATATGTTTTAATAGCATGACATGTAATATTCATTCAAAGTTTAATTGAGAAGCTGTGAAATCTGAGTTATACCAGTTTTCAAATATGTACCACGAGAATCTATAGATTCTGAAAAAACTACGTAACCAAAAGAGCTGTTTGGTTTAGATTTCTGCTTCCGAGTGAGAAAACTAGTTCAAAAATCTAAACCAAACATATCTTTAAGGGCATGTACAACCTTGAGACGGTGAAACGATTTTCAAAGTACGAGAGACAACAAAGAAACTGCATGATACAAACCTAAGCCCCTAAATCATAAATACAATTAAGAGACAAAACACATGAAGAATCATGTAGAGACAGACTCTTGTCAGGCTCTTCGCGAAGAGCCCATTTCTTATATTTTTTCAGTTAACTTCTTAAAGATCACCTATTAAATAGGATTATACACGCACTAATGGTGTTGAATTAACTAGCTCCTTGGATCGATCGAGCATCTAATGCTGTGAACATGCATGGCGGTATTGAATTTGTGGTAGCTAATGAGCAGACACGTACTGAATACTGATTTGATGGATGCAAGCATGCTGCAGGGGATGCAGCTCGGCAGGAATCGATTCAATTTTGACCAGTGACTAGCTAATCATTCTCATGGAATACAATCGTTAGTTTTTCTTTGATTAAATAATTTCGAAGCTAAGGCTGTACAATCAATCTTGTAGTCACAATTATATTTATTAATTGCATGCTTTTGAAAATTAGAAATTAATAATTATATGCTCGTGACTGACATGAATTCATATTCAGTAAATATAAAACAATATTTTGTTTAGAGTCTTGTTAATTTTAAAATTCAGGATACTTTTCTTGAATTCTCAATTTATTGTGTCCTGTTAATTTATTTTTTGAATTTGATATTAATTACTACCCGTCTTAAAATATCGTAAGCTTTAGAATTGAAAATATGTATTAAAAATATGGGTAAAAAATATAAAAAATAGTTAGACAATGTTATGAGTAGTTATGTTCATAGGTACTATGAGTTAGTTTAAACAAATTTTGAGTAGCAAGTAATTCTCTTCTTTTAGCTTGAGATGTTATAATTGTGTTATACTAACGGTCAGTTTGTAGTTTGTTTCAGTTTTGGATTATAACAATCTAAATTATAGAAAAAAGTTGGTTTCACCGGCTTATTGAATTATTATAATTTGTACTTTATATTATAATAAGCTGATAGAATAAGTTATCTTGTTTATTTTAATTTATAAAAAAGTTGAATTGTTATAGTCTAAAACTAAAACAAATGGGGCTAAGATGTAAGGCCAGATTTATTGATTATTGTTTCTCAAAACAATTCTTATTTCCGTGTGTATGTGTGTGTTGTGTGTGTATATATATATTGACCGGTTAAAATTCATCTCACCACACAAGACCAAATCAAAGAGAATATTTTCATGTAAAACGTTTATACTTACACTTTTTGCGGTGTAAAAGTAAAATATGGAAAAAGGCAAGTCAGATTATCCTAAATTAGGTTTTAAAATTTAAAATTAGCTACCCCGGAACAAAAACCAAAATTAGATTGAAAAATTCAAACAAAGCTACCCGGAACAAAAACCAAAATTAAGGGTGCAATTGGCACGTTTCAGCTCCAACTTTTTTATCTTGTAAAGTTAGAGTCAAGCCAAACATATTTTTTTGATAAGTGGATTCGATAACTCTCTAGAAAAATGAACAGAAGTAGTAAAACAAGATCTAGCCAGCTTTAACTGCTCCACTCCAACTTATATGTGAATTTCAGGATTTAAATTATCTGAAAGTCTCAGACAAATACCATTGGCCGTTCTCCGCCAGTTGGCGTGGTATACAGTATACTATTCAAACTTCAACGGTCAACATTCAAAACCGATACGAACAAACCCAGCCACCAGTCCACAACCTATATATCATATGAATCCACCCGCAATTTCACCTCGCCGACCCAAAGGAGAGCAAGAAGACGTCAAATCCGGCGCGGGTTTTGTTTACGAACGGCCACGCCGATGACTCGCCCCCGCCTCCGCGTCCGCGCGGGCCGCGTGGCCCTGTCGTCGTCGGAGATACCTCTCGCCGTGATGAGGCGACCGGCGGTGGTGGGCGCCGACGTGCCGGACCACTTCCTCTGCCCGATCTCGCTGGACATGATGAGGGATCCGGTCACGGCGCCGACGGGGATCACGTATGATAGGGATAGCGTGGAGGGGTGGCTGGAGCGAGGGGGCGCGACGTGCCCCGTCACCAGCCGGCCGCTGCGGCTGGAGGAGCTGGTCCCGAACCACGCAACGAGGAGGATGATCCAGGAGTGGTGCGTTGCTAACCGGGCGCTTGGGGTGGAGCGCGCGCCCACGCCGCGCGTCCCGGTGTCCGCCGCCGACGCCTGCGAGCACTTCGCGGCGGTGTCCGCGGCCGCGAAGCGAGGGGACGGGCCGGCGTGCCGGCAGATGGTGGCCAGGGCGAGGGCGCTCGGGAAGGAGAGCGAGCGTAACCGCCGGTGCTTCGCGTCGGCGGGCGCCGCCCGCGCTCTCGCGTCTTCCTTCTCCCATCTCGCTGCCTTCCACCAGATGGAGGCCCGCACCCTGGAGGATATCTTGGCCGCGTTGGTCGTCTTCTTCCCGCTCGACGAGGAGTCCAGGCGCTGCATTGCCTCCCCAGCGTCGCTAGACGCCGTCGTCTCGATCGTGTCCCACGGCGAGCACGTCGCCCGCGTCAGCGCCGCCGTCGTGGCCCGCGAGATCGCCTCGTCATGCGATAACCAATGCCTACAGGCAATGTCCAAGGCCAACGGCATGTACGAAGCGCTCGTCAAGCTCGTCGCGAAGCCCATCTCACCTCAAGCCACCAAAGCCGCCCTTGTCACCGCCTACTACCTCGTCACGAACACCGAGCACGCGGCCGCGCGCTTGATCGACCTCGGCATGGTGGAGCTCCTCGTCGAGCTGCTCGCAGACGCCGACAAGGGCACGACGGAGAAAGCGCTCGCGGTGCTGGACAGCGTCCTCATCACAGACAAGGGCCGCGACAAGGCGTACGCCCACGCGCTGGCCGTGCCGGTGCTCGTCAAGAAGACGATGCACGTGTCGGACATGGCGACCGAGTTCGCCGTGTCAGCGTTGTGGCGTCTGTGCAAGAACACCCCGGAGGACGGCGGCCGGTGCAAGGCCGAGGCTCTTCAGGCCGGCGCGTTCCAGAAGCTTCTTCTTCTTCTGCAGCTGGGCTGCGAGGGCATTACAAAGGAGAGGGCCAGCGAGCTGCTCAAGCTTCTCAATGGATCACGGGACAACGCCGAGTGCATCGAGACTGCGGATTTCAAGGGGCTCAAGAGACCCTTCACCTGAGTCTGAGTGTGCATAGTTCATCTTCTAGGTTAATCAAGATGTGGATACAAGATGGGGTTACAATTAGGTTTAGCTCATCTTTTTTTCTTTCAGAAAGTTATATTACACACCGTAATTAGTTTCTTCCTCTTGTTAATGTCCGTTTTTACACGGTCGAAAAATTTACACGTCTAAGGGACTGTTTGGATGTAAGGGGCTAATGTAAAGTAACTAAAATCAGTTACTAAATTTTTAGTCACTCTGTTTGGATTCAGTGACTAAAATAAGGACTAAAGATTTTATTGGTATAGAGAATGACTCAAATATCTTTTATTTATTACTCATTGTTTTTCATACATGTACGGTGGGAGTAAGTGTGGGAAATGAGACATTTTAACCCCTCTTAGCTCCTCTTTGGAGTCTAATGGGGCTAATTTTTTTTGTCCATTTTAGCTTTTGATGTTTGGTTCTTTAGACTCTAAAGTGATTAAATTTTAGTCAATTTACATTACCCCTTCCATTTAAACAAATCCTAAATATTTATCGGAAGAGAATAAGCATAATCCATCTAAAATTTTCGTGCCATCTTATCGCAATTGCTGCCATCGATGCAGAGATTATACTGATCGAATATGTTATCCTCGATTCATACAACTATGCAAGCATGAATGCACTTTCAGAACAGGAGAGAGCAAGAGCCAAATTTGATATGGACTACTGTGTGCTCAACGGCTACATGGTTTCAGTCCCTAGGAGCAAACGGTATCCACGTGCACTGTTCGATTGGTTCTCTGCTTTACTTCCTGAATTCTTTTCCATCTGAACTCACCTTTTGCTTTAACCCTTTTATTAGGCAAGAAAAACGAACCAATTGCGCCAATGTGACAATCCATGATCTGCCCTAGATGCGTTCAAGAACACACAAAGTTAATTAGTTAATTCTATCCCTGCAAGCTATATCAAGAGATCAGATGACTACGACTGACCTGACCAACTGCAGCGGCGCTAACAGGACACATTTTTTTTTCTGCATCAACTGTACCAGTTTAGACCCAGGTTAGCAGAATCAAAGTCGTCTAAGTATAACACATTTGAACATCATTCAGCACAGACGAATGTTCTTGCTCTTGTTAGGTTACGGAAGAACAAGGACAATGCACACTTGCACAGCCGGTCTTGACGTCTGAATCGTCACGGCACGGCACGGCACCTCTCGCCATCCTGTCGATCGACTTGCCCGTAAAACACTCTGCTGAAAATTCAGACCAGACTGGGGCAAAAAGGAAGAGCCTAGCTAGGACACTTCACTTACTCCGAGGGCGAGCAGCATGATTCTATTGCGTTCAACATCCTCCGAGGGAGACTGAGGCAATCGGTGATCATCGGACAGCGACGTCGAGCTGGAACTGACGATCGAGCAGAGCAGACCAGTGACCTGGTCATATCTCATACTTTTCCGAACCCAGACTGTTCTACTGACTACTGGTTGTTCTTAGGCTTAGATACGTTGCCGGTCAATTGTGTCGCTGTTTATCAATGCACACTTGATTTTTTTATCGGCACCGCCTCTAGGTAAAGCTCTGATTTTGATTGATGGTGGCACATTTCATCGGATCTTTGGACTCGTAGTAGGCAAGCGATGTTTATTCGCACCGGCCGGCAATCGTCCAGTTTAATCGCTTTTGTTAGAAACCAAGGACTTAACGTTGGTTTAGGGTTACGAATAGTAGGTTAAAACTTAGGTGCGTACCTTTAAATGTGATCAGGAATGAGAAGAAAAACTTAGGTGTGTACCTTTAAGTGTGCTCTGAGATGAGAAGGGTGCCATAGCGATGACGCTATAGCGTCGGAATCCGGTAGACGAGTGAGCGGCGGGTAGAGAACACTTCCTGTCGCTTCGACACATGTAGCTTAGATCGGATGGCTTTCTGGATTGTAGGGTGTAGCTCGCGACCACAAACAGCAGTCCGGTCGTGTGTGCAGCGTCCCCTTCTTATATGTGTGTGCCGTGCGACAAGGCTCCTCAACCAATTCGATTGAGGCGCCCTCGATCAGAACGTCTGAAGACTAGAAGGTCTGTTAAAACAAATCCCGAGTTACCAGGGAGGAGAGGGACTCGGTCCCCCTCTACTCCCCGAGAGCTAAAACTAATAGCTTTCTTTTATCATTAATACACGTTTTTTTAATATGTATTACTTGCTACTAACTTTGATGGACATCAAATTGGAACCCTAAAACTGATGGGCGAACAGAAAGGATTTGACAGGACGGTATTTAGCAGCACTTGTTCTGCACATCGGGAAGATCATATTATGATGAGCAGATTACAAGGGCATGATAAGAAGATATTGTTGTATAACTAAGGTTGGCTTCTTTAGGGAGTCTTAAATAAACTTTAGGCTAACTGTTTGGTTCTAGTGACTAAAATTTATTAAATGAATTGAACAAAAACCTTTTATGTACCCGAGGAGCATTAATACGGGGCATATTCTCTCATCTTTAATCCTTTTAGGAACATCCAAGGGATTAATGTCTGCACTTTAGGAATCCGTTTTAGTAAACATATTTGGCAGTTTACTAAAATAAATGTTACTAAAAGAAACTAAACTTTAACCCTTAAACTTTAGCGGAGTGAAATCAAATAAGCCCTAAGCTAGAAACTACAATAGCTTCACAGAAAGCTGGAATTTACGGGACAAGTACATGATGCGTAAGCTAGCATTGGAATTCTGTATCAAATCATGAACTGTAGTGCTGTTCATGGTGGGTGCACCTTCCATTGCACCGTGCAGTTGCAACCGGCAGAAAGAGGCTCTCTCGCAACTATTGGCTCCAGTGTGTTACTACGTTTGCATCATCGGTAGAATCCAAGTCAAGGTCAACGCTACGATGATCGTGGCCTCATTGGCTGGTTTCAGTTTTTAATTTCAGTCCAACATAAAATCCAGTTGCAGTGTTGTCACTTACTCTTTTCGTTTTGGACGAAGTCCTATGGTAGAGAGAATTTCAAGCTATATATCGATTTTTTTTGGAAGACGTCAGTTGACTCGTAGTAGTAGGAGTGCTTGTAAGCTCGCACTACCAACTGTCTGGTCGAATTGCGTTATGCAGTAAACCTTCATGGAAAATCTACGTGGCTGATTGGCCCCAACAAAATGGATCGAATTCGGAAGAACTGCACATCTAATCTACCAGCACTTGTTCTATACTGAGCAAATTAGCAAGTATGAATAAGCTAAAAGCTATATATGCAGAATGGATCGATGGCTTCAGTTCACGGAGAGAGAAATCCGAATCGAATTCTCTATCATAAACCTAGTGAAGTCCAGTGTCGTCGTGAGTGGGGGAAAAGATGAACTCCTGACCTGCTCTAGTGTAGTGGCCAAGTGGGTGCACGTGCATCACTGCCCAATTTTTTTTAAAAAAATAATATTTTTTTTTAAAAAAATCAAATTTGTACATCAGATTAAAAAAATAAAAAATTGAAAAAATAGTATCTGGTCGGCCGATCAAGTGCCGACTGGCGGCCAGACGGCCGACTGGCCGCCCAGAACGCGTCGCGGCATGCCACGCCGCGCCTGCCTCGCGCCCCCTTCCCTCCCGGCCCCCTACGCCCCCGCGCCCCCTTGCCAGTCGGCCGATGTATTCGGGAACTGTGCAAAAATAATATTCAAAAAATTGCAAAAATAATATCCGGGCGCCAGTCGGCCGACGTCGGTCGTCCATCGGCCGACGTCGGTCGTCCATCGGCCGACTGGCTGCCACGTGGCTCCAGTCGACTGTCGACCGGAATTTTTTTTTATAATTTTTTGAATTTGATATACAAATTTGATTTTTTTTAAAAAATACTAATTTAAAAAAATCCCACTGCACATGCAACGATTTTTTCCCACCGGGAGACATCACTGACTTTTCAGCTGTTGACTTGCGCTTCTCCATTTTGGGGTCAACGGGGCGTCGTCGTCGCCTGCTTTGCTCGCTTCGGTTTTGGGGCTTTCTTTTATGTTAGCCGTTACGATGCGTAATTCAGAATTGGGCAGGTTGAAGAAATTCAGCCCAACAAGATTTGCTCGTGTATACAGGTTTTGATCAACATACAAAATTCTGAAAAAATATATATTTATGCACATATTGATCAGTTTTCCGTATACCACGTGCACATATGTGATATTATTCAACTAACTACAGTATACGTTAGCATGCATAGCTGGTACGTACGTAAATGGATAATGAATTGCACCGTACAAGAAACTATGAAAGTGATGTGATTAAGTTAGCGCCGGATCACATCATTCTGACACATGATTTTCAATTAAAGCAGGACATTTGCGGATTTCTACACACAAAAAAATCATATGTCGTTCAAACAAAATTAGGTTACACATTTTTCTTAAAAATAACGGTGGACGCACCGTTTAGACAATGGTACAACATATATACTCCCTTTGTTAACTTTTAAATGACGTAGTTGATTTTTAACCCAACGTTTGACCATTTATCTTATTCAATTTTTTTTGCAAATATGCAAAAATATAAGTTATTCTTTGAATACTTTCAGTAATAAAATAAATTATAACAAAATATATTATATTTTAAAAAAGTTTATTAAATAAGACAAATGGTCAAACGTTGAGATAAAAGTCAATTGTGTCATTTAAAAGTTAATGGAAAGAGTATTTGGAAGTTACTTAACGATAATAAATCCAATCAATAATAAGTACTCATTTTAGGCATGTACATATGAAGGCAATATATACCGATGTATCTACGTGCCATCCTTTTTTCCCTCAATCAACAGTTGTTAGGATCATTGGTTTTAGGGCACGGCCGGCGCCACTTCTGCTCCAACGGCAGAAGCCTGATGAGGCTTCTCGGGTGAGTCGCCGGCGGCAACGCGACGTTGCCTGAGCCGCCGGAGGAGTAGTGTTGCTCGGCGTACGGCCTCGCCGCGGTCGTCGGCGTCCATGAGCTCGACACCATGGCCATGACCACGAAGAGGCCGGCCACTGCTGCAACCTTCTTCATCGATCGTACCGCCGGCCGGCTCACTGCACGGCCGGTTGTGTTCTCTGCTCTCTTTTTTTCTTCTAGCTCGGAGTTGTATATGTCGCTGCACTGCTTCGAGCTGTGATCGAGACGATGACATGCTCGATGCTATGATAGTTATTTATAAGCTGGGGGGAGAAGCTAGCTAGCTCATATAAGTCATGCATGACATGACCGGGCTAATTAATCATCCCCTGAAAGTTCCATGGCTTTTTACCTTTGTGACTGATGGTCGATTGATTAATTTGACAGATTTGCGAGTGAAGTTGCAAAGCATCTACGCGGTTTATAGGTCTTCATGCCAACTTGTAAATATCGAATGAAGTCGGTCGATCGATGGATTCCTAAGAACTTGCAAAAGCAATTCTACATCAGTCTACGTACAATTAATAGCTTTCTGCCGCAACTGTCTTCTTGCCGTAAGCAGTGTGCCCGTCCGGCTAGACAGGTACGTACGTACGTATGATGGAAGACGAACTGGGTGCAGGGTTCCTGCAACGAACTAATAAGCAAAAACAAGTTGAAAGGAATATATGGCGAGATATATTGCAAGCCTATCTAGTGCCTAAGATCGATTGCCTCGTGAACACGCCACAATTCTCTGTACGTAGGCTGGTGTACTATTCTTCGTATTCAACAGCGCAAGAAGCTAGTTGTTCACTTCAAGGAAGCTAAGAAACTCCCGAGAAAAGAGAGAGCTAGCTTGGAAATGCTAGTAAATTATTTTTACGCGGTCTCGAGAAGAGCTCGAAAACGCTAGCTAGCGAGCGTCCTGAAAAGAGTAATTTCCAGTTTTCCACCGATTTTTTGGGAAAGGTATATAGCTTACATGCTGCCAATTATAACTTGTTTGTACGGAGTATATATACAGCAAATTACAAACTGCTAAGATGTGAAGTAGAATTAGTAATGGGAGGAAGGGTTAAGAATTTATCCAGCATCGGTGCGAGGTATCGCATTATTGGAGGAGCCTAGATCGTAGTAAAGAATTGTCACCTAAACACGTTCGGGTTAAAATATGGCTTTTAAATTAAATTCCGAATTAATAGATACTGTCAAAAGGATGCGAGGATTCTGACCAGTGCTAAAACATTCCATTGTAAGAGTCAAAATAGCCTCAGGAATAATGGAATTGAAAACTCTTGCAGTCTTGCTGAAGATGCCACTGCACCCGGCCCTGCTCATCGATCTGCCCCGCTTACGAGGTCAGCGAGTTAATGAAACTAATTCTGTGCATATATCGCCAGCTCAGTCGAAGTTAATTTTAAGTTCAGGTCAAAGTCAATCAGCCAGTCCATTTGATACACATTCAGAGATAGAGCCTTGGCATTTTCGCAAGGAAAATGGGAGAACACAGATAGAGACCTCATTAATTACGTGTGGGGATTCAGCTGACCATTGATGCAAAAGTTGCAGTCACCGTGCATGCACAGTTGCCTCTCCATGCTATAGTCCACCGTGCGATGTTCAGACTTCAGGCTATTTAACTTCAACTTGCACACGTCAAATCCTACTGAAGAAGTTGTTGAGACTCTAGTTTATTTTCATATTTTGTAGTCGTTGAAATTCACAATTTAAATCCAACATCTGAACCATTTGGAAATTAAAAACTTTAAATTTTAAGAGTAGCTGTAACTGTCAGAAGATTTAAGCTTCCCCAAACACAAACTCAGCTCTACATATCACTGTATGTCTGTATCTATCGATTTACATTATACATACATGCAGATGCAGTACTAGTGGGCAAGATACTGATAACATAAGTTAACAACAAAAGATTGCAGCTTTACAATTCATGTATTTGGAATTTATCACAATCTAACATGAAAAGAATCGAATATAATCAATAGTTACATTGCCGAATGATCATGTAGAGACTTTTTAAGGCAGCCATCTTCTTTATCTAAAAAAACATTTTTGCGAGAAATTTTACAACCAAACTATATAGAAATTGGTGCCTTAACCGTCCTAATTAATTATTACAACCGCTTTATTATATTGATTCACATACATTTCCAGCTGTTTATCGTCACGATCTCACAATAAATAAAGTAATGTTATTAGTTATTACACTGTCGGTCTTTCTCTCTCTATATATCCTTGTAGCGATGAACTGAGAGAAATACCACAACCAGCAGGCTGCTAGCTACTGAATTTGGTGTCGATCTACCGTGTTAATGGGGGTGGCAGCTCGGTGGTGGTGGAATGTTTGGGTCATTTGTGTCGCACGAGGGCCCTGATGCCAGTTGCTGCAGGTAGAGGTGTTTGAGGAATTGCATGACGGGATGATGATCGCCGGACGTGGGCACGCCAACCCGTTTGTCGCCGCCGCCCAGCCGCCGCGCCGATCCTGACACGACCAACAGAGCTAGCATCATCGCCACCACCATCAGTGGCAGAGCAAACCTCTTCGTCATGGCCTTGCTAGCTATATATGAGTTCCTCAGCTCCTTCGATCTAGCAGAGTTACTAGCTCTAGCAGCTGATCACTAGCTCAGACAAGTCACAAGCGATATGATCGAGTTCAGTTAGCTCGTTGGCTAGCTAGCTAAGCTAGATATATCTGGGAGCTGAGCTGAGCTGAGCTCTCTGCACAATATGATGTCGAGTGAGGCCGGCCTGCATATGGCGAGTATATATATATAGGGACGCCTGCTCGATCGGTGAGACCGTGAGAATTCCGTGTTGGCTACGTTGTTACGTACGTGCGTGACTCGCTGGTGATCGAGTTAAACCGAAAAGACGATCTCGACCGAACCGCTGCTTCTACACGCGGCTTCCCATTCTACGGTCTTCAGAAGGGAAACACACGGTACAACGAACAACGTACTGTCGCGGACGTAAGCCAGCGCCAGTGCCCTCGGCCGTACATGGGCCGTGTAACTGAACTCAACTGTTGGGAAATCTGCGTGGGTAAAAGCAGAGCAAGTTTGCATACGTGAAAAATCCCATGCTCAGATGCTCTCTTTACGTGCGTGACTCGACAGACGGCAGTGCTGTGCGTTGAATCGGCCCGCCGGTAGTGGACACTGGACAGCACGTACGACTGCAGGAGCTGGAGCGAGCTGCAGGCTCTGTGCGCGAGCTTGTGTACTACGGCAACTACGCGGGTTCAGGTAATTCCACGGTCGTCGCTCCTGAAAGGAGATCTGCAAGCAGCTGCAGAGTTACAAGAAAACGACAGGTTTGTCGCGGGCGCCGACCAAACCAACGCTAGCTCGACCGGCGCCGGTGGCGTCGTGAGCCGTGACGCCGCATGCCACATCACGCGTCGCCCCGCCGGGACCGGAGCATGCATATATTTGGTTTAGCTATATGTTTTTTAAAAAACTTTTCTGTGATTTGTAAGATGAAAAAAAACTATAAATTTGTTTTTATTGAAATAAATGTAAATATATGATAATAATGATTCTTTAATGTTTAACTACATAAAATAATGGTTTCATATCTTAATTAACAATACCTATAAAACAAATTTTATGGTACACTATAAATATCATGGACCTGGGAAATAACAGGCCATACTTGATTTTCCTACGCGTTTTTTTCTAATTTTTTGCGCTAACTTTATAATTTTCTACGTATATTTTCTTATTTTTTGCGCATATTTTTCTAATTGTATGCACTGACTTTCCAACTATTTATCAGAAACCATGATCGGTGGCGACCGACCTAGTAGCATTATGGGCTATGGAATCTAAAGTGTAAATCAAATATAAAGTGTAAAGTTGTGTAATCTAAGATGACTGGAAGCATATATCTGGATGGCCAGTGACCTCGTAGCATTATAATGCGCTATGGCCTGGCCCAGCCCAGCCCAGCCCAGCCCGGCCCGAGCAGATCTAGCTTAGGCAGGCAAGCTAGCTTTTTGGCTTTTTGAGACGACGCAAAGATGAGATGATACGACAGGTGTTGCACTGGGCACAAAGTTAAGTGAGGTTGACCGAGTTGCATTGTTGGCTTCTTGTTCTGGTTGGTCGGCAACTTCCCGACACCCGCGCCCGTCCCGTCCCCGGGATGGACGATCATCTAATGGTCTCGCTTGCTTGCTCCATTGTCTGAATACATGATCTCCCGTGCGAATCGTTCGCGCCGCGGAGGGAGCCAGCTTAACATCCGACGTCGACGTCCGAGAGAAAGGCCGGCGGCCGGGCCACCGGCCACCGGCCATGCATGTACGTTAAGTTTCTCCCGGTTTAATTTCACCGAGTCACACCGTCAAACAGCACGCAACGCATTACGCATTCTGCGTGCAGCATGTTCCCGGAAATGTCAGCATGCTACCTGCACGCAACACAGTCGGTTTTTTTTTTTTTTTTGCGCGCCGGCGGCGCAGCTTGGTGAGAAACGGAGAAATCGTAACAGGTTCAGGTTCACGTACGCTCTTTAGTCGGCATTATATTCCACAGCTTGCTACAGCTAGCAACCTAACCTACTATCATGTTTCAAGAGATTATGACAGTCTATAACTCCTCAAATACACTCTACATATATATTAATTACTCTATTTCTTTAGTAAACAATATAACATTTCTTCAACTATAGGTTCAGATTGGGCGGTGGGCAGCACGTACTGTGTATATATGGTTTCATTTGACTACCAGCTCCATGCATGACATGCAATTTCTGGTCACGCATTGCGGCCTACGACTTTTACTGCATGCATCTCCAATATTTGCATTTCTTTCTTTCAATATTTTGCAAGGCATATGTTGCTGGTTTGCTTAACTATTATCTATGACTGGATAACCACTATCAGAAACAACTAGTTTGTTGAGAGCCACATGGTACATTTTTGTATATTCTGGCAATTTTTTGAGTACCTAGTGACTTTGCCGAGTGTGCCACACGTAGGGTACTAGGCGAAATATTCAACTGAGCGCACACACGTGGTCATGCGCACGAGTTCACCGAGTGCCACGTTAGACACTCGGCAAAGATCCTTGGTATTCGCCAAGTTCCACATCGGGTTCTTGTCGAACTCGCCATTAGATGCCCCCACGACCGTTAGTCCTTTTATTTTGCCGAGTGTCGGATCGGACACTCGGTGAAACCCACATGACACTTGACGTAAAGGTTTCGTCAAGTGCCCGATAAAATACACTTAGCGAACTGTCTGTTTACCAAAAGTCTGATTGTGCCAAGTGTGGCACTCGTAAAATTTTCATCAAGTGAAAAAGATGCTTCGCCGAGTGCCCCAAACACTCCGCGAATAACCGTATTCCGTACTGAGTATAGGCTGTACATAGACAGAAGAAAAACTGTCTATGTACACAGAAGCATGCATGTTCCCAGCAAAAGAAGCAGCAGCTAGAACGAAGAAAAAATGTAGATCCTGGAAGAGGCGAAAATTACAAAACTGTATTAATCACTGTCTTTTCTTCTTCAGACAATTGTATCTTTTCTATACGGTTGGCTGGCTATACAGGGGAAATTCAGAACGAAAATGATCGTTTGAACAAGCCCTATCGAAAAAAACAAGATCTATCATAGCCGGGAAAGGAAATCACCGGGTAAAAAATAGCATCTAGTATTCAGTTACAACCGGATAAATCTACAAACTGAACTGCTGGATGAATGGCTAGCTGTGTCTGTGTGCATCCAATTAGCTACCTTCCAAGCCTAGCTAGCTTCTTTCCCCATCGATCCTATCAGCATCCGCCGTTTGGGTTATAGGTCGAGCAGGAGTGACCTGACCCTGACAACTGATTCAGATACAGCTGCCGGAGAAAGCTGATGACGACGGAGGAGTCATCGGCGCCGGCTGTGGCTTCTTCCGTCCTCTCCTGGCCGGCCAACGGCCGCGCAGCCACCACTCCAGAGACCACCGAGAACACCATGACCACCATGATCACTGACAGAACGAGCTTCCTCAACGAGGCCATGATCGATCTTCACACAACTTTCGCTGTTTCAACTTCTCTCTTCTCTTCCTGTGCGTCCTTTTGGTAGCTTTAGATCACTAGGAGCGAGCTAATAAACTTTACAGTGTTCTTCGTGAATATTCCGATATGTTCATCACTGCATTGGACAGGCCTATATATAGAGATCGAGGAATTGGCAGCTGGCGCGGTTGCTTGCTCGTTACGTGGGCAACTCGAATTAGGAATTAGGAATCTGTTTCCAAGCCAAGGACGACGCCGTCGTCAGTGGGAACTTCACACCGAAATTCAGAACTGCGTACCGAGTCGTCCTAGTAACTAAGCTTCTGAATTCTCAACGCAGCAGCTGAAATGCTGAATATTTCATGGTAGGATTGCATTGCATACCCGCCACCGCGTTGTTCGGCCACGGAACGCGTACGTATACCGAGAATTGAAGGGCGAGAACTTAGCAGGGATTCTTCAGTCAACAAAACGATTTGATTTTTGGCCAGTTGCATCGGTCTCACGGAACATATATAAATTAATGAGGGAATGAAGTGTGTTCTGAATGCGTCGCTGTCAGCGATATACCTCCTTTGCTTGGGTCTTTGTCTGACTTCGATCGGAGCTCCTGCGTGGCAACTTGCATGGCATGCATGGCGAGAGCATTTGGTCAACGTCGTGCAATGTATGTACTTTATTCGACAACTCGGCGTCGTGTGGTCAAAAATCTTGATTTCTTGCGAAGTACGACGTTGTCCTCTTCAGCTGTTGCTCGGTCAGAGCTCCAGTTTAAGATTTATCAAAGTCAAAGTCTGCGAAATTTTCCATGAACATGCATGCTATGAAACTGTGCACAATTTTCATAAATTTCCTTATACGTGGTAGCCCGGCCTGGTTTATATTAGGGGCCGGTACCGTTCCCCAGTTACCTCGCTACGATCTCCAGGAAAATAATTTTCAAATGATTTTTTAAGAGCACTTAAATAAATTTTTGATTTTTCAAACTTCTTTGTTTTTTCTTCGGACAATAAAAAAATAGGCGTGTGAAGGAAAGAAATATTTTACACGTCCTCAAAGAATATATTTTGCATGCGCTTGGGTCTCATACTTATGAAAAAAAGATTATATCACCTGTTACCTCGTAGAGATAACAGGTCACCTATTTTAAATCCGAGCCGTATGATCGCATGAATTGAACGGCTAATAAAATTTTGGGCACCGTAAAAACTTCTTATATTACCTTTTAGAAAAACCGCTAGAGATCGGTTTGTGAAAACCGATCAAGCGATTTTGGCTGTTGTTTTACCGATCGAGTTAACCAAGAGCTATTGTTTTTTTAGTTGTTTTCACTCGGTTTTGTCAATTAATGGAGAGGGACCAGTTAGTTTTACCTGTGACAAGATAAACCTGATCGAGAATTTTTTCCTAAAATAATATTTTTTAAAAAGAAAATTTCAAATTTAAAAATTGTAGAGCGATTTTGAAAAATTACAAAAGTAGGTACTAGTTCGTACTTAAAGTGCCGACTGAATGCCACATCAGCTCTAGTCGGCACTTCAAGTATCGACTGAATGCTGGCTTTCTGCCATACTCTGTCACATCAGTTCCAGTTGACACTTCGAGTACCGATTGATATATTTTCTGTAATTTTTTAAAATTACCGTACACATTTAAAATTTTCTTTTTTTAAAAAAATATTATTTTAAAAAATCCCTGATCGATGCTGGTGGTAGCACGAGATTATTGGTTATTACTTCGTTAGTTATTCTGCGCCGAGAACAAAAAATCTTGCTCGATCGGCTACATCATTTATTCCAACAACTTTTTGAAAATAAATTCAAATTTTGTTAGTGTGTCTTGCACACAGAATTTTAACATAAATAATATTTTTTGTGGTGAAATTACATCGGCTCGAAAATTTATAAAATCAGACATCTGTCGACCTACACGTGTCCACATGAAAAAAAATGTTTCATGTCGACATGAGTAAATACCCAGAGCAAATTGCAAAAAAGCAAGAGGATCAGAAGTAAAAAAAAACCTCTCTATGGACAAGTGTCGACATGTTTGCAATTTTTTTAAATATTAGTATTTATAAAAAATTCCTCGCACGCAAGTATTTCTACAATTCCACCGCAGGAGATTAAGTATATTTAATTGGACATTTTTCTCGTTTCCTAATGGATGCATGGTCGCGATCATAAATGGTGTTCGTCAATTCTGGCGTTGGAAAAAAACATGCATGATCGGATCTCTGAATTGAAGCCTGAACTTGCAGCACGAAAACTTGACCTACCTACCACTACCAGTCGCTGCTGGATCGCGACTGAAAACTGGTGAGACTTCCTTAATTTCACTTTCTGAAGTCGATCTTAAGAGATCACACATCTATCACTTAATTTCAACATTACGAGTGTCGCACGGTTAGTAGACTTTGGACCTAAGCATGCAGCTGGACTCGATCGGTCGGTGATTACGCAGCGAGTAAAGAGTATTTACTGAGTCAGGATTCAAGACTTTGCTCATCGATCGATCGGTAGGAAAGAAAAGTCACAGAGTTCAGTAGGAAAAATTAAGCTTGCGATTAACGTCTAGCGAGCATGTCCTTGTTATACATACTCGACAGTGATCATTCCAAAATTTACGGCCACTTTTATTTGGCAATATATACTTTAGTGAAATCTTCTCTTGATTTTGCATGGTCGACCGGGGTCATGATAGGCAATCTTGTTAGAGGTGGCTAATTAAATGTTTTGGTGATCAGATCGACCAGCACTAGCTGATACTTTGGAAGTAATTAATAAGTTGACTTCAGACTTCACTCTTCAGTACGTATGTAGTAGCTATATAGTACTCCGTATATGGTAGTACATGCATAAACATTTGGCAGGCCGGGTAGCAGCAATGCAAGTAGCAACCGAACGCTCGTGGAAGTCATCAACTTCACTTCAGGAAATGTCAACTCCCCTAGCAACACGCCCAACGTACAGCTAATGCACGTACATATTTCTTTCTCTTTTCTTCGTTTTTGACTGCCTAAGTGCTTAGCTCTTTCACCAAACCTGCTTAGTGCTTAGCTCAACGTACGTGAGATTCAAAGCCGCCCAGCTAGCTTACACTGAATTCGTTCTTTGCATCGTACGTAAGTGCATGCGTTAGCTTAGGGGCTTGCATTGGCTGCACCTTAGAGTTTCGAGTAACTACACCGAAGCTTCAGATCTTCTCTCACCAGGGTGGCCGAGAAAAAATGGCAGCAATGCCGCTACTGTTTTCCTAACCTCCAGTCCTCCACATGAAAAAAAACCTGCGCTTCCTGCGGCCGCCGATCGAGACGAAGACGACGGCCGTCAGTGACAGCGAGCGGGCCGCGCGCATGCGAATGGGCTGCACGTACGTGGGAATCCTGTTCCGAGCCCACTTCGCAAACTCCATGGGCCGGAAGTCGTCGGCCCATAAAATGCCAGCTATTTCGCGCGTACCGCAGGATGGGCCGTGAGCTCGTGACGGCGTCGGCCCATGCGGCCCACACTACAAAATGCGGCTGGCAAAGTTGGGCCTTTTGGAACGGATGATTAGTGGGCCCGTACTAGCAGGCTTTGTTCACCCTGTTAGAAAAAAAGTGGCAATGGAATACTACCATAACTCTACTCTTAAATGACATACGTTGACTTTTATATATTGACTATTTGTCTTATTTTTTTTCAAATATAAATTATTTTGTTATAATTTGTTTTATTATTGAATGTACTTTAAGTATAACTTATATGTTTTTTGCATATTTTTATAAATTTTTAAATAAGACAAATAGTCAAATATTATGAAAAAAGTCAATGGTCTCGTTTAAAAGTTAACAAATAGAGTAATTGGTAAAAAATAGTAGATTCCGTATAAAAGATTGTCTTGTACTTATGAATTTAGTATATAATATATATGACTTTGAACCTGTTATTTAATTTTATTAAAAAAAAATAGTTACAAAAATGAACATGAAAGAAATAAAAGATAAAAATGTACAATTTTTTAAAATAAGTTGTATTTAAGAAAGAGTTGAAAAAGAATAAACCTAATAATATAAAGAATTAGAGGGAGAAGCAGACACGAGAGGAAACATTGTGGACTTGTTCACTGTTATACTGTTATGTCCAGCCTGAAACTGGAGTGAGCATGAAGCCTATGTTCATACCCTTTCTTTTTTATTTCCACAAGAAATCAACAATTGGGCTGGGCTGCCTCAGGAATCAGTCGTACTCCGGTCTCTTCCGATCGTCGCGACGAGCTCGGCGTTGTCGGCTTGTCGCGTTGATCCGCTCAAACACCGCCGCCGAGGTAAATAAAGAAAGCCCAGTCATTCCCAAACGCGGCATTCGTTTTGTCGCTCGCCGAGGTAGGGAAAGACGGGCGACCCCGCGGCCACCGGCACAGCCCGGTCCACCGATCCCCAGGTGCCCATGCTGGCAGTGGCAGTGGCATCCACCACCAACCCTTCCACTGCTAGAAAATTCGCAGTCACACTCTACAGCAATGGCGTCATGGCGACCCGGTCGGCGCCCTCCCCGGTTTAAAAAGGCAGCTCACTGCCCATCACGCTTCTCTCATCTCTCATCAAGCTGTCAAGCAGCAGCTAAGCTCACCACCAGTCACCAAGAGAGAGGGAGAAGGAGCGGAGGAGGCAGCCGGCAAAGCTGCCTGCGACCGGCCGGACGTCGGCGAGAGTGGACAATGGCTTTGTTCGGGGTCGGAGGGGATGTTCGCGGCGCTGCAGCGCCGGCGCCGGCGCCCGCGACGCACCCCCGCTACGTGCCCAACAGGGGTCTCGTGCTCAAGCGCGTGCTGCGTTCGTTGTTCTGCTTCGGCCTTCCTGCCAAGACCCGGCCTTTGCCGCAGTGAGTCTCGCCGTCGCCGGCCGCTGAAAGCCCAAGCGTACGTGCCGGGGGCCCGTCCTGTTTACCAATGCTGCTTTGTTCCGCCAATGGAGATGGAGATTTTCCCTGGATCAGCATGCAGTTTTCGCTGCCTGTTTGGTTTGTGATTTGTGAATTGTATCCCTGAAGCCATTACTGCATTCCGAAGTCAGCTTCAGGTGCTCTGTTCTACTCCTGCTAAATGTAAAGGTAGAGGACGAAAAGAGGCAAGAGATGAGTTGTGCCTGTAAATGTTATCAAGAATTCAAGATTCACTGCTGCAGTGCTGCATCCATGAATACTCGTAGACTCGTAGCAGACATAATAAACACCAGAATATCAAAGAAATCATAATAATCAGCAATTGGCGTAGAACCAGTCAGCTACCAGAATTGTTTGTGTCATCTTCAAAACAAAAAAAGGAGTGCAACATGACAAAAATAAATGATGAGGAAAGTCAGCAGTCTAGGGGCCAGCTTTTAGACTTGGACCTTTTCATGTTACTTGTTTAGTTCTAGCTCTGTTGCAATGGTTGGTTGGTGGTCGGATCTGAAACCATCTTGGCTGCATGCAGTGGCTTAAACCAAATTGATTAGTATTTGTTACTGCAGCCCGAATTGCACAGCGTTGCATCGTCAAACAAGATTGATTGCTTCTGATTAACGCATCTGTTATAGGAACGTTGGTCTTTGGTCAGCTCGATTGCTTCCTGTCCTGTTCTTCTTGCTGTACACAGATCAAAGGGCCTTCCTCCGAAGCAGAATAATAGAATCACATTCCGTTTCCTTTATTCAGACAAGTGATTTTGATGGGTATGAATGATCTTAATACCAGGAGCTCAACATTAAGCATTAAACATCTGAATACATTCGTCGCAACCGTATGAACTATGGGACCTGAATGACTGAATTGTCATACTTGCTCACTGAATTTACACCTGTTACCAAGCAGGCAAGCACCCCTACGAAAGTTCATCGGAACTGGTGGAACTTGACAACCTGAACAGCTTGCCGTTGGATTTTTTTTCCTTCTGAAATCCAAATATCTGTTCAACGTATTCTCCGGCACTTGGGTAAGATCCATGTCATCTGTACTCAGCCGTTCAGAACGAAGAAAATTGGACATTGACATGAACACGGACATGGACGGGAACTGATTCTGCCTGCAAGACAAATGTCGCCTGCCGAGATTTTACGAGAGAAGCCCGAAGTCAAGATCAGGTTTTAAGATTTCAGACTGACCTTCTTGGCTTCTACACTTCTTTTCTTCTTCTTTCTTCTCCTAGTGGTTGGCCGGGTCAACAATTGTCCAGGATGCAGTTCACTTGATCAGATAATAGCTAATTCGGACTATTGAATTTAAATTGACTTATAAATAAAATCAAAACCGTATGGATCCTGGAGCAGCCATCAGCTGATCAGACTGGTTTTCCAGATTATTCGGCTCACTGACCCGTACATTCTGCATCGCCCTCGCACTCGCACATATGCCCCACGAAGACGAAGAAAAGGTGATGGATTGATGCCGTCGCGATCATGTGCATCAAGGCAGCGCCTTTAGCCGCAATTCAGAGGGGGGCGAGCTTTCCCATGGCCGCGGACGCGTACTTCCTTGCCTGTAACTTTCCCTCAATTGCCCACCTGCGGAAACCAGGCAGGCAGAGAAGTTCAGAAGCTTCCACCCCCCGAGACTCCACGTACTGTTCCGCACTTCCTGCTGCTCATCAGCTCGCTCGCACGAGTCAGGAGTCACACACTCACATCTCAGCTGTCGCCGTCTCGCGCCACTTCCCGCCATCTTCCCCCACCTTTCCTTGCTCCGGTGTGGAGTGGCGCCTCGCTCTGGCGAGTAGCGACTAGCGAGTAGTATAAAAGCAAAGAGGTTGGTATGGCTGTTTTCTCACGCTCCCAAATCTGTTATCAGTTCACCTTTCCTTATGCCGGGCGGCGGCAGTGCGTGTGCGGGCGGCGATGGTGGGGGCGGCGGCAGCAGGCAGAAGCCGCCGCCGCCGCCGGGAGTCCACCCTCGCTACGTCCCGAAGAGGGGTGAGGTGCTGAAGAAGATCGTCCGAGGAATACCTGGCCTCTTCGTCTTCGCCCCCCCGCTGGGCGGAGGCGGAGCGGTGAACGACGGCGGCGTCCGCGTGAGCCCGGCGCCGCCTCCGGGGGGCGATGGCGCGGAGCAGGGAAGTAGGTGGGGACTCATCCGACCATTAGATCAGTCCAACTTTTTATCTGGGCCGTTCGTTAGATAACGCCACGATGACGGCAACTGCAACTCCACCACTCTGTTTTCTCTCCTACATATTACAGGTTTGATATTTGTTCGTCGTATAACGCGCGCCAGATTTGATAATACCAAATGCCATAGATTCAAAAGAAAAATATTTGTTTCCACCCGAGGAATGTCACAATCTCATTCCATTGCAGCTTATATCAAAGATTGCATTATATACTTGTCTCTTTGTTTCTCTGCACATTAGTAGCTCATGGCATGGCTTCCAGGATTTTGGCCACGGCAGATCTGGTCTTAAGTTCAGAAACAACTTTTGACACTGGCTGGATGGTGAGGAAGAAAAATGATTGTTATAGGAACAAAAAATACTACACCAACATGGTGTGAAAAGAATGAAATTACAGTTTACATCAACATCTGCCCGAGCTAGAACGTACACATTACTGGGTCAGCGGCATGTAGTCACCGGGATGAGTTATTTTAACCTTACTGAATATCACTATATATATATCACTTGAGACTAAAAGCCATATGATAAATTTCACAACTTTATAGTCATTATTGTCCACAACTTAAAAGAACTGCAGAAGGTCAATATCCTGAAGCAAGGGCATGTCCCAAGGGAAACTTCTGTGTTTGACAAAATTAGGGAATAAATTGATGCAGCAATTGCCAGTGTATTCCCATCAAGCACTCACTCACCTGGTCAATCATTAAGCTGCTAATGCCATTAACAGAATCAGCTCCTTCATCTAGCTCCTGTAAGAATTTCCGGCTACCAAGATAACCCCAGGATTCACCGTTGAAAACAGCAAAAACAAGCTGCATCACGTTTGATATGATATGAGGAATAAGACATGTCAGTTTAGGAATCAATTACCATAAATCTTAAATAAATTAGATACTAATACTCTAATAGCCATATTAAACCTAGCACTCCATACATAGCTAAATGACACCGATAGAGAATTAGAGATGTCAAAGGATGCACATTCAAAATGAGTATCACAATTCACAAAGAAACACAAGTAGGTGGAGTTGACCTGCATCATACCTGCTCTAACAGAGGTAAAAATATCCGATGCAACAACATTCAAGCAACTATCAAATTATTTCTGGTAAGTAATAAGGTACCTGTTTCTTAAGATTGCTTAGATCATGAATGTGAGAAAGAGCATCAACAGCAGTGAGCAAGGCAATCAATCCCTGTGCATAATTTGATACTTATTTCATAATTAGAAAATGTAAAATGCAAATAGTAGGCTTACAAGTTAGTAGAAACTTACAGATATGGGAGAATCAGCACCAAGACTACGGTCCCGAAAGAAAGACGCAGAGTCTTGGGATGCAGTGACCATTATTATTGGCTTCTGATGATTTGAAGTTGAATTGCTGATTGGTGGTAATGAAGCCCATACACTGCCCTTCAAACATGAGAGTCAAAAGTTCATACAAAAACTAACTAACAGAAGACAGTAAAACTGAGTTGGCAAGGTAGCAATTACCACAAGGCAATGTTAGATGAGTCATTTGCAGAGGGTACCTCGTCAAAGATGCCTCCACCAGTAAGAAATTTCTGTCAAGCAATTGCATCATAATCCTGCTAGAACTGACTACCCTTTAACTTTCTTATACCTCTTTGGAAAAAGATCATGCCCTTCAAGAAGAACTTCTTGATGCATTTGTTGCCATATTGCTCTAAGCTGGCAGTGAAATTTATCCTGAATCCATGCTCTGATCTCAGGATAAAGAAAATTTGCATCAATATTCCACGCGTCTCTTAATGCTGACCGGCTATCTATTAACTTTGAACCACTCTTCATTCTGTTAAGAAGATCGCCAACTCTTCTCTGGCTCACTGGCCCTAGGAGAGCAGATGGTGACAGTGCCAGGAACTTTTGGACGACCTTAAGACATGGCAAGACATCTCCGTTAAGCAAGGCACACGCAAATACCTGCAACCGATTGGTGCCATCTTTTATAGGTAAACTATGCAATGGAAGCTCCCAATTGTGTCGAGAAAAGATTGGACTAACATAGCAGTAGACTTGGTCTTTTTGAGGGTCGTAATAAGGTTTTGGATCTTCCAATGGTGCAGAGAAGGTACAAAGAGAACTAGCATATTTCAAAAGCCATACTGGCTTTACACTGGTTACCCCATGCATGTATGATCTCTTTGTATGAAGTAGTTCTGAGTAAACTACAAAATCTGGGGCAATTTGGGCAACAGAAGATGACCGGTGGAGATAAATTGTATCATTGAGAGCACAAGATTGATAATGAACAGCCCGAACTTTTTGATCATCCTTTGATAATCTAGAAAAGGCACGGATCCTCTTTGCAACCCTATCAGCCCACCCAGCACATATGCCTTGTCTTAGAAGTTCCTCTTCGTTCAAATGCATTGGTTTTTTATCAGATTCATACCTCCAGGCCTCTTCAACATCCTCAGAACTCCCAAAATTCCAAGAAAATTCTTCACAAAATTTGCTATGGTGAAATATTAATCCAAGAAGTTGCTTCCTCAATTTTGACATCTCTTCCATGGTTTTGAGATGAAGCGAGTTGACTCGGCAGAATTCCACTGGGTTTTCTGACAACTCAAACAACTGCAAGGCACAGGAAATGGTTAAAGCATCACTGCTAGGGTTGGAAAATTTTGCCTGGGCCTCTCTAACCATTGCCTTGAGCTTCTTCTGCCTCTTTCTGTCCTGTTTATCCTTATTTTCTAAATCAGGATTATCGTCTTTTGGTTCACTAAATTCGTTCTGCATGAGAAAAGGATTCATAAAACTCAAAGCTGATGCAGCAGCAACTGCATAGCCCAATATGAAGTTGGATCTGGAAAAGCCTCGCTGATTCTTCAAAATTTTAATTATTGTCAGGAGAAAACGAGAATGCCGTGGGCTCATGGGGTATTGTGCCATAGCCTTCCCCATCGATGTAAGTCCTCCCTGGCTATCAAGTGCTTCCAATGCTTCTAGACACCGCTCAGCTTCAACCAAACTTTCCTTGTTAGGCGGAGTAGGAAAAGGAAAGTTTGCAACCTGAGTTATCATACATTGCATTAAAACAGAGCAAAAAGGGAATAAGTTAGAAAAGAACATAATCTAATAATGATGAGTAACTTGCAAACAAATCACCTTATTAATACCCATAAACTTGAGCATAAGCACAACACCATCGACTGGAATTTTCTTAATCTCAGGCTCAGAGAACTCAGGAAAGAGTTCATCTTTGCCATATGCTGCAGCTGAGTAAAGACGGTAACAGTGCCCAGGCCCTGTTCTTCCAGCTCTCCCAGAACGCTGGGACGCAGATGCCTTGCTTATCCACTGGATTTCATAACTTGCTGTCCCAGTAGCATGGTTGTAGTTCTTGACTTTTTGTTTCCCAGTATCAACTACATATTTTATGCCTGGAATTGTTAAAGAGGTTTCTGCAACATTTGTTGCAACAACAACTAATCTTTCACCATCAGGAATATCCTGAAACACTCGAAGCTGCTTTGAAGCTGGTAACATTGCATAAAGTGGTAACACATGAAGTTTACCTTGCGAAACAAACCTAGTTTCTGTACATTTACTGGCACAATGAAAAGGACTTGACTCTTCTAAAACTGTAGCATTGCTCGATATATCAACACTTTCCAGTCCTCCCGATACTCTTGATATAGCCTTAAATGACGCCTTCAATACAGACGAGCCATCAGCACCTTTCAAAAATGCTAATTCTGGTTCATCCTCTTCTTTGGTTTCATAAGCAGCAGAATCATCATCCTCACAGTCAGTATCAATCTCACTCTCTGTTTCAATATCAGAAGAATCTACATTTGGCCCAGCATTACTTTCATCTTCATCGAATGAGGAAAACATATCATCCTGGTTCTCAGACTCATTTCTATCAATATCATATGCTTCACTAATTTCCTTCTCGTCTGCTGCTGGGCTCGAGTCATTCTCATTTCCCTCAACCTTTTCAGGCTTCTTGTCAATTTGCTGCTTGGATGCTCTTTGCAGTTTCTTACATAAGTAATCGACTTCTCGTTGCCCAGTAACAAAGACAAGGATTCCACCTGGTGGAAGTTTCTTGTGGATCGACATAATCTTTTTATAAGCTTGCCCTAAATAATCATCGTGTGTCCTCTTTGAAAAGTGAACTGTTACCGGAAATTGGCGTACAGGTACTTTTATAGCTGGTGGGATCACATTGAACAATCTTCTGTTTGAAATAAAGTCCTTCAATTGCAAGGTAGCACTCATTAGGACCACTTTCAACTGACTGATAGTATTTTCTGGATCAATGCTCAGACCAGAGCGTATTTTTTCCTGTTGTTCTGTGTACAAGTTCTGCCAAGTACATAAAGATTAGTGATGATTATATTTTTCTTTCATTCAAATGAAAACAATGCAAAACATTTAGTATTTTAGTTTTAACCTTGCGAGTCTTTATAACTCTAGATAGCATCCCAATAAGTATATCTGTGTTCAAGCTCCTTTCATGTGCCTCATCCAAGATGATTACAGAATAGCGCTTCAGCAGAAAGTCACTCTGCAAAATATTAGTACACTGGATGGTGAGTACTGAGTAGTAGTCTGATTTATGTCTAACACAACTTCAAACTAAAAGGAAAATCAATGCATATACATTTTAGGACAATCAATCACATGTTGTACCATTTTTAAAAGTATACAGCTATGGAAGCTAACTGATTGAGTGGTTATAGAATATAGACATACATGGAAGGTGATTAATTGAGTGATCAAACTGAATGGCTGATAGGAATTGTGCTTCCCAGTGAAATAGACAAACTTGTAGCATTGACAACTATAACCTTGAATGGTTTCCCTTAGGTGCATTTTCTAATCATGTATTAACTGCTAACCCCATTTTTTCAGAAGTTTTCATGGTAACCATTAACCAATAAGCTGAGTGAAGAAAACTCTTGAATAATAGAAAAGACAAAAGTAACCAAGACAAGTAGATACACAACCTGGATCTCTCGCAGCAAAATACCATCTGTCATAAACTTGATTGAGCATTTACTTCCAATCATTTTATCATGCCTAACTTGAAAACCAACCTCCTTTCCTAGCTTAAGACCTAGCTCATAGGACACCCTCCTAGCTGTGGCAAGTACAGCAACACGTCGTGGTTGGGTGATACCAATCATCCCTTTTCTGTCAGCTCGATCACTTGTGCCAAAGCCAGCTTCATACAAGAACTGCATATAACAAGTAGCATAATGAGCAACGAGTAAGTTTGCAACTGTTTAACACAAGCAGACAGTACCCAAAGCACCCAATTTGAAATGTTTATGAAGCACCACGTCTACATGCACTCACCTGTGGGACCTGAGTAGTTTTACCACAGCCTGTTTCTCCACACAAAATTACCACAGAATTTTCATATATAGCTTCCATTATTTCCTGCTCCATCATTATTATTGGGAGATCCCTCCTTGTTTTCTCAACCTCATGTGGTCTTGACACAGGTACTACAATTGGAGGATTGAAGCACTCACATACGGTAGCTTCTTGTCCCAGCTCTTTATCCTAACAAAAGCAGAATTATGATATAATGAACTCTGAAATGAGTCAACAGCTTCTGATAGCAATACTACTAAAGGAATAGGTGGATCCAACATTTCTTTTTTATAAAAAGCATCCACAACTGATGAACAGGTGAAATAAACATAGTACAGCCGTAGACTACTCACCTGCAACTCTATCTCTTCACCAGAGCAACTTGGAATGCATGAATGAATCGTCTGATTTTCCAATATGTTAGGAACATCAACAACCCCTTCAAGTTTTGGTTCTCGATTGCTTAGCCCAACATCTATAACACATTCCATGTGTTTCATTGCATCGTTCTTTATGTCATCCTTACATTCTCTACCAGGATCCTCAATCTCCACTGAATTAACAAACTTCTGCAGGCACACTTCCTCTGTGGCCTCACTGTTTTCAGAAACTTTCTTCTGATAACCTTCTACCTTGAATTGCGAGAGTTCTTCAGGAACATCCAAACCAGCCTTGGAGAACTGCACAGCACGCCTTCGTTTTTCTTTCATAGTCTCAGCCTACAAGAGGACATAAGTCTATAAAAGAATTTTCTTGTACATTTACAAAGTAACAAATCCGAGAAATATGGCAGATCTATACTTGACCAATAGTCCCTGAAGCATGCAGTAGACAATATGCATCATCTGAAATCTTGTGCTTCCTGTCGTGCAGGACCACCATTCACCATTATACACGACCATCAGAAAATATGCATCACTGTGAACAGGATAAGTTGAGACTAACATACCGTAAAATCTCAATGCTTTTAGCTTGCAGTAGCTTCATTTGCTTTTCCTCCTAGAAAAAATAAGAAAAGCATTGGAATAAAACTGACCAATTATCAACAAAAGGAACACCAGGCAATGGAGCATACCTCCAATTTCTGCAGCTTTTTTAGCTTACTCTTGCTCATCTTCGGATCTTCCTTGATTTTCTTACCATCCTGACAATTCAAGTCAGATAAGTCACACATCACACCATAACAGTACTACAGCAGGTGCAAAAAGAAAAAAAATAGTACCTTGGCTTTCCCTTGAGCTTTGTTCTTCCTCTTGCACGGCAAAATCAGCGCGTTGCTGTCGTCGTCCATGCTCGAACTACAAACGGAACAAACTGAAAATCTCACAACGGATAGAGATAACATCCAATCTGAGAGAGCAATCTCGATGAATCATCAAACCTAGACACATAGAGCATCGATCTAGCAATCAAGCTTGATCCGAGCTAGGAGACCGGGATCTCACCTCATAGCTGTACCCACCGACGTCAGCAGGCAGCGTCCGCGAGGGAAGCCAAGCCGGCGGCGCTGGGGCGCGTGGAGATCAGACACCTCCACCCTCGAAGGCCGCCTCTCTGGAGAGCGCTGAAGCGCCGGGAGAGCGAAGCTGGTGTCCCGCCGGCGCCGCCGAGAGTGGTCCGCCGAGCCCGCCGCCTTCGGAGGTGGAAGCGAGGCGAGAGACGGCGGCGAGGGACCTATTAATCGTCACAATAGTAGGAGTCCGAGGGGAAATTTAATTATTTGCCACTCTTATCGTTGCCACCTCTTCAAATGCCACTCTTATCGTTGGTTTTAATTATTTGCCACTGTTATCACAGACATTCTAATTATTTGCCATTATGTACCTCTAACTTGCCATGTCACCTGCCAACACAGCATCCAGCGTGTTAAAAAAATGTGATTTTACCATTTTGCCCATGATTCAAAAAATCAAAACCTAACTCTGCCATCTCTCTCCTCTTCTCCCCACGGTGCGCCGCCGGCTCCAGATCCGCTCCTTTGCCGGCCTGCCACCGGCCCGCCGCCGGCTCCCTCCGCTCTCGCCGTCGTTGGCAGCGCCGAGCTCAGTTTTATGTTTTTGTAAAGTGATAAAACAAATAAAATATAGTTTTGCTCAAAAACTGTAGTTGC
Source organism: Zizania palustris (assembly GCA_019279435.1). Lineage (NCBI taxonomy): Eukaryota > Viridiplantae > Streptophyta > Magnoliopsida > Poales > Poaceae > Zizania > Zizania palustris. Next base: position 39,778,106 of record JAAALK010000283.1, on the reverse strand, counting down.
TCAGTTGGTTATTGCGTGAGTTTAGTACACAGGAGGTCTTCAATTCGATTCTCAACCAATGCATTAAATTTTTTTTGCCTCAAAACAAATTTTGATCACATTTTGGACACTCCCAGAACACAAATTGAAGGTATTTTGCTCCCAGAACATATTTTTTATGCCAATACAAGTTAAAACAATAGTATAAAATGTTAATTTTTCTTCAGTTTCAAACTTTTTTCTTCACATAATGCGTTACCAGATCTGGTCACAATGCGTGCTTGGCCGAGGCGGGCAGGAGCGCGGAGACCAACGCCCGCCGTGCTTGGCGATTCCCTCCCGGTCAATGCGTGGACGAACGGCGGCTGGGAGCGCAGCCCCGGGTCCGGGCGGTGTGACCGGTGCGAGCAAACCAGCGGCAACTGCAGCTTCAACCAGGACGGCTAGTTCTTGGGCTGAGGGAGCCGACGGAGGGAGCGGAGGGAGCCGGCGGCGGATGGCCGGCGGCGGGCCGGTGGCAGGCCGGCGGAGGAGTGGATCTGGAGCCGGCGGAGGGAGCACGATGTGGAGCCGGCGGCGCACCGTGGGGAGAAGAGGAGAGAGATGGCAGAGTTAGGTTTTGATTTTTTGAATCATGGGCAAAATGGTAAAATCACATTTTTTTGACACGCTGGATGCTGTGTTGGCAGGTGACATGGCAAGTTAGAGGTACATAATGGCAAATAATTAGAATGTATGTGATAACAGTGGCAAATAATTAAATCCAACGATAAGAATGATATTTGAAGAGGTGACAACGATAAAAGTGGCAAATAATTAAATTTTCCGAGTCCGAGAGCATATTAGGGCCGCATTGTACGGACAAACTATGGGCCTAGATGAACGGCCCATAAAAGCCCATGACATTTCGTCAATCCTCTGCTCCTCTTTTCATCTTCCGATTCCGACTTCCGGTTCCAGCCGTCGACGAAACTCGGAAGCACGCGACGACCACTGCCTCCTCCACCTCCGGATCGCCGCCGCCTGCGCCATGGCGGCCGGCCCCATGGCGTCCCTCATCGCGGCCTTCGCCTGCGTATTCCTAGCCTTCTTCCCTCCCGTCGCCTCCGGTGAGTTGGTTGGTCCTCTACTGACATCGCCCCATCAATTGCTTTGTTTGTTCTGTAGGGAAAAAAATATACTGAATCGATACGGCCGCGTGCTCCCTCGGATACATTCTGTTGTTGCGTGATGAGTTTATGGGGTGAACTTGTGTAGGGGTTAAGTCTCGGCGTGGCCTTGAGGTGAATTCGGCAGTGGACCGCTAAACCTAGTTAGTTCTAAAGCTTTTGGCAAACGCCTCTGTTGGTGTGCTGATAAGCCTCCAATTGTGCATTGGAGATTTTCACACGCGGCTTTGATTTTTCTAGCATCGCATTATAGGAAGTTTTGCTATTGCTAGATATGTATTATGATGTCTTAATTATCTGAGTGTTCGAGTTTGGTGTGAATTATATATCATGATGCCACTAACTGTCTTGATAGTTATAACTGGGACACGAACTTGAGAAATACCAATTTATGACTACCCTAACATTGGTGTACCATGACTAAAGGACCCTGTTGCCTTTCAATATGTCAGGAGATGCCACAACATTGGAGTCAGTTCCAGATCTTGTGAAGGCAATGTACGTAAATGTGGATAGCTTCCCTTGTGTGAGGTTGCTGAATCGTTCTGGTCAAATTGGTTGTTCTAGTGAGTCTCCACTTTACTCTTGTTCTGTAAGCTTAAATTAAGATGGATGCATGTTCTGTCATCATCAAAATCGAGCCAACTCTGCTTGTCTAGACTACCTGGTTATTGAGATATTTTTATGTAATCAGATCCTGGACAAGACAAGATTGTTGCACCGATAGTAAGAGCTGGAAACATAAATTATCAATTGTTTCAACCATTGGCTGTTCTTCTTCCTTTAGATCAGATGACAGATTTCTTTCTGAGGTATAGTTGCTCAGATTGTCTAAATCTCAACATTGATGTTACGTATGGCTGTCTTTCAAAGTTGTATTCCCCTTGAGGTGTTAAGAAATGAGAATATTTGGTAATATTGTGTGTTATTGTGCAGGGTATCGAATGAACCAGAGCTTTCCCATAAGGTGGCTGGCGTCCTAGTAGAGTCAAATGGTGTGGATAAGAATGTCCTAGGTCAGTGGATTTTGTTCTTTATTTGCAATCTATACTGTATTACTGTCGCAAATCCAAAAAATAATGTACTGTTTCTGGCTCTGTAGAGTTGTCTCCAGATAGAAAATTTCCACAACAGGCTTTTGCTCCATATTCAGATCTCAGCCATCATTGGAATCCCGCTGTAAGTTATGGGGTTGATTAAAATGGTACCACACCATCGGAAGACAAAATGTTACTTCCTGCTATTTGATTGATCCCATATGTTGAATATGACCCTGTTACCCTGACATTTTTTTGGTAGGGATCAGGTATTATGTGGAACAGATATGACTTTCCTGTGTTTCTTCTGTCAGAGGAGAGCACTCAGACTCTGCAAAAGGTAATCTTCCTGCTTTTATTTATTTATTATTTCTTCTTTATGAACTCCAGTTACACAATTCAATGACTAAAAGGAGATTAATAGATCATTATTATCAATAACAGCTTGCAGACAAGAATGAGAAGACTACCAATGGATATCTAGCAAATGTTGCTGAATTTGACCTCGTTATGCAGGTTTAGATTTTTTAATATGAAACTTTCTCCCTGTGTATAATGGAAGTATGTATTTTATCCAATGTATGTTTCTTCTAATTGACATGAACTTCAGACAACAAAAGCTGGAACACATGATTCAGAATCCTGCCTCAAAGAGCAGACATGTTTGCCCTTAGGAGGACAGAGGTGAGCACTTTTTTCTTTCACAGCCATTTTGCACTTACATTATGGATATATGTAAGTTCGAATATGCCTTGTGGTAATTGCTACCTTGCCAACTCAGTTTTACTGTCTTCTGTTAGTTAGTTTTTGTATGAACTTTTGACTCTCATGTTTGAAGGGCAGTGTATGGGCTTCATTACCACCAATCAGCAATTCAACTTCAAATCATCAGAAGCCAATAATAATGGTCACTGCATCCCAAGACTCTGCGTCTTTCTTTCGGGACCGTAGTCTTGGTGCTGATTCTCCCATATCTGTAAGTTTCTACTAACTTGTAAGCCTACTATTTGCATTTTACATTTTCTAATTATGAAATAAGTATCAAATTATGCACAGGGATTGATTGCCTTGCTCACTGCTGTTGATGCTCTTTCTCACATTCATGATCTAAGCAATCTTAAGAAACAGGTACCTTATTACTTACCAGAAATAATTTGATAGTTGCTTGAATGTTGTTGCATCGGATATTTTTACCTCTGTTAGAGCAGGTATGATGCAGGTCAACTCCACCTACTTGTGTTTCTTTGTGAATTGTGATACTCATTTTGAATGTGCATCCTTTGACATCTCTAATTCTCTATTGGTGTCATTTAGCTATGTATGGAGTGCTAGGTTTAATATGGCTATTAGAGTATTAGTATCTAATTTATTTAAGATTTATGGTAATTGATTCCTAAACTGACATGTCTTATTCCTCATATCATATCAAACGTGATGCAGCTTGTTTTTGCTGTTTTCAACGGTGAATCCTGGGGTTATCTTGGTAGCCGGAAATTCTTACAGGAGCTAGATGAAGGAGCTGATTCTGTTAATGGCATTAGCAGCTTAATGATTGACCAGGTGAGTGAGTGCTTGATGGGAAGACACTGGCAATTGCTGCATCAATTTATTCCCTAATTTTGTCAAACACAGAAGTTTCCCTTGGGACATGCCCTTGCTTCAGGATATTGACCTTCTGCAGTTCTTTTAAGTTGTGGACAATAATGACTATAAAGTTGTGAAATTTATCATATGGCTTTTAGTCTCAAGTGATACATATATCTGTCTTTACACAGTTCATATCCTAATTTATGTGATTTTAAGTAAGTGTGTCGGGCATGATTCAGGTACTGGAGATTGGTTCTGTTGGCAAGGCCATAAGTCAAGGATATCCATTATTTTATGCACATACTGCAGGGGTAAGGATTCTTTGATTCAAAACTGAGATGTTCAGAACCTAAATGGTTGTACATCACATAGCATATAATAGTGTAATGCAATTCTTCTATACAATCTGGTGATATTCCTGTGCTAATACACTACAAAAGCTATGCTGCCCAGGTTGGGCAGCCCAGCCTATTCATACAATTATATTTTAGATATTTTCATTATTTCTTCCACTTGATTGTGATGTATGCATATTCAAAGTGGGTTTTGTCAATTCCTGTCAGTGTGGTAGGTACTCCATTCTGTAAGGACATGTTGGTTAGACAAGATGGATAGACATTTAATTATATGGTAGGTGGAACCATGTTGGACGTCAATATGTTGACATTCAGAATATTGATGTTGGCCTACATTTTGTCAATTAATGTTGAGTGTGATGTGTGATTCTTTGGTGTTGCATTCAGATTTCAGAATATTCTTTGTCAAATATCTTGTTGAACATATTTTTTCATGAGTTCATAATGTAATATGAAGGTATTTTCTTGTGAAAGAGATGTATCAAAATATAGTTTTTTTTCATTTTTGATTACTGTACATGTACTAGTATCGGTGAAGTTGGATGCTAAAACATTGAATTATAGACATTATTCCATATTATCTATTATTTATCTTCTACTTTTACAGAATTCAGCAATTTCAAAGAAAATGGTAGATGCGCTCCAAAGTGCCAGCGAATCACTTGGTTCTGATAATGTTAAAGTAAAACCAGCAGCTTTGTCAAATCCTGGTGTTCCACCATCTTCATTAATGTCATTCATAGGAAAGGTAAAACAACTTGCTTTTACGAGATATTCATTATACATAGTCTGATTGTCATATCACATATGTCTGGTAGTGAATTCGATGCATAAGTCATTATTTTAGTAAATTGTCATATCACATATATCTTTGAATATTGAATGACATGTGTTTGCTATTGGTCCATCAACAATGTAGAATACATCAACTTCTGGACTTGTGTTGGAGGATTTTGATTCCCAATTTTCCAACAGATTTTATCACAGCTCTTTGGATGACCCTGGTATGTTGTCTGTGCACAAATCTGATGACTACTTTCATGAGTTCATCAAAACTCAGTCTTAAACTTGTAATGTGTCTTTTACAGCAAACATCAATTCTTCATCAATAGCTGCAGCTGCTGCTTTGATTGCCAGATCATTGTACATTCTTGCTAGTGCAGACTTGCCCATCGATCTCATCACACTGAACACTATTAAAGTGAATGTTTCATTGGTCGAAGAATTGATTGGATGTCTACTTAAATGTGATCCTGGTCTTTCTTGTGGCATGGTGAAGAGCTTCATTGCTCCAAGCAATTCCTGTCCAAGTCATTATGTTGGTGTTTTTCAGGATTTGCCTTCTGGCACACAGTTTCCTTCATATGCAGCTGATATCTCTCGGTTTATATGGAACTTCTTGGCTGACAGAACTTCTAGTTTATCAGGTAACAGTAGCTCTTGTACTGGAAAGTGCCATGATGAAGGTGAAGTATGTGTAGCGGCAGAAGTGGAGGGTGGAGGCAGATGTGTTGTATCTATGACTAGGTAATGTTTTTCTTCGACACGCTTCCCTTTTAGAACTTGGCAATTTTTTTCTATGGTGCACACTTCCTTTTTAGAATGGGAAATCAAATCATTGCTATATGGACTACGGTGCTTATTTGGGGTTACAGGCATTAGCAGTTTAGTTATGATTAACTGAACACTTACTAGTATGTGCTGGTGCATCTATAATACAGTTTGTTTTAATATCGAAATAAACAATTCTCATGACGCCAAGTATAACTTTAACTCCACTCTTTTGTGTTGATTTGCTAACTTGTAGTCGTGTACTGAATTTCGCTACCATCCTTATATTTTGGTGATAGGCTGATTTTGTACTGTTTATTTTCTACTTGGAGATTTACTGATTCTATAGTAACTTTCTTAACTACTTAGGTACGTCCCTGCATATTCAACGCGGCTGAAGTTTGAAGACAATTTATGGCATGTTCTTCCAGCAAACTCTTCAGACCCTTTGAGTGCTGCAGATCCTGTATGGACTGAAAGCTTCTGGAATACGATTGGCCTCAGGGTGTATGCAGTGCAAACTACAGCTTTTGATTGGTTTGTTCTTCTGATCGGAATGATTATTACTGCAGCATCCTACCTCGCAGTTATCGTTGGCAGATCATACATTTCAAAGATCATAAAGCGGGACTGAAGTATTATCCATTCCCTCCAATCTTTATGAGACCTGCGCTGTCAGATCCTACCAGCCAAGTCGATTGTGTAATGTGCTTTAGGAATTTTGAGCGTTCGAATAGCACTTATTATCTACTATGAATAAAGTTGGCAAATCTTAGCCCCAAGGTAGCACATGATGGAGACTTCCAGCCAGAAGGAGATTTTATCCTACCTGATGCATGACGCCGACTTACAGCTAATGATGTTCCTGGATCTGATTAATTCTGCATTTTTTGCTAGATAGATGGGTTGCTTCTCTGGGAGTGGGAGGATGTACTTATCTGGATGATATGTTGTGGATGAATACCGGTTCTGCACGTTTCATCTTTCTGTTTTACTTGTGCACGTCTCTCCGTGGAGAAACTTTGTTCAGTTCATGTTAAAATTCTACTGGGTATCACCTTGTTGGGATGAAAAGGTAGTGATTAAGTTGATTGTCACAAGTACACGGAAATGCAAAAACGGGTGCCATGTTAGCAATCATCTTAAACAACATGCACAATGTTTAATATGCTCCTCGATTATGGAAACCAGGTAGGACGAGATTAAAACCAAATTTTGCTAATCTTTTTCTTGCTTCGTGAGGACACTTGACCTTGATGTCCAGCTCTGTTGCTGTCAGGTATTTGCAGTCGAAACCAACCATGTTTTGCTTTAAAGATCCAATAAGGACATCATTTACCGCGTTTTGGTGTAACGAAGCAGTGGCATATATTTATCATCTGAAATCCCAGGTGGTCGAATGAGAAAGTAGCAAGTAACAGATCAGTGATTACTGTTTAAACTTTCCTTCTCTCTTTTCTATTGGCAAGCATCTTGTCAATTAAAACAATACTGATACACTTTTGGAATCATGTGCCCTGATTTTTGTGAGATGAGAATTGCATCCTCAGTATCAAATCAAACATGAGAAATAGGCTTTAGCTTCTTTGGTTCCTATGCTGCATTGGGCCTTTCATAGTCAATCACTTTACCCTCTTCACATACGCATTGCTATAGTGCCACTCTGCATTGTACCTGTGCTGCTGTGCAGTCGTCATTTTCACCAATCACTTGCAATGTTTGAATCTATCAACACTTTGGTTAATTGTTAGTGTGAATGATAGGTGTCCTTGGATGCTGAAAAGGTTATCAACGTAACCTCCTCGCTGTGCCCGGCTCAGGGCGAACCCTAATGGACCTACAAAGAGTCCTATCATTGGATGGCAGAATATATATTGAACTTATCAGTGATCGGCCTCTTGAGACAATGCTGAATGAGTTCAAGCAACTCAATAATGGAGGACAGCAAAGCTGCATGGCATGAGCTTATTGGTGCATTTTCTTCATCAAACTTATCATGCTGGAATGTTAATGGTACATGGTACTGTTAATTTTTACATTAGATTACCAAGAATTAGTTTACACATGTGTATGGGTCAACTTTTTATTTCTTAATTACCTCACCATTGTGCAGCCTACAAGAGTTTCTAGTATGTGAAGGAGTGTCTGCTATTAACACAATTATGAGTGATGGTAATTAACGTCAATTCCCTGAGTTTTTTTCTTTCTTTGGAGCATATTCAATTACTGTTACTAATAGCACTTGCAAACGTCATGCAGATATCAAGGATGATGAAAGAAGAATTTGCTGCTGGACAGTCACTCTCTGCTATTGGAGGGGTTGATATTGTCAATGATGCTGCTGAGTTACCTCTACAAGTTTGCCTCTTTTCCCCCAAGCTAAGCACCATTTTTGCTACACAGTATAACAACTAAGCTTTGCAAGAGAGCAAATAATCATATCAGCATGAGAGTTCATGAAACTTCTGTCCGAAAAGCGAAATATCTGATAATTTGATACTCAAAACAAGTGGTTGTTTGATTACACTGACTCTTACAACACTGCTAGGATGTAAAAAAACGGAACCTCGTGTTTTTTAGTGTAAAATCATGAAATCTTTGCAAATACTTTATCTTCAATATCATTTAAGATCTTTGTATCAAACACTATGTGAAGATAAAAAGAAGATGGAAGTCCTGAACTAAAGAGGTCCTAACAGCCATCGAGGCTCCGCTACTTCCGGAGTGTTCCAAAACGGAGGGTTCAATAAAGGCTTCGGCCCGAAAGAGATTCCCGAAGGGCCTTCACCCGAAGGGGCGCTGTCAGCAAGGATGGAATGATTGCCTTCTTTTTGTTGACTTAGATTTTTACCCTTTTAACCCTAAGTAGAATACTAAATAGTATCCACTAGGTCAGTTGTAATTAGAGGGTAAAAAAGTTTTTTCCTAATGTATCTTGCCTATAAACACCCCCTCCTCACCATGTAAGAGGTATCGAATATTCAGGTATTCAATACACACTTTGAACTGTCTTAAGCTATTATCCTATTCGGAGGCTTGGAATAGTCCACAACAAACACTTCGTTTGTTAATCTTTCGAGTTTACTAAAACCTGTTAGCGTAATCCTTTACGCCAACGCTTCCTGAAACATGCTAAGGGATACAATCAATGTTTGTTCTTGCAAACTTTCTTTTCTACATGTTAGTAAGTAGGAGTGGGGCAAAGGCATGTAAGCAGTGATTAAAGGCTGACACAGTACATGTTATTAGTGATAGTCATTATTGTTGTTATTAGTGATAGGAGTGGGGCAAAGTGTCACGTATAGTCGTACAGACAATCCTTCCAAGGGCCCAGCATTGCACGCCTGACCCTACTCTGTGTGAATGGCACAGATGGCATTGTGATGATTAATTCTTGTCACTTTGACCCTCTTTTACTCATTCCCACGGATTTTTTTATGTTGAAATAAGCTGTTGTCTTGATTAATGGTAGTAGAATTTAGAAATGATAAAATTGTTCAAAAATTTAGTATACGTTTAAATCTCCATTATAAAGGACCTGGAATCAGACATGACTGGATCGGTCAAGGAGACGGAGAGCATGGTGTCCAGCTGATGCGACTCTGATCTGAACCCGCACTTTAACCGGGATGATGTTCAAGTTCAACTTCAACCCAAGAACAGTAGAGACTTTTGCATCATCTCATTCAAATAAAGCACGCGAAATTGCTTCCAACCATCATGCTGGCCCCATGTCCTGTGCCTGTCGATGCCGTACCAAGTACCAAGAACGTTGGGTGCTCGAGGTTTTGGACCAGGTCAGGAGTTCACAGGTCGTTCTCCGGTCTCCACCACTTGATTTGTAGCAAATCTGTCGTGCTCGTAGTAATGTAATATGTGTGTCATGTGAACATAGTCCGGCGTCACTGAGCTTTAATTTGGGGTTTCTGGATGACTTGACCCTGCAAAGCCTCGAGACTTGAATTCTCTGAAGCGTGTGACTGACTGACTGAAGCATCAGCATCAGCAGCTTCTCGGATCCAATCCAGCCGTTTCAGATGTGAAATATAATGCTGCGATTTCTCTGTAACCAAACTAATCATACGATCAGTATCACTCTCTACCATGCTATAGCTTTTCGTCGAAAGAAAACAGTAGAGTTTCGGCTTCTAAAATTCACACCACGCTGAAGCTGAAGCGGAACATTTGAAGTTGGCTAGACACTGCTCCATCATTCTAGTTTATTTTTCTGGAACGCTCTTAGCAAAATTCATTCCTAAAAAAAATGTTTGGCTTAACTTTAGTTTTACAGGACAAAAAAAATTAGAGCTGAAACCTGTAAAACACGCACTTGGTCCGTGTGACAAGTGAGCATCAATCACACCCCAAATAAACCTATAAATCTGTACCTGCTGTCCATTATCCAATGGTATTCGATGTTGTAACACGAATTCAGTGATCCAATTATATGGTGTTGATTATGACGAGTGGTCTACCGTTTTTAGACTGACTTATTATAAATCATCAATCGAGTTCACATTAGGCCGAGATGGTTAATGGTTTCTTAAGGTAATGGTTGGAATAAATCAAGAAAAATTACCCCCCAAAAGGGACACAAACTAAAAAAACAAAAGCTTTTTACTGTCTTTAAAATAGATTAACGCTAAACGTGGTGTTACCTCGTCTTATATTTACCCTTTTACGGCGAAGACGCTTGGAAACGTAAGCCTCTTATCACTCATTCTATTCAGAAATCCGTGCTCTTTAACTTACAACTTTGATCATTATGATTGGAGAGAATTAAGAAGTGAAAACTAAGAAGCCAAAAGTTATAAGATTTAATAACTGATTTTAACTTAGAACTTCGATCATTATTTTTTACATTGCTTTTTTTACTGATTTTTGGAGAGAATTAAGAAGGAAAAATATACAATGCCGAAGCCGAAGGATAAGTCTAAATATATGTACCTCTTGACCTAAAAATTAGTTCACGAGATTTAGAACCGTTTGGATAGACTAAAACTAATTATTAGCTAGAACTAATTATTAGTTGGCTAATAATTAGTTCGCATATGTTTGGATACTTTCGATTAATACCTGAAAAAAGAGTAAATGACTCATATTAGCTCCCATTAGGTCATTTTTGTGGATTAATGGCTGTCATGTTTGGATCTCGTAAACTAATTGTCAGTAGCTAATTTTTAACCTTAGTTTATCCAAATAGTCCAACTAATTACTAAACTAATTGTTAGTTCATGAGCCAACTAATAGTTAGCCATTAGTCCATAAAAGTGAACTAACGAGAGTTTTTACTCTTTTTTCAAGTATTAGACCAAAATATTTAAAAAGATGTGAACTAAAACTAATAATTAGTTCGAGCTGACAATTAACAATTAGTTTTAATCGACTCAAACGACATTAATAAATGAATATTTTACTTTTGGCTAGCTCCACTTCTAATGAGAGCTGCACCGTCGGCAGCTAGCCCTCTGCTGACTTCCACGGCGCTGCTGCTTCCGGCCGCCACCACCACTCCGTTCACATACGCCCATTTCTCCCGGCATATTATACATATATAACTACTCGCTGGTGAAGTCGTGATTCAAACATCAAGAACCAACCCTGTTTCAAGTTTCAACTAAAAAATAGGAAACCATTCTTGCTTGATATATTAGAGATTGAAAGCTAGGTACATCTCTATCTTAGTTAGTTTCAACCCAAGAAACAGAAGAAAAAAGATCATGGATTATATATAATCTAGCCTCTGCCTAACACCAACATGCTCCTCAGTTTCCTGGACATGCAAGTATGCAACTGCAATGGTATGTCCGGTCGTAGTCAACTGTATAGGTAGCTAGCCGGCCAGAAAACCACCAAGAAAGCCATGGCTCTGCAATATATAGGGGAGAGGAACAGAGAGAGCTGAGCTGAGCTGAGCTGGGAGGAATTGAAGGTCATACATGGCCGCCGTGGCGGCCGCGGAGAGGGCGGTGAGGTGCCTGGGCCGCGGCTTCGACATGGCGAGCGATCTGAGGCTCAAGTACTGCAAGGGTGGCGCCGTCGCCAGCGCCGGCTGCCTGGTGGAGAGGAGCGGTGAGACGGCGCCGCTCACCGTGCCGGGAGTCGGCGTGGTGCGCGACGTGCCCGCCGACGTCAGGTGCGACAAGGGCGACCGCGTCCGGTTCAAGTCCGACGTGCTCGAGTTCAACAAGGTTAGCACTTTGCAGTTTTGGCGCCACGCCATGCACGATCATCTTCTCTCCTCACAAAATTTGCTTCAAGTTTTTACGTACGAACCAAAAATTGAGCAAAGCTAGAGAAAACGGTAGTGAAGTAAAATAGCTATGTGTTTTAAAATTAAAAGTGAAAGAACTCTGAACAAAATTAAAAGTAAAAGAACTCTGACCTCTGATATTCTGGTTATTGTCTGAACCTGACGAAAAGGTTTCTGCTATCTGGAAGTGTTCCGAAAGATTACTTAGATTTGCATAGCATTGTGAAATGGGAGAAACATTTGTTAGATTTTGTCTTCTACAACTATTTTGACGAAAGTTTATTTTCTGAAAGAAGGCAAAAGGATTGCCTGATATATTATGAGAGAATTTGTTATTTTGTTCGATAATATAATGCCGGTTTCATAATTGTTCAGCCAAGTTGCCAAGTTGGGAAAGCACCAAATTAACAAAAGAAAAAATATGGTTGTTCTTGGATGCTAACAGAGCTTTCGCTCATTAATATTTTGAGATGTTGACGAGACCATTGCGGTTCTACGTGTTCCTCACAAAATGAAATAATAATCATCAAACAAACGTATATCGTATACTAAAAAATTTAGAAATGTTTATATTTTGGAATGGATGGAAGCCGATAAAACCATCAGCTTTTCAGAAAATCTGAAAAAGATTCGGTGTTCTTGGGCGTGTGATCCTGTTCCATTTGACGTTACCATCTCATCTGATTTGTTTATATATTCAAGTCGAATTCGCCAGTAAAATAGTAACACTGGTCCTTATAAAAAAGGCCAGTAGTTGCAACTCCAACTGTGACCCTAGCTTGGTTGACTTTTTTCACCAAAGAGATCCATCGAATCTACACTGGTAAACTTGAGCTTGCCAAGATTCAGCCTCTCTGAATGATCAGTGTAATCAACTATGATCGAAGAAAATTGCTTAAAATAACAATTTCCACCAAACTTGACGCGTTCTTGCAGATGTCGGAGCTGTTCAACCAGAGGAACTCGGTGGAAGGGAAGATCCCATCGGGGCAGTTCAACGCGTCGTTCGACCTGGACAGCGGCTCGTGGGCGCAGGACGCACCCCGCACCAAGTGCCTCGCCATGGACGGCTACTTCATCCCACTCTTCGACCTCCGGCTCGACCGCCGGCCGCTCACCCTCGCCGGCCACGTCCTCGTCGACGTGCCGGCCTCCTGGGACCCCTCGACCATCGCAAGGTCCGTGACCGACCTCCCTGCTCCCTGCACGTACACGAGCATCGCAACCGCATGCATGAAAGCTACATACCTCCTGCACTTGCACTTGCACACCGCCACATTTAATTTCTGAATTCTGAGTGGCGTTGACTGACCGAGTGAGTGGTCATTTGGTCCCTGCTCCGAGTGCTGCATTGCGTGCCTGCATCTGCACGCTCATAGGATCACGCATGATTTTGATAGGCAGCAACGCAACATCCCTAGAAATGTTAGGTCCCAACCAAGCAGACAAAACTACTGGAGTGAGTGCACTGAACAAAACAAGTGGCACCTAGCCTGAAACTTCCAAACGGAAAACTTCTTGTCAGAAATATCCCAGTCTAGAAGCCTGTTCACAACAAGGCGGCCGTCAGAGTCGTGCACGACGGCGGCTGTCGTGCTGGAGCCACCATTGGAAGGAGCACGTAAAGCTGTCCCATGTGGATGGAGGTTGAAAATGCCGGATGCTTGTGGAAGGACGACGAAGACTTTCTCTCTGTCCCTTGATCCAGAAGGATTGGCAGCTCTGAAACTCTGCAGATTGCAAACAGGTAGAGAAATTTACTTGCAGTTGCTGGCCTTGGACCAGTTCAAGGTCTCGAGCGGTCGAGTCGGCGGTGGCTGCAGAAATCAGTTCGATCAGAAGTCCAAGTTTGCTGCTAAAAAAACTGGGTGCTGAAATGAAATCACTGGCCGAATCTACTGACTGAATCCACAGCAAGACAATGTGTTACCCGGAGAAAAGAACAGCTTAGTTTACTACCAAAATCAAGATAGCACCTCTCTTCAGATAATTGACATGCGCGCGAGTACATATTCTCTCTTTCTGTTTTGTCCGTCCGTCTTTGTGGAACCTAGAGCGAATGGTATGATTGTATGAACTCTGAACATGTCGTCATTGGACTAGTACATGCATGGTTTGTATTATGAGGAAGACACGTAGCTTTCGGAGAGTACTGAACTGATTGATACTGACCTGCCCATACAACGCAAAACCGACCTGATGGATGCAGCTTCATCGAGAAGTACGGGACGCATGTGATCGTAGGGCTCAGCATGGGCGGCCAGGACGTGGTGTACGTGAAGCAGGAGAAGTCGTCTCCTCTGTCGCCGTCGGAGATCAAGGAGCACCTGGACAGGCTCGGCGACCAGCTCTTCACCGGGACCTGCACCATGCCCCCTCTCCACTGCAGATCCAAAGAAAAATTCAAGGTTAACCACAATGCCAACCCATTACTCTAGTAATTTAATCAGTTCGCATTCTCAGGCTCTCGACAGAAGCTGAAGTTTTTTTGTGTGTGCTAAAAATTCAGTGTGACTGAATGTCTGAATGTCTGGTGATAGATTCCGGAGGCCTTCAATGTGTTCGATGCACAGGTAGCTCAGCAGAGGCTTCACGGGATCACCACTCTGGTGTCATGCAAGGAGGTAACTGCCACTGACTTCAATGTGCTAGACGCTCTGCTCTGCTTGTGACACAGTTGTTTACTCCGAATTTTGACGTGTGCAATGTGCAGGGTGTGACCGTGATATACTCCAAGAGGGGAGGGAACACGACGATGAGCAGCCACTCGGAGTGGCTCCTGACCGTGCCAGCGATGCCCGACGTGATCAACGTCAAGCTCGTGCCCATCACCTCCCTCATCAGGGGCGTGGCTGGAACAGGGTTCCTCTCCCACGCCATCAACCTCTATCTCAGATGTAAGCTAGAGCATGCAGCTACCTGATTAAGTACTATTGGTCAGTTCAGCCTGTGTGTGCTGATCGAGTGCGTGGCAAGTGGCGCATAATTAGCAACAGATTATTATTTTTTGAAAGAATTAGCAACAAATTAAGCGAGTGATTGGATTGTTACAGATAAGCCTCCTGTCGCTGACCTGAAGTACTTCCTGGATTTCCAGCATCACTCCGTGTGGGCTCCGGTGCTCGGCGAGCTGCCTCTCGGTCCTTGCTCCCACAGGCAAGGCTCCGGCCCGGCGTTGCATTTCAGCCTGCTTGGTTCCAAGCTCCATGTCAGCTCAAGTGAGGTCAGATTCAGAAACCGCCTCTCCCTGAACCACCTGATTAACTTATATTCTACAGGTTTTCATATAAAACTGATGAATTATTAAAGAAATAAAAAAATTAATTTATGAACCAATGATATATAAGAAGGTATAAATAAACTATTTTTAGACAAGAAATGCCCTTACCTATAGCGTTGTAAAAAAAGCAGGTGGTTGTTCCAAAACTGCCGGTGACTGGGATGAGGCTGCACCTGGAGGGCAAGAAAAACAACCGGTAAGATTTACAGGTTTACGTGCGCGAGCGTGGTGTTGATTGGCGTGAGGTGGTTTGTGACGCGAGTGGCTTTCCATGGGGTGTGCGTCAGGCTAGGAATCCACCTGCAGCACCTGTCGACGACACCGGCGTTCGTCGCCGTGAGGGGCGACAGACAGCTGGTGTGGCGTGGCACGGACACGGTCACCGACGACCGGTACTACGAGCCCGTGCAGTGGCGGATGCTGGCGCGCGTCTGCACCGCGCCGGTGAAGTACGACCCACGGTGGTGCGGCGACCGGCGGGCGGCCTTCATCATCGCCGGCGCGCAGCTCCACGTCAAGGCCCACGACGGCGCCAAGGTGCTGCACCTCAGGCTCCTCTACTCTGAGCTCCCCGGCTACGCCGTCGTGCAGTCTAAGTGGGCGCGCGGCACGGCGAGGCAGCTGTCGGGGAAGTCCAGCTTCCTGCCCATGCCCTTCTCGGGGTCCACCTCCGGTGGCGCCGAGAAGGGGAGGCAGGAGCAGTGCTCGCCGCCGGGCGTCAACATCAACTCCGGCGTGTTCGCCGGCGGGCCGCCGGTGCCCGTCGGCGCGCTGAAGCTGCTCAAATTCGTGGACACCTCGCAGGTGACCATGGGGCCGCAGGATAGCCCCGGGTACTGGCTCGTCACCGGCGCAAGGCTGGACGTCGACAAGGGGAAGATCTCACTGCATGTCAAGTTCTCACTGCTAGCGCCGGCTTCTTGACAATGACAAGGTTTATTAACCCATGAACGAGCTTGTACAGTTTTCAGATGTCAAATGCTGCTAACCACTCTAAGAACATCATTTCCTACAATTTTTTTGGAAATTTGTTTTGGTCTGGGCCCTGCAAATGTTCTTGTGATTTGTAAATGAATATACTAGGAACCAGATATATAATTTTATTAGTGCAACAAAAGGATTCAGACCTAAATCATGCACTAGTAGTCTAGTACACTATTTTTTAAAGTGAACTGCTTGTCATAGTCCGAAGTCCAAACAAGACTCGAAAATGGAGAGCCTAAACAACCATCCACTCCGTTGTCAGATTGGCGTTTACATTGGCAAATGGCGATTCATAGCAAAATATGACTGCCATCGAGAAAGAAACTTAACCTCCATTCTGATTCAGCTCGAGGTTGAAACAATTGGTGCTACACGAGGTAAACACAATGAACAAATTACAGCCCAACCAAGGGCAAATAGAGCGGAAATAGTAGCCTAATATAGTAGGACAACATATTCACAACCCTGACAAGCAAAAGCAAACACACTATCTAAATTACAGAGGGAGGAAGACACGGGGTCGTCCAGCCTATACAACCACAACGTGCACTGCCTTGACAAAATGGGAGCGTGCCGCAAGGTTAAACCTTACCGAAGGATTACCTTCACTACATTACAGCAAGTCGTGTCAGATGCAAGCCTACTCTTTCCCCAATCTAGGTATCGCAGGGTCATCTGTGCTATCTCAATCACAAAATTAATAAGAACAGAGGAACAAATACAGAGGGAAACCGAAACAGTGATCGGAAAAATTCATGCTGACTGATGTTAGAGGCGTGTTATTGAATGTTGCGAGTCAATCCACCCCTTGGTGCATTTCTGCTGCAAAAGAAGACAATTCAATGTGATTTAGGCAGGTATAAGTAAATAAGGGCACTGATATCAAGGAAATAATACAATGGAATTATAGCGCGGTGCCAAAAAAAAAAGAGTAAAATCCTAATTACTGCTATATCAGTGCGCTATCTAAGGCCTACAGTAACTACTATTGCTATTCAGAAAGTGGTAAATTGAATCCAAGGAAAAATAGTTTATGTGTCTAAGAGAAGAACTCTCAGTCAACTTAATGAGATTAAGCAGTATTATTACAGTGATTAAGCAGGACTTCGATGAATATATGTTAAGGGCAAATGAAGTATGGATCTCTAGAATTGAAATGAGTGACAAAATGGCATAGTTAAATTTTAGAAGACTTTCCAATACAGAGGTATATTCATTTTCAATATCCCCACAGCTGAAATATCAGCTTGTCAAAATATAAGGTATTAATAGATGTACCTTCCAGGAAGCGCCTGAGAAGCGGTTCCAGGTCCTTTCAAATTTCCAGGCCGCTTAGCCTTGTTTTCTTGTTCCTTCTCGAGACGTATAGCAGCAACTTCCTTCTCCATAGCAGCTACCTCTCGCCTCATCTTTTTAGCCTCCACTTCCATGGCCTTGGTTAATGTATCTACCTTTTTTGCTAACATCTGTAAACACAAGGCGGTTAGCAAAGGCATAGAAACACAGAATTTGTCCCCTTGAATGCCATAATAAGCAGCAACACCAGAGTCATACCTCAATTGCATCATCCTTGTCCTTTAGACTTTGGTCTTTCTCATGGCATGCCTTCCTCAATGAAACTACCTCCTTTTGCAGCATATCATAGAGCACACCAGACACCATGTCACTTGTATTACTGTCTGTGGTCTCATTACTTTTTTCTTCTGTGTTAACCTTCCAATCATCAGTTGTCTCACAGTCTCTAACAGCATCTGTAGATCTATTGAGTAAATGAGGTCCGTTTCCAAGAACTTTTCCGCGATCTAATGACCTGGTACCACCATCAAATGACCTTGATGTTCCTTTTGCATGCTTGATAACCAAGCTGCTACTAGTAGAAAGGGAGGATCTTGAATTGAAAGATGGAGATCTCCTTGCTAACATGCCATTCAGGGAGATTTTTGACATATTATCAGCTCCACCTAGCGATAGCCGACGGGAAGGTCCATTACTGATAGTCTTTCCTTCTGTAGGACGACTAGAACCACTAGGTGGCCCCCTCAATCCATCTTCTAGAACTTTTAGGCGCAACTGGTACTTTTCCTGAGTTCAAAAAGTGCACAATTAAGTAACCCTCGTCCATAAAAATTTAGCTTAAAATCAATGTCAGCCATTTCACCTTTAATTGAGCTTCAGATCGAGCTGTTCGCTCTGCAATAGCAAGTTTGTCACGAAGTTGCTGCATCTCACCCTGCAAAACCATTTCTCAAGGCATCAAACTTGAATATAGGACCAGATGTGTGACTTTGCATGGAAAACCACAGATGAGCTTCAAAAAACAAACCGAATTATATCATCTTACCTGCAGAAACCTGCGCTCTTCAAGCCACTGTTTAACAGGCATTACTTTGTCATTAGCATCTTTCCACTCATTTGCAACTACAACAGCAACCCTGTTTGCTGTAACTTTTGCCCGAGCAAGCTCACGGTCAAGAATTTTTCTTTCTTCCTAAGTGTGTCATGGTTAGAGAGTAGCATTGGTCAGCTTTTTGTGTACTTTATATAAATGTGATTATTTGCAGAAATGCAACAGTTGAAGGATACTAGGATAGTTTGTTACATTCATTTCTTGAACTTTCCGCTGGTAATCTCTGACAGCATTAGCAGCTGCACCACCAGCAAGAACAGCCTCTTCCAGCTCTCTTACAGTTTGACTAAGCTTTTCTACTTCAGCAACTTTTTGGCGGTGCAGCCTGTCCAAGATCTTATTTTCTTCCTGCAATCAGAAAAGATAATTAACTCAGCAGTTTTATTGGAGTGACCATGCAGTTGTTTCTTCCAGTAATCCTTTAAAGTGCTAGAACCATGTACCTGGCATATCTCAATTTGCTTCATCAACTCTTGGTTCTTGTTTTGCATGTCATCGACCATAGCAGCTTTTGCTAATGCAATTTGTACGGTCCTTTCTGCTTCTAGTAGTGCTGCCTCCTTTTGTTTTGTTAAACGATCTAAAGCTCTGTTGTCATCCTGAAGCTTTGCAATCTGAAAAAAAAAGCAGAATTATTACATACACAATTATAGTGAACATGTATACAGTATAAGTGTAACAAAATATGATAATATCAACACCAAACAACATGGCAGTAAAATGTTTCCATGCTAGTCAAGGGAGTGGCAAAGTATTACCTCTTGACGAGCAAGCTTTAGTTCAGCTTCAAGTGGAGCAAGAATGGCTTCAATAGGTGGCATATCATCATCTTTTTGGGCTGCGTGCACTCTTCTCAGAGTTGCTTCTGCAGCAAACTGAGCAGCCATAGCAGCCTTTTTCTCATCATTTGTTTTCTTGAGTTCTAGATTCTGCAAAAAGTTATCTATCAGATAGCAATCAGAAAGAAGGAAGCAGGAACAAGTTTAAAAAGTATTAAGGATATATACTTTGCTTTCAAGGAGAGATTCCGTCAGCTTGAGTTTCTCATCCAGCTTCTCTAATTCTGATGTGAGCTGTTGTCACAAGATAAAAAATAGAAATAGCATTAGCAGCAGAAACAAAACACTAAGTTCTTTATTTAGCTAACCTCAGCAAATCAAAATCTACTTTCATTTATTAGTATTGCCTAATCAGTAATCATACAAGTTGTGAAGAATCAGTTCTATTAACTTGAACAAATGCAATGCAACAAAGAGCACTAAGATGGCCAAGACATACCAAAAAAACATTTGGACACAGCAAGTTAGTGCCAACAAAGCAAAAAACATGGACCACCCCCTTTTAAGGAATGCCTTGCTTGATTAGCCCATTACCAAACATGATTTAAGACCAGGATATATCCAATTATTCAATTATCATAAAACATATGATAAGTGAGCCACAGAAAGGCAATTGGATGTAAAAACTATAAAGACAACTATCATAATAACAAGACCAAGATGAATGCCAGCAGACAAGATCTTTTACATTACAGAAGAACAAAGAAAGTGAAGGAAAATTACCTTGCTACCTCAAAAAAATGGTGATTATATTTCACTCTCAAATTAAGAGCAATATGGGCATCATCCTTGTGTATATCATTCTGAATTGAACTAGGTTCAATTACAAGTTTAGTTTCTTGCAAACCAAATAAGTAACATGGAAAACAAAATAAGATAACCATCCCCCTTCTGAAGTGATTCAACAACCATTGAAATCACCACTTGTGAGAAACATAGTTCCAGAGTGTGGGAAACAAAAATCTTTCTTGTAAAAATTGGGGAAATGGAAAATCCAGAATCAGGGAAGGTGAATCGTTTGGCTCAAGCTGTCTCCAACATGTCTGGAAAAGACAGGACATGGACTCCATATTCTTATTCACTAAGCTCTATGAACAACCAACCAGCCAACCAGGGTATGAAACCAAATAAGAAGCAATATGCTGCTATGGAGATATGGAACCATGGAGGTGCACATCTCAAGCTTGGCCAGAAAGAAAAAAAAAAGAGACTTCATGAGAGCCAAAAAAACTTACCTACATGAGAAAAATGTAGTAGCCTTGCTAAACCACGCATACTTCATACTTGTAGCAAAATGAATATTTACGCCAAACAAACTAGACCACAATAAAACATCGCACGGAGTAAGCTATAAACTATCTGAGTCCATGAACCTAATCAAACATTATCTATCGCAAAATACCACGGGATATCAGAAGTTCAGAATTTGCTCCTAACATTCCCGCCAAAACCACATCGATGTCTAGACCTGGAAGAGTAGTTTTTTCCCAAATCCATAAAATTTGTCCTCCAAAATCTGAACTTCTCATACACCGACACCACTCCAAGCTCCAGAACGAATTAACTGATGAGTGATGACATAAACATCAACAAAAGCTTCTACTAAAATCCGAAGCACATTAGGCCATTACCTCCTCGACGGCCTTCTCCCGCGCCCTTTCTGACAGCCTCAGCGCCTTAATCTCCGCATGCGCATCTCCTAGCTCCCTGTCCTTATCTAAATCCAAACAAAAACATCAAAGCATTGGCCCGTAAGATCCCCAGAAGGCAGTAAACAAAACGAAGCTACCAACCAGGAATAACTCACCCCTCACTTCGTTCTCCAGGCGGTTGAGCTCGACCTTGACGGGATCCGACCCATGCATCAGCGTGAGGAGCTCATCGGCATCCAGGCCCGGCTGCACCGGCCCGCGCCGGCGCGCCGAGCCCTTGAGCGCCGACGCATTCCCCTCCTCACCGTAGCCGTCGGCCATCTCAGATCTGAGCCCCGGCGCCGCAGCCCACCATCCAAATCACCAACGCGAGGCTCGCTCGAGAGCCCCCACCGCGCCCGCCGCGCCGGTGGGCCTTCCTTCGCAGGGAGCGAGGCCTCCGCAATGCCGGATCGGGAGGAACCAGTCCTCGCCTAACCGGCGCGCGTCGAGGCTCTCTCTAGTGGCTAGCTTCCCTCTCGCCTCTCGGGCGTGGGCTCTTCCGCTTCGCCGCTCGTGGCTGCTGATGTTGTCTTGCTCGAAATGCGTTCAAAAACCGGAGAGAGAGAGAGAGACGGGGAAGAGGGGGGCGTTTCGTTAAATATTTAAAGCGTCGGGTTTCGCGAGCGATTAGCATCGGAGCTAATTACGACGAGCTAATCATGGTGATTAGCTAAGGGTATATAGCTTTGGAGCTGTCTTTAAGCTGAACATTTTGCAAAAAAAAAATTTATTTCGCAGCAATAAATGATAAGAGAGATGCAAGTCATCTCTTAATGAAGAGACAACAAGAGCTCATCCTCCAATACATATTTAAAGATCTATAAGTTATGGTTACATACAAACATTAAATATTTTGTAGACAATTAAAGAGAGAGCTATTGTCTATGGGTTGTACTTATTGACTATTTAGTTGTCTGTGTTATAAATTTTAAGAATTTACAGACAATAACTGTTTGTACCGTTGTACATGCCCTTCCTCTCGATTGCGAGAGCTGGTTGCTAACTTTTTATGGTTTTTGTGATGGTTATAGGAAACTGTTTAATTAGCGTTTTGTGTCTAATCATGTGACATGATCATGTGATAGTGGCAGTTGATATGGACATTTGTGCTATGAACAAATTAAACATCAAGCATCAAAAGGGCCATTATATTGTTGGTGTGACATGTATTCACTGAAAAAATCATTTCGTTTTTGTAGCATCGCAAAGTTTTTTTATTCATTTTGTTGTATTTGGTTGCTACTATATCGCTCTCGATCATTTGTTGGTTGCTACTCGCTCCTAGGTCTCAGTGTTATTATTAGGGCGTATTATGGTTACTGTTTCTTGGTCGTAATAGACAATCAGATTGATGATGGTGCTTGGTCGTTGATACGGACGTTTGTGCTGTAAGCGAGCGTAATAAAGGCGTCACTGTTAGTCACTGGCTTGAATTGCACTTACCAAAAACGTACCCCATTTTTAAGACAAGAGAGAAAATTCCGTATATGTCAGTCAAAATTCGCCCGGTTTTCATATATACCACTGGAAATTTGCTATTTCCATATATGTCACTGCTTGAATTTTTCGTGTCCATATATGTTATTATCGTTAGTCAACGTTAGTTTTTTTTCAAAATGCTAAAATTGCCCTTAGCTCACTCAAAATCAACAATGATTTAAGCTTCATGACCAGCTATTACTTGCTCTAGCCGGTACACGCATACCAACCGCTCATTCAATCTAGCGCAACCGAGATCGGTTGGAAGTAAATCTTGCTATCTAACTTTATAAGTTGAGGGCAATTTTGACATTTTGAAAAAAAAAATAACGTTAACTAACGGTCAAAACTAACGGCAATGGCATATATGGACACAGAAAATTCAAGAAGTGGCATATATAGAAATAGTAAATTTTTAATGGCATATACTGGAATCGACAAACTTTTAGTGGCATATACAGAATTTTCTCTTTAAAAATACCCCATCCATCAAAAAAGTAATTTTATGTAAAAAAAGATATTTCTATCTCGTTACCTACTCTAGTTCACAAATCAGTAAATTCCATTACTTTAAAACCCTTATTACAAGTCGTTTTTTCTATCGTTTCATCACATTATTGTTCTTTTATTAATAGAACTTACATTATTTTTTCACTCCTACTATGCACTGATTTATATATCGAATATTATTGAGGAAAGAAAAAATAGGTTATAAGATGGACAGTACGTACAGCTAGCGCTACAGAGATAATAAATCGTGTGTTATCTTACTTAGCAGCAAAGTAACCATTCCACTACGTACGTACTCTGCGTTACCTCGGACGAAAAACGTCAAACCATTTCATTAGCAGCACAAGTTAATCTCAACACTTTGCTTCTGCAGCAGTTTGTTTATTTCTTTCGAGCGACGAGATTTCCCTTATGCAGACAAACAAAATGTTGGCATCACACGGTTACAGGTCACAGCTGCAAATGAGATAGAAAGCTCGGGCAGACGCTGTAGATTGGTGTGCAACGAAAGCAACAAGATCTACTATACACTACACATGTGCACTGTAGTAGTGTACGCTTTCTGCGCCTGTTGCTGTCTGCTTCGCCACGCGTTTATATATAAGGAGGTTGTCTGCTCCTCAAGGCACGTCTGCATGCATGTGTGGTTGCGCTGAGACATGCATGAGAGGAGAATAATTAGGTCAAACTCAGTGGTGCGTGCTGCGTTAATGATCTGTCCATTTAATTCATTGCAGCCTGATGAAGCATTATATTGATCGATATGATTCCCCATTGGAAAAGCTTTACGTCCCCAATAATAAATCCATCATGGCTAACGGATGATAATGGAATCATGCACTGTATTATTAGACATTTAGACCACATAATCAGGGTGGCAAAGATAGTTAGATTTCAAGCCAAGAGTAGTTGAGCTCTCCATGAATATTGCTAGCTTATATAGATAGTTTAATGGGAAGAATCTCAAGGCTAACATATAAACACCACCACTGAGTTATGGAAAACTGGTTGCACCTGGCCATGAACTGAACCAAGCACTGCACACAGTTAGTACTCGGTATATGGAGTTCACAAGTTGCAAGATAAAGAACACTGATTGATCATAGGATGCTGATGCCCGGCTTGGTCCACACTCCACTGTACAGCACTTTGGCACTCACGCATGGGTGCAAGACTGCGAGCTGCTAGCGCATGCACATACTTCGAAGCTCCATGACGATTACTGCACTTGAGACTGAGAGAACCCCAGAAACCTCCACTACTACCCAAGACGACGGAAAGGGCCACCACGAGCACGTGGGGAAAAGTGGCGCCTCGGTCAGCCGAATCCTTCGGCGATAACCCGTTAAAAAGCCGGGTACAATTAACTGACAGACACAGCAGCCGAGATGCGTCGTTCGTCCCTCCGGCCTCCGGGCTCCGGCCAGCTGCGTGCGGCGACGACGCGCGCACACCAAGTTGCGACAAAGGAGCATGGAGCGTCTCAAACTCTCCGTCTGTTTCGCCCAGCATGGCCACGCTAGGTCGCTAGCTGTAATAGTCCTACACCGAGTCACCGGCCGGCGTACGTCGCCCACCGTTCATGGCACGGCGGCGCCGCGCCGGTTTTCTTGCGGCCGCGCGCGCGGCCCCTGCCTCCGCGCGCCTGGGCGCCTGGCTCGCGTCGTCGTCGCCACCAGTGTTTAGTCGCATGTGCTGCCTGCTGGCTGCTGCTACGTACGTACGAGACGGCTCGTCTCTCCTAGTCCTATCCGGCTATATATCCGTGTGCACGGCGACGAAGCAAAAAAAAAACAAAATTATTAATCCGGTACACTTTAATATTTTAATTATAATTAGTAAGTATACAACTTATCTATTTTCCCATTGGCTAAGTTGTACATATATGGAAACGCTACTGCTGTACGGCAGCACAGGTACCTAGCGTTGTATCGATCTGGCTCTCGCCATAGATCTTGACTTCCTGTCTGCCATGGCACGTACTGCTATGCACAATGCACCCACTCATCCGTATGACCGTACAATTCTTTTAGCATACCAGTTCGATAAGTATTCTACGTATATCCTTAAATAGGTTTCGATTCTCAGGTTTTTAGCCAAATTATTTAGTAATACTTTTGACTATAAAATCATATTCAATCTTGTGTCGTCTGTTTGGATCGAGTTTGATAAAGGCTCGGAGGGGC
This sequence comes from Zizania palustris, assembly GCA_019279435.1. Classification (NCBI taxonomy): domain Eukaryota; kingdom Viridiplantae; phylum Streptophyta; class Magnoliopsida; order Poales; family Poaceae; genus Zizania; species Zizania palustris. The sequence goes on along the minus strand of JAAALK010000283.1, from coordinate 39,752,795 downwards.
CCTCTCTCGTCCGCGCGCGCGCAGTTTTTTCGCCGCGATGGCCGCGCGTAAGACCGCGGGGGATACGTTGTTCTTCGCTGGCGTACGACGACTTCGACCCCGCTGGCTAAGCTACCTCGCTGTGTGCTCACATGCAATGCGGCGACGCTCTGGCCACGGCACGTACGTTTGCTTCTTCTACCTGCAACCGCAACCGCAACCGCAACCGCAACCGCGAGCTTCTTGAGCAGACGGCGGCGTCGTAACTCGTAGGTACGCTGTTGCTAAGAGTAGGTGCGTGTCACTAAGGACCGCGCGCCATGCATGGCCATGGTGGGCACGCACGTCGTCGTTGTGTTACAGATGGCCGCACAAGCGCGCGTTCGATGCCATGCATGGTTGTAGAAACCAGGAGGGGCCAAAGAAAGGATCTCATTCTCGTGGACCGCGCGCAGCGGCGCGCGGTTGGTTAGCCGATGCCGATCCATCGAATGTATCAACGCATCCTGAAATAACCTGCATCGACGACCTGTTTTTGGGTGTGCTAAATCTTTCTTTAGTTTGCTTTGTTTACACAGCCATTGACAAGTTTCAGCTAGCGATCCCTACAAAAGGGATTTGCCTTTTCTTTTCGCCGATCTGGGATTATCGATTCCGACCTAGGACACACACACACAAAAGACGAAGGAAATTAAAAGATTTTCTCGTCGCTTCACGTTACAGCCTACAACTGAACAGAAAGAAGGTCGTCAAAACAGAATCTGACTGCTCTATGCAGGATGCATGCAGTGGACCCTGTAAAGATCGATCAGTGGCTCATCAGTGCTATGGTTGGTACTGCAGCTCGGAGAGGATCCGAGGTGGTAAAAGCTCGGGTCACATCATATATAACAAGAGTACCGGCTAATGATCATTCTCGTAGCTAAACTGCTAAAGCCAGCTAGCTAGCCAAATCGGTCCCCAAAGTGATGAGATCGATGCTGTTCTTCAAGTGCTCGAAAGACCCTTTTCCGTTCGACAGATGTTGCGTCTCGTCGATTCACCATTTCAAGCTCGATCGAACTGCTGTGAAATGGGTACGTTGTTCATGCACGCTAGCTAGTACAGTCACTACGGGAACACTAGGGTTTGCCGAGTGCCTAGGGCACTCGGTGAAGCCCACAATACACTCGGCAAAAGCTTCGCCGAGTGACACACTCGGCGAACCCCACTCGGCACTAGCCTTATCGGCGACGTGGGGGTTCGCCGAGTGCAATATAGACTTCGCCGAGTGCCACGTATAGCACTCGGCAAACGTAGCCGGTTGACGGCCGGGGTGACCGTTAACGGGGCTTCGCCGAGTGCCCCACGTAGCACTCGGCGAAGGGGGTGTGCCGAGTGCCACGAGGGGCACTCGGCGAAGGGGGCTCGGGGGGGGGGGGGGTGCACGTGGCACGTGAGTGTTTGCCGAGTGCACGTGGCCAACAACTGTATGCGGCAGCCGGCATATCATATAGATTGAACCCATCTGTTGCTATAGCAATTCGTACATTACGTGGCTCTAAAGCTTTCTCGGGATGTAGCTGATCAAATTTTTTCCACGCTTCTCCATCTGATGGATGACCTAGCTTGTCTGGGTTGTAACGAATCTCATTTTTATGCCATGTCATCTGTTTAGCAGATTCCTCGGTCATGTACAGCCGTTGGATCCTCGGTACAAAGGGAAGGTACCGAAGGATCTTCACGGGAATTGAGAGTTGTTTCTTCGCACCATCATCGGAGTCTACCTCCAGATACATAGAGGATTTGCATTTCACGCAGCAGGTTGCGTCTGCGTATTGTTTTCTGAATAAAATGCATCCGTTGGGACAAGCATGTATTTGCTCATAAGGCATCTTAAGTGCACGGAGGACTTTCTTAGACTCGTACATGCTCTTCGGAAGATTGTGACCTTCTGGAAGAAGGCTACCAACAACCGTCAGCATAACATCGAAGCATATTAATCATTCATGTTCAAGCAAAATAAAATTGTAATATTATTTACAAGGAAGGGATGTTGAAAGCAAACAAAACATGTGACGTTGTATTAGACAATAAAAAACATGTACAAAGCATATTAATCATTCATGTTCAAGCAAAATATTAATTCTAGATTCTAAGGTTACCGATAGGGTTTGATGCGAGATGAGGACGATGAAGCCGAGAAGATGACGGTGACGCCGGTAAGAGAGCGCTAGCCAAATTAGATCTATCTAAAAATCATTAAAAAATTAGTTATAAGATAAAGTAATTAAAAAATGTGAGAAGCTAAACTAAACAACATAAAATTATAAAATATCAAATGTTATACATGCATTTACTATTTTGTATTTACTATTTGAAAAAAAGGGATATACGTGTATACCTAGCTAGGCAAGGGGGTAGGGAGGCGGAGGCGGAGCCGGTGCCGGGGCCGGTGGCCGGGGGCGGCGGAGCCGGTGGCCGAGGGCGGCGGGGCCGGCGAGGTTGGCCGGCGGCCGGGGGCGGCGCGGGGGGCACAGGCCGGGCGGGGGGGGGGGGCAGCGGCCGGGGGCGGCGGGGCCGGCGGCCGGCGGCCGGGGGCGGAGAGGCGGCCGGCGGCGGGGAGGCGGTCGGCGGCGAGGTGCAGGGAGCGGGGGGCGGCCGCCGATGGGGGAGTAGGCGGCGGGGTGCGGGGAGCGGGGGGACAGGCGGCGGGGTGCTGCGGGAGCGGGGGAGGCAGATCTGGGCGCACTGTGCGCCCAGATCTGCGGGGCTTTTTTTAGCCTATCCCGAAGGTTCGCCGAGTGCCAAATTGGGAGGCACTCGGCGAATTTTTTTTTAAAAAAAATGTTTACCGAGTGCCACCAGTAAACCACTCGGCAAAACATTTTTTTTAAAATAAACCATTTCTTTGACGAGTGCCAGGGATAATTGCACTCGGCAAAGATTTTTTTAATTTTTTTTAAAAAAATATAAAATAGGAAAAAGACAGTAAAAAATCCCATAATTTGGCATTATATAATATACACTTATGTTTACTCCTACAAATTTTCTTAGATCAAATAAACAAATTTAATGCACTTTTAGTTTAAAATTGGGATCTTTTACTTAAAATCCTATAAACAACTTTTTTAACCAAAAATAGCAAACTAACTCAAAAAGGCCAATTTTTGACATGGTATGAGATAAATTGAGTTTTAGTAGTACAAAAAGTTTTAAGTTCAAACAAATATTTGAATACCGATTTGCTTCTAAACCTAACTCATTTTATCCCTAAACTCCTAAACCTTCTCGAAGGTTGTCCAATTTCTAAAGGTCATACTTGAAAACTTTGTCGAAACATTATGAATTTTTTACCATATTATATATGTATGATATAATGACACTATGTCAAGTGTCATATTTTTTAGGCATCAATTATATTTTCTATAATTAAAAAATCATTAACCTGCATATTGCCGGTCGAGTGTCGTAAATTAGATTTTAAATATTTAGTTATATTTAGTTTTAAAAGATTAAAAATGTAATCATGAACACAAATATGATTTTCCATAATTTTTGAGTCATTATTTCATGTACATTTAGTTGAAATTTGACCCACTTTGAAGTAAATCCTTGAAACATGATTAATTTATTAAAAATAGCAAACCCACTCAGAAAAATATGAAACTTTTCCATGGCCTAACATAGGTTGCATTATGAGTTTAAAAAAAAATCAAGTTCAAAACATGTTTAAAATGCGATGTAGGCTTAAATTGTGATCTCACGTGAAATAATGGCAACTAGATATTATTTGTCGAGTGTTTTTATTCGTGGCACTCGGCAAAGGATAGAATTTGCCGAGTGTCTGTTAGTGGCACTCGACAAAATTGATTTTTAACCCTGCCGTCATAACGGCATCAGTAAAAAAATGAGCGGGGCGATTTTTCAGGTGCTTTGCCGAGTGCCTATGGCGTGACACTCGGCAAACCCTAGTCTTTGCCGAGTGCCCGATGAAATGCACTCGGCAAAATGTGTGGCACTCGGCAAATAAACTCTTTCCGGTAGTGAGTGTTTGTTGCTTGATCGTCAACGGTACGTTAGGTGCGCGTCAACGGTGTTGACCTGGACCAAACTTTAGGAGATCGAGTATCATCTCCTTTTGTTCCGTTTAGTATGGATCGGTATAGTATGATCTTTCAAAAGGAGTATGGATTAATGCTAGCTCCTTTTGCTCGACCAGCAATGCTCTCGCTAGTTTGGTAATTATATGAATTTAAATCTAGGAAGATAACGTTGAAGGATGGAGCTCGTTTCATTCATTAAAAAACCCAACTTATTTCAATTCCCTTTGCATTAGATTGCATTGGCGCCCCAGGAAGTTGTGACAACATAGCCACACATGCACAAGAAGTCCAAGCCAAGAGGACACAGATGCATGGCATCACAATGCACAGAACCACCAGTCATTAGCGTCAGCACAAACCACATGCCTCCTCCTAATCCAAAATCTGGATACGGGGGGCCCCAAGCCGAGGATAAACTACGCAACAGATGATGCATATATCTAGGTGAGCTCGAAAAGAGAAGAACCAACGATGGAGACACCACACATGGCATGCTAGCTTGTGCTTGTTGGAACGCCCATGCATGACGCTGGATGCGCATATATATGATAATAATGTATTACTTACATATGTTATTACCAACCAACATGGATTGTTTTCTGAAGCTTTGTTTGGCCACTTATTAAAGACAGAAAATTAATAGAATTGATGTCTACGATAGTTATTTAAGAGCTTGTTTCACTACCGGAAACGCTCCGTTTGCCGAGTGCCCGTGGCTTTGCCGAGTGCATTCCCTCGGGCACTCGGCAAACTCTAGTTTGCCGAGTGTACCATAATATACACTCGGCAAACCTTGTATAAATATATAGTTTGTGAGAATTTGAGGAAGATGATATTTTCTATCTTTTGTATCCTAGTCTGTTATTAGATTTTACGATAGTTGATTCTCACAAATGAATTGAGAATTTATACCAGTTATTTCAGATTCATATTATAGGATTATTAGCTGCAGCCGTTTGGACAGAAACAAGCTAGCATACTCGGCGTGTTTGGTTGAGCTGTAGATTCTAAAAAAATTTATTGTGAGTTGTGAGCTGTAAAAAAGCTGAGAAGCTGTTTGGTTGGGATAGTTACAGATTTATATTTTGGTAGTTCATGATGTTTAGTTACATTATTAATGTGTAATTTTACATGTAAATCATTCAAATCATGAAATTTTGTAATGTTTATATTAAAATTATATATTTTCAAATTACACTAAAATGATGTATTTTACCAAAATTTTACTTTTTCAAATTTTACATGAACTGATATGTTTTAATAGCATGATAGGTAATATTCATACAAAGTTGAATTGAGAAGTTGTGAAATATGGGTTATATTAGCTTTCAAATTTGTACTACGAGAATCTACAGATTCTAGAAAAGCTAATAAGTGACCAAAAGAGTTGTTTCGTTCAGATTTCAGCTTCCGAGCCAGGCAGCTGGTTCAAAAATATGAACCAAACAGGCCTTTAGTGTTCGGATGAATTTATATAATGCTAAAAATTGATAAATATTTTTTTGAAAGAAACGAGAGATCTACTGATAATTGATAAATAATTTTAAAGTGAGATTTGATTATATATATAATCATTTAAAAGAATAGAAAGAGCGACCAAACTTATGCCGAAAAACATAAACTAAAACGAAGGCACTTCGCCATAAAAATAAAAGGCACCGGCTAGTGGCCTGCAGCCAACTCCATATGATGGGGGGAGGAAAGAAAGCCCCACTTTGTTCAGGCCACTAGCAGCTAAAAATCATGTGAACTTGTGCTTGTGCTTGTGCCCGGTCCCTACTCGATCTCACCTAAGTTACTAGACAGTTGTAACACATGCACACCGCCCATAATCATCCTGCTACAAAACACTACGAAATCCAGACACACACTTGAAGCTTTGCCACCGTAATCAGAATTCAGAACTCACAAAGTGGCAGAAAAGTACGGGCGATGGCTTTAGAAAAAAGTTCAGTTGTAATAAAATGTGGCCATATGGGTATAACCAGAGATTTCTGCACAACTTCAGATTCCGTGACCGACCTACAGGCTACAGGCTACAGGCTACAGGCTACAGGCTACAGGCTACAGCTACAGCTACAACAAGCAGTACATAATCTAGTGAGACAGTGGGCATAGTTACCGGCAAGGCAAGATCACCACAATGGCTTGTAGTTGTTGGTACGCGCGGCCGGTCTGTCAGCGCTGCATCAGTTTGGGCCCTCTGCCCTCTGCGACTGCGATGTGGTAAATGTCGGCGGTCAATAGTCAAAGCCTGATGAGCTTTCAAGCCTGCAACCATCCACCATCCACATGCACAGTTTACCTGACAATCTTTAACTTTGCTTCAGCCTCTCAGCGCGCATGCGTCGAGCGACACGTTCGCAAGCTCTTTTTTTTTTATGATCTGTATAAAGACCGTCGAAATTTATTTCTAAAGTTGTTTATTGATTTTTTAAATTAGATTTACTCGTTTGAATATTTAATAGTTGAGACCAATATAATGCGAGGGCTCTCTCCGGCGGGCAGCAGAGGCAGGCCCCATCATATCGCAGCAGTTTTCCATGGAAACCCAGAGCTGAGCTAGCTTGCGACTGCACGCCGTCGCCGACGCCGATCGAGGAATCCTATGCTGGTTGGCGACGGCACGTCAAGATAGATAGACACTTGTCAGTTGTCAGTGACCGTGTCGAGTTGGTGAGGCACCAGAAAGGCAGAGGAGTGAAGGATGGGTGCATGCAGCATGCTTGCTTGTTGGATAGAGGATGATAGCGCCAGGCGTTGCATGCGTTCACGGCCGGCACCGTGCACGTAGCGTGAAACCACCGCGCTCGATCGGTCGCTTGTAGCTTAGGTAGTCAGCTGGCAGCCCTGTGCAGCTGTGCTGTTGCGTTGCGACCAGTGGCGGAGCGAGCCGGCCAGCGAGGAGGCGTGCCTGCGCGCGCGATCTGACCCGAACGATCAACCAGTACTTCAAGCAAAGTCACCGTCGCCAATTAATTAATGTTTAAAACACACCACACCGCGGACAAGGCTTCATACCCAAGCGAACCCCTTGATCCGGCCAGCTCAATCCACTATGAGCCGACACGTATTTAGGTTTTAACTCGTTCTATGCAACTGCATAGCTAGACCAAAAATGTAGGGGCTAAGTTCAAAGGATTAAGGGTTCAATACACTTTTATTATAATTAGTTAATTTTTGTTCAATATTTATTCTTTGATTCATGAAGTTCTATTATTGTGAAAACTAGCTCCATTCGTGTTTATATTGATTCTAAGAAATAAGATTCTAAAAAGTAATAAGCAATAAAACATGCAATAAGTAGGGATACACGGTGCAGGGCGACACCGACCGCAGTAATGCAGGACGGTAGGACACGGCCGATGTCTGCCGCAGCCCGCAGGTGGCGTGGCCATGTGGGGCCTAGTCAGAACGGGCAGAGTGGCATGTTGAGATTTTAATTGAGATAAAAATTAAAATAAAATTATAAATACATGAATAACCGGTTATTATAGATCACTTGACGATTCTATCCATGCGTATATGCTATTATAGGAGAAAGTTATGTATATATACAGGCAATGCAGTTTATGAAAAAGTTTAAAAGTATATATAAAAAATAGAGAAAACCATGTAGGTAAATAAAAAGACAAGGAAATTGAAAAAAAAAGACAACATATGTGAGATTTTACCGCATTCTAACATAAAAATTTATATTAATAATTAATTTTTATTATTATCTATATATAAAAAAGTGGAATAGGAGAAGCTGGATGTTAGCAGGGGGCGCGCGCCCCCTTATTTCCGCCACTGGTTCTATGAATCACACCGAACCGAACATACAAGTATTCTAACTAGCCAAACAAGCTGTGACCTTAGTTTTTAGCTTGGAGTGAGTCTAACTGAGCTGTGTAGTTTCCACTTTTCCAGCCTATATATCGTGCGACGCGACGCGCGCGTGCGTGCACCAGTGCGCGCGCGCCGCGCCTGCGCTATGCCGCCGGGCGGGCCGGCGGTGCAGTGGGACACTGTAGCGGCATCGTGTGTCAAATCGGTCATCGGCTGCTGGCGTGGTGCGATCTGAGATGGCGTCGCATGCATGATGCATGCAGCTGCGTGCGTGCTAGCTTCGATGTACCGAACGGGCGACGTGTCGCTCTCGGCTCTAGTTGCGCCGTCGGGCTGGCGTGTCGTCTTGCGCTTAAAGATGGCTATATATGGGGTGCGGCTTAACCAGGCCTATGCTGGTGTACGGTCCATGTCCTTGGAGAAAACCCTAATAACATTTCAAAGAACTCGTCTAGGTAGGATCTAGCTTGGGTTTACTCTTCTCCTGTCCCCCTTTCGGGATCTTCACGGTGGTGATGGTTCTAAATTAAATGGGAGAAGATGTGTGGGCCGTGGGCTGCCTCAAATGCAAGGCGTTGGGCTCGTGCAGAGGTTGAAGGATCAAACCTAACGCCATGAAGGTGACCAATTAATCAAGGATGATAAGTAGAGCAGTGACCAATGACACTGCTTTTCTTGACGTACATACCACTTGACTTCAACCAGAAACATGTACCCTGCAGGAGCAGGCTGGTTCTTTGTTCGCCATTAATCCTATACGATCATATCAGCCGCTCAAGTTCTCAACCAGTACCCAGATGATGACGCTGCATCTCTGACTCTTGATACGTTGGCACCTGCAACAGATGAAAACTGTTGCTAGAACAAGTACATAGAGATATCATACCACTAGTTATACATAGAAATTTGATTACGGTGTATGTATATATACTGTATAAACTGCAGTCCTACTTACCATTGGTAAGTAACAAGGTACGCACGTATAGCTACTGTGAACACGAAACGAGTACGTACCGGACCAATCAGTGAGCTCGGACGGAAGAATTGTGAACACCCGTCCGGCCCTGTACGTACACGTACGGTACGTACGATTCATGAGTACATCAAGTAGCAGGCCTGTGTTTTCCTGTGTGAAGTTGCTTCCGAATATACTGTATATTGATTAGGATTTATGAATATATAAGATGGAAAGTACAGATGCTACAACAGTCGTCGAACGATAAATCATCTAGCTTTTTGGTTGTACAGTAATATAGTCTCTTGACAATAAATAATCTTTAGAAAATAAGAACAAATCAACCCAAAGCAAGCGACAGCAAACCGACCTATCGCGAGAGCAATTAGTCTAAGCTAGGTTCAGTTCAGTTTACTGCTAATGTGTTGTGCTAAGTTGTGCTTGTTTTTAATCTCTCGTGAAAATTTAAAACCTATAATTATTATAATATATTATATAACTGTCTATTACTATTTGTAACACGAATTGAAATAAAAAACTGTTTACTTAACGATGAAATATATACGCACCAAATGAGATTACAATAATCCATCCTAATTCCAAACTGAGTCTAAACACATCCCGGTGATTACCTGTCTGCACGTTCCAAGTCCATAAACAATTAATCCGGTGGCCGTCTGCCCAGTCACACGATCAATTAACACTAACTAATAAACTTTGACCGGCTGTACGTTCTATGAGATTCTTGCATGAGCGCTAGCTGTGGCCATTTCAGCTAGCTTCAATTCGTAGCGGTGTCTGTTCCAAAACCATGAGCTGAGAAGGGGAAAAAAACTAGTACGATCTGGTGATGCTTCGTGCTGCTACGTTGTAACAACGTGTGGCATCGCGTTGCCACGAGCCACGAGAGACGACCCAGGCCAGCCGCGGGAACGAACCATAAGTTAACTCGCAGGGCAGGGTTGACCATGCGTGCTACCACCAACTCTCGCGGCATAAACGTTGCTGGGCCCACACTGTCAGCGTCCGCACATCAGCACCTTTTTATTTTAAAGCATGCAGCGCTAGCGGCACAAAGCCTCGATCGCCTTGACTATCTACTCGCCTCCGGCCGCTTCTCCCGTCATCTCTCCCGTCCCCATGGATCCACCGGGGAAGGCGGCGTCGACAACCGTGGGGGCGCAGCCGCAGCTGCAGTGGTCGCCGGGAAAGGGGACGACGCTGCTCGACGTGTACGAGGTGGAGTGGATCACGCGGGAGCTGGAGAGGCTGCTCGCGAAGACGACGGAGAGCGGATGCGGCGGCGGCGGCGCCGGCCGGGAACGGAAGGGGAAGAAGGCGGTGTTCCTCGACCCGAAGCCGTCGACCTGTAGGAAGGGAGGCTTCCTGACCGAGCTCGTGGGTAGGCACGCCGTCACGATATGCGGCGACACCGTCGCTGCCGCGGGCGCCGCCGTGGCGAGCGCCCGTCCGCGGCGAGGCCGAGGCAGCTTCCGGGAGGTGGAGAAGGTCTAGAATCCCGAGGTGTTCAAGTGTGAATTACTACATACTCCATATGTCTACATCTACATGACTACATGACTACATCATACAGTGGATGCAGGTCGATCTAAGCTAATATGTTGTTTGATTTTGCCAGGGCACCGACTTGCTAATTCTACGGTTAATTCAGAAGTAATTCGTGTGTATATGTGTTTCGCGTTTCTACTAGAATCCTGTACGTACGGTGATCTTTTTGACCCGAAATGTAACTATGGATGTGAAAATACTGTTCGAGCTTTCATCTGCTTAACATTGATCTGCAAACTTTTTTCTGAAGCAATGCCATTTCTACAGCTTATCTGCGGATGTGTGCAAATTGATCGTTGCATGCAGCTAAGTACTTTTATGTGTTATTATGCGGTGGGTGCGGAGGCCACGCTGCAGATTAATTTGCAAGAAACGCGGATTAATTTGCAGAACTTTGCGTAGGCCGTTTGAAAGCGATGATAAATTGAAACCATATCGTATTGTAATCTGGATTGATAACGTGCAAATCAGCTGTTTACAGTAGAGCCCCACGGTTTCGCGTACTCCTCTGGTACACAAAAACAAAGCCGTTTTAGATATGATTTTACGTATCAAGAGAAATTAATTTGTGCGTACTTTCTATATTTGCCCCTACTAAATATAGCGTAGGAGCAAACATAGTATGAAAAACAAGAAAGAAGTATTGAGGGATATAGTTGTTCAAAATACATAATAAAATATAATTTGTTTTTACGTATCGGAGTAAAGTGTTTTTTATGGCAAAGGCATCAAATACAGGCCCATGAATACGAATTGGGCCCGATGTTTGGGCTGCAGGGATATATATGGGCTCTATTGAGGCGAAAGAAAAATAATATCAAAATGGAAATCAAAACGGATTGGCCCAAAATGGAACCGATGCGCATCGACGGGCGAAAGAGGGGCAGACGGCTGGTGGGCGGTGGCGTCGGCGAGACGGCGAAGCAGTAGAGCGAGACAACTGAAGGACGCGCACGGAAGCGATCTCCCGAAATGGAGGCGGCCGCCACGTCGCCGTCGCCGGAGCAGCCGCTGCTCCGGCCCTCGCCGGCCCGCACCGGCTCGGGCTCCGGGAGCATGACGCCGGCGGCGGCGGCCTCGCCTGCGGCGAGGCCGAGCCGCCTCGCGGCGCTCATCGGGCGCGCGGCGGGGCGGCGCGGGCCGTCGATGCTGGTGCGCGAGACGGCGGCGCTGCAGCTGGAGAGGAGGCGCGCGGACTGGGCCCACTCCCGCCCCGTCGTCGCGCTCGACATCGCGTGGAACGTCGCCTTCGCCGCCGCCGCCGTGGCCGTGCTCGTGGCCTCCACAGAGGAGAGCCCCGTCACGCCGCTCCGCCTTTGGCTTGTCGGGTACGCCCTGCAGTGCATCGTGCATGTTGGCCTCGTGTGCTCTGGCTCCCGCCGCCGCCCAGCCCACGCTCATAGCTCCGACGTCGAGTCGTCAGACGGTGACGCCTCGGGTGCTGGGACTGAAAGCTCAGACAGCGACGAGGAGGGTGAGAGTATGGAAGAGAGGAGCAGGTAACACAATAATAAGGGAAACCCCAAATTCCGGCTACGCTGTGTGGTGGAACTTGGATTAGGGTTCGTCCTACTATTTTTTTTGTCCCTGCTACTATTGGGTCTGACTAACTAACTTAACTATATTGATGATTTTGGTTACTTATGCAGCTTTGCGAAGCGTTGTGAGTCGGTAAACACGATGGTGTCATTCCTGTGGTGGATAATTGGGTTCTACTGGGTGGTGTCTGGTGGGGATGTGCTTGAGCACGATGCTCCAAGGCTGTATTGGTACTGTGGCCCTAGGCCTGCACCCTCATTGATCACATTATGAGCGTAAATTCAAGTGCTTTCTGTAATAATACCATAGTTGGAATTTGCAATATCCAAATTACAGTAAATCCTGCGACCTTGATACCTTGAATAAATGCACTGAGGTACTCATTTGATTAAGGTGTCATACTTGTGTACACTAGCAATCATAAGTTTTGAGCTGTGAATTGTGATGCATATTCTCTATGTAATGACATAAGGATGCTAACTTTTCTAATCCAAATGAGAAATGTTGCATGCACTTGATTCATATGTCTCTGCTACTAATTGATTGGAGCTATTCTATCTGTTATGCCTAACAGAGTTACCTGCTTTGGACTTTTTGCGCAGGTTAAGTGTTGTTTTTCTAGCTTTTGATGTCTTCTTCGCGTTGTTTTGCGTTGCTATGGCCTGCTTCATTGGGATCGCATTGTGCTGCTGCTTGCCTTGTGTCATTGCAATTCTGTATGCACTCGCTGGCCAGGTAAATAAGATCAATTCTTCACTTGAGAAATTTGCTAGTTGTTTACAATGATACCACCTAACTTGTTGCTATGTAATATGCATTGCTCACTTCCTTTTCTGCTAAATGCGTAGGAGGGTGCATCAGATACAGATATTGGTTTTCTTCCAAGATATAAATATTCTGATCCCAGTGAGGATGGACAAAAAGTAACTGACGAAGGAGTTATGATCCCTGTCCTTAATAATAGTGGAACATCAACCAGTGAACGTATTCTCCTTCGAGAGGATGCTGTAAGAATTTTTCTTTTCTTCCTACTTTCTCTACTTTGAGTTTCTTGTTTCCACATAAATTGTTTTTTAGAGTATTCCATAAGAATTGAGCAATGAGCATAGTGTGCATAGAGTTCTCGGCACTGATCCTCTACATGCAGTCATGCAGAGATAATTGCCATAGATATTAATGCATTTAGCCCATAAATAATATTGTCTGCTTGAATTGCTTTGCCCATAACCCAGAAATGAATGTTGGCTTGTTGGTAATGGTGAGGAGTTTTGAGACAATCTATTCTTGCTAGTTGTCTATTCCATGCAATGCTGAAAGCTTCATTGCCTCTTTGTTCTGTCAGGAATGCTGTATCTGCCTCTCATCATACGAAGATGGAGTGGAGCTATCTGCCCTCCCCTGCAACCATCACTTCCATTGGACATGTATTACCAAATGGCTACGTATGCATGCAACCTGTCCACTTTGCAAGTACAACATTCTTAAAGGCAGTGAAAGTGCGTGACCCGACTTACACTGACATAACTTTCATACCCATACTTGACCAGTTGTAGAGCAAGCAGCAAGTGAAGTTTTGTGATTCCGAAACTGTCCGTAAGCTGATGATAAAGAGTTTTTTTTCCTTCTAAGTTAATTGGTTGTGTGCCTTCCTCTTTAGGATGTGGTGACAGCCTTTGCATGAATGAAACTTACCTGTCTTGCTAATGTGTTGTAAAAATATTTTCGAGTTGCTCTGTTTTCTGTACAGTAAGGGGTTTAAAATTGATGAAAGTCCACCACTCTTTACAAAATTATCTGGTGGAAGCTGCTAGTGGTTTTCAATGTGGATAATGGTCAGTGGAGACCATCCTTATAGATTGATGGGTAAAATTGTGCATGAAACCACACATGTTCAATCATTTGGGTTCAATTTGGTAGATTGATTTCTTTGTTCATGTGGGATTAAATGTTCACAAGGCCACTCAAATAGCCGCTGGCAGTTGATCAGTATCTGCTTTCCAGCATGCACTTGCCTACTTTCTTGTGATGATGACTTTCGTGGAATCTGGCAGCTGCAATTGGATCTTTGAAAACCCCATGAATCACCCATAAATAAATTCAAGCTAAGGCTGAAATACAACACGTTTTGCAATCTTGATTTAATGAAAAACGAACCTTATATACATCTATCAACCAGGTGTTCAGTAACACATATACAGGTGCATGTAACATATCGGCAAAACAACCTGAAGGCAGAAACTAAGCGATTGTATATTTGGTACCTAATCTTTTCTACCATTACCCTATTTTTGGGTATGAGATGCTTCCTTTTTCCTTGAAAAATCTCAAAACAATAATACAAGTTAGTGATGAACAATTACTAATCCTTAGTTTACAGGAAACACAATATCTGCATCTAAGACGTTTATCCGCAGGGAAGACAAATGTATTCCCACATATTCTAAACTCCGGTGTAAAATGAGTCATTTTGTCTTCAGATTAAGTAGTCGTCCCCATACACCTTTGAAAATGCATCAAGCACGTACGAATTCCTTTCTTCGATCATTGCACAAACATTCTTAGCATCCTGCTGACGCCTGCACCTGACATACATATGAACAAGTATAGTTTGTATTACCACATTCATTTCAGAACCTATCTTGATGAGATGAGCGTGTATCTGCCTTCCATAGTGCAAAAGTCCTTGGTACCGGCAAAGGCTTAGAAGCCCTGCCAAAGTGTATTGGTCAGGCCTAACGCATGCCAGCTCCACTTGGCGGTAAATGTTTATCGTTGCAACTGGCTGTCCATCCCCTGCATAACCTGAAAGGAGGGCATTCCAAGATACAAGGTTCCTCTCATTCATCCGAAGAAATAGTAACCGAGCAACCTCAATGCAGCCACACTTTGCATACATGTCAATAAGCTCAGTTTCCAAGACTACATTCATCTTGTCTATGGTTTTAATGGCGTGTCCATGAATTTGCCTTCCATACTCTTTATACCTTCGACTGCCACAGATCTTAAGAAGGTTGGCAAAGGTATGCTGATTATATTTTGTGTTCGCACGCTCCATTTGCCGGAATATCTCAAGTGCTAAGTCAACCTGGCCATTCTCAACATACCCAGACAAGAGTGCATCCCATGATACATAATTCCTCTCATCAATCCTGTCAAATATCAAGCGTGCAAGTTTCATATTGCTGCATTTACCATACATGTCTACAAGCGCGCTGCCCTGGATGACATCAGTATCCAACATTCTTCTAACCAAATAACCATGGAATGCACGACCCCTACCAATGTCAGCCAAACGGGCACACGCTGTGACTCCACTGCCAAGGGTGAAGCGGTCAACAGTGAAACCGGACTCTTGCATCTGAACAATCATGCCGAGTGCCTCTTCACCGAGAGCAAGACGGGCATAACTTGAGATTATTGTGTTCCAACTCACTTGATCCCTGTCGATCATCTTCTCGAAAACCATACTGCAACTGTCAATGTCACCACACTTCCCGTACATGTCAATGAGACAGTTCCACACATTGGCGTTCCTTTCGAAGCCAAGGACAATTGCTAACGCATGCAACTGCTTCCCATGTACCAGGAGTCCCAATGCACTGCATGCCTGGATCGCCATTACAAGAACAGAAACACTTGGAAGCACACCAGCACGCTGCATTGCTGAGATAGCATCCCATGCTTCTTCCCACAGAGAAGAACGGACATAGCCGCCAATAAGCACACTCCAAGAAACTATATTGGCGTCTGTGATCTCGTCGAACGCCTTCCTCGCACCATCCATCAATCCAAAATCAATATACGCGTCGACCAATGCGGTGCCCACGACGACATGCTGGCACAAGGCGCACTTGATGACCAAGGCATGCACGGCTCGGAGCAACCTGCCATCCTGCAGGCTGGCGCAAGCCCCTAGCACGCTCGGGAGCAGGAACTTGCTTACGGGGCCGTTGCCCCTCTGCATTCGGCAGAAGAGCTCGACGACCTCGGCGTGCCTGCCGGCATGAGCCAGCGCCACGATCGCCGCGCTCGCGCTCTTCCCGGGCAGGACACGCTGTCCTGCGCCCTCGCCGCACGCCTGGGACATTTCGTCGAGCAGGGTACCCGCCATGGAAATCGTCGCTACGCTCCTCTCGGGCATTCCACCGAACAGGGTAGGCGGGTTCACCGGCCTCGTTGGAGTGTGCGGCACGATGAGTTCCTTCTGCAGGGTAGCCGCGGAGGCGGCGGCGGCGACGCACCGGAGGAAGTGGCGGCGCCGGCGGCGGCAGCGGCGGAGGCCCCATTGGAGGTGGGTTGGTTGGGGAGTAGAGCTTGGGGGAGGGAGAGGAAGCGGCTGTGGATAAGGGTGCAGGAGGCGGCAAGAATCCATCCGTTTGGTGGCCGGGCTCGAAGCGGAAGCTATACTAGGCTACAAATACAAATACAAATTTAATATTTCTGAAATCAAACTTAATTTTGGAAAATATTAAATCTGAATACTATATGGTATTTAGTTGAAATATGAAATGTTATTTTAGACTAAAAATAAAAAATTATAATCACTTTTATTATCATTTAAACTCCAGTAAAAACTGTAACCACAAGTCGAGAAGAACTTCATGGATACAGTTCTAAATCAGGTATTCATGGATAAAATGTTTATGGATCGAGCAATCCGCGAGATGGTTTGGTGGAGGGAGATCGAGATAAGGGGTAAGGCCTCCGTAACCTCTTGTTTAGCCGAGCGATCACCGACGCAAAAGTCATTATCGTGACCTAATCCCACATCCATTTAAGCCCAATCACACTCTGTTCTTGATTCCTGCATGAATTCAACCAAGCCCGGCCCCGGTGAAGTCCTGACATTCTCGAACAGCTGAAAGTCTCAGCCGTCACAAACTACGGCGACAAGTCCGATCCAGCGATGAGCCGATAACGATCTGCAAACTATGCATGCATTGAAGCCTTCAGAAGTCGAGCAGTTCACACTGGGATCTGACTTCAGAATCGCAAACTACCGACGACCTCAAGATCGTCTCGACGAAAAGGAAAACACTGTTACAAGCGTAGTTGGGCACTAGCTACGAGCAAGCTCAAGCTGTCCATCATCCACTCTAGTCTTCGATCAAATTAGTCCAATGCCGTAGCTTTCGGCTGCGTGGAAGATGCGTACCGGATCACTGCACGAGATGGCGACGCCGGCGACGAATCATGCATGAACTGGTAGTGGTAGGTTCGCTGGTTCAGTGAAAGCGATCGGAATCTACGTATATGTGAAGCTAATGCTTGCGTTACTCTCTGGATCTTGGTTTCTTTCTCCCTGCAATGAAAACCACACCACGAAAAAAACAATTAAAAAGGAACGTCACAGAGTGTCAGCGAGTTGACATTAGATGGGGCATTTATATCAGTAACAACACCTTGCTTATTGGGCGTCGTTAATGTCATACGGGAAGTTGTATTTATTCAGGTCAACTGAGAAAATCTTAAGTTTTTGCCAGTTAATTATAATATTCTAGAGGATTAGTCCACTCCACGCTAATCTAGAACATGATACGATCCACACAAATGATATTTTATCACTTTTAAGTAGTGACTTTATAGTTTTATCATCCAAACCTATATTCATTGATATAGATAATCCTACAGTTAGTCAATTTTTTTCAAAGTAAATTTGGTCGTTGACCGCAAAGTATAAATAAGATTAGAAAAAAACATTTTTCCTGGTGATTACTTTGACGAGGATTATGGTAAGACACAACATTATAGCTGGCTTTCGTTTGTGTGAAATTGCTGTGTTTTCAATCCTTTTTCCAGACATTCTGCTGGCATGAAGGCGTTGCTGTTTATAACTATAGTTTAGTGCATATATTTCAGAATCTTTTGGTTTTATTTGCTAAAGTCAAATCTCGGAAATATTTTTGTGTCCTAATTAACCATTTAGTGATCTAGTACATGCTGATAAAATAGAAATGTACATGCATGTGGCTTGTATGACAAAATAATTCAGAATTTCAGATGCGTTCCCTTTGGTACAGCGTGTAGGCGACCACTGGTACACAATCCGGCGACCTGTCGCTGTCCTGAATTTTGCAAACTGGCAGTTTTTTCACTCAAAAACTCTGAAATCTCCTTCGCTTATCTGAAGTTGTTCGTTTTTTTCTTCTGAACTTTTACTGACAGTGATAGTGTTTACTGAAATTGTGAGGTTTCCTTCGCTTCTGAAATTGTTCTTTTTTCTGAACTCTTACTAAAGTGGTGATTTTTACTGAAATGATGCGCAAGAAGACAGCTTGGGCTAATGGGTCAACAGAGTTGTAAATTATTTTAAACGACTTCATTATCCAAAAAAATGGACAGGAAATCAAGAATACGACGCATCATCTGTGTGTTTGCCGAAGTGCACCGTCAAGCGCAGCTGGATCTGGAACAGTTCCTCTTCAGAACCTAACATGGAGGATAATATGCATCTTTGTTAGTGAAGCCATCAGCAGCTACGCAATTAATCAACAGCCTTTTAATTTGCCATGTTCCGGGCACGAAGCTAACGCCGCATTGGCCAGCAGATTCAACAGCATGAATCCTGGTGTAGCCAAGGGGGGGAAGAAAGCCTTAATCTAATCGACCCTGACAAGAAAAGCCCAGTCTCCCAGACCAACCCCCCCTCCATGTTGTGAGTAGTGAGCGAGTGACGTTGAGCACAAGAATGACGAAGGATTCAAGAACCAAAACAAGTCGTCGCGCGCGGCCTAATTAACTGAAACCAATCCCCTGCAAGTTGGAAGACCTAGCGGCTGGAGGCTCATCTAGTCCGGTCGCATTGCTGGTGATTCTTGCAACTAGCTAATGAAAAAGTAGGAACACAAGAGGGCTGTGTGCCTACTTGCAGCTCCAAAAGGAAGAAGAACGCAACATGAAGGCATGTTCTGGATGCGATCATGGGATCACAGAATCGAATTCCATATTGCCATGTGACCCAGGAACAATCAGTCCCTTTTTCTACCAAGAAACTGCTTCAGACTTAGAACGAACGAGCAGCATTAGCTATTCAGGTAGTGAGAGATCTGGTTAGCTGAACATTACTGCAGTTGTCAAATCTTTTTTGTCTAAAATAAGAGTAGAAATTCTCGTGTGAATTACTGGCAGCCGATGGTACAAAGTAGGGGGGACAAGTTCGTGAAGTCGTTGAGCTGATGATATTATGCGCGTGGCTACCAAATGGACCACGGAAACAAGGTTGGTTGGTGGCAATGACAATCTAGCATGCATCAAGTTTGGGTTTACAAACTTATCCCTCTCGTTAGTTGAATCTTTTAAATCAAGTTGCATAACCAATGGAGTAGTACAGGGAATCGGCCATTAATGGGTCCCAAGATTCAGAGCTGAAACGTGGAAAGGAGAGAGATTCACATTCACCGCACCCGTGCACTGAAAGCAGCGGTCTCCGTACGGCTACGTGTTATTGGTGCAGCGTCTCGCGTGCCGCTTTTCAGCCTGTGATTTCTACCTCGTGACTCGGTAATTGCCATCTACAGTCATCTTTGATTAAAAATTAAAAAAATCGTTTTTAACATTTCATTGATACGTAGAGGTCGTTTTAGACCAATAAAATGTAGATCAAGATAATAAATTCTTAATTTTTAACTAAATGGAGAGGTGCATGATCAAAAAATTTCCTTTCTACGTACAAATTTTAACGAATCATTTTTTATATAAAAAACTTTTAAAAACCATCCATTCAAAGGAGGATTGTAATAGAGAATGATTTTTTAACTAGGTAGTAAAGAGAAAAAAATTGATCAGCGGCCATTCTTAAAATGCTTCCTTTAATTGTAACGATACTTGAGACATAATAAAACTATTTATATCAATGAATGTGAGTCTAGACGATAAAAATATTAAACCAATTCTTAAGAGGGGTAAATTATCAAATATCTCAAAAAGAGTCTCTCTAAAACTGAAATGTTTCTGCAGCCCTCGAGAGATGCTTACGTAGTGTGACTGTGTATTTACTCTATTACGTCCAAAATCAAAATTTGTCAGCATTGTTTGACAAATTGTAGTAGGATACATCCATGCTCGGTGTATGTCCGTGTCCACGTTGCATGGTGTAGATGGATCTGATAATACTCAAGTTTGTGTGGAACAAAATACGTGCCATGCATGGTGTCACTGTGATATACTTTTAGCATTTGTCTAGATTACCTTTTTTCATTTCTAAAGCTGCATTCCAAAAATACTTTATTTGTAGTAACTACAAGATATATTGCTTAGAGCATCTCTAAGATAACTCTTATATAAGTTCTTAAATTTAAAATTTAAGATTTTAATGAAAAATTAGACTCTAACAACACCCCTAAATAAATACCTATCCTAAATTATGCCCTAAATTTCTTGCTATATATCCTAAATTTAGGATTAACTTCTCCTTCCTCATTTAAAAAATATGGATTCTAAAATATAGAGAAATTGTTGTACATCAAATTAATTTTTAGGAAATAACATGGATAGGATGATCCCTATATCAGTTTTTTGGGAATAAAATTTAAGACATCAGATTCTCTTAGGTGCTCCGTATTAGTTATGTTAATTTTAATTTTCAGATAAGTTAATTAGGTGCTGCGGGGCTTAACTAACCGAATCTTATTGATCATATATATTAACCTAATAAAATAATATAACAATAAAATTGTCTAGAGATAAATTTCAAATACTAGAAACAAAATCTTCATGTGATGGAACAGATGCATTATAAAAATTTAAAATTCACAATTTTTTTAATATTTTAGGTGAATATTTCCTCGTAGCTACCAGAGATAACACTTGCATCCATACTTCAATTATTTGTTAGTACCCTCACAAAAAAATATTTCAAAACAATTATTGGTGTTAGTATTTTTCCAATGTGATAGAGGATCCCTGGCCCATGACCATGAGGTGTCCTCCAAATCTACAACCCCATTGGTACGACAAAAGCAGCAGCCAGTGGTGGCTTTTTTGGTAGGATCGATGATTGAATCGAACATTTTTTTTACTCGATTACTTTCGCTATGGACTTCTAACCATTAAGGGGTTTAGTCCGTGTCACATATAATAATATATTTCTTAGCATGGATGAGCGTGAATCTGAAGAAAGTGATTAGTATAGTAATACAGATAGATATTTTACAGGTAAAAATTTATCCTTTACAAAATATATGTTAATACAATCAAAATAAATTTTGAACTTAAAATATAATGTATACTCATAATAAATAATAAATAAGCTCGCGCGACCAATAAAGTTACAGCTAAAGATAAACTATTTGTCAGCGATAGACTTTTTAGGGCAGTTCTAACCTATAGTTTCTTAGGTGCGTGATGCGTTATTTTGACATAAAATCATACTTCCTGTCACAATTTTTAATGTGGATCCACGATATTTTTTTATACTTCTCTTCACCTCCCAACCAATCACTTTTAATTCTTGTTTTGGATGTCAGTGACAACGCGGTGTCTTAATTTAGATATGATTTCTTTATTTTGTATCATCTATCTTCATTAATTTGCTTGTTACATTATATTAAATATTAAATGCTAAAGATACAGTCTTATTTGGACTGTTCTTAACCACGTCAACGCTCCGCTGACATGTGGGACCTATCTGTGGTCGCGCTCGTCAGCTTCTCACTTAACACAGAATCAGGTGCGAAAATATAGATCAGCACGCACTATCGAATAAGCAAAATACATTATCCGCAGAACTCCAAAAGATGGAGCGGCTGAACACTTTAAATATAATATTTTTTAGATTTAGTTACATGGCTTAAAAAAAAGATCAAAACTCTTTTTTATAGATAAATTTAATCTTTACTAATAATAGATTGATTTTAAACTTTTAAAGAGGTGCTGATTATATCTTTACGCGCGGTTTATTTTTCCAAAAAGATACTTGCCGATATTATCGGGCGTGTTGTTACTTGTTACGGCGCGTGCAAACTTGCTTCCCCCTCTCCGGTCGTCGCCATTATATAGCCGCCTCTCGCCTCCCTTGGGCTCGCACCACCACCACCTCCTACTCCTCGCATCTGCGCCGGGCTTTGCTTCGTCCTGCTGCCTCGGCCATGGCGTCGCTCACCGATCTCGTCAACCTCAACCTCTCCGACACCACGGAGAAGATCATCGCCGAGTACATATGGTACGCCGCGCGGCGCGGCGCTTTCCGCGCGTTTGTTTGTTACCTTCGTCTTCTCTGCTACTTTTCGGGGTCTCTTCGTCGGGCTTCGTCGGGGCTTCGTCGGGGTTTTGGTGTTCCTTTTTTCATGGCGGTGGCCGGTGGCGGCTGTTTCGCCGAAGAGGAGCGGCCGTTCTATCCATCGATCGGGAAATTTTGGGAACCGGGACGGCCTCTCATAGTTTTTTGCAGATTCGTGCCGTGTTTGTTCTCCTTTCGCCTCTCCTCCGTGACAGAAGCGGCGTCGGCGGCGGCGGCGGCGGCACTTTTTCCTGTTCTCTTCGTCTGCTTTTTTCCGGTTCATGTCACCCAGTAAAAATACTCTTTTTTTTGTTTTCTCTTCTGATAAATTACTATTTGATCCGGGTTCTTGCTATGCCTCAAGAGACGGAGATTATGCACCATTACCATTACTGGCGAGTACACTCTTTAGGTTTGACTTTTTGGTAAAGATCATCTCTGAAGTGGCAGCCTCTGCCCCTGTCACCGGGTCCTCTCTGCAAACACGGCTTCTCTCCGTGACTGCCACCGTTTGGCCACGGCCAGATGCTCTGTTCTCCCCGTACTCCGTGTTGCATGATTTAATCTATCCTAACCGCGTATCAAAGATGCAAACTTTGCTCTTAAGCGCGTGTCAGATTACTGTGCTTTGTGCTCCCTAAACCAAACCATGGCGATGAATAGCCTTAAGACCTGGTTCCATCATTTATTTCTCTTCTTTTTAATGCAGGATCGGTGGATCTGGCATGGATCTCAGGAGCAAGGCTAGGGTAAGTTAAGATTCCCAGCACAAGGACCCCATGATCTTGCTTGTTAATTGTTACTACGTCTTAGTATCACTTTTTTTCTGCCCAGTTATCGAGGTGTTCTTGCGCTTATACCATTCAGAGCGTGCTGCTGTTCCTAAACTGAACAATATTATAGATTCTTTTTGTCAATTATATTATATTTGGTCGGTTGGTGGTGCAGACCCTCTCCGGCCCAGTGACCGATCCCAGCGATCTGCCCAAGTGGAACTACGATGGCTCCAGCACCGGCCAGGCCCCCGGCGAGGACAGCGAGGTCATCCTGCAGTAAGTATCTTGTCATCCAAAGTTTAACTCTGTTCTTCTGTTCATGTTTTACCTGGATGCAAGGAGTAACTTTCTTCCCACCATGTGCCATCAACTTGCAGCCCCCAGGCTATCTTCAAGGACCCATTCAGAAGGGGAAACAACATCCTTGTAAGTGGTGACCACTTTCAGTTTGTCATGGAAGCGATAAGTATCTTGTGATAGTACAGTTTTCTATGTCACTCCAGATCAGATCAGGACATGTTTACAAAAACAGTGTGCTGCTTTCTATGGTTCATACTATGAATGGAGTGCAGATGTACCACTGAAAAAACACGACTTTAAATCTCCTCAGGCGTAGAAGTTTAATTATTCTATGCCATGTTGCATTTCTTAGATGTTCCTGATGTCATGGATTGGATCTTCATCTGTTTTACCTAACCTGACAACAGTTAGAGCAATCAGATGGGTCATTTCGTCACCTTCTTGCATGATTGACATCTCTCTCACTTAATTATTATGGTAATCCACAGGTCATGTGCGATTGCTACACCCCAGCGGGAGAGCCTATCCCCACCAACAAGAGGTACAATGCTGCCAAGATCTTCAAGGACCTTGAGGTTGCTGCTGAGGAGCCCTGGTATGCTTGATCTTTTGGCCTAAACATTATTGCAATTTGCAACGCTAATGGCAATCTTAATAGGATTCTTTCTTTTCCACGGTGGTTGATTGATCTGTTCTTGAAAATTATAGGTACGGTATTGAGCAGGAGTACACCCTCCTGCAGAAGGACATCAACTGGCCCCTTGGCTGGCCTGTGGGTGGGTTCCCTGGCCCTCAGGTACACTAATGGATATTTGTTTCCTTAAGATTGTTTTGGTCAAGCTAATCTTCAATTTGGAGCTAACTAATCCCAATTTTCTGTGCATTTAGGGTCCTTACTACTGTGGAGTTGGAGCTGACAAGTCTTTTGGGCGTGACATAGTTGACGCCCACTACAAGGCCTGCCTCTATGCCGGCATCAACATCAGTGGAATCAATGGCGAGGTCATGCCAGGACAGGTGAATAACACTTGCAAACCTTGCCATTTCTTCCGGTGTCAGTGCTAACGTTTTGATTCGATTGGTTTCAGTGGGAGTTCCAAGTTGGCCCGAGCGTCGGCATCTCCTCCGGTGATCAGATCTGGGTTGCTCGCTACATTCTTGAGGTGTGAATGAATGATACTGTTCTATCAAGATTCGTCGTAATGCGGCTCGGGTAAAGATTGGTGTCATGAAATGATACCCTTTTTATTTTCAGAGGATCACTGAGATCGCCGGAGTCGTCGTCTCATTTGACCCCAAGCCCATCCCCGGAGACTGGAATGGCGCTGGTGCTCACTGCAACTACAGGTAAAAGAAGCTTGAAATGTCGTTGAACACGATTGCATCGATCTGTAGTTGTCTTCACTCTAGTGTGCTTGTCTGCTGATCACGATCGTGTCGTGTCCAGCACCAAGTCTATGAGGAACGAGGGTGGTTACGAGATCATCAAGTCCGCCATTGAGAAGCTCAAGCTGAGGCACAAGGAGCACATCGCCGCCTACGGCGAGGGCAATGAGCGCCGTCTCACCGGCAGGCACGAGACCGCCGACATCCACACCTTCAGCTGGGTATGCGCCTCCTCGACTAAATTCTCCTTCGTCCTGCTCTGCTCTGGATGATGATTCTAAAAAAACACACAAAATGTGCAGGGAGTCGCTAACCGTGGCGCGTCCGTCCGTGTCGGCCGTGAGACGGAGCAGAACGGCAAGGGCTACTTCGAGGATCGCCGGCCGGCGTCCAACATGGACCCCTACGTCGTCACCTCCATGATCGCCGAAACCACCATCATCTGGAAGCCCTGAAGCAGCAGGGAGCTTCCTGGCTCGTGTTCTTTCTCTCCAGCTCGCCGTGTCACCCACTCCGGTTGGCCATTGGAGGATTCGGCGAATTGCATTCATGCTGGTTGAAGAAACAACACCAACAACAAAAAAAAAAGAAAAAAAAAAGAAAAAAAAACAACAAAAGATTGCATTCCTTTTCGTATGGTTGCATGCTACATTGCCATTTAGATTAGCTCTCTTTGTCTTTGGGTGACCGGCATGAGGTGACCCATCACCTCTCTGCCGTTCGGTTGTGTCCACCAATAATGGCCGTATACTGCGGTACTTGTCTCAGTCTCTGGACCATCTTCTTCCTTGCATACTCGTGCGATTTATCATTGTTATTAGCGGTGTAACATTTTATAAAATTGCTCGCTGGGGCTTCCAATGGCCGCGGCTTTGCCTACACTTTGTTTGTGCTCCCGATGGCTGCGAAAAATCCAGCTGAAATGCTGCTGTTCCTGAATGCCTGCAAAGTAGTGAGGATTTTCTAAAACAAAGACATGATCCCAGCTACCATAATGTCCAACAAAAACTAGAGAGAGAGAGAGAGAGAGAGCAGCTTCCTAGAATCAATCGGAGATTGCGATGAGCACGATTCTGCAACCTATGAGACTAGATTTTCCCCATTTGAGATCGTCTGTAATCGATACAGCCATGCCCAAACATGAGCTCGTCAGTCGTCGCCCCTGATACTGACGCCTCTTCAAACAGAAGTAGGTATGCAGCCGGCATGTCATTTCAGGTTTTCCACAATCCAACTACTCTTGGAGACGCCATTACTATGGCCTTATTTTGTTGACGTTGATTCACAATGTTGACTTGCAGCAGTTCACTTCTAGAATCTTCAACAACTACTGAAGCACTGTAATGCAATCATCAGTTCATCACGTGAAATTTCTCAAGCTAACCTGGTCAACTTTTAGGTTTCTTGGTCTCACACAGCACGGTTAAGCAGTCACTTAAGCTTATCAAGTACTACTAATTAGTAATTTGCTTGATCCCAACGCTGCAACGGGATCAAAATGCTCCTTTGATTGCAGCGATCAGCGATGTGACCCAAGCATCATCATCAAGGGCACTAGCCTTTAATCGCCGAAAGGGCTGGTTAATCCAAGTCCAACCCTGCATCAAGATTCAGATCATCACGGATCTGCAAGAGAGCAACAAATCAGCAAGTGACACTTGGTGCTGCGAAAAGCTAAATCGTCACGGATCTTGTAAGAGTTGTAGCTTAGCTCCGAGGTTGTGATAAATTACTCTGGTTTCGATGGAGGCGTCCCCTTGTTGTATACGACAGCCATGGGAGACACCAACAAAAGAGACAGGAATTGGGAGTGTAGGATAGAAAACTCCGAGTTGTTGTGTGGTGGATGGATCGATGCAAATCACTCGTGTCAGGGACGGTGCTCCTGCAATTTGGATCATGACCTGCATGATAGTAACGACGCGTGAAATTATTGGCTAGATATTATTCATGGGCTGAAACGCACAAAAACATCAAGATTCCATTTTACGAAGACGAATCATCCGTCATCCACGAGTGGTGGACGGCATTTATGTCGATAAAAAGAACTGCTCTACTTGATCACCAACGTCGAGAAAACTGAAGGATAAGATTTGCTGTCAACCAACCAAAACGGGATTGGTCATCTTTTCCTAATCACAAATGAAGCAGCTGACTTTCTGATTCGGTAACGAGGGTGCATTCAGACTCAGAAGAACTGGCTATATGCCTATATCAAGCATTTCAGACGGAGAAGGGGAAAAAAACAGGCTGACACTGCAGATGATAAGAGCTGCTGCGCTAGAATCATCCGTACCCAGCTTGAGAGTTTGAAATTTGAAACCCTAGAACCTAGAGGAAACCTTCAGGAACTAACTTCTCTGTATAATTCAAGTGCTTCATCCATGACCTTGGCCTGGGATAAAAGCTGTGCCCGTTTCTTACTCGAAGGATGAGTGGAGTGGTAATTACTCAATGCTCTCCTGCGATCTTTCCTTGTTTTTCGTAGACTGATGGGGCTATGCGTGGATCGTAACCAGCAGCACCAAGCAGCAGTAGCCCGATATGATCTGTCTCTATCACCATCCTGCATGGGTAACAACATCAAAGGAGCTTCAGACAGGCGATAAATAATGTCAATAACTGCATGGCACACGTTAATTCAGGTAAGATCCTCATTCAGAGGTTATGTTCGCCGTATTTGGTAAATAGGATTTGTCCATCTGGCCAATTCTGTCTGAAGGACAGCAGACACATACTGGTTTCTATTGAAGATGGACAAAAAATAAGACATGCTCAAGCAATCCTAACTGGTCCGAAAATGTAACATAATTAGAACATCTTAAAACAAACAATGAAGGATATGCATGAACACACTATAACAATTCTTACAACAGAAAACTAATAAAAATACCCAAATGGTATACAGGTCTATTATGGAAACAAATGCCATATTTGGTGGCTTGCTTGGCAAGGTCTAGCAACAACTATGCTTGGCAGAGCCTAGGCCATGTCACGAAGCGATTCAGTTTATGCATATGCATGATCTAAACTAACAGTGGGAGCTCTCCCAATCAGTACAGAGAGAAGCTGATAGTGAGAAATAATAGCACTATAAATGATAATTCCTTTCTAATTGAGTTCTGGTATTAGTACAAAGAAGTATGTCTAGTAAATTATGTGTTATTTGAAACATATCAAATCTAATTCTGAGATCAAAGAAGCTACACATTTAAGATTATATGTGCTATTTGAAACCTATTTGGTAAATTATATGTGTTTGGGACAAGGACTGAATGATAAACTCCTTTCTAGTTCAACTTCCAAGCACAAAGAAAACAAAGAGTTACTTTAGTATAAATGAAAGATTTCTGTTGACTCCATGACAACTTATTGTTCCTATAAAAGAAAACTTTAGTGTAACTTATGGATGCCTCCATAAAAGGACATGATGTCATGTATTGCATACTCCAGTATTATTTTTGTTCCATGAAGACATAAACCTGAATTGCAGACATATTTCTTCAAACTATCTGACTAATCAAGTGGCACTTGATAGTCATCCTTCTAGCTGCACCAACATAACTACAATATCAATGAGAATGACAAAACTTCAAGCCCATTTGAAGTTCTGGTGTTGGATGTAAGTTCTGTCTTTTACCTAGATGGGTGTTCATTGACCACAGATCTAGTTTATTGTGGCTTAGTCAGAGAATTGGAGAAGCTTGAACCCAAATAGTTTGTAGCAAAATTTCTTACTTCTTTATACAAACAAATACCCATCATGCAGAATTTCATGGCTTTACCACAATGGGAATATGTCATTCCCATGAAATATGCAATTTATCACATGCAGACTGTAAATCATCATGAGCAATATTGAAAGGAATTAGTAAATACTTTCGTGAGAAGGGAAGCTTTAGGAGTAAGGTCGACATTGCATTAATCACATCTGGCATGTAAATGAACTGAAGGATGACAATCTGCAGGATTGCAAACCACATGTTCTGTGTAACCTTCTCGGCCGAGTGCCTTGCAATGGCATGCCCAACCTGCAACAAAAGGCACCACGGTCAGTTCCAAATCCCCAAGACACTGCAACCACCCAAAATCACACAGCAGCCAAGAAACCCGATACCTCCACCTCATGAGTCATGCCCAAGCACAGTAGCAACCTCAGCATCAGTATTGAAATGGTCGAGCAATCCAGAAAAGACTATAATCTTGCCACCGGGCAAGCACATTGCATTAACGACATCATCTTTGACAACGATCACCTCCCAATTAAGCCCATCAAGATGCCTCGTCTGAGGCTGCGCTCCATGTGCCTTCCCACGGTTGCGGCTCTCGGTGACCCATTTGTCATCCAGAACCTCCTCGTCTCGTGGGCGAGCTCCTTCTTGAGACCGGTGAACTGGCACTCGCCTAGCTGGCGCTCGAGCGGAGGCGAGAGGAGGATGAAATGGGTGCGGTTGGTGTAGGGTATGGTCTCGTGGTTGCCAAAGTAGACGGCCGCCGCGCCGCCGCCAGAGATGATGATCGCCACGATGAGCTTCCGCGGGTCGTGGTACCACTGGACCCGCCGGGGCGGCGGTTGAAGTGGATAGCGCTGCGGGACAGTGTAGTAGTACCGAGGGGGCGGCGGGCTTGTAGCGGAGGAGTCGAGAGAGGACGGAGCGCGAGTTCTTCAAGCAGTTCACGTTCCTGTATTTCCCTCCGTAATTCGAGGGGCTGTTAAGGAACTCAGAATCTCAGCCCATTGCTTTGAGATGGGTTGAGATTTTAATTTAAAATCGATCCATTTCTAAGAAATGGATTGAGATTCTGGACAAACAGGTCCCAATTAACTTTATACTTTATATTCTTCTGTTATTGACTTAAGTAAGCATATATATATCAATCTCAAAAGTGACATCATTTTAAAATTATTTCGGTTGTGGCATTATGTCTCAATCGTATACAACGGGGAGGCAAAGCTTCAAATTAACGAAGATCTCTCCAAATTAGCACCCCATGAAAGACCGTACAAATCCAATGATAGCATCTACCGTACCGTTCGATCTGGATATGATCTTGTAATAACAAGTTTAAAGTTCATCCGACCAAATTTATTTCCGAAGCAGGACGTGTTTGGTAGCGTGACCATTTTTTGGCGGCTGCTCTCCATCTTCTGAAATTATGTTCCAAAATTTAAATTCCTGACTTCTCGGTATAGCTTTTAAGCTGCGCGGCATGGCCTTACATGATCTGACAGAAGAGTGTTCCGACATATTAGCAGTTAACCGATGCACGAAGATCAACTGTCCGCACAAAAATACAGATCAATGATGCTCGAAAACAAGAACAGCAAACTTTTGAGAGTGCGCAATTGACGGTTCCACGAGAAGAATCATGCATGAGCTTCATAAGGTACTATCGTCTACTTCAAACACAGCACAAGACTTCCAATTTGATGGGTTACATAAGAATTGTCAACTTCACCAGACAACGAGAAGAGTTGTTACCTAACATTTGTTTCAACTTTGCCGATTGGATAACTGACAGAACTCATATTCAAGCATCAGAAGCATTCACGACGGGGTAGAGTAGTCGCAAAAAAAAATGCTTTCAGTTCGCAGCAGAAGCATGAAAGAAGATTAAGATAATCCTTGGTTTATAATACTTGGTTTGTGCTCAAGCCATTGCCCTAGATTATTTACATCAAGAAGTGACTGGTAGCTCTATCAAATTGTGGCGCAGGGGGTAAAACAGTTTGATTCTCCAAAAGAAGTTGCAAACAACTACTAGTAATAGTAAAAACCTTCAATGATGCAGAACAAGGAATGAACTCAAATAATCAGACAGAACAAGACTATTGATGAAACATGTTGCACAGCAAACATAGCAAAATCAAGATGGGTTGAACCCTATTAAGTTCTCTAAAAGAAATTCCCTACGGAAAGATGAATTTATAACGGTAGCAGCTGGATTTCTCAGTTTTAGCACAGGCTAAAAATCTTCACAACCTTGAGAAACTTCCTCAGGATGTTATGCATGCTTATGTCCAATATCTCAAAAACAATTGCCCTCCCGTTCAATTTCCCATAACTATCCCAAACTCATTGAAAACCAGAGATTGTGCTTTCATCAAAGCTACAAAAGGTTTTACATCATTTAACAGTGTTTGGCTGTTTGCACAAAACAAATTCCATTTTGTTTCAGTGTATGATATACTGAGTTACTATTGGACTATAATTTCAATTCACAAGCACTCAACCATCACGACACAACAAGCCACAGAACCACAACGAATTCAAATCATTATGGTCTAAATCCCTCAAGCATGACACCATTGTCCACAAGTCCTATCAACCTACCCCACATACCAACACCAATTCATGATTAAATAGGTAAACTATTATTCCCACTATTCAAAATTAACCTAGAGCTTCACATTTGCAACAACATTTTGGATAATTAAATTAACCTAGAGCTTCACATTTGCATCAACATTTTTGGAGAATTTGTTCTATTATAGCTTTCATATCATAAAGAAACTAGATCTGAAGCAAATAATAGATCGCTCAAATCCGGATCACAATCTCAAGCATCCATACTACAAAAAGGAACACAACCGCATGCATCACGTGATATATCTGAGAACAGAAACAAGTAGGGAGAAACAGCGATTAGACCGTCAAGTCAGTCGACGCGCTGAATCGGATAACGGGGTCAGATCAGTCGTCGCGCTTCTTGAGTTTGCTGACGCACTGCTGGAGCTGGTCGATCCTGACGACGAGGGAGGTGACGGAGAAGAGGATCCAGTAGAGGAGCAGCGCGGCGGCGATGAGGAGCGCGTTGCGCTGCGACTTCATGATGGACTTCTGGTGGCGGAGGTGCTCGGAGGGGGTGCAGGCGTGCTCGTCGCCGCAGGTGGGCCGCGTCTCGTACTTCCAGTATATATCCATCAGCAGGAAGAGGCAGAACGGAACCACCGACATCATCGGCTTGAGCGCGCTCCGCACCACCGAGATCATCCCGCGGCGGAGCCCGTCCAACCCCGGCAGCGTCAGCAGCAGCAGCATGATCGCCTCCGCGCCCGCCGCGTAGCCCAGCACCACCCACTCCAGCGCCATCGCGACCAAATCGGAGGTCACGAGCTCGGTCTGACGCCGCGGCGGATTTGAGAGTGGGCGAGCGAGATGGGGATCGCCCGAGCCGCGGGGGTTTCGCCTTTAGCGAGGGGAGGAGAGGGGAGAAGAGGACGGTGGATCAGTAGACGCCTGGGTGGAAAGGGTCTACGGGATTCGAGACATGGAGAGAGGGGACGCTTTGCCGCGGTTCTTGTGGACGCGGTGCAGGGATGCGTGCACAGATTTACATGGGCGACACGTTCGAGGAACCCGATGGCTGAGTCATGGGTGTACCGTTTACGGGAAGGACCCGGACGGATGGGGAACCGGAAAAAAAATCTCCTGCTGACCGCTGGTGAACACGCGGACGGCTCAGATCGAATGAGAGTAAAGTGCGTGTGGGGTCCACCGCGCCACGATATTCGTAAACGACGGCACGAAAGGAACAATGGAAGATTTGTTATTACGCCACGTATTAAGTATGCTTTATATAAATATATAATATGTATCTTTTATCTTCAATTAGTATATACTCCTTCCTTCCCCAAATACAATCATTCGAGTACTATTTAAATTTTTTTTTTTGAGAAAAGGCCAACCGAATGGCCCAGCTTTGTATTAGAAAGCGCAAAAACAAAGGTAGCAGCTGGCGAACCAGCAGAACACACAAACGCCTGTCCCCCACAGGAACGAACACAGTGCTAACCAAGCACAAGAACAAGAAAAGGGCAGGAAATTACTGCCAGGAACACAGCCCAGCCAAAGGGTCAACAGAAACGGATGGATCACCCCAAAACAACAGCAACCGACTTCCGCACGACAACGTCCAGCCACCACTTCAACTCGCCAAGTGGTCCCCTTTCACAAGCAACTTCGGACGTGCACATGGAGCAATGCAAGCAAGTTGGAAATCTCCGCCTTGAACCGCACCGGAGCCAGCATCTCCCACTGCTTAAGCAAAGACAAAACACGAAACAAAATGCTCATTATGTTATGGGAGATTCGATTTTGAAACACAAAACAATTCCGCTGCAGCCAAAGAGCCCAAGCGCATCCCGAGAACACCCAAACATTGACCAATTTCAAAGTGGCAGACCCCCTCATGAGGTGCGAATCAATGAAAGACCTCAAACTCAGGGGGCTGTCAGCCCAACCCAAGGCATCTCTAACAAAGCACCAAACAAACTGCGCCATCTGGCAGCGAAAGAAAATGTGATCCATATCCTCATTAGCCCCACACAACTTACATCTAGGGTCCCCCCTCCAGCCCATTTTTTGCAAGGTGAAACCAACAGGAATTCTGCCTTTAAAAAGGAGCCAAAGGAAAATTTTTATTTTAAGAGGAGTCCAACTCTTCCACAAATTAACCGGACCAATATCCTTGACCCCACCAAAGACAAGTAAGCGATAGATGTGATTGGACCGGAACCCGCTCTTGCCAAAGCACCAGACCATCTCATCCATCTCATCTCCCAAAACAACACCGTCCAACAGACTGTTAAGCCCATCCCATTCGACCATATCCTCTTGGGTAAGCGACCTCTTAAGCTCGATCTTCCAAACACCATCATCATAATTATCACACACAGTGGCTTCAGAATCAGCAGCAATCTCGAAAATGTGATAGAACTTGACATATAAAGGCAGATCACCGATCCAAGTATTCCTCCAAAAAGAAATCTGACGCCCAGTACCCAATTTATACGCCCCCCCAATACGGGTCCAACTCTGAACTTTGTGAAGACATTTCCAAAAGAAAGAACCACCCCCAGGAGAGGATTGAAAGAAACCCTCAACACCACAGTACTTATTACGTAAAAGAGTGTAGCAGATGCCCTTATTTCCCGCTTCCAGATGATAGATCCATTTACAAAGTAACGCAGTATTCATCGCTCTGATATCCATAAAACCTAACCCCCCATAGTCTTTAGGCGTGCACAGTTTTTTCCAGTTCATCAAGTGGTATTTTCTTTTGTTCTCCATACCGCCCCAGAAAAATTTCGACCTGATACTATCAATGTCCCGATGCACAGTTTCTGGAAGCATAAAAACCCCCATCATATACAGAGGGATGGAACTCAGACAAGAATTAATTAGTACCATCCGCCCCCCATAGGACAAATGTCTTGTTTTCCAGCTGGATAGTCTCTTCTCAATTTTCAAGATCAGATTCTTAAACACATTAACAGAGGGCTTGGATCCAGAGATAGGAATACCAAGGTAAGTGATAGGTACCTCCCCCAACTTACAATTAAATTTGTCAGCCACCCTGACAGCCTCATCTCTATCAGCCCCAAACACGAAGACCTCACTCTTTTGATAGTTAATCTTCATACCCGACATACTCTCATAACAATAAAGGAGGAATTTCATGACACTAATGTTATAATCATCCATCTCCATAAACAGAATCGTGTCATCCGCGTATTGCAGATTAACTAAACCCCCTTCAACCAAGGTGGGAACCAGACCTCGTAAGTGTCCTTTTTCTTTAGCTCTAAGAAAAATCTCAGATAGCGCGTCCCCCACCAGGTCAAACAGCAGAGGGGATAGTGGATCCCCTTGTCTCAATCCTTTGAAAGTTCGGAAAAAATCACCCAACTCCCCATTCACGTTAACAGCAACTCTGCCACCCTCCACCACTTGTCTGACCCAGCCAACCCATTTATCAGGGAAGTTCTTCCTATTAAGCACCTCAAACAGGAAGTTCCAATTTACCTTATCATAGGCTTTCTCGAAATCAAGCTTGAGAATCACCCCTTTAAGTTTTTTCTTACAGAGCTCATGGGCTACCTCATGTAATGTAACTACCCCCTCAAGAATGTTTCTCCCAGGGATAAAGGCAGATTGGCTCTTGTCCACCACTCTGTCAATACACTTGGTGAGACGATCCGTTAAAAGTTTTGTAATAATTTTATAGCTCACATTCAAAAGACAGATAGGTCGAAACTGCTTGATGTCATTAGCGTCCTGAACTTTAGGGATGAGGACAATACTCCCATAGTTCAGTCTGTGCAAATTCAGCTCCCCTTTATGGAGATCATCCAACATCTCTTTAAAACAGAGTCTTAATTGTGGCCAGAAAGCTTTGTAAAAGGCGCAAGGAAAACCATCTGGACCAGGGGCCGTATTAGTTTTCATATTCTTAACAGCTAAGTCAATCTCAGCAAGACTGAAGGGCTTAATCAACTCTACCCCATCAGGAAATGGGAGACTTCCTCTACAACTCCAAATATCATTAGCCAGGTGAATTGGGGGAAGATCCTCCGCCCCGAAAAGAGTTTTATAATAATCGGTAATGTGATTTTTCAGGGCACCGCTTTCAGTAATTTCAGCTCCATCCTTATCCAGAGATAAAATCCTGGATTTCCTTTTCCGCCCATTAGCTATCCCATGGAAAAAGGAAGTATTAGCATCACCTTGGAGCATCCACTCCTGCCCACTACGCCGTTGCCAATAAGAAGCCTCAAGGTCATACACCTTCATGAGATCCGCCTCCTTTTCATACAACTCTTTCCAGTTCTCATCCGAAAAAGAACCCCTATCAGCACGCATCTCTAAATCATGGATTTGAAAGCTCAACTCTCTTTTACGTTTCCTAAAATCACTCATGAAATTGGCACCCCATCCTTTCATGAGTTTCCTCAGACCCGCACACTGTAAGTGCCAATAGTCTAAAATATTCACCTCGTGCCTGACCGGCCATTTAGAAATCAACCAGGGTTTGAAAAACTCATCAGTAAGCCAGATTGTTTCAAAGTGAAACCTTCTCTTAGAGTTACACACCTCTTTATCAAGATCCACCACAATCGGGCTGTGATCAGAACCAATTCTAGGCGCGCTAAAAACCGTAGTAAGGGGAAAAACTGTATCCCAGTTGGGCGAGATCAGCACTCTGTCCAGCACCTCCATAGTGGGATTAATTTGGTTGTTGGACCAAGTAAACTTACGCCCAGCTCTATGAAGCTCTCTCAGGTCATAATTAGAAATCAACATATTAAACTCATTCATCCAATGGAAATTAGGAAGCCCTTTAGACTTTTCGTGGGGGAACCTAATCATGTTGAAGTCACCCCCAACCATCATAGGGACATCCACATTCATGATTTTCCTACCAAGCTCCTCAATGAACTCCCCTTTCCTACCATCCGAAGCCGGACCATAGACATTAATGATTTCCCAAACAACACCTCCCAACTTGTTCTCCACACGCATACTAAGAAAAAAATCGCCCTGGTCAACACCATGGACAGTGACCATGTCCAGGTTAACACCCAACAGAAGACCTCCCGAGTGCCCAGACGCCGGCTTCGTAAGCCAATAAAAATCCCTACCGCCACAAAACAACTCTAACTCTCTAGTCTCAAAGCTTTGCCGGATAGTTTCTTGTATACCAACCCCATCACACCTGTATTTTCCAATCAGGTCAGCTAAACACCTCTTCTTTCCCACGGACCCAAGACCTCTAATATTCCAGAAAAGCACTTTCATATCAAAACATGTTGAGGTTTGTTCACCCACTTATCATTCTCACAAACTCCATCTCCACCAAACTCCAGTGTGGGAACGCCACCATCACCAACATTAGCTGGGCCAGTAACTAACCCCCCCGTGGAGCACGGGTCCGATGAGGAAGATGGAGCATTGCTAGTCAATTGTTGTTCTTTTGCTAAACTAACTAGGGCTTGAGCCCTTTCCTTAGCTTTTAGAAAAGATATATTGGCAGTTCTGTCATCTTCATTTTCACCCAAATTTATACCAGCATCTAAAGCAATTTGAAATAAACAAGACGAATTCATAGACTGAAAAGCAGTAAACTTATCCGTACCTATCATCTCATCTTGTTTGTTCTTCCTCTGTTGAGCTTTCACCGTTATGGGAATCCCATCTCTCTTGATACGCGAGCTTTTCCTTTGTGCTATCACAGGACCTTTCGTCTTCCGAGGCTTTTTGTAGGTCTTGATAGCGACCTTCTTTCCCATCTCAGTCTTCTCTCCAACAACAACAGACTTCTCATCATTTTCAACTGACGGCAAGGTGCCATCCAGATCTGCGGTAACCAGCATCTCAACATACGCACTAGGCGTAAAAGGGACTATCGCCAAACTCTTTTCCCAGTCCATGTCCTCCACTGGATTCACCTTAACTGACAACATCACCTCATCCGACCTCTCAACTGGATGCACCGAAACATAAGTCCGCTTACTCATCTCCCCATCTTCTTCGCCCGATAGATCATCAAAATAATCAGGGATATCAACTTTCCCTCCCTCATCCGAACAACCATCCTCTTGAGAGTCTGATTCCATGACCTTTTTGCCTTTATAGTTTCCACTACCACCCCCACCAGATGGAGGATTGCTCGGTGCCACAGGAGGGTCAGCATTGTCTCGTGCCTCTTTCGAAGTGGCCACTAGACCAGCCTGATTGGGGAGATTACGCTTGGTCGTGGGCACTTTCAGATTATCTGGTTTCGGGGGGTCAGACACTTTCAGTTCGGCTTCTGGAATCCAACGGATTCTATAGCCTTTGAAGTTGATAAACACCTCCGACACCCCTTCAATATATATCGGATCCCTACACATCACCCTCACCCGAACCGGGCCAAATTTTTTCAGAGAATCACCATCGATTTCGACTGGATACCCAATGAGATGCGCCAATCTCTTCATAAGTTTCTCATTACGGGCCACGCTTGGGACCCCAAGGGCCTTAACCCAAACAGAATGAAGTTCCGCAAAAACATCCATCTCTTTGTTGGACTCCCTTACACAAGCCAGTATAAGAAATTTCTGGAAATTGAAACTCCTAAACTTGGTCAGCTCTCGGCGGATATTTAAAGAAGGGAACTCAATCAGATATTCATTTTGATCAAGTTGTCTCACTGTCCAGTCCCATTGAACATCAAACATGTGTTTCATCTCGATTAGAATCCGCTCCTCCGAGCAAAAACCTTCCAAAACAGTCAGGATTCCAGTAATTGGACCCTCCCCCTTATCAGCCTCAATGTCATCAGACACCAGATTATAGAAAGCTTGATTCGGCATGCCAATCCCGCAGATATCAGGACCAAAGTCCGATAGATCCAGTTTATCAACTCTCTTCAACAGCACATCGGGACACTGAGCCGAAATATGCCCAGTTTTCTTACATGCATAGCACAGTGCAGGATTGGGGCATTGGGCCTGATGGTGACCCGGATTCCCACACTTGAAACACATCATCTCTTCTACACGACCATCTCTAGGGTTTTTCAACTCTTTGCGCAAACCTCCCGGGGCGCCAGGAGGAGGGGTAGGTCGAGGCTGTTGAGAACGGCCATCTCTCCAGCCGGTATTCAGATCAGAACCCCCACCATCTCTCTGCCAAGCATGATTCACCTCTCCCCCTTTCACATTCCTAGCCTCCCGATTCGCAGCACCCCAACCCTCATCTCGCTCAAACCTCCTCTTACTACCAGAGCCACCAGCTTTCCACTGATTCGCCATTGAAGAGCCTGACACCACTTGAGAATAAGAGCGAGAATCGACGTACCGTGGGGCGACCTTATGAATCCGCCGAGCAAACTCCCCAAAACGCCGAATATCCGCACGGGATGCAGGAAACCCTAGGTTCGCCGCAACCGGGACACCACGAGGGATCCACACCCACCGCGACTCGCTAGAACTCCAGGAGTGCTCAGCTAACCCAGATGGCAATCGGAGAGAGCGAGAAAACTGGGAAGGGAGAGAGGAAA
Organism: Zizania palustris; assembly: GCA_019279435.1. Taxonomy (NCBI): domain Eukaryota; kingdom Viridiplantae; phylum Streptophyta; class Magnoliopsida; order Poales; family Poaceae; genus Zizania; species Zizania palustris. Next base: position 39,714,332 of record JAAALK010000283.1, on the reverse strand, counting down.
CCTCGCCAGCCAGGGGCACGAGCACCTCATCCTTATCCCCCGGATCCTGGGCCTTGCTCGACTCCCCGCCAGGATCGGTAGCTGGAACGCCATGGGCCTCATGGGCCACCAGAGAGAGCGGGCCTCCTTCCATCTCCCGCTCCCCAACCACAGCTTCTATAAATTTAAATTTTGTCTAAAATATTATAACTTCTATAAATTGTTTAGTTGAAATACTAATTGAAAATTGTCAAAGTCTCGGAATAATTATATTTTGGGACGAAGGAGTATATGTTATGGTAAAAGAGTATAAGCATATAAAGCAACAAAGCGAGAAAGGAGATAAAAGAGGAGAATGGTTGTTGTTTGCTTCACTCTTAAGGCTGGAACTTTGACACGAAACACCGTTCCGTTTTGTTGGAACCTGAGGAGCTTTGTGTTCGCAGTCGCGAACGGGCTCCTCAGAAGCAAGCATACGCTTGGCCCATTTGCCAAGGCGCACGGCCCAATTTACTCACGAGTCCGGCCCATCCAGCTGCCCTCTCGCCACGTTCTCTGCGTACCACCGTAAGATTCATCTTCTGAACATTTTACACTGGAATTAACAATGAAGTACTGTTTATTCTATCGTGAAATACTACTGATTAACTTAATCCAAAGTAGCTAACAAGCCTAGTAACCAGTGAAATAAAAGACAGCTACCTCTAATTATCACACTAAGCTGCTCATAGTGTGATGTGTGATGGATACCAGCAACATCCCTCAATCCATTCCGAATTCAGATTATGCGAAAATCCGTCATTTGAATCCGCTTTGAGATATACTTAAACTTCATAGTGACAACAATAAAGTGAGTCCACATCAAAAGCTACCTAGCAAGAAAAGCCCAGAGCTAGCAAAGATAAAGGCAAGCAAAATTAAAGCTCTTTTGATCTTCTCCCAGTGGCATACCAGTGTATATGTTCATAAGCAAATATGGTGAAGAAGATGACTACTGTCGGTGCCAATGTGCCATGAATAATTGACATGCTAAGTGTGAGAGATGTTTTTGACGAGTTTCTTTATGAGATTGAACGCAATGCGTTTCAGTTCTGCAAATGCTGATCGATCGCCGTGATTGTTCAGTCTGCTGTTCGTCAAAATCGTTCAGTTTGCTATCTGGGAAATAACCAAATTGTCCAAATGTTCGCTTACAGAATAGTATTGGTCACGGTAAAATGATCACAATTCGCCGAGTAACAACGCTTAAATAGCCGGATCTACGGATAGTTGCATACTTTGACAGATCAAATTTACAGCTACAAACTTGTTGATTTGTTCATGTAGAAAAGCAAACCTGCACTGCAACACGCATACATGCTGATTACAAATTTACAATACCATGCACAGCACAAAGCACACAACCACTGTAATCTAGTCTCAGTATCACTCATACTGCTTACACTGTAACTACATGAGTACAAGTGTGAAGTAGGCCAAGAAAGTGAATAAACCACCGGCGACCGCAAGGACGAGCCGCTCGCCGTGCTCACCATACACGCCAGGCCCAAATCTGTACCCATTGTTCCCGGCGGCGCCGCTGCTGAAGCCGCTGCCGCCGCCGCCGTTCGCCCAGAAGCGCGCGTAGCACTTGCCGAGGTAAACCTCGCCGTCCGTGGCGTAGCCACAGCCGACCTTGAGCTGCCCGGCCGCAGCCAACACGCAGTCGGAGCAAGCCTTGGCGCCGAGGTCAGCCACGCACTGCGACATGGCTTGCACGCCCCCCGATCCCCCGGCGCGGTAGTCTTCCCCAGCAGGCGCCGCCGCGGCCACGAGCGCGCCGAGGGCCGAGTCCCGCATGGCTGCTCCCCCGGCGTCCCCGGGCGTGCCGCCGCACTTCTTGAAGAGCACGGTCGTGTCCTGCTTCCCGAGGAACGTGTCGTTGCTGTACCGCACGAAGCAAGCCCGTAGCTGCACCGCGCCGCCGGAGGCCCAGGCGCACTGCGAGGACAGCCTGGAGATGGCAGAGCGGACGCAGCCGTTGCACACCTCGGCGGGGAGGTCGGAGCGGCACTGGTAGACTCCGACCACCGAGGAAGAAGACGCCGAGGGTGAGGTGAAGCTGGCGTAGGGAGAGTAGGCCGCGCTGTTGGCCAACGAGGTGAGCACGGACTCGACGTCCGACGCGTACCACGAACCGGATTCGTAGCGCCCCTGCGAGCAGCCGGCGTACACGAACCCGGAGTAGTCTTCGCCGCCAAGCGCGCGCGCCACGAGAAGCGAGGTGAGGAGGAGCGTCGCCGCCACGCTCGTCGCCGTAGCCATTCTGGTTCGTCCGCTCGCCGTGCGCTTGCGTTTGGTAGGCTCTACGGGAAAAAAGTTGTGATTTGTGAAGCTTCCGGATCGCTCGCGCCTTTAGGCGCGGCGTGCGAGATCTTGCCTTAGTAGGGCCGCGAATTGGGCCTGGATGGGCCGAATCTGTTAGGCCAGCGAATTGGGCCTGGATGGGCCGAATCTGTTAGGCCAGCGAATCGCGTGTGATGGGCCGAATCTGTTAGGCCAGCGAATCGCGTGTGATGGGCCAAGATATCATGCGGGATTACGTGTAATGGCCCACGCGTCCGGCGGCTTACCTGTCACTGTTTAACTGGTCTAACAAATGGGCCTAACCGATTCGAGCCGATGTACATTTGTAATTTTGCGTGATTTTTTAGAAATCTAAGAGTCTTTGTGCAAAATTCTTAGTTTCTGCGTGTTTTTCATAAATCTAAAAATTTTACGCAAATTCATACTTCTGCATAAGATACGAAAAATTAAAAGTCTAAAATGCAAAAGTACATTTTTCATTATATTTTTCTTCTCGTGCTTTCTGCATGCACGCGCGGGGCGGTTGGGGCGTGTAGGATGTTTTCTTTTTGCATGGGGGGCGGCCGCGTTTTATATTAATATATATATTATGATGTCTCGAGGCTGACACATAGTAACGTATACGTCTATAAAAGTGAGTGCAGATTGCAATAATGTGAAGCTATTTCTTAAGAGTGACATTTTCAAATTTTTATCATGATATATCTCTTTTAGAAGAAGTCGTTTATCAATTTTAAAAACTGTTAGATTCAGATATTTATTTTACTCGTCTCGTTTATATTTTGGAATAAAAATAAAAACTTAAATTACTTTATTTTTTTACAAGCTCTAAATTCAACGTATTTTCGGAGCTGTGAATATACCAAGCAGAGCGATAATTTACATTACGTCCGGTAGATTTATTCAAAACGGTTGGAACATACAGAGTAGTACTTTGCTTAATTTGCCTTATCATTTTAAGCGCGCAGAACCCCTTCATTCCATTCGCTAAGGTAGTACGATGCAATAGAATGGGATGGTTCAGAACCATCTTGTTTGTCAAAAAATCAGTACCACGCAGTTCAGCATTTACATAGAATATTATATTTCTGGGAATCGTTTTGTTCCACTTAATTCCACCCCATCTCTCTCGAACAACAAACAACAGTATCATCCTATATCAGAAATCATTCAATTCCGTTCCTCCTCGAGGGAACCAAACACTACCTTAACAAACAACTATTTTGCATAGATTGCTCCACATGCTGACACGATTCCACACCTAATGTCCGCTCTGATAATTTATTAACTGCACCGAACGATCATGCTCTGAAAGTAGAGAAAAGAACGACAGCTCTTCGTGATGACAACCAAACGCCAAGACAATGCTACCGATGAAACGAGACAGCCCTGGTTGGAAGATGGATTCAGGCCTGGGTTTGGCCCTGATGAAAGGATAAGATGATTGAAAATTAGGCGGATCATTAAAGTACTATCATTGAGTATTGATTATTTAAAAGTTAAAGTATAATCTGTTTTCTAAGAAATGTTTATAAATATTTTTTTTAGAAAAACAGCATCTTCTGAGAGATTGAAAAAGTGTGATGATAATTTGGATTTCAGCTCGTACTTCATTTCAATTGTCGCGTTCGATGGGCTGATCGACTATGAATGAATCGGAACGTAAAATGGAACCTAATATTTAGGAAATATTGTACATTAATACTTGCAAAATAAATTATTTATCTCTAAATTACTCGTACTATTTAATTATTAGGTTCAACCCGAGTACAGTACAGACAACTGCATCGCGCAATCACGGGCAACTACCGTGCAAGAGACACCAAATGTGTACTGTACTAAAGCAACCATATCCACAAGAAACCAACAAGACGGAGTAATGAAGGATTCGTCCTATCTGCGGATTCTTTCCACACTTGTTCATACACAGCTAACATCATCTGTAACTTGCATGACGACGTCTTTTGTGTTCAGACATCATCTCAATCGATTGCATAGCATGCCCTGTGCAGCGACAAGATGTTCGGTCAGGAGACCCAACTAATGGATCGAGATGCTCTCGTCCGCTGCCACTAATCATGCTTTAGTTTAGTTCTCCTAGGATTTGCTCTCCTTCGCCAGCTTGGCAAACAGGCTCCCGTCGTAGACCTCTCTGACGGCGTCCTTGCGAAGGAGGCCGTCCTTGTCCTTTGCGAGTCTGTACAGCATCTTCCACTCCGTCGTTGCTCCGACCCTGCATCGAGCCCGAGCGAGCACAGCGGCAGTAAGATCACAGGGAGAACTGTTTCAGAATTCAGACTCGTCGCGAAAACTTCTACTGCATAGTGCATACCATCCCGCGTAGTCACTGGGCTTTCGGTTCGCTTGAAGCAGCTCGTCTACCTCACTCGAAGTGAGAGCGTCCGGCACGGTCTTGCCGTGCTTGGCGAATATCTCGTCGAACTTTTCAGCAACGAACCTGCAGTCTTGAAGTATTAGCAAACAGGTTGACATGCATTCACCGCAGTGAAAATTTTACATGAAACCCTGTGCTGAAGTGAATCAGGCTGAATCACCTTCCTTCAGCGTCATAAGCGCCTGTATCACTTCCATGAATCCCTTTGTAGATGTTATCTATGTAGATATCTAACGATGATGTTGCATTTTCCTGCGTGAATTCGACATGATCGAACGGTTAATCCAAATATTTTCCCATGTCATTTGATACATAAAAGATGGATCACTTAAAGCATACATACAGGGACGTGCTAATTTTCTTAGGAGCAAAATTAATTATGGAACCGCACAGTAAATTAATTCGTACCAAATCTGTTGAAAGGTGAGGTTTGATTAGGACAGTAAGAGTGCAGACGTGCAGTATAATTAAAGACTTGGGTTTTCAACGCATCAAGTTCGGAAGTTGGTAGCCTGACACGCGACTAGATGATCGGATGAGTTAAGCCCTGAATAGAAATCTCGATATGGTTTGTCGTCCTCTGTCTTTTCAGTGAAATGACAGGATAAACAGGAAACTTAAATTCCGTAATAAAAAGGATAAAGAGTTGAGATATAATTCGAGACAGAGAGATGGAGAGATGATGTACAGGTCTGGTCTTGAGGGAAAGGGCGCCATTGATGAACGCAGCGCTTAGTCTGGAGAGGGCGGTTCCAACTCCGAGGGCCCGAAACCCTGCGAAGCACGCGACGAGCATACATGAGGCGAAAATTCGAAAGAGAAACACAGCCCTAACAAATCTGAAACCCGTGTTGATGATACCAGGAGTGAAAGGAGAGATCACCTTCGTACGTCTCGGAGTAAGAGACGATGCCGTCGTTGTTCCGGTCGAAGAACGCCACGTGCTTCTGCAGCGCCGTCATGCCGCCGTAGCCCGAACCCTCGCCGTACGCCGCCGCCGCCCCATGGCTCCCTTTCAGGATTCAGGACCGAGCAGCAATCAGCATTCAAAAATTGCAAAAGGGGAGAAAAAAAAGGCAAAAGAGCGGGCTTACAGAAGAACATGGTTAAGAAAACGAGAGCAGCCACGGCCGCCGCCGGGGCCAACCGCCGTCGCCGAGCGTCCATCGTCCGTCCGTCGGTCGGCGTCGCGCGTTGACTGCTGCGGGCTTTCTCGCTCTCAGGGCGGTGTGTGCGTGTGGCTGGCTCGGTCTAGATGTCCGCCTTATATATAGGAGAAAATCCAAATCGCCGCCGTCGCCTCGCCGGACGCCGGTTGCCCACACTCCTGAAACTCGCCTGCGTGCCGTGCTCCTCAGCCATTCTAAGCAATCAGTTAACGAGATCGTTATCATTAAATGGCTGTGTTTAAATTTTGTGAAAACTCTAGTCAATAATAAAATCTCTCCAAAATTTCATTGTTAAAGCGTAGTAGTACCAAAGCGTGCTAAGTAGTATCAAGATGTGTGATCGTATCCATATGGCTTATTTTAAAAAAAATATATAGTTAGCTATGTCTAAAATTTGTGACAGCTACAACTAATAATAAAATTTACTGTTTGCTATGTTTAGAATTTGTGACAACTGCAGCTAGTTAGTGATAGTTTTCTAAATTGTTTAGATTTTTTATAAATAGAATAGATAATCTTTTGTCTCAGTCTCACTCTAACCCTAGATTTTCTAAATTCTCGCCTAGATATTTATGGATTATTTATCAAAATCTTATGCTAACCATGACATAAGTGTTCATCATAGATTTCTCAAACTAGGTCATATTTGATAGAGTTTCTATCAGTTATAACTACTTTCTTACTCTCTAACTCCATAAATAGATTTTATTTTTGTACTAATTTTAATACTTAGTAATTAATATATTTGTTTCTGAATATAAGTTATTTTGGGTTTTTTCGATTCATATATGGATCTATATATACGTCTAGATTCACGATGCAGAGTACAAAATCTAGAAAACAACAACGACTTATATTCAAAGACAAATAAAGTATATAATATAAAAATAAAATAACATATCAAAAACCGGCAGGAGGGCTGGTTGTTGTTGTGAGGAAGCGTGAGAAAAGTCCGTGGTGTTGCTGAGACGGTTCTTCCTACGCGACTCTGCTTTCCCACCGTTAGGTGAACAACTCCAGCATTTCTACCTTTAAACAGAAACGCACAAGGTATGGTTTGCCATCCTCTGTCTTTTCAGTGAATGAACACGATAAGCAGGAAACTTTTAAATTACGTGTAAAAAAGATAAAGAGTTGAGATATGATTTGAGACAGAGAGATGGAGAGATGTGTAGGTCTCAGGTCTGGTGTTGAGGGAAAGCGCGCCATTGATGAACAATTTGTGCGTTGCTGCCGTGCGGGCTGCTCTCGGGCCTCGGCCGCTCTTCGCGCTCAGGCCGTAGGTGTTCTCACTTCTCACGCTCATCTGCACCAAATATAAGTTGACGGACGGATCATATGATTCTCATCTAGACAGATCTGACTCGTTAGATGGATTGTCTCATCCTCGCATCGCATGGATCTACGGCCTCCATCTCGGCCGAGCTTCTCGAGATCATCGTATCTTCGGATCTTCCTCCTAAGCTGCCTGACAAGTTTGGCGTCCTCTTGAACACCAGTTTCTTCGGATCTTCCTCTTGAACGTGGCTGCATCTGCATCTGCATCTGCATCTGCAAGTCTCCAACTTAAATGCTCAGGCGAAACGAAACATCTATCATATGCTCCATGTGCTGGTGTGCATAGGTGCACGAAATGGAGAGATCATGCAGGTCTAGTTTTGAGCCTGGCGGCGCCATTGATGAAGGTAGCACTGAGTTTGGATTGCCCAGCCAAATCGACCAGAATTAAGGCAAAATATAGCCCAATTCCTTCACATGCAGCCCAAGCCCAAACACTAGCTGGTTCAACTGCTCAAGCGTGCAATGCCGCATGCGGCATGCGGCACCAACCGCGCCGCGACTTGAACGTGTCAAGTTGCCGCTTGAGCTTAGAACTGCTCACGGACCAGGCAATGATCTCGATCAGATCGGGTCGAGCTCAGCTGCCCCAGCTTGAACGATTCTGCCTCCTCTCTCTCTCTCACACACACACAGCTACTGGACGGGAACGTTCGATTCCACGACTTACCACGCGATCAGAAATCACCGGGCTGAACCACAGATTTCCCAGGGACTAACTTGCTTTCCTCCGCATCAAAAAAAGTAAGAAAAAAACAACCAAAACGGGACTTTTAGCTGGGCTGACATGTCACAGCGCGACGAACATATGGAATCACCGCAGCCGAAATTCCACCGGTGGTTACAACTTACAAGCCGAAACGACAGATTAGTCGAAGAACAACAGCATCACTCTCGGGTGAACTGAATTGTGCATTTGTGCAACCAAACAAAACATAGGGCGCCAAGATGTTTTTTTTTAATCTCCGGCTCGCTCGCGTAAGCGATCGAGGACTTGTTGGGATTAGTTTATCTCCAAGCACCTAACGCCTTGACAGCGAGCTCCCGTGCATACGTGGGCTAGAACAAATTAAATGGTGCCCACATCAATCAATCATCTTATAATGACCTTTATAGACGATTTGTAGGCTTAAACTTAACAATTCAAATAATCTGTTGTCAAAAACTCTCGCGATTCTTATTATAAACTGTCTCTAGAATCTGGTTTTAGGCCAGTCTCAACCCATAGTTTCTTAGATGATGTTTTATTTTGTCACGTCAACAAGACACTAAATCTAGAAACTATATTTTCAATCCTAATTTCTTAATATGCATTTACAATAAAGGTTTCTTCATGTTTTATTATCTGTCCCTCTCGTCCAATCACTTCCATGCATGCCTTGAATACAGTGGAGACATGGTGTCTTACTTAAGACATTGTTTCTTCGAGTTTTATTATCTCTCTTCTTTTAACTCCATTGTCACATCATATTATTTTTTACATGACAACCTAATAAATGATTAAGACTATCCTATGTGGAGGGTTGGGAATGCTCTTATTATTTATGTAGTACTTTTGAAAACATTATATTGCCTTATAACTTATTTTATTTAGTGTTTAATTAATAATACTACTATGTAAAATATTTGTTGTCATCGGTGACTTGGAGATTCAAATAAACTCGTAAAGTATCAAAATAAAAGTTTTGTCGACAACACAAATAGAAATGATCTTATATCTTGTTTGGACAATAAATTTTGATTTATATACAGTTTATGAATTTTTTATGTTCACAATAGCATCTCCAAAAAAGTTCTAACAGATACTCTAATTGAATCCCAAAATTAGTCATTTCACTCTCTACTTTTAAAGAACATACGCAGAGATTTAAATTCTTAGATTCTGTTGGAGAAAAATACATTTAAAATGATTTGCATCCTAGAAAGAATCGTATAAAGATATATCAAAATTTATAGTTCTTTGAGTAGAGGATTAGAAGATGCCACAATCATATTCTGATTTCATCTCAGGTTATTATGTAACAACTCTGCCGACCTGCCCCCAATAATTTTACGGACCCAGACAAATCCTATTGGCTATCGCCTCCCGGCAAGTCAAGTCAGTCTCCGCATTATTAATCTGAGAGGCGATCGAGCAGCGCAGCGGCGGTCGCCGTCGAGCGCCAGTGCGGCGAGGCCCGGTTGGCTACTTGGCTGTTTGCGTCTGTCTCTGTCTCTGCATCTGTTTGTTTACTCTCGTCGGAGCAGGGAAACACAGGGGTGCACATGGCCCAGCCGGTTCTTATCTGCAGGCCATGCCTTTGAAAAATCCCAATATCCTAGCCATAGGCGAGGCGCGAGCGGCCGGTGGGGTCCCGTCGCCGTCGCCGTCGCCGTCGAGGGAAAATTCAGTTTTTGGCTTGGCCCGGTTTAGCCAGATCCACCCCTCTGCCAATGGCCAATTACTCCAGAAAGTGTGTGTCACCTCCCTTTCTCATCTCGAAAAGACGTCTAGTCGACAAGGATGCGTTCTGGAGCCGTGTCCAAAGATGACAGTGAGAGTTTGGTTTTCATTACGTGTCGTGATCTTGCACAATTGTTTGGTTTCGATCTTGTGATGCCCGAGAGGCGAGAGAGACGCAATCGCCCCAGTCATGGGTGGACGGCAAGATAAGTGGAGCATACACACGCATGAGATGTGGTGCTCGTGGCGCGAGCAGCAGATTTTTTGTTGAAAAACTTCGTCATCAATTCTTTAATTGTACCGCCAAGCAGAGACGGTTATTAATTACTGCGGGGGTTCTTTTTACACTTCGTGTTGCTCGAAAGAAAGAATCTTGAATTGCTTTCGCATTGTTGTTCGATTGGTGTGTCAAATTGTCCAGCTTCGATGTTTACATGGTGCTGAATCTTCTCGTCTCTGGAATTCGCGCCGCTATTTGCCGCGACGTGCGACGACGACGACCCCGCAATTGGAGGAAGGGTCGCCTGCTAGCTCCGATCCGCACACGGGGCGCACGTACATCGTCGTCTCCCTCTCCGGTAAGGGCGGCCAGAATATACGCTCGGTAAAGTCGAGCCCGGCCGGCCTGCCGCTGCACCGGGAGAGGACGCCGGCGACGTGCGCCGCAGCTCGTGCATGCTCGTAGCTTGGTTGGCTGGTTACAGGGCCGACTGCAGCAGCATGGCGTGCCGGGAGACGAGGCGGTCGAGCGCCTCACACATCCAGCCGTGCTTGCATCCGTCCATCACCTGCTGCACCGTGGCCTGCACAACCCAATCGCAAAAAGCAAGCGCATTTAGATTTCGTTTTCATGGTTGAATTCGTTTTGGCGTAGAAATGTAGAGCGGCAGCTCGCGTGTTTACGGCGCTGTACTCACCCAGGTGCGCTTGCGGGAGAACATCTCGGGCCACTGGAGGAGCTCGTCGGTGACGCGGAGAGGGAACATGATGCCCTCGTAGGTCTGCTCGTAGCGGCGGCTCTTGTAGTACCAGCAGCCGAGCATCACCTCGGTTTCGCCGCGGACGCCGGCCTCCTCGAGGGCCTCGCGGCGGGCCGCCTCATCCATGGACTCGTCGAGCTCCCACCCGCCCTTGGGGAACATCATGCCGTGCCCCTTCTGCGAGGTGATCACCAAAACCTCCAGCTCGCCGCCGCGAACCCGGTAGGGGATGCACCCCACCACGATGCGTCCGCCAGAGCTCGTGTACCGCTGCAGCTCGCGCCCCTGCCTCGCCACCAGCACGGCCATCGGAGCTTTAGATTATGCCCGGTCGAGTTCGCGCGGACGAAGAAGGCGATGATTGGACTAGCTAGGAGAGAGTAGGATGGTAGAGCGGGATCGAAGCTGGGGGAGCTGGTGCTTTGCGGCCATGGATCTGGAGCTCGAGGGGTATTAATAGCGGGAAGCGAAGATGATGTCGCTGTCGCGGCCGAGTGAGCCATGGGTAACATGGGCGGGGAGGTGGAGCATCGGATCGACGAGTGCCACTGTGGAAATGGTGCAGGAGGATCGTGGACGCGGCGTACAGATCTTCTGTGGCACAACGCTCGCCTTTGGTGACAGATTCCGTTTGGCTTTGGCCCCATTCATGGCCTGGAGTTCCCATAATTCCATTTCCTATTTTCACCCAGCCTTGATATTGTTTTCTTTTTCAAACATGTTATAATAACTACTATAGAAATTGTCGGCAATATGGCCTCGGATATTTTTTGAGTGTATTTATGATTACCGAGTGAAAGGAGGGATCGTCAGATAAAACATTAAAGATGATGTACCAATGGTTGGACTATCAAGACTTCTCGAGTCCAGCATTCAAGAGATTAGCCTGAATACAAGCACTCAGATAGTCGTAGTCAATATCAAGACCGCTGTATTGATGACAATAAAGTTTAGGCTAATAATTGTCTAATCAATATAATAGAAAACATCTGAGTTTATAGCCCACAAACTGATCGTTTTCCTTATTGTAAATGATCATTAATATGATGCATTAAACTTAAATTGTAACCCCGATCCCTCCAGTATATAAAGAAAAAAGTATATACAAAACTCGGGGAATCTCTTACAGGCACGTATTCACATACGTTTTCATACATCCATATGCTTAAGGCCATTTCAAATCTTTGAGCTCGTATTATACACACTGGAGTATGATTATTATCCTCAAAGAGACCCAAACCAATCTAAAAATTTCATTGTCTCTTATTCTAAGATAACAATTGAGATTTGTACATAGATTTCCCTTTACGCCTAACCAAATCTCTCCTATGGTAACCCCGGGAACACCGTTGTTCTTACGCAACGACATAAATAAATACAAAATGTGTAGTTGAGTTAGAAAGCACAACGAAGGGTACAATCCTCCCGGGATGGATTTATTATTTGTTGAGATAATGTTTACTCTTTCTGTCGTAAGTGCATAGTTACCAGGGATACGATGTTAATAGCTATTTTCTCATCAAGAATTTTCCTATTATGAGACAAGAATGAATCTGTTTTTTTTTCATAAGGCCATCACATTGTCTTAGCAATCGTAGTCACAGGCCATCAACTTTACTAAAGAATATACTATGACTCTTAATTGCTCTCCGTTTTCCTTTTTATAGATGGGGGAGTACCATTCATTGGAAACTTCCACAAGAAATTTGAGGCCCTAGTTGCATCACTTGTAATAAACAAAATGTTCATACAAAGAAAGAACTCAAGGATGAGCACGCGTTTTAGTTACTTGCAAGAAATTGATTTTACCATAGTTTTCAACTTTGGAGGCTGAATTGAGTTGAAAATGGAGCCTTGCTTCCACATACATGCAGTAATATAATGGACAATGTGAACTGTGAACGACAAATACTACCAACAGATAAATGTTCTGACCATTAATTAATTCATGGGAATTATTGTTTATCGCTTAATATGCCTACCTTTAGAAGCTATCAAAAACCACTTCCTTGGTAGATTATCATTGCGTGACAATTACTTTATTTACAAGGGCATGTAGTTGTTGACGTAAAAGATTACGCTTACAGGTTCAAATAGCCTCGAAGGACTAGTTCAGAAACAAAGCTTGAGTTCACAGTGGTTCAGATCTCTGAGAGAGATAATAACTTTACGTCCAATTTGAAGTGTATTCTTAGGTTGAGTTCTGGATTCATGTTATAGTAGAAATAGTATGTATTTATAGGCAAAGGTACAATTGGAAAACACCATCATATCCTCTAATTACAATTGTCATTGTTGACTTTGTTCATAAGATTTCGTATAGACAGAATAGTATAACCAAGTGTGAACACAGCTGAAAAGCAAACGTATTGTCACATATAGCGGCGCGTCTTTGGAATGGAGACCCTTCATCAGGATCCTTTGGCTTCCGCAAGGGTTTTGGAATGCTTCAGCAACATACTTCAGAACTTGAATAACAAGAAGGTCTCGAACTTCTCATGACGAGATACCCTTTGAAGAAATTCGTTTAATTGTAGTGTGATGAGATTATCTTGCACCAACGGTAGCTAAACCTTAAACAACAAAAATGACTATACAGGTTAGAAAAAGTCATGGTTGCCATCAAGTTTTAAAAATAAATATCCGTTAACTAAACATCTAGCTAGAAAAGTACGTATCCAGTTTGATCCAAATATCTTTGTCAGATTTTAATTTTGATGATATCAGTTTGATCTTACTGCAGTCTCAATAATCCATTAAAAATTCTTATTAATTTACAAATATATTTTAACACTATTGACTAAAATCCTATATCCATATCCAGACCAGGGATTTGGTTGGAGTTAAACCCACAGAAACAGCCTACACCCTTCCCTACGGCCTACGGGTGGGTCCATGGACTGCGTCCACGCGAGTGGACCGGAGGAGATGGTGCCCAAGGAGTGGAGAAGAAGCGGACAAAGCGCGTGGCGTACGTGCCCGCCCTTCGCAGCTGCTTCTCTCGTTTTCAGCTACGCGCTCTACGCACTGTTGCATCGATCGTTACTCTATTCTCAATTCTCACAAACTAATAGATTTTATTTACCTATTTATTACTTCATACAGTTTTTATCAACAAGTGACAGTTTGATAATAAAGGTAGCCACAAAATTAAATCCGGGACGGCCAAGTCCATCTTCTCCATCAGCTAATTCCCGCGCTAAATTGATTATAGCCAGCAGCGCCCCTTGTTTACCGTATCCATCGGTGTCGCCGGTGACTTCGATTCGCTGCGTCGTTGTTGCCCTCCTCTCGATCCCCTTCCGACGACCGAGTTAATTAATTGCTTTGTTTAGTTGGATATTATGTGTGTGTAACGTCGACTAAAGTGAACCATCTCCCGTCATGCGTACTGCAAGTTGCGAAACGACGGCGGTTTTGCGGCGACGTTCATACGCGCGCGCGCGCTGCATGCGTCTGATCTTGGCGACGATATGTGTCAATTATTCCAGAGTTTTATCTGCATGAGTTGCTTCATTCCTTCCGCTCTCGACGTAAGCAGCAATGGCGCGAGAGTTGCACGGCGATGGATCACACGAGTTTAGCCACGTGAGAAACGCGACGCATATATGAATCTCACCACGTTTCCAGGAGAAAGTGGAAACTACATACGTTCGCGCTCGTGCGTTTCCACGCCGGAGATTCGAGCGGATACACACAGGTGCGACGGTCTAACTCTGCTAGCTTCTGCATGCTTCGATCTTTAGTTTGCTACACTGTTGTCCATGGTAATTCCATCCTGCTCCTGCCATTGCCGCCGACGCGAAACTGGCACAGCATGCTGCAACGAGGTTCCTGGATTTGTCGCAACCAGGTTTCTTAAAAGGTGAAAGGCATCACAACTGTATTGGATTTCTTCTTTTCTTGGCAGCTACTAGCTAGCTCTGGCTGGTGGTGGACTACCAACCAGTCTACGAATATGTTTATCGTCATAGCGATTCGCACGGAAGTTTCACTAATCATGGCACCCATACAGCACGCCGAGATTTTTAGCGGATATAAACGTAGATGCATCGAATCAGCTCGGTCTCTCTACAGTTCAGTTCAAGGATCGGATTTGCTTCTGATTCTTCTACGAAATCAGATCTGCATCTATGTCAGCATCCAACGGAAGTTCCATGCAATGAACCCACGTTCATTTGGTCGAACTCGTTCGATCTCCAGCCTTGAATTGCCCTGTAGTGACAGGTAGCACGTTTGCTGTTTGGGACCAGTCAGGTCAGGGCCGTGTCCAGCCGCTGCAACCCAACCGCGCGACCGATCGACCGTGCAGCTGACGCCTCGCGCGCTCACCAACCGAAAGAAATCAATCGTGATCGAGCGGGCGCGCCCCCACGGACCGCGCGCGCCGCCGAGAGCGAGGTGACCGCGGCGACGAACCTCGACAGGGCATGCGCGCCGTGCCGCGCGCGTCCAGGCTCCAGCTGGGCGTGTCTGCCGCAACTTGCATCATATCGTGCATGGCCATGGCCTCCACCAACATGGGCACGCTGCACGCACGCACGCACGCACGCACATTGAAGGCGCAGCCCCACGTACGCACGCGAGCGTGGCCCTGCCGTCGTGTAGCTGTTGCCGCCATGTCTCTGCTTTTAATTGTTTTGGCTTTGCATTGCTGCTTCGGCCTGCTTGGCCGCGTACCTCGACAGAGTACGGTCTCATCGGCCATCGACTGATTGGATTAACTTCGTCAGTTTGCGACTCGCGATCGCTGGGACCCGGCCGGCGAGAAGATCGACGTCGTGACGGAGACAGAGGAGGTGTCGTCGTTGTCGTGTCGTGTCGCGTCGGTTGTTGGGATGTCCATGCGGCCATGCCGGCCGTGTGTACGTAGAGCTAGGCTTGAATGCACAGGCGACCAGAGCATGCAGGCGTGTCTATCTTTATCTCAACGGGATAAATATTATGGCTGATCAAAATTTCAGATCGACCATGCTCTGGTTGTTAGTATGGGTGCAGCTGACAAAACTGCACTCTGATATGGCACAAACGGTTCAGTTTCTGGCCGTTTTTCGTGCGTGCATACATGGGGCCAAATCGACCGATCAACTTGCAGAAATTCTACCTTGGAATTGCGTCGCGATTCATGCGCGTACAACCTCAATTCGCCGGTGCATCGTGCAAGCTGACAAACGCTCTTGCACTGCTCAAGTGTTTTTTTGTCTCTCCGTGCTCGTTTTCCTCGACTTCTCGTTTCTTTCTCATGTTTTTTCCGCATGAAGTTTCGTCGTCAAGAACATTCTCTACATGGTTTGGTCTCAGCTCCATGCTGAATGTTCTTACTGATCACAGTAAAATTGTAGTATTGTACTAGCTAGGCCTCCATCAGCTAGCTGTTCAGCGATGATTCAACAAAATTTGATTGG
Organism: Zizania palustris; assembly: GCA_019279435.1. NCBI lineage: Eukaryota > Viridiplantae > Streptophyta > Magnoliopsida > Poales > Poaceae > Zizania > Zizania palustris. The sequence goes on along the minus strand of JAAALK010000283.1, from coordinate 39,698,277 downwards.
TTTAAAATGAACTAAAACATTGTTTTTTGTTTAAAATGAGCTAAAACATTTGATTGGTTTGTTTCTATGTGAACTGAAAGCTTCGTCTTGTCTGCCTTGCTAGAATCTCAGCAACCAGTCGTTGTGTTAGATAACCACCAAAAATGCCTTTCTTCCGAACTAGTTTATGCAGCTACTCGTCCATTAATCGTACAAATTAAACTTATGATCTTTAATAATGCATCAACCGTCACCCCGTACAAGTGAGATTCGCTCGCACCATCTGCTACGAGATTTTCTGATCGAGGCGATAGATGCCCGGGAATATTTCTGCTGCTCTGCATGTTCCACGCGTATTGTGGCCAACTACGAGCTTAATCGATTCATTTATGTGCCTAAACTGAACAGTTACAAGCTGCTAACTAGCTCGCATATTAGCAGGTTAATTCGAAGTACGTGCACGTGAGTTACGAAAATGTTCAGGTACTTTCGCGTAGGATTACCTGAGAAATCTGAGATGCAGCATGCAGACAGGTCAATAGTTTAGTTGCTTCTGATCAGAAACCTGATTATCTCTCTGAACCTGTGCTTTTCCCAGAAACTACGCTAAAACTGTAACAGTTGAGTAGTGAATCCCCGCAAAGCGCTGATCCGGCGCAGAACTACACAAGTGGCCTGATTGCCCTGATACACAGATACGTATCCGATATATACTAGATGTTTATTCGGTACGTATATCGAGATTACATTGATATATTTCAAAGTTATCGCAATGGCAATATTTCAAATAGCATTAACGTGAGACTCATAAAAAATGTAAACAGAAGAAACTAAAAAATATAGCATTAAATCAGGCCTCATGTATTGTGGGACCCACAAAAGTTAGCATTTTATTGCTTATAGTCACTACTCAAGCTTATGATGTACTTTAAAGTGTTTTTGCTTACGGTGTTGTTACGCAATATATAAGACTAGTGATAAGGTAGCATTTAATATTTAAGGCTACTTTTTTATGCACATCGTGGATGCTCTTTAGCGGTTGTGAGTCTGTTACTCCCTCCAATATAGATAAGCAAGTTGTTTTTGACTTGATTTTAGATACTGATGAGTTATTAATTAGTGTTTATTTTTCTTCTTTACTTCTATTAAATACAATATAGTAAAAATAGCATAAAAAACGAGAAAGAAACAATTCTACTTCAGGGGTATAAACATCTAAAATGCAGAATAGAATTCAAAACGACTTGTCTTAGCCAACTCTTGGAATAAGTCTAAAACTACTTGTTTTTTAGTACCGAAGGAATCACCACTCCTCACAGCAAACCAAAATTCTTTCGTTTCAGCTTGGCTCATTCTTATTTGCATGGTGTTTTTAAATGTTACTAAGATTTTTCCATTGCAACGCACGGATACTCGGCATAGTATATGTGTGTATATATTCTATACTACTTTCAAAGAAGTCAGTGGCATTGAGTCTTAAGCCACCACTACCACTCATCCTGAAATCCTCGTATTGCACATGGATACTCAACTAATATATATATATATATATATATAAATGCTATCCTACACCACGGGTGTAGAATATCTATTCTACCAAAAAATCTGCTATTGAGAAAAAAAAGTAGCACTCAATTCCTAATCTACTGAGAAAATCAACTGCTGAAAGTAATTGGTGTAGAATACACACGTGGTGTAGAATAGTGTTCCCGTGTATATATATATATATATATATATATATATATATATATAAATTTTAAATTAGTTGGTGGTGGACAATCTACCACCACTGCAATTCTTCTCATTTACTTATGGTTTCTCATTGTCAATAAAATCTATACAGCCCAGTTGAGATATTAGGTATTGGAAGAGTTGGAATCCATTTCAGTTTTCATAAAAAATGAATTATGTGGAATTCAATTGAAATCTAATATTTTTATTTGGGCATTACATAAAATTAAAATCTAAGAACTAATTCTAAAACTTGTTTAGACGATCAAACCATGAAAGCAATTCCATTATTACAGTAAAAACATCATCTTCATCTAAGTCTAAGACGGTAGGAGAGGTAGGTATTTCAGTCAATTTTTTTCTTCAAAGAGGAATTAGGCTGAACTGTGAATTCTAGGGTATATTCTAGATAGAATTTTTTGATTCTAAATTCAAAATAGTCCAAACAGCCTATCTCATAGAATTGAATTCCAATTCTTCAATTCTTAATCTAATAGCTAGCATCCAAGCAAGCCATTATTCTATTTTTGAAACTTGCATAGGTCTTTAATTTGTTTTTTTTTCCATTGCAACACACTAGCACTACTCAACTAGTGTATGTATGTATATATATATATGTATATGTATGTATATATATAATACGTTTATCGTCGTCGGACGTAGGAGAATACACTAATCAAAAGTCCACGGGGGTTGTTGACGACGACGAAACAGAATCAATAATCATCGATGAGACGTGGTGAATCAGATGAGGATATACAGTATAGTATTTTCTGAATTTGGTTGATTGCATGGGTGGACGTGGACATGTGTGCAATTAATACAGTAAGATAAGATCCAGGAGTAACATGCATTGCCGATCCGATCCGATCGACGGCCGGTTCGTCAAAGATTCAAGATGGTTACTGGTTGGAAGTCTCAGATATATAGTCAGCTTCTGATCTAATATCCTAACTAAGCATGTGCGCTGCTTGGAAGGCCTTAATTCGTTTCTCAAGACTTCAGAGCCGACCGGCACAATCACTATGCTATTATTATACTTTCGGAACAAGTAGGTACTATCTCTAATAGATCATGTTTAGTATGAAAGAGACGTGAGTTAGTTAACACCAAATCTCGAAAGTTTTCGTATCACATCTCGATACACTCATGGCTTTCAAACAGATCGATTCCATATCTATTTCAAAAAAAAAAGATCATTCTTGTAGGAGCCCGCTGTTAGGCAGTTCATGACATTACCAGAGCATCTAGCTAGGTAGGGGAATATTTCCAGGCTTGATAGTGTGACCCAATTTAATTCCTATTTAAAAACGATCCAAATGGGCGTGGAATATTTCAACTAGTTCGGTGTTACCCTGGTGTGGTATCGTTATCACGCACCAGAAAAAAATACTCAGTAAAATCAACTGAAAACACAGCAGTTTCATGTGCACGCACCGTTGGATTAAATCAACTTTTTGGGGGGCGATTTTAGAGGCTAGAGAAAACAACATTTTCATTTGAAAAGCAAATCACATCATCTCGTTGATCATTCTCGACGAGGAAGAGTCGATCGAGAGGGATTATATTCTGTACGAGACGAACGGGTGCTCGCGATAGATGTCGACATGGCACTCTTACACATCCACTCACTAGAAATGCATGGAGTAAAATTTTTTACTACTAGTAAATCGATGGAAGGGCGAACACGTCAGATGGATGGATGGATGGATCGAACGACCGACGTGGCACGGTTGGCAAGCGAGACTCGTCACCGATCAATTATTGGCGTAGCTCGTGGCCGTCGACGACGACGACCGAGAGAGAGAGAGATTTGGTGACCAGCAGTGCGTGCGGCCCTGTTTTGTGTGCCAGCTCCACTTGCATTGGGTGTGCGTGATGACGTGGAATATATCATGTTGAGCCCTGAAAGCGTTGCTGCATCGGGCAGTGAGAGGACGAGTTTTATTCTACAGTTTCTACGCCGTTCTTCTATACTACGTACTCGGATGACGGCGCGCGCGACGAGATGTACACCAGTAAACACCACTGGATCGGCAATTCGGCACAATTCATTCGCTTGGACGTGGGTGCATCGTGCGCGTGGACTGGGCCGCGGGTAGCAGCGGCAGGCAGGAGAGCTCGTTGATCCGTCTGGGGTCGAGGCGATAGATTGAGCCGGTTTGTCGCATGGACTATCGGGCACTCAGGCTGATCCAGTTTAAGGCCCAATCCGCTTGGGATTGCTAATTGCTATCAATCGGTTGACGCGAATATTTAGTAAAACCTATTGGTGCGCGGAATTTCGGTCAAAGAAAATCAAGGAGACCATCCGCATCAGTGTGCACATAAGCATATATGCATATTCTATTTTTTCTATCGGTTGATGGTGCTCGCTCGATTGGGCCAACCTGGGCTATCGTCCGTATGGCCGATCGGTACGCTGGCTCACGGTTTTATCATTTCTGACATAGTCATCGGCTTTCCGGTCAATCGGTTATGCTACTAACGTCTATTTTTTTCCGATTCCTTATCAGTTGCAGGGTCAAACTGATTGACACGTTTTGAACCCCTTTTCTAAGATGTAATACTTGCACTGGAGTTAAGCAAATCTCCTAGGACACATGTGTGTCAGTGTGTGACCAAAAAGCACGTCAACACTATTGCCCTGTTTGGGACTGTTCTGCTCCACAAACGTCTAGCTAAACAGGTTCAGATCTCAGTTTTTGGATCCGTAAAAAATACAGATCCACGACTCCGCTCCACGTTTTTCATGGAGCACCTTAGAAGGTGCTCTGTGGATTCAGTTTTGAAAACAAAACGTGTATAACTTATTCATCTTATTCAAAAAATTAAAACATCATTTATTTTGTTATAATTTGTTTTATTATCGAAGGTACTTCGAGTATAACTTATATTTTTTCATATTTGCACAATTTTTTTGATAATACGAATGATCAAAGTTTGTGATAAAAGTCAACGACATCATTTAAATGTTAATTGAGGGAGTACTAAGTTAACATATTTTACATAATCAACATGAAAAATAATATAATTAGAGATTCATGGATAAAGTTCGGGGTAAAATAGTATATTCCTACCAAATCCTATAATTCTTGAATCTCCAATTAAGTTAACATATTTCACATAATGGACATGAAAAATAATATAATTAGAGATTTATAAATAAACTTCGGGGTAAAATAGTTCATTCCTACCAAATCCTACAATTCTTAAATCTAAATTCTCTTTGCAAGTCAAACAAGTTCAAATACTTCATAGTGGAACAGCAACTCTACTCTTGATCTGATTTTAAGTGAATTCCGTGAAGTGAGTAAAGTAGTGTCCTTGTGTAACATGGTCGATCGTCTCTAGCTAATCCCAAATTCCACACGTTTCTCTCGCGTGCCATGGCAACTTGCCACCGCTCCGTTTTTTCATGAGTCGCTCTCGCCGTCGGATCACGTGATTAATGCTGACGCGTTTCTCGTGCAACAACCGGCACGCCACGTGTCTATTTCTGTGTCGGTAGAGCATCACGTAGTCACGTATACTTGCACCAACAACAATACACATCAAGTCGTGCATAATTATTGGGCATGCATTATCACGTCGTCGCAGCGCGCGGCTGCCTCGGGCGACGTGAACCAACCCGGCCGTACACACGGACGAACAGCCGAGGCGCAGCGCAGGCGCCGACGGATCGGGGAAACTGTGGCGGAACAAGCGTCCGCTAGCGGCGGCCTCTCTGCTCGTCGATCGTGGACGGGAACCGGTCAGTAGCCGATCTGATCCCGTCCATACGCGGACGCGGCGGGGCGGCTATTTGTACGGCCCATCTCATGCAACGCAGCGACCGAACGGTGGATTTCAGTTCGCGTCTCTGAAAAAAAAAAGAGGGGGCACGGATCGGAGGAGAGGTTTGGCGATGGAGAAGGATATGGATCATCATCAGGAAGGGCAGCGGCGGCAGCAGCAGCTGGTGGTGCACAGCCAGGTGAGGCGGATCAAGCAGGAGGAAGGAGAGAGGGTGAAGGTCGACGAGACGTACCACCAGCCCCAGGCGTCGGAGATGCGGCTGGTGGTGCTCGGCCGGGGCCTGGCCAGGCAGCAGCGCTCGCGATCGCCGCTGGGGAGGGCCGCCCGCCCGGCGATCTCCATCGGCGGCGACTCCTAGGGAGCTAGCTCCTCCGCAGCGGTGTGCACGAAGACGCGCGTGCGGCTGCCCCGCGCGCTGCCGTCCCGTCCTCTTTTCTTCTCTCGCCGCCGTCGTGTCGTCGTCGTGCATTAGGTCCGTGCGTACGTGCATTAATCGAATTTTCTGTGAGACGAAATTTTCAGCTGTTAGGATGAATGAAGTTTCCATCTTGGTTATGTAAATATTTCTTTCTTTGAGTTGCTCTTGAGTTGGACTACTGTCCATCAGTCATCAGTGATCCATTTATGCTATCGGATTGGATTTCGGAATGTTCAGTTCTCGATATGTTCTTTCTCGTGAAGAAGAGTTACAACAAGATGACTTGCAACAAATAATCTATCATGATTTACGATTAATTCAGTCCGATGTTACCTATTCATGTACGAACGAAGTACTACTTGTAACACTTCATCCGGATATAAATTAAGATTATATTATCATCTCAAGTAATCAGTAGAATAGGGTAATCGGTTGTCCACAGAACAAATCCAGACGGTGAATATCCTGCACAGTGGATTTATCTTGAGTCCGCGTCTAAGATCCTGCATCACTTCAACCCTTGTGGAAGTGTTGCAGTGTGCCTTCTCCTCAAGAACTCAAGTGACCTAAAGGGAAACTGAATTCGAAAATAAATTGCAATGAAATAAGAGGAGCACAAGAATGCAGGTAAAACCTTTAGAATAGCACATATCCTGTTGCCATTGCCAGCTGATAAGTTAGAAGAAGAAACTCCTACTGCCATGCCAGCAGCAATTCCATCTTGTTAGTTTCATATGGATTCAATGTTTTTACAAATCCACAATTAAGAAGAAATAAACCATTAGGGTAGCAACCATAGTTCAGTGTAACTACATCATTTTGATCAATCTTTGTATCGGCAACAACCGATAGTTAGAATTTTTTGCATGTTGCATAAGGCATCATTGAAGGGTAGTTATGCATGAACGAAGTTATGGGTGTATATATGCAAAACTCAGAAGTACACGAACAATTCAGGATACTTGCCTTAACTGACATATCAGGGCAATCCACATTTCCTTCTCGGACAATCCTACCATTGGATTAAAACTATGTTTACACATCAATGAGATGCAATAGCATTGGGATTTCACCATCCAAGTGAATATGAGTTTACATCTTGTCCATGAAAAGGATGATCTTCCAAGGGCACTGTACCAAGCTTTTGTTTTACCTCCTTTTCAAACTCGAGAAGGAAGCAACACCGTTTATTGACCTGAAATAGAATAAATCAGAGAAGAAGACAGGGGAAATGCAATAAGGATCCATAGCTACAAGCACAGCTGCAATTTTGAAATGACCTGGTGGGGGAGAGGAGCATACTGCAGGTTTTGTATGGTTTCCCCTGGAAAAAGATCAGTACAGTAGTAAAGTCTCTGTTAGATTTGCAATATATGGTCACCAAAAAGAATCAGATTTTGCCCTTTCTTGAAGCGGCCTTAAGCCAAGTCAAATAGCCCATAGTTCCTCTGTCACATGATTCACACAGGATTGAATTTATGAGTCTCTCGTGCTAAAAAGATAGGATCAAAGCTTGCAACCACATAACAATTTCATCGTGCAGCAATTCAATCACAAGATAACATTAGCAACACAAATAATTAGCTTATGCAGCACGTCAATTAACAGTTGACATGAACTTATTCAATTTAGCATGTAAAAGATAAAAGAAAAGGGAGTATTTTCAAAATGGAGAGATACATATAAAAATACCTAGAAACACTATGGACCTAGAAACAGCATTCATCATTCGATGCTGGGTCAACCCAAATACATTTTAAATTGGGTTAATTGCTTCTGTGTCACCATTATTTTTCAATTCGACAAAAATACCATTAAAACTTCGGTATTTGCTCATATGCTATTACTATTTTAAATTCACTATTTTTATATTATTTGGACCGAAATATTCATAAAAAATAATATAAAATAATAAATTAGAAATAGTAATGTCATTTGGGCCGGGTTTGGCGTGACCTTTAAACCCGTACGCCACGACAGGAAACGCACGCCGCCATGGGCCTCGTCGTCTCCGCAGCAGCCTCCTGCGCTGGCCTCGGCCGCAGCCGCTCGCCGCCGCCAGTGCATCATGAGAACCCTCAGCAATCTGTGGAGGTCGAGCCTGAGATCACTCGCGTCTTCCGCTGCCTCGACACTGTTGGCGACGGCCGCATCTCTGCCGCGGAGATGCGACAGTTCTTCCGGTGCACGGAAGCAGAGGCCGAGGCGATGGTCGCCGCGGCGGACAAGGATGGTGACGGGTTCGTCAGCCTCGAGGAGTTCGTCGCGGTGGCGGAGAACAGGGAGGGAGAGTTGGGCACACTCCGCTCGGCATTCGCGGAGTACGACGAGAACGGAGACGGTGTGATCACCGCGGAGGAGTTGCGGCGCGCGCTTCATCGGCTGGGGTTCGGCGGAGACGACCTGACGGCTGAGCGTTGCGTGGAGATCGTCACGGCCTTCGACAGCGACGGCGACGGCGTCATCTCCTTCGACGAATTCAAGGCCATGATGGAGACCAGGTAAGCTTGATCGGCGTATGTGCCAAGTGCTTACCACTGTAGTTAGCCTGTTAATCAGGACTAGCTTTATCCTTTCGCGTTCTAATTGTTTAGATCTAGTTTATCTTGGACTTTTTTAGTGCTTAAATGAAAACTGATCGCGACTTTTTTTTTGCAATGGTAGTTTGATGAATGAGAAAATTTCAGAGAAACATGCATCCAAACTCGTGTTTATCGATCGATTTTGCTTGTAACTTGATACGATCAATCTTATTTCAAGTTCCTAGACTCGGAACAATCATATCTTGAACTTTTTTTTGAAATAGGTCAGGGTCTGATCTTATTTGAAGGTCATAGATGTATCGGGGATGTGAACGAGAATTTCCCGTCACCCATCCTGGTAACTTCCGCCTGAGCATGTTTAACAATAAACTACTCCCACCTGAGCACGCTTAACAATGGAAATTTCCGCCTAAGCACGTTTAACAATGGACTACTCCCACCTGAGCACGCTTAACAATGAAGTTCTGATGAGATTTGGTGTCAGCTAACACACGTCGCTTTCACGTATCTTGAACTTTCAAGTTCTTCTCACCGTCTCAAATCTTCAGAGATGTCTTCGTACAAAACACACAAATTCTTTCTTCTACTTGCCGTGTAAAGCGTTTGTGACTCCGTGAGGCTGATTTATTTGTTCTATTTTACCTCCTCTATTAATCGAAGTGCAGATCTCTTTTTTTTTCAAAAAAATATCCTAAACTGTACAAAATCCCTTACAGATAGGTCGAATTGTTTTGATTCGTAATATATCCGTTGATTAAGCGTTATCGTTTGGACGCGGCTAAATATCTACAGGCCAAACCAGAGCAAGTCCTGCGTTTTCTTTGCATGAGAGAAGTTATCGTCGTTGCTGCGTTTTGACTTCGAGACTGCCATATGGGCGCACGGGCGTCAGGAGCGTCATGCCTGGCTCCGAGGACGCGTCAGGTGTCGCCCTCCGGCCGGCCGGCCCTCTGCCGGTGTCCGGTGAGCGCGTCCTATGTATCAATCGTAATTCGTACATGCCGCCATTGGCCATTGCATTGCCAGGTCGAGTCCATGTCCATCATACGTACTGCATGGCTGGTCGGCTGCTCGGCGTATGATTTGATTCTTCAGGTTGAAAAATACCGATACGTTCCATCGCGCACGTACACCTCCTGTCGCGTGATGGATTGTTTAACGATTTCCATCAGCTGAGCTCGGAAATCCGCCATGCCCATGCAATCCTGAGGAGATGTGGCGCCCTGTTTTTTAGAAAATTTAGAGCTATGTCGTCTTCCTTCTCCTGTGACTGAGCAAGGTAACACGGGACACTTGTCTTCAGCGTCAGAAAGTCTTAAAATATAAGCAGCCTCTTGGCAGGATGTCACTGATAAGAAACAGTGCAGTCAAAGGGCGCTTTGGAAGTCGATTATTGTATGGATCCTACGCTCTCTGCTCTCTACCCCACACACTAGTCAGAGCCTCAGAGGCTCGGAGCTCGAGCTTAAGCTCGAGAATTCATTTTCTCTTGACCGTTGTTGCCTTGCGCAGTTGCGCCACTGCATGCCGCATTGCCAACCCGTGTCTGCGGCGCGCAACTCAACACACTACCACCACCGCGGACATACTTCGCATTGCCACGGCGAAAGGGTAGGAGATGGACGCCGACGCCGGCATGATCCCGACCTCGCCCTCCGCCGAGACGTCGCCCTCTTCCTCCGACGTCGACACCGAGGTACCCAAGAATCATTGCGCGTGTCATTGCATTTTGCCTCTAATCATGTGGCTGTCTTGATACGCGTTGTGTATGTTGCTCTGTTGCTAGTCCACAGGATCGTTCTTCCGGGACCGGAGCACGACGCTGGGGACGCTCATGGGCGTCTCCTTCGCCGATACGGAGGAGCAGGAGGAGCAGCAGAGGGAGGCGACGCCGGACGGAGGAGGAGAGGAGAGGGAGATGCCCCCCGCCGCTGCGGCAGAGGTGGAGGACGGGCGTAGGTGGCGCCGGAGGTGGAGGCGGAAACGCTAGCGCAGCGCCGGCGGCAGCTGGTGGAGGCTGTGCAGGGACGACGTCGGCGGCACGACGTCGCTGGGCCAGTTCCTGCACATGGAGAGGCAGCTCTCGGACGCCGGGCTACTCTGCGGCGACGGCGTGGAGCAGAGGGAGTCGTCGACGCCGCTGTTCGACAGCGGGAGAGCGCGACGGAGGGCACCGGCTCGGGAGGAGAGGCTCAAGTGGCAGCTAAGGAGGTCGGCGCAGGGGTCGTCGTCGCTCGTGAGGTTGCCGGAGCTGCTCACCGCTATCTGCAGTGGCGGAGCCTGATTTGTCAAAACCACTCGTGGCTTCTCTCTGTTTCAAGCATTCCTCTTCCACCATCCTTTTCTTCTTTCATGCCAGGATATTAAAAGAATTCAGAATTCATCTGTTTCCCTTTCGTTGTGACATCACAAAATAGTATACTGGAATCTCATATTTCGATTGTGACAAGAGAAAGACAACTATGCTATACGCAGCAGAGGTTCACGGATTTCATCAAACATGAATAGAAGCTTGGCATGTGATCACTGGAGTCACTGCGGGACAGCACACTGGTCGCCTGAGTCAGGCAGGGTCTGACAGAGTGAGCAAAGGAAATCGTCGCACTTTATAATTTAAATTTATATATCCCACTGGATCAACCATAGTACAAAGTGGCCATGCAGGACACACTAGAGTAAATTTTCCTTTTTAGCATTGTATTGTCTCTTTAACCACTAATAGTTGAAAGACACCTGAACCTAGAAAACAGATAATCCACACTGTACTCTACTAGATTTCAGTGGCAAAATATAAACTCTATAGTCTATAGTTACATTTTTTTTCAGAGCAAGGCAACTATACTTGGTTACACACTTACAGCAATATCACCTAGATTCACCCGGCTCGGCCCATTTATTCGATTTTTTTTTTTTTTGAGAAAGAGAGGTCTACTACCACTCCCAATTCCATTAAGGAAAAGTATGAGAACATATTCGAACAAGTTCACCGCCACCGTCTTAAGAGAACAACCCAAAACTCAAACTAAACAAACCAGCCAGCAACAATTACAATTCAAACTGTCCACGCCACAAAATAGACAGCAAACTGCCTCAAAAGACCACCAGTTTCCAGAAACTGAACAGGTTCCAAGCCAAAACCATCAGCGATCAACGAAGACTTTCTCAACCACATAGCCTTGCTGACGACAGACGCCAGCCATGCTCCCTTGAAAAGATCTCACTTGTGAGATGCTCGAGTAATCGCATGTAACACCCCAAAAATTTAAAAGGAATAAAATAAAAAGAAAACATTATTTATAAGTATTCTGGATTTATTATTAAAGGAAAATCACAAAAGAACCCAAATAAAGCCAAACAGGGAGAAATACTCAAAATCTGGACTTGAAAATTTTATGAGATGAACTAAAAGCCAAGATATAATTTTAGGAATTTTTACAAATTTTTATCAACAGTGATCCAACCCTTAAACAAATATTTGAATTTCTGGAATTATTTTAATTGAAAAATACATTTTAATACTTATTGGGCCGCAACCCCATTTTCCCCTCTGAAGGCCTTTCGGCCCAGCCCATTCCGGCCGCACCCACCGACAGGCGGGACCCACCTGTCGGCGCCGCCCTCCCCTCTCTCCTCCCACCCGCGCCCCGCCTGGACCCACCTGCCAGCCCCGCCGCGCCACTGACCGCCCGGACCCATCTGTCGGCTCCCTTTCTTTTTGGATCGCTCACTGACAGGTGGAGCCCACCTGTCAGATCCATCGTCTCCGATGGAAGGGGATCGCTCCCCTTTCCTTCCCCGGCGATCTCTTTCTGTTTTCTCGCCGCCGGCCGCCGGATCGCTTTGGATCCCCTCCGATCGCCTTCCCTGGTCACCACCGCCCCCTTTCCTTCCATAGCCGACGCGGTTTCGCGAGAAGGGAAGCGAATCCGAAGCTTTTGGAAAGTCCTCGCCGGAGCTCTCGGGAACCCTTGATTCCCTGCCCTCCCGACGCCGGCAAACCCCCTATAAATGCCCTCGCGCACGCCGCCCTCAGCCACACCACCTAAAGCCCTAGCCGAAGCCTTCCCGAGCGCCGTTGCCACGATTTCGAGCCCTTCCACTGCTCGGCCTCCGGCGAGTGATCGCCGTCGCCTCGGACCCCCGCTGCCCTAGCCGCCGCCACCGTCGGGTCTGTCGTCGACCACCCCACCTCGTCCACCCCTCTGTTGGCCGTGAACACCGCCGGACCGTCGTCGCCGTCGAGCACCCGTACGCCCTCCGTCGTCTACGCTCGCCGCCGGTCACCTCCAAGCCCCATCCTCGCCGCCGAAGGTACCAACGTGACCCCCAACACCTCCGCGTTCCATTTTCCGCCCTAGCTAAGCCCCTAGGCCCTCGCCGTCGCCGCCATGGCCGCACCCGAGCCCGCCGTCGCCGGAGACGAAGGGGGTACGCGCCCCCTCACGTCGTGCCGTGCCGGATCGCGTCGCAGCCGTCCGATCGAGATCGGAGGGCTACGATTAAATCCCTCCGGGATTTAATCTAGGCCCTCGGATCTGGTCAAAGGGGTATCAAGGCCTCTCGGCCGTCGATCACCACTTAAACCCCAGGGCTGATCTCGAGCGTCCACGTCATACCGCTTCGCGAGATTTAATCGTGGCCGTTCAATTTCACTTACGCCTCCCGCCTCGCGTCCGACCGCCAGATCCAGATCCGACGGCTCTGGATCGGCCGGTCCACGCGCATAGTCACGGGTTCACGGTGAACCTGGTTCACCGTGGACCAGAGACTGTTTTTAGTTTAAATAAAATCCAGAAAATTGATTTAAACTTTGAAAATTCATATCTTGCTCAATTTAACTCCAAAATTCACCATTCAAATTTTGTTAAAACCAGAATATTATTCTCTACCCATTGATGCAATAAAAACAGTATGTTTCTGTTGCCCAAAATATTATTAATAAATAAATGAATAAAAACCCCTTTAGGATAAATTATTATTCCAACAAAATAAATTATGAAAAATCCTAAAAAGGTTAAAATTCACTGTTATATGTAAAGACTCAGAATAATAAATGTTACTTCACCCACAACAATGTATGTTCTTTTATCTGGTGAATTTTATCTGTTTTATTGAATGTGAATGTATTGTTTATTTTCCGTATCGAGAAGACTACGAGTTCGTCGAGGAGCAGGAGTTCTACCCCGAGGTTCCTCCATCCCCATTTGCTGAGCAAGGCAAGTCATCGACCATCTCTGTGGAAACAGTTGATCATATTGAGCCCATGTTTTAATAAATTATCGCTATAACCCATAGGATAATATTGCATTAGTCCAATAATCAAGCCTTACACTTATATTTATTAGATCCCCGACCTTGTGTGCAAACCCAAGCCATGCTTATTGAGCCTTAACTCCTTGTCACTCTACTATTAAAATATTAGCTAGTGCCCAATGTACCGGCACAACTGCTATAGGATAAAAAGAACGAGTCGTAGATAGCTGGATTCTGTATATGTATTTCCCTGTTATTCTCGTCTCTGGACTCTGTTGGAGTTGGCTAGGTTATAAGTATGGTGGGTTCCGGGTGCAAGCTCGGGCACTGGTTTGTCGCACCCGGGGCACTATAAGGACCGGTCTGCGGGATCTGTTGCAAAGCACTTCCGTACCAACCACAAGTCTAATGGGTAAGTCCTAACTGGAAGTGTGGAACTCTTCGGCTCTATGCACCATAGTGGAGGGGTACAAGGGGCTAGCCTGCGGGCGACTTGTACCAAAGAAGGCTCAAGGGGGGGTATGGTGAGCACTCGACACGTCGAGACACGATACGAAACCCATAAGAGGGTGTTGTGGAGTCGGAGGGAACCATATGGAAGGTTTTGGCACGAGTTCCCGTGTGATGGGTCATCTCGTTACACTTCGGTGTAGGTGATGAGTGCGTGCCTTGTGGGTACAGTGGTACATCTCTGATCAGAGTAATTCAATCTTTTCGAAAAGCCGAGCCCACGGTCAAGGGCGGGTTGTGTGACTACTCGCAGTTAGTTTACAATTGTGTGAATGTTTGAATTACTCCTGGCACGTAAGGACTGTTGAGCGAGGTGGGGTGACTGTACCCCTCGAGTTAGACGATGATGATACACATGCACATGTTTACTTTTCCGTACTAATAAACTGCTCACATTTAAAGCTTTACACATATGCTGCTTCCGCTAAATTAGCCAATATCTCCCTTGTTATTACCTTGCATTATATTTGCATTCGGTGGCTTGCTGAGTACATCTGTACTCACCCCGTTGACTTACAACATCAGAGCCAGTCTACTACGAGGAGGATGAAGGTCTGGAGTAGCGACCCAGTCAAGGCGAGACTGGAAGGAGGCGTTCATCTAGGACCCTTGTTTTATTAGTTTCTCTTCATCTTTAATCACTTTTGTATTAATGCGGTCTACGAACCGTGAATGATTGCTCGTATTGTACGTGGTCGTATGATGAACGTCTTGTTTTATTGATTTTCTATGGAATTTCAATAAAGTCCTGATTTATTAAATCGGGGCGCGACAAGATGGTATCAGAGCCGACTTGACTGTAGGAAGCCAAACAGACCTGACCTTAGGACTTATATATATTCACTATATTTTACAAAAGATTACTTATCCTCTCATCTTCTAAAATTTTCACAAAATTTTCTCTCTTTTGTAGATGCCGATCCGTACCGTGAATGGAAACCTTCGTGACGAGGCCGGATTCATCCGCGAGCTACGCATGCTCGTCAGTTTCCTCGGATTCGAGCATGAGCCGATGTACCATGGAGTCTTCCCCGACGAGGAAGAGAGCTACTGCGAGGTCACCGTCGTCGTCCAGCCCTCCCCTCAGACAGCCCACACCTACCGCGGAGGAGGACCTACCTTCCTGGTGGCCAGTCAGCGCACCGCCCTCCAGGCACTCACGGAGCTCCGGATGAGATACGACAGTGAGCTCTATGACACGGACTTCCGCTTCGTGCCTCTTCGCACTCCAGGGAGTCCCCACAGCGTCTTCGTCAGCACCCTCTCCCAGCGTCATTCCGCGATTGGACATACCATGCGCTTAATGGAGGCCATGGATGATCTTCATTACGAGGCGCTGCAGGACGCCAATGGACAGCGCGACACCATCAGCTTCTACCGACACTCTTCGGAGGATCTGAACCGCGAGAACGGAGAGCTTCGCCGCCGCATCCAGCAGGGACACCGCTTGGCTACCGAGGCAGAGGAGTTGCGGCGTCAAAATGAGCTCCTTCGTCAGCGTGTCGCCACCAACCCCCATCTCCGCTACCAGATAGAGGAGCTGAAGAAGGACATCGAGGAGATCGCACCTCTTCCGCCTCGCCGGAAGAAACCCATTCAGACTCCCACAGTGAGGCCCAAGAGGATCTCCCGCAGCGCACCACCCGCCGGACCGTCCAGTTCCTCGACCCCACCCGTCTCCCACGAGCCCGAGATCGAGCCGTCCCCTGAGCTGCCATAGACGTAGTATGACGATTGATTGTTATTTCTATTTACTTGATTGTATTAGCATTCATGTCACAATATAAGGCATGAATGAGAAAAATTAATAAATGTAACCGCAAGAACGGTATTCTTTTGAAATAAATATAAAGAAGTTCACCCAAAATAAATATGTGTACATTGGAAATTCCAGGATGACCAACACCCAGGGATCAGACGCTCCTCAGAACGGAGGGGAGAGTGGCAACCTGCCACAATGGGGAGCCACCGGGCAGAGGCAGGCCCCGGTCGCCAACCACCCCACCGTGGCTGAAATGATGGCCACCCAAAACCAGCTGGTCTCAGCCCTCCTACACCAGATGCAGCAGCAGCAGCAGCAAATGCAAGAGCAGCAGGCTCACTTCTTCCGCCTCTACCAACAGCCCGAGCTGCCCCGACCCGCCACACCAGCTCCCGCTCCCGCAACTCAGCTCTCGGAGTTCCTCCGAGTCCGCCCACCGACCTTCTCGAGCACCACCAACCCCATGGAGGCTGGGGATTGGTTGCGGGCGATCGAGAAGAAACTCGATCTCCTGACCTGCACTGAGCAGGAGAGGGTGGCCTTCGCCACCCACCAACTTCATGGTCCCGCCGCTGAGTGGTGGGACAACCACCGCGAGACTCTGCCCGAGGGCCACGCCCCCACTTGGGCAGAATTCTCGGCCGCTTTTCGTGCCGCTCATATCCCAGAGGGCATCATCGCACAGAAGCAGCAGGAGTTTAGGGACCTACAGCAGGGGAGCAGGTCCGTCACGGAGTACTTACACGAGTTCAACCGGCTGGCTCGATACGCGCCTGAAGAAGTCCGTACTGACGCGGCCAGGCAGTCTAAGTTCCTTCGAGGTCTTAAGGATGAGTTGTCCCTTCAACTCGTTTCCGGAGATTATGCCAACTTCCAAAAGTTGGTTAATAAGGCTATTATTCAGGAGACTCAGCAAAATAAGGTCGACCTGAAGAGGAAAAGAATGATTGCTTTCAGGCAGAACCAAGGCATGGCGCAGAGGCCTCGCTTCACCCCTCCTCCTCCAACGCCACAATACCACCCCCGCCCAGTGCATCGTCCGGCACCACCTGCCGCCAACACCGGAACCGGACAGCCTCGCCCTGCTCCTGCCGCGCCAGCTGCACCACCCGCCCCGGCAAAGAAGGCAGAGATTCTGCGCGACAAGCACGGCAAGCCCGTGGTATGTTTTAACTGCCGCCAGGAGGGGCATTTCGCCTATCAGTGCCCCCACCCCAAGCGCGCACAAGGAGTCACGACGAACCCCGCCATCCGTGCTCGCGTCAACCATGTCACCGCCGAGGAAGCCCAGGCTGCGCCCGAGATCGTGATGGGTAAGTTCATGGTAAATTCAGCAATTGCAATAGTCTTGTTTGACACCGGAGCTACGCACTCCTTCATCTCAACTGAATTTGTGGAAAAAAACAATCTAAGCACAGAAGAACTACCCAGAGCCGTACACATAGTTACCCCAGGGAAACAAACACTAGCCCTAACCTATAGCCCAAAAGTATGGATAGATATCCACGACACCGTATTTTGGGCCGACCCCATCCTAATAGAATGCCAAGGCCTGGATCTCATTCTAGGAATGGATTGGTTAAATAAATACCAAGGAGTGATAGAATGTGCCCAAAGAAAAGTGACTGTGACCAGCGAAGAAGGGATTACCATCACATTTCAGATGCCAAGACTAAAGATCAGAAGACCAAGACTGCATCAGGTTACCTTGGAAGAAATACCGATAGTCTGTGAGTACCCGGACGTGTTTCCAGAGGATTTATCGGGAATGCCACCCAGAAGGGACATCGAGTTCAGGATTGACTTGGTGCCAGGAACCACCCCTATCTACAAGCGACCATACCGGATGGCCGCCAACGAATTAGCTGAGATGAAGCAGCAATTGGAGGATCTTGAAAGGAAAGGTTATATCAGACCAAGTACGTCGCCATGGGGTGCTCCCGTCATCTTCGTCGAGAAGAAAGAAGACAAGGCAAAGCGTATGTGTGTGGATTATCGCGCCTTGAATGAGGTAACGATCAAGAATAAGTACCCATTACCTCGGATCGATGATCTCTTCGATCAGCTCAAAGGAGCTACGGTATTCTCGAAGATCGACCTGCGGTCTGGTTACCACCAGCTAAGAATCCGAGAGGAGGATATACCCAAGACGGCCTTCACTACCCGTTATGGATTATATGAGTGCACAGTTATGTCCTTTGGATTGACCAACGCCCCTGCCTTCTTCATGAATATGATGAATAAAGTATTCATGGAATATTTGGACAAGTTCATCGTGGTCTTCATAGACGATATCCTCATCTATTCCAAGGACCAGAAGGAGCACGAGACTCACCTCCGGTTAACCCTAGGAAAGCTAAGGGAACACCAATTATATGCCAAGTACAGCAAATGCAAGTTTTGGACGGCAGAAGTAAAGTTCCTTGGACACATCATCTCTGCGCAAGGAATCGCAGTAGACCCTGCCACCGTAGAAGCAGTTACGGATTGGTTGCCACCCACGAACGTATCTGAGATACGGAGTTTTCTGGGATTGGCCGGATATTATCGAAGGTTTATCGAGAATTTTTCTAAGATAGCCAAGCCTATGACCAAGCTGTTGCAGAAAGGAGAAAAGTTTGAATGGACTCCTGAATGCGAGGAAAGTTTCCGCACCCTCAAGACTCGTTTGGTGTCTGCACCTATACTGACCCTACCGGATATCCGCAAAGACTTTCATGTCTATTGCGACGCATCTCGCCAAGGATTGGGATGTGTTCTTATGCAAGATGGGAAGGTTATCTCTTATGCCTCCCGACAGTTGAGACCTCATGAGTTGAATTATCCGACCCATGATTTGGAATTAGCCGCCGTAGTGCACGCCCTCAAGATTTGGAGGCACTATTTGGTTGGAAATCGCTGTGAGATCTTTACGGATCACAAGAGCCTGAAGTATATCTTCACACAGCCAGACCTCAACTTGAGGCAAAGACGATGGTTGGAACTAATCAAGGACTATGACTTAGGTATTCACTACCACCCCGGAAAAGCTAATGTGGTAGCCGATGCATTGAGTCGCAAGGGATATTGCACAGCCATGATGATTCAAGAACACGCACCCTCGTTATGTAGAGAGATGGAGAAATTAAATCTTGGATTAACCACTGGGGCATACCTAGCCACCTTAGAAACCCAACCTGTTCTGTTTGAGCAGATCCGTGAAGCTCAGTTAGAGGACCCGGATATAGCTGCCATTAAGAAGAACATGAGACAAGGAAAATGTAACACCTCAATTTTTCAAAACAATAAAAAATATTATTAAATTCAATTTCTTGGAATTATTATTTCTGAAAATAACTTAAATACCTCTTTATACCCTTTTGAACTACAACATAGAGTAGATGACCAAATTAGGAGGTGAAACTTTTTGTATATGATCCTAAGGCCAAAAGATAATTTTGAGAATTTTTATAAATTTTTACCAGCCTTGGAAGTAGCCCTAATCTTTTAATCTATTTTCTGGAATTATTTTTATTCAGAAAAACATTAGAACAGTATTGGGCCGTTTCCCCCTCCCTTCTCTCTCTCCCGGCCGGCCCAGCCCACCCCCACCCGCGCGCGCCTTCTGACCAGTGGAGCCCACCCGTCAGTGAGTCCCTCTCCTCTCACGCGCGCACCCGACGCCTTGGCCCCACCTGTCGGCGCCAACTTTCTCCCCTCGCGCCCGAGCCCGACCCCACCCGTCAGTCGCCCGTTCGCTCGCTCGCGTTCGCTGGCTTGTGGCCCCCGCCTGTCAGACCCTTCGTCCCCGCGAGATCCGCCCCCAAATCGCCCCCCCCCCTCACCGGCCGACGCCATTACTCGCCTCGGATCCCTTGCCCCCGACCCCCTCCCCTCGAATTAAGCCCGGCAATCAAACCCCCTCGTCGCGCTGACCGTTTTCCCCCATTAAACTCGACCGATTCGCGTCCAGGTTCGGTGAATCGAGCTCAACCCGAGCTCGCCGGCGCTTAAACGCGTTTTAATCCCGGCCACCGCAGACTACGCCCCCTCTGTCCCCGCCGATGACCCTATATAAACCCCCCGGCCGTCCGCAATGCGCCCCCACGTTCACACGCTGCGAGATCCAACAGAGCCCTTGCATTCCACATTTTAACGCGCCACCACCGCCCGTCCTCCAGCCGCCGCTCGCCGTCGCCGGAGTCCCTCTCCGTCCACGCCGATCGCACCGTCGTGACCACCGGGACCTCCCCGACCTCGGCCACCACTCCATCGACGTCGAACCCCGCCGGATCGCCGTCGCCGCCAAGGACCCGAACGCCTCCGCCGCCTTCGCTCGTCGCCGGCCACGCTCCGTCGATCTTTTCTCACCGCCGAGGTACCCTCGTGATCCCCGTAGTACCCTCGTTCCGTTTTAGGCCTTAGACTAGGTCGCCGTCGCTCGCCGTGGCCGCTAGCCCGCTCGCCGTCGTCGGAGAAGACGACCGGCACGGGTCGAGTACCCGTGCCGTGTCGGATTCACGCACGACCGTGCGATCTGGATCCGACGGTGATGTTTAATCCCCGCGTGCGGATTAATCTGATCCGTTAGATCTCGGCGAAGGGGTACGTTTTAATCTCGTGCGTCCATCTGTATTTAAAACCCGCGTTTAATCCTGTGCGTCCACGTGGTACCGGTTCGCACGTTTTAATCCTGGCCGTCCGTAGCCACTTGCGCGTCCCGCCTCGCCCTCGCGCGTCGGATCTGGATCCGACGGTCCAGATCGACCCGGCGCACGCGCACAGTGCGCGGGTTCACCGTGGGCCTGGCTCACCGTGGACCCGAGAGGTTTAAAATTTGAAAATAAATTCCAGAAATGCTTTTAAACTTGTAAAATTCATATCTAATGCATTTGAACTCTAAAAATTGCCATTCCAATTTTAGAAAATTCATAAAATTATTCTCTACATGTTTATGCAATAAAAACAGTAGGTTTATTTGGACATTTTCATGTTTATTTAAATAAGTATTCAAATGCCCTTAGGATTTAAATGTAAATTCAACTATTTAAATTCCAGAAAACTTATATAATTGTCCCTTCTGTTTAAACACTAAAACCACTGAGTTTTCCCTAAATCATTTATATTAAATTGATTAGAAAACTTAATGTAGTATTATATACACTTGAAAACCCTTATTATGAAAAACAATAATTCATTTAGACTCACTTTAAATTAATGGAGGAATAAATTTCAGAACTTTAATATCTGAATTTATTTTATTTTTAATCCAACCAACTTTAACTTATATGCTTGCAATGTAATGTTATATGGTTTGAT
This sequence comes from Zizania palustris, assembly GCA_019279435.1. Lineage (NCBI taxonomy): Eukaryota > Viridiplantae > Streptophyta > Magnoliopsida > Poales > Poaceae > Zizania > Zizania palustris. The sequence goes on along the minus strand of JAAALK010000283.1, from coordinate 39,676,985 downwards.
TGAATGTGGTACTCTTTTTATTTTACTTATTATTAAAAAGACTACGACGTCGCCGAGGAGCCGGAGTACTTCCCCGAAGTCCCTCCCTCTCCCTTTGCTGAACAAGGCAAGTCACCAAACAATACTTTTGAGCATATTGAACCCATGTCTGAATTGACTATCGCTAAAACACATAGGTTATGTATATGCATTAGTCAAATGAACCCTTACATTATATTTATTTAGGATCCCCCGACCTTGATGTGCAACCCAAGCCATGCTATCTCGCCTAACCCCCTTGTCACCATATGATCAATGATATTAGCTAGTGTCTAATGTATTGGCACGGCCGCTATAGGATAAAAATGAGTCGTAGTGAAATGGTTCTGTTATATGATCCCGTTACTTCTTATCCTTGGAAATTCTGTTGGTGATGAGTCATGGTTGTGAGTGTATGCATGGTGGGTTCCGGGTGCAAGCTAGGGCATTGGTCAGTCGCACCCGGGGCACTATAAGGACCGGTCTGAGGGATCCGTTGCAATACACTTACGTACTAACCACAAGTCTAGTGGGTAAGTCCTAACTAAGGTATGGGTTGTTCCAAACCGAGGCCACCACTTGGAGATGGGTCAAGTTGCACCTGCGGGTGACTTGTACCAATGTGGCGCAAAAGGGGGTGCGACGTTAGCCGGGATGCGGCCCGGCGCGCCGGCGAAACCTAGAGCGGGTGGTTATCGCTTGGAACATCTCATATTGAGGTTTTGGCACGAGTTCCCGTGAAATGGGTCATCTCGTTGAGATGAGTGCGTGCCTTGTGGGTACAGTAGTACATCTCTGATCAGAGTCTTAAATCTTTTCGAAAAGCCGAGTCCACGGTCAAGGGCGGGTTGCGTGACATCCCCCAGTTAGTTTACTTGAATATGGATGTGCATGTTGTTTGTCATGTAAGGACCGTTGTGCGAGGAGGTAAAACGTACTCCTCGAGTTAGTTGATGTTGATGATGCTCATGTTTACTTTCCGCATGATTAAAATATGATTACACTAAATGCCATAACTGCAACTGCTTTATTCCGCATTGTTAGCCTTTATCCTTCCTTGTTTATTATCCTGCATTATTATTTGCATTTGCGGTGGCTTGTTGAGTACTCTTTGTACTCATACCCGTTGGACCCCACAGAGGATGCTTATCTCGAAGACGGTCTGGAGTAGCGACCCAGTCAAGAAGAAAAATCCTGAAGAAGAAGTTCGTCATGCCGTTTTCTAATTATTTTACTCTACTGTTTTATTAAAACAATGTTGTAATAAATATGGTCTGCGTACCATGAATTTTACCGTATGTACGTTGTCGCATGATGAACCTCTTGTATTATTGTTTTTCTATGGAAATTCAATAATGTCTCGATTTGTATAAATCGGGGCGCTACAAGATGGTATCAGAGCCGACTTGACTGTAGGAAGCCAAACAGACCCGCCTAGCCATTAGCCACAGGAAATTATTTCTTGAAAATCTACTTCATAAACTTTGTTCCTCTCCTCACTTTTATTCAACTTACTGTTTTGTAGATGCCAGTCTACCAAGTCCACAGCTACTGCCGCCACTATGAGGGCTTCGTCCGGGAGCTCCGCATGATGCTCACCTTCCTCGGGTTCCTCTTCGAACCCGAATTCCAAGGAGTCTACCCCGACGAGTTCGCCGGGCCTTGCGACGTCTCCCTCACCGTCCATGGCTCCGGAGAGCACCTGCCGCCCTACACCACCGCACTTGGAGGCCCGACTTTCGACGTCGCGTGCCAACGAGTCGCCCTCCAGGCCCTCATGGAGCTGAGGATGATCTACGACGATCGTCTTCAGAACTCATCCTTCCGGCTTGTGCCGAAGCGTACTCCCGGAGCCCACCGTAGTATCTACCTCGGAGTTCACTCCGTGCGTGATCCGGTCATGGCCCGGCAGTCGCGTCTTCTGCAGGCCATGGATGATCTCCATACCGAGGCGGTGCTCGACGCCGACGAGCACCATGAGGCGGTTGCGTTTCTTCGTGAAGAAACGAAGAACCTGATCCAGCAGAACGGCGAGCTGCAGCGCAAGATCATGGAGCTGCAGAAGGACATCGCGGAGATGGTTCCTCTTCTTCCTAGGAAGAAGAAGCCTATCCGTGAGCCCCTCCCTCGCCCCAAGAGGATCCCGCCACGACCCTCCCCCGCCAGGCCTTCCACCAGCGCCCCTACACCACGCCCCGGCCTCGTCTCCGACTCCATCATCGAGAATTTTCTCGAGCCCACCATCCCTCTGGAGCCGCGCACTCGTGGTTCCGAGAGCACGGAGACCGCCTCCGGTGGCGAGTAGGCGTTAGGAGACGCAAAAATAAATAAAAAGCATTATTTTGTATGTGGTGCTACCCGCAACGAGTGTGTTGTGGGTAGAATAAGAACTTGATTGTAATGAACTATTTACACCACTTGATATATTGGTGTGCTTGAATGCTACATGTTAAATTTTAGTTGTATTACTGTTTCGTCATCTTTTGTTTCTTCACTTTGGATATTCAGAAGATGGCCGACCACCAGAACACCGGCTCCAACAACGGAGCAGGAGGGAGCCGAGATGCACCTGAGGGAGTTGTACCCAACTGGGGTGCGACAGGCCCACGTCAGTCTGGGTCGCCTTCCGCCAACCACCCCACCTTGGCGGAAATGATGGCGAACCAGAATCATCTGATCACCGCCCTCCTCACCCAAATGCAGCACCAACAGGCTCAGTTGGACCGTCTGCAGAATGGGGAGCCCGCCCCTCGCGCACCAGCACCCGCGGCCGCTCCGCAACTCTCCGAGTTCTTGCGTGTGCGCCCGCCCATCTTCTCGAGCACGACCAACCCGATGGAGGCCGGAGATTGGCTCCGCACCATCGAGAAGAAGCTCGACCTCCTCCCCTGCACAGACCGGGAGCGAGTGGCCTTCGCCACTCATCAACTCCAGGGTCCCGCCGCTGAATGGTGGGACAACTATCGCGCGTCCCAGCCAGAGGGCCACATGGTGACTTGGGCGGAGTTCACCATCGCCTTCCGCGCCGCCCACGTCCCCGCCGGTGTCATCGCGGTCAAGCAGCAGGAGTTCCGCGACCTGCAGCAGGGCAACCGGACTGTCATGGAGTACCTCCATGAGTTCAACCGCCTCGCTCGCTACGCACCGGAGGAAGTGCGCACCGACGCCCTCCGCCAAGCCAAGTTCCTAAGGGGACTTAAGGATGAGCTGTCCATCCAGCTCGTCGCCGCCGACTTCGCCGACTTCCAGCGGCTGGTCAATAAAGCGCTCATCCAAGAGACTGAGCAGAACAAGCTGGACCTCAAAAGAGGAAGATGATCGCCTTCAAGCACCAGCAGGCGAACACTCAGAGGCCCCGCTTCGTCCCTCCGCCACCAGCGCCCGCCTACCATCCTCGGCCCGCCTACAGGCCACCTCATGCAGCCGGTGGATCCAACGCCGGGCATCCTCGTCCCGCCCCACCAGCTCCGGCCGCTCAACCGGCACCGGCCGCCAAGGCCCCGATCTTGAGGGATCGTCAAGGAAGGCCGGTCGTCTGCTTCAACTGCCGCAAGGAAGGGCACTACTCGCACCAGTGTCCTCACCCCAAGCAGAACCAAGGCGCAGCACCCCACCAGGCCGTTCGCGCCCGCGTCAACCACATCAGCGCGGAGGAAGCTCAGGAGGCTCCTGAAGTCGTACTCGGTACGTTTACTATGAATTCCGTACCGGCCGTCATATTATTTGACTCTGGAGCAACCCACTCCTTTGTCTCGGAAGATTTTACAAAAACAAACAATCTGGACGTGCTCCCTCTACCGATTCCCATGGTGATTGCCACCCCCGGCAATAGGACCTCAGCTCGCTTCTACAGCCCTAAGGTTCAACTTGACATCCAAGGGGTGCTGTTTCGGGCCGAGCCTGTCCTTATCCAATGCACCGGACTCGACCTTATATTAGGTATGGATTGGTTGATGAAGCACAAGGGAGTGATCGACTGTGCCAACAAGTCCGTCACGGTGACCAGTCCCGAGGGCGTAACCGTCACCTTCCGGATGGTCAGTCGCAAACCACTCGGAGCGTCCCTTCGCTCAATAGCTCTTGAAGAGGTGCCAATAGTCAAGGAGTTTGCAGACGTTTTCCCTGAAGATCTGCCCGGGATGCCTCCCAAGCGGGACATCGAATTCAGAATCGAGCTTGTCCCGGGGACCACTCCAATCTCCAAGCGCCCATACCGAATGGCCGCCAATGAACTAGCCGAAGTCAAGAGCAACATCGAAGACCTTGAGCCGAAAGGTTACATCCGACCAAGTACCTCACCCTGGGGTGCACCGGTCATATTTGCCATGAAGAAAGACAAGACCAAGAGGATGTGCGTGGACTATAGAGCCTTGAACGACGTAACCATCAAGAACAAATACCCATTGCCTCGGATCGACGACCTGTTCGATCAGCTGAAAGGATCCTCGGTGTTTTCCAAGATCGACCTCAGGTCAGGTTATCACCAGTTAAGGATCAGGGAGGAAGATATACCCAAGACTGCTTTCACCTCCCGCTATGGACTCTACGAGTACACTGTGATGTCGTTCGGACTCACGAATGCCCCGGCCTTCTTCATGAACATGATGAACAATGTATTCATGGAGTTCTTGGACAAGTTCATCGTGGTATTCATCGACGATATCCTCGTTTACTCCAAGACCAAGGAGGAACACGAGACTCACCTCCGTCTGACCCTCGGAAAGCTAAGGGAGCAGCAACTATACGCCAAATACAGCAAATGCGAATTTTGGTCGTCTGAGGTGAAGTTCCTCGGCCATGTCATATCTGCCGGAGGAATAGCAGTGGACCCAACCACCGTTGAAGCGGTAACCAACTGGCTACAGCCGACGACCGTGACCGAGATCCGGAGTTTTCTCGGATTGGCCGGATACTACCGCCGGTTCATCGATAATTTTTCCAAGATCGCCAAGCCGATGACCAGACTTCTGCAAAAAGAGGTGAAGTTTGATTGGACCCCCGACTGCGAAGAGAGCTTCCAGACTCTCAAGAAGAAGCTCGTGTCAGCCCCCATTCTGACTCTGCCAGACATCCGGAAAGACTTCCACGTCTACTGTGATGCCTCTCGTCAAGGATTGGGATGTGTCTTAATGCAAGAAGGGAAGGTGATATCCTACGCCTCCCGACAGCTGAGACCGCATGAGCTGAACTACCCAACCCACGACCTGGAACTAGCAGCCGTGGTTCATGCCTTGAAGATATGGAGACATTACCTTGTGGGAAATCGGTGTGAGGTCTTCACCGACCATAAGAGCCTCAAGTATATATTCACCCAACCAGATCTGAACCTCAGGCAAAGGAGATGGTTGGAACTGATCAAGGATTACGACTTGGGCATCCATTATCATCCGGGCAAAGCAAACGTGGTGGCAGACGCCCTTAGTCGAAAAGGGTACTGCAATGCCATCATGATTCAAGACCAGGCTCCTCTACTTTATAAGGAGATGGAAAGGCTAAATCTAGGGATCACCACTCATGAGTACCTCGCTGCCTTGGAGTCTCGGCCTGTCTTAATAGACCAGATCCGAGAGAAGCAGAAGGAAGACCCGGACATCCTGGAGATCCAGCAAAACATGAGGAAGGGTAAAGCCCCCGGATTCTCCGAGGACGAACATGGTACCGTCTGGTTCGGAAACCGAGTATGCGTACCCAACCTACCAGAGTTGAAGACTCTCATCCTTCAAGAAGCCCACGATACTCTATACTCCATTCACCCCGGGAGTACAAAGATGTACCAAGACCTGAAGGAAAAGTATTGGTGGGTCAGCATGAAGAGAGAAATAGCTGAGTATGTGGCCAAGTGCGACACATGCCGGCGAGTCAAGGCAGAGCATCAGAGACCTGCCGGACTTCTTCAACCCCTCAAAGTCCCTGAATGGAAGTGGGAAGAGATAGGAATGGACTTCATCACGGGACTGCCCAGGACCCAAGCTGGTCATGATTCTATCTGGGTGATCGTCGATCGACTCACCAAGGTAGCCCACTTCGTTCCGGTCAAGACAACTTACACCGTCGCCAAGTTGGCTGAGTTGTATATGACCCGGATCGTGTGCCTCCACGGAGTTCCCAAGAAGATTGTATCTGATCGCGGGAGCCAGTTTACCTCCAAGTTTTGGAAGAACCTTCAAGAGGAACTCGGCACCCGGCTGAACTTTAGCACCGCCTATCATCCACAGACCGACGGTCAAACCGAAAGGGTCAACCAGATATTGGAGGATATGCTTAGAGCTTGTGCTCTAGACTTTGGCGGAATGTGGGACAAGAACTTACCTTATGCAGAGTTCTCCTACAACAACAGCTATCAAGCCAGCCTGCAAATGTCCCCGTTCGAAGCACTCTATGGGCGTAAGTGCAGAACGCCGTTGCTCTGGGATCAAACCGGAGAATCACAGCTGTTTGGGACAGATTTGTTGAGAGAAGCCGAAGAGAAAGTTAAGATCATAAGAGACCGACTGAAGGCAGCCCAATCCAGACAAAAGAGCTACGCCGATAACCGTCGAAGAGATCTAGCCTTTGAGGAGGGCGATTACGTCTACCTCCGAGTCACTCCCCTCCGTGGCACTCAAAGGTTCAACATGAAAGGCAAACTAGCACCTCGCTACGTCGGACCTTTCCAGATCCTCCGTCGACAAGGAGAAGTGGCATATCAACTTGAACTGCCTCCATCCTTGGCAGGCGTTCATGATGTGTTCCATGTCTCGCAACTGAAGAAGTGTCTCCGTGTGCCTACCGAGCAAGCCGACCTTCAGCAGCTCAACGTCCAAGAAGACTTGACCTACATAGAGAGACCCGTCAAGATCTTGGAAACCAAGGAAAGAGTAACCAGAAGTCGCGTCGTCCGCTTCTGCAAAGTCCAATGGAACAACCATCCCGCAGAAGAAGCCACTTGGGAAAAAGAAGACGAGCTGAAAGCCCAATACCCCGAACTATTCGAGTAGCGTTCCAATCTCGAGGACGAGATTCTTGTAAGGGGGATAGGTTTGTAACACCTCAATTTTTCAAAACAATAAAAATATTATTAAATTCAATTTCTTTGAATTATTATTTCTGAAAATAACTTAAATACCTCTTTATACCCTTTTGAACTACAACATAGAGTAGATGACCAAATTAGGAGGTGAAACTTTTTGTATATGATCCTAAGGCCAAAAGATAATTTTGAGAATTTTTATAAATTTTTACCAGCCTTGGAAGTAGCCCTAATCTTTTAATCTATTTTCTGGAATTATTTTTATTCAGAAAAACATTAGAACAGTATTGGGCCGTTTCCCCCTCCCTTCTCTCTCTCCCGGCCGGCCCAGCCCACCCCCACCCGCGCGCGCCTTCTGACCAGTGGAGCCCACCCGTCAGTGAGTCCCTCTCCTCTCACGCGCGCACCCGACGCCTTGGCCCCACCTGTCGGCGCCAACTTTCTCCCCTCGCGCCCGAGCCCGACCCCACCCGTCAGTCGCCCGTTCGCTCGCTCGCGTTCGCTGGCTTGTGGCCCCCGCCTGTCAGACCCTTCGTCCCCGCGAGATCCGCCCCCAAATCGCCCCCCCCCTCACCGGCCGACGCCATTACTCGCCTCGGATCCCTTGCCCCCGACCCCCTCCCCTCGAATTAAGCCCGGCAATCAAACCCCCTCGTCGCGCTGACCGTTTTCCCCCATTAAACTCGACCGATTCGCGTCCAGGTTCGGTGAATCGAGCTCAACCCGAGCTCGCCGGCGCTTAAACGCGTTTTAATCCCGGCCACCGCAGACTACGCCCCCTCTGTCCCCGCCGATGACCCTATATAAACCCCCCGGCCGTCCGCAATGCGCCCCCACGTTCACACGCTGCGAGATCCAACAGAGCCCTTGCATTCCACATTTTAACGCGCCACCACCGCCCGTCCTCCAGCCGCCGCTCGCCGTCGCCGGAGTCCCTCTCCGTCCACGCCGATCGCACCGTCGTGACCACCGGGACCTCCCCGACCTCGGCCACCACTCCATCGACGTCGAACCCCGCCGGATCGCCGTCGCCGCCAAGGACCCGAACGCCTCCGCCGCCTTCGCTCGTCGCCGGCCACGCTCCGTCGATCTTTTCTCACCGCCGAGGTACCCTCGTGATCCCCGTAGTACCCTCGTTCCGTTTTAGGCCTTAGACTAGGTCGCCGTCGCTCGCCGTGGCCGCTAGCCCGCTCGCCGTCGTCGGAGAAGACGACCGGCACGGGTCGAGTACCCGTGCCGTGTCGGATTCACGCACGACCGTGCGATCTGGATCCGACGGTGATGTTTAATCCCCGCGTGCGGATTAATCTGATCCGTTAGATCTCGGCGAAGGGGTACGTTTTAATCTCGTGCGTCCATCTGTATTTAAAACCCGCGTTTAATCCTGTGCGTCCACGTGGTACCGGTTCGCACGTTTTAATCCTGGCCGTCCGTAGCCACTTGCGCGTCCCGCCTCGCCCTCGCGCGTCGGATCTGGATCCGACGGTCCAGATCGACCCGGCGCACGCGCACAGTGCGCGGGTTCACCGTGGGCCTGGCTCACCGTGGACCCGAGAGGTTTAAAATTTGAAAATAAATTCCAGAAATGCTTTTAAACTTGTAAAATTCATATCTAATGCATTTGAACTCTAAAAATTGCCATTCCAATTTTAGAAAATTCATAAAATTATTCTCTACATGTTTATGCAATAAAAACAGTAGGTTTATTTGGACATTTTCATGTTTATTTAAATAAGTATTCAAATGCCCTTAGGATTTAAATGTAAATTCAACTATTTAAATTCCAGAAAACTTATATAATTGTCCCTTCTGTTTAAACACTAAAACCACTGAGTTTTCCCTAAATCATTTATATTAAATTGATTAGAAAACTTAATGTAGTATTATATACACTTGAAAACCCTTATTATGAAAAACAATAATTCATTTAGACTCACTTTAAATTAATGGAGGAATAAATTTCAGAACTTTAATATCTGAATTTATTTTATTTTTAATCCAACCAACTTTAACTTATATGCTTGCAATGTAATGTTATATGGTTTGATTGAATGTGGTACTCTTTTTATTTTACTTATTATTAAAAAGACTACGACGTCGCCGAGGAGCCGGAGTACTTCCCCGAAGTCCCTCCCTCTCCCTTTGCTGAACAAGGCAAGTCACCAAACAATACTTTTGAGCATATTGAACCCATGTCTGAATTGACTATCGCTAAAACACATAGGTTATGTATATGCATTAGTCAAATGAACCCTTACATTATATTTATTTAGGATCCCCCGACCTTGATGTGCAACCCAAGCCATGCTATCTCGCCTAACCCCCTTGTCACCATATGATCAATGATATTAGCTAGTGTCTAATGTATTGGCACGGCCGCTATAGGATAAAAATGAGTCGTAGTGAAATGGTTCTGTTATATGATCCCGTTACTTCTTATCCTTGGAAATTCTGTTGGTGATGAGTCATGGTTGTGAGTGTATGCATGGTGGGTTCCGGGTGCAAGCTAGGGCATTGGTCAGTCGCACCCGGGGCACTATAAGGACCGGTCTGAGGGATCCGTTGCAATACACTTACGTACTAACCACAAGTCTAGTGGGTAAGTCCTAACTAAGGTATGGGTTGTTCCAAACCGAGGCCACCACTTGGAGATGGGTCAAGTTGCACCTGCGGGTGACTTGTACCAATGTGGCGCAAAAGGGGGTGCGACGTTAGCCGGGATGCGGCCCGGCGCGCCGGCGAAACCTAGAGCGGGTGGTTATCGCTTGGAACATCTCATATTGAGGTTTTGGCACGAGTTCCCGTGAAATGGGTCATCTCGTTGAGATGAGTGCGTGCCTTGTGGGTACAGTAGTACATCTCTGATCAGAGTCTTAAATCTTTTCGAAAAGCCGAGTCCACGGTCAAGGGCGGGTTGCGTGACATCCCCCAGTTAGTTTACTTGAATATGGATGTGCATGTTGTTTGTCATGTAAGGACCGTTGTGCGAGGAGGTAAAACGTACTCCTCGAGTTAGTTGATGTTGATGATGCTCATGTTTACTTTCCGCATGATTAAAATATGATTACACTAAATGCCATAACTGCAACTGCTTTATTCCGCATTGTTAGCCTTTATCCTTCCTTGTTTATTATCCTGCATTATTATTTGCATTTGCGGTGGCTTGTTGAGTACTCTTTGTACTCATACCCGTTGGACCCCACAGAGGATGCTTATCTCGAAGACGGTCTGGAGTAGCGACCCAGTCAAGAAGAAAAATCCTGAAGAAGAAGTTCGTCATGCCGTTTTCTAATTATTTTACTCTACTGTTTTATTAAAACAATGTTGTAATAAATATGGTCTGCGTACCATGAATTTTACCGTATGTACGTTGTCGCATGATGAACCTCTTGTATTATTGTTTTTCTATGGAAATTCAATAATGTCTCGATTTGTATAAATCGGGGCGCTACAGAAAAGCCCCCGGATTTTCAGAAGACGAGAATGGCACCATATGGTTTGGAACTCGGATATGTGTGCCGGATAAACCTGAAATAAAGACTCTTATCTTAAGAGAAGCCCATGAGACATTGTACTCCATTCATCCCGGCAGTACCAAGATGTACCAGGATCTGAAGGAACGCTATTGGTGGGTTAGCATGAAGAGAGAGATTGCCCAGTTCGTCGCCGAATGTGACACCTGCAGAAGAGTAAAAGCTGAACATCAGAGACCCGCAGGATTGTTACAACCACTTAAAGTGCCGGAATGGAAGTGGGAAGAGATCGGTATGGATTTCATCACCGGACTACCAAAGACCCAACTTGGGTATGATTCTATTTGGGTGATCATCGACCGGCTTACGAAAGTTGCTCATTTCATAGCCGTCAAGACGACCTTCAGTGGTCCTAAGCTAGCAGAGCTGTATATGGCCCGGATAGTATGTCTTCATGGGGTACCCAAGAAAATAGTGTCTGACCGAGGAAGTCAGTTTACCTCTCGCTTTTGGAAGAATCTCCAAGAGGAGATGGGCACGAGATTGAACTTCAGCACCGCCTACCATCCTCAGACAGATGGACAAACGGAAAGGGTAAATCAGATACTGGAGGATATGCTTCGAGCATGTGTATTAGATTTTGGAGCCACTTGGGACAAGAGCTTGCCATACGCAGAATTTTCATACAACAACAGTTATCAAGCCAGTCTTCAGATGTCTCCTTTTGAAGCCCTATATGGACGTAAGTGCAGAACGCCTCTACTTTGGGACCAAACTGGTGAATCCCAAGTATTCGGAACCGACATTCTTCGTGAAGCTGAAGAGAAGGTACGGATCATCAGAGACCGACTCAAGACAGCCCAATCGCGACAGAAGAGCTACGCAGACAATCGCCGCCGAGATCTAGCCTTTGAAGAAGGAGATCATGTCTACCTTCGGGTTACACCTCTCCGTGGAACACAACGGTTTAACATGAGAGGAAAGTTGGCCCCTCGATATGTTGGACCATTTCCCGTTATTCGACGCCAAGGCGAAGTCGCATATCAGTTGGAATTACCACCTTCATTGGCTGGAGTACATGACGTATTTCATGTGTCTCAACTCAAGAAGTGTCTCCGCGTCCCCACGGAGCAAGTGGATCTTCAGCAGTTGGATGTCCAAGAGGATCTGACTTATGTGGAGAGACCGGTCAAGATATTGGAAGTCAAAGAAAGAACCACCAGGAGTCGAGTCATCCGCTTCTGCAAGGTGCAGTGGAGCAATCATCCAGTAGAGGAAGCCACATGGGAGAAAGAAGATGAACTCAAGGCACAGCATCCTGAGCTATTCGAGGATTGATCCGAATCTCGAGGACGAGATTCTCTGTAAGGGGGATAGGATTGTAACACCCCAAAAATTTAAAAGGAATAAAATAAAAAGAAAACATTATTTATAAGTATTCTGGATTTATTATTAAAGGAAAATCACAAAAGAACCCAAATAAAGCCAAACAGGGAGAAATACTCAAAATCTGGACTTGAAAATTTTATGAGATGAACTAAAAGCCAAGATATAATTTTAGGAATTTTTACAAATTTTTATCAACAGTGATCCAACCCTTAAACAAATATTTGAATTTCTGGAATTATTTTAATTGAAAAATACATTTTAATACTTATTGGGCCGCAACCCCATTTTCCCCTCTGAAGGCCTTTCGGCCCAGCCCATTCCGGCCGCACCCACCGACAGGCGGGACCCACCTGTCGGCGCCGCCCTCCCCTCTCTCCTCCCACCCGCGCCCCGCCTGGACCCACCTGCCAGCCCCGCCGCGCCACTGACCGCCCGGACCCATCTGTCGGCTCCCTTTCTTTTTGGATCGCTCACTGACAGGTGGAGCCCACCTGTCAGATCCATCGTCTCCGATGGAAGGGGATCGCTCCCCTTTCCTTCCCCGGCGATCTCTTTCTGTTTTCTCGCCGCCGGCCGCCGGATCGCTTTGGATCCCCTCCGATCGCCTTCCCTGGTCACCACCGCCCCCTTTCCTTCCATAGCCGACGCGGTTTCGCGAGAAGGGAAGCGAATCCGAAGCTTTTGGAAAGTCCTCGCCGGAGCTCTCGGGAACCCTTGATTCCCTGCCCTCCCGACGCCGGCAAACCCCCTATAAATGCCCTCGCGCACGCCGCCCTCAGCCACACCACCTAAAGCCCTAGCCGAAGCCTTCCCGAGCGCCGTTGCCACGATTTCGAGCCCTTCCACTGCTCGGCCTCCGGCGAGTGATCGTCGTCGCCTCGGACCCCCGCTGCCCTAGCCGCCGCCACCGTCGGGTCTGTCGTCGACCACCCCACCTCGTCCACCCCTCTGTTGGCCGTGAACACCGCCGGACCGTCGTCGCCGTCGAGCACCCGTACGCCCTCCGTCGTCTACGCTCGCCGCCGGTCACCTCCAAGCCCCATCCTCGCCGCCGAAGGTACCAACGTGACCCCCAACACCTCCGCGTTCCATTTTCCGCCCTAGCTAAGCCCCTAGGCCCTCGCCGTCGCCGCCATGGCCGCACCCGAGCCCGCCGTCGCCGGAGACGAAGGGGGTACGCGCCCCCTCACGTCGTGCCGTGCCGGATCGCGTCGCAGCCGTCCGATCGAGATCGGAGGGCTACGATTAAATCCCTCCGGGATTTAATCTAGGCCCTCGGATCTGGTCAAAGGGGTATCAAGGCCTCTCGGCCGTCGATCACCACTTAAACCCCAGGGCTGATCTCGAGCGTCCACGTCATACCGCTTCGCGAGATTTAATCGTGGCCGTTCAATTTCACTTACGCCTCCCGCCTCGCGTCCGACCGCCAGATCCAGATCCGACGGCTCTGGATCGGCCGGTCCACGCGCATAGTCACGGGTTCACGGTGAACCTGGTTCACCGTGGACCAGAGACTGTTTTTAGTTTAAATAAAATCCAGAAAATTGATTTAAACTTTGAAAATTCATATCTTGCTCAATTTAACTCCAAAATTCACCATTCAAATTTTGTTAAAACCAGAATATTATTCTCTACCCATTGATGCAATAAAAACAGTATGTTTCTGTTGCCCAAAATATTATTAATAAATAAATGAATAAAAACCCCTTTAGGATAAATTATTATTCCAACAAAATAAATTATGAAAAATCCTAAAAAGGTTAAAATTCACTGTTATATGTAAAGACTCAGAATAATAAATGTTACTTCACCCACAACAATGTATGTTCTTTTATCTGGTGAATTTTATCTGTTTTATTGAATGTGAATGTATTGTTTATTTTCCGTATCGAGAAGACTACGAGTTCGTCGAGGAGCAGGAGTTCTACCCCGAGGTTCCTCCATCCCCATTTGCTGAGCAAGGCAAGTCATCGACCATCTCTGTGGAAACAGTTGATCATATTGAGCCCATGTTTTAATAAATTATCGCTATAACCCATAGGATAATATTGCATTAGTCCAATAATCAAGCCTTACACTTATATTTATTAGATCCCCGACCTTGTGTGCAAACCCAAGCCATGCTTATTGAGCCTTAACTCCTTGTCACTCTACTATTAAAATATTAGCTAGTGCCCAATGTACCGGCACAACTGCTATAGGATAAAAAGAACGAGTCGTAGATAGCTGGATTCTGTATATGTATTTCCCTGTTATTCTCGTCTCTGGACTCTGTTGGAGTTGGCTAGGTTATAAGTATGGTGGGTTCCGGGTGCAAGCTCGGGCACTGGTTTGTCGCACCCGGGGCACTATAAGGACCGGTCTGCGGGATCTGTTGCAAAGCACTTCCGTACCAACCACAAGTCTAATGGGTAAGTCCTAACTGGAAGTGTGGAACTCTTCGGCTCTATGCACCATAGTGGAGGGGTACAAGGGGCTAGCCTGCGGGCGACTTGTACCAAAGAAGGCTCAAGGGGGGGTATGGTGAGCACTCGACACGTCGAGACACGATACGAAACCCATAAGAGGGTGTTGTGGAGTCGGAGGGAACCATATGGAAGGTTTTGGCACGAGTTCCCGTGTGATGGGTCATCTCGTTACACTTCGGTGTAGGTGATGAGTGCGTGCCTTGTGGGTACAGTGGTACATCTCTGATCAGAGTAATTCAATCTTTTCGAAAAGCCGAGCCCACGGTCAAGGGCGGGTTGTGTGACTACTCGCAGTTAGTTTACAATTGTGTGAATGTTTGAATTACTCCTGGCACGTAAGGACTGTTGAGCGAGGTGGGGTGACTGTACCCCTCGAGTTAGACGATGATGATACACATGCACATGTTTACTTTTCCGTACTAATAAACTGCTCACATTTAAAGCTTTACACATATGCTGCTTCCGCTAAATTAGCCAATATCTCCCTTGTTATTACCTTGCATTATATTTGCATTCGGTGGCTTGCTGAGTACATCTGTACTCACCCCGTTGACTTACAACATCAGAGCCAGTCTACTACGAGGAGGATGAAGGTCTGGAGTAGCGACCCAGTCAAGGCGAGACTGGAAGGAGGCGTTCATCTAGGACCCTTGTTTTATTAGTTTCTCTTCATCTTTAATCACTTTTGTATTAATGCGGTCTACGAACCGTGAATGATTGCTCGTATTGTACGTGGTCGTATGATGAACGTCTTGTTTTATTGATTTTCTATGGAATTTCAATAAAGTCCTGATTTATTAAATCGGGGCGCGACATCGCACCCCCACCGCCAAGCTTTTTTCCTTTGCCACCGATTTCTGTAGAATAGCCCAAGAAGAAATCCAATAGCAAATCACGTTAATTAGAGACAATGGATCATTAGGGAAGATATGCCTGAAACAAATATCATTTCTACATCTCCAAATGCTCCATATAACCGCAGCTAAGCCAACTCCAACCACATGTCTACTGTCGCGCCTCAGACGCCCAAACCAGTCATGCCACATATGCTCCAGAGTTACAAACGGCCCAATATTGAAACACATACTGATCACCCTCCAAATGAATTTGGCAACCACACACTCCAAGAACAAATGTTGCACTGTTTCATCAGAGCCACAGAAAAAACATTGTTTAGATCCACCTTTCCAACCTTTTTTCAACAGATTATCTTTTGTCAAGATCTTATTTCTACTAGCCAACCAAAGAAACACTTTAACCTGTTCAGTTTCCATGGGGTTCTAGTCGTCGGCCCACTCGGCTGGGTTGGGGTGGTCGGAGAAGTAGGCGAGGAGGCCCATGAGCGGCGCGTTGATGTAGGTGGTGGGCTCCGACTGCTGGAACGCGGCGCGGGCGTCGGGGAACGAGTCGGTGGCGTCGCTGGGGCCGCCCACGACGGCGCCCACCAGGAGGTTGGGGTTGGGCGACGCGCTGGCGTAGTAGGCGGCGCCGGCCTTGCATCCGATCCGCGCCGGGTGGGCCGCGACGGACGGGATGGAGCTCCCCCGGTGGTGGATCCGGCGCGGGAACCTGGCGCCGTAGCCCACCATGTAGGACATCCGGAGCGGGTTGTCGCCGAGGATGTAGTCCACCTGCCGCTTGGCCACGCGGCGGAGCTGCACCGCCGACGCCGACCCTCCGCCGCCGCACATCACCCGCGCGCCGGCGTGGCTGAGATAGTTGGAGTAGGCGAGCAGCAGGAACGACAGCGACGTCACGTGCTGCATGTTGCTGCTCCCGACCTTGAACAGCAGCCCACCTGCATGCGATCAAGTTGAGGCTGCGGATGTGTGATTTTTACACGGTTCAGAATTGAAGACGGAGGTTGACTAACCTGGGGAGTACTGGATCTGGGGGTGATTAGAGATGCCTGGGAGGAGGCTGCACATGAAGTTGTCAGCGTTGACCCGAAACGACTGGAAGTACTCGTCCTTCCCCATCAACACCTCCTGCAGTAACAGCAGTGTAATTAACACAAGTACATTCTACTCTTCATCTGTACTACAGTCGTTTGCAGTACTAGTAGTAAAATACTGTGGATAAAAGTTTTGACTGTTTTCAGCATCGCACGAGAGAAACAATTGAACAACCCGTAAGCCCTCAAAAAGCGTTCTTCGCTGCCACTGCCATGGCTGAGCACCGGCAGGCGGCAGCATCCGGAGGCACAATGACCTAGGAGGCTAGGATAGGAGGAGACAAGCAAGCTCGTACAGTCCAAGCCTCCAAGATAGTGCTGGAGCTCAGGAGCTGGACATCAGTTTAATGTCACAGTGTTTCTGCGACATTGCCGTAGGTTATATATTCAAAGACTAGCATAAAAAAGGCTGATTTGAGCCCACATGAAAAGTTAAAAAAGTTCGATGCAGTACACACCGTTAGGTGCATCGTGCATTGGACGTCGGACATGCGCTTGCAGACGAATATGTGTAGCGTTCCGTGACATTTGCAGTGACAAATGGTGTAATGGTGTTTGATGTGTGTGTTGTGCAGAATTGCAGAGGCAAATGAAAGGGAGGAGAGGAGGAATGGTGCGGTTAATTACCTTGGAGATGAGGACGTTGATGCCGGCGTGCTTGTTGTCCCAGCCGAACTCGTTGATGGAGTCGCTGGCGCCGAGCACCACCTCGTTCTTCTTGATGTACTCGCGGTACTCGCGGCGGCGCGACGCCTTGTGCAGCCATGCCGCGCCCCAGAGCAGCTCGTCCTGGTACCCGGAGTAGTCGCAGTAGCAGGGGCACACCGCCGCGTGCAGGCTGCTGCTGTAGGGGCCCCTGTACCTGTCCGCGAACTCAAACACCTACACGAAAACGCCAATCAAATCAATGGCGCGCGCTGCACTCCCAAGGACAGAGAAGGTGTGGAGGTCTACTCACGGAGATGGCGCGGTCGAGGAGGCGCTTGGAGTAGGCAGGGTCGGCGTCGCGAAAGACAATGGAGCCGGCGGCGGCGGTCTCGGCAGCGACGTCGGAGCCGGGGTGGGAGGGGTCGACCTTGTAGACGGTTCGGGGGGTGTCCATGTCCTCGGGGCGCTCCCAGCACGAGTGGTCGCGGAAGGCGTCGCCGACCTGGACGTACACGGTGTTGGGCTTCGCCGTTGCCTTCATCAGGTAGTCTGTCGCCCACCGCACCGCCTTCCTCGCCTCCTCCTCGTGCGATCCGAAGCTCCGCCCGAAATCGATCAGCCCCCACGACATCAGCGTCGCCGTGAACGCCATCGGGAACCCGAACTTCACATTGTCGCCGGCGTCGTAGTAGCCTCCCGTCAAGTCCACCTGCATGCCCGGCACGTCACTCACAGTGCCACATTACCAACACCATTATTCCTAAAGTTGTACATAGAGCACGGCATACGTACGCCGCCGGCGGAACCGTCGTGGAGGCCGGAGTCGCCGCGCCAGCGGAGGCGCTGGTCGGGAGGAAGCCTTCCGGAGCGCTGGCCCTCGAAGAACAGTATGCTCTTGTGGAGCGCATCGCCATAATCATGCTGCGCCGCGGCAGGCCAGAGCAGCAGCGCCAGCATAGCCGTAGCCACGGCCACCGCCGTCGCCTCGACCCTCAACGCCGCCGCCGGCATTGCTTCTGGAATAAGTGAAGCTAAAGCCAACGCAATGGCAATGCAGCACCACCGCTAACAAGCTCGTTGTCGGCGCAGAGCCGTTCGCGAACGCCCGATCGATCGACGTTTCGGCCGGCGACCGGCTGAGCGAGTGAGGCGTGGAGTTTTTACTCCTGCTGCTCTGCTACCGCACCGTGCACAGATTGATCGATTCCGGCAGGCCGGGGTTTAATAATGGCACGGCGGTGAGACGTGAGGTGGTGGCCGGAGCTAGCCGAAAGGGCGGGCGGATAAATGTGCCACGTGACGGGCGCTGGCATGGACCGATCGATGGAATGACGGATAGGGCCCGTGGGGAAAACACAGCCTACGACTCAGGCCACCCCGGCGCCGACGCGTGGATGCGGCGAACGTTGCGGCCGTTGGTCTCAAACATTTTTACATTTCACCTTTTATTACTTCTTCTCTTACCTTCGGTTTTCAGCCTTCGCCGATGTGTGTGTGACAGTTCTGACAAGTTACGGTCTAACGATTTTTAAAGTACAATAGATAATAAAAAAAATTACATGATATAGTCATAAGCCCCTAAATCATAAATACAACTAAGAGACAATATGTATGGAGAATCGTGTGGAGACGGATTCTTCGTAAAGAGTCCGTATTTTTTTCAGTTAACCCCTAAAAATCTCTAAAGAAACCACCTATTAAATGAGGTTATACACATGTAAGTAGTTTTCATCTCTCTTGCGTAAGGCTCCACGTTAATGCTGCCATTCTGCTAGAATCGGGAACCTGGATACTGTACTTACAATTAGGCTTTTAACCGCGTGCAAAATAATAATCGTGCATGAGTACAGGAAACCTTTCAGCACCCGTGCATTGCGATCTACTGGTTCGTGAGATCCGGCGGTGTTTGTTAAATGTGACCGTTGGGCCGTGGCGTGCGTGCGTGCATGCACGGGGGACCGTAGGATGGGGCCCTCGGCCCTCGGTATAGCGAGAGTGAGAATGTGAGATAGGCTGACGAGGTGGAGGACGGAGAGCCGTTAAAGCAAACCTGGAGAAGATGATGGCGATGAAGACGAGGAAGAAGAAGAATACCTCGCGTTGCGAAACCCGTTTTCTTGGATCTTTGGCTCTTTACTGCGCGGCCTGCGGCCTGCAGGTATGGTGGAAAGAGTCGACGAACGACGAACGACGACGACGTCCTGTCGACTTTGCGTGCGTCAAGGGATCGATGGCCAGATGCAGGCGTGCAGAAGCTAGGTAGCCTGGCAATGCATCATGCATGGTTCTCGCTGGGGAAAGCCGGAAAGATCGCTGCATGCTTCGCCGCTTTTGACGTAAACAGCAGGGGTGACCAGAGGGGGGCCTGGCTGCGTGTGCACCGTGTAGTGAGTGGTATCACTAGTGGCAACGGCAGTTTTCAACGCGCGTTTAAGAACATTCGAGCCAACCCGTGACCGAATTTGTAGGTAGGAAAGTTTGCTGTACTCATGGAGTCATGGGGCCGGACGCCGGAGCCAACCAACGGCCGAAACCGTCGGCGTTGCTTTTAGCCATGGTGAAAGCGACCGTGTTTCAGAGGAAACAAACAGCCGAAGAGCCCAAGGACAGACTGCTGCTGCTGCTGATGCACATGACCGCTGGATGACTGGATCATGGTGTGATGGAACGACCAGTATAGATAAGTCGGCTTGGATCGACGACATTTTCTGCAGGTTAGAAATGCAGCAAGGATCCAAAACGTTGGTCACAGCTTCAAGTCTGTAGGTATTATGCAATCTTGCCTTATCACCGTGAATGGCAACGGCCAACGGGATTGTCCCTACAGAAGGCTACACGAATTACACGCGCCTCCAAATCCCATGGTGTCGTACCAACAACGATTCTCAACGGTTGTACCTGAAGTTGTGATACTAACCTATTCCCGTGTCTAGTTTAGCTTAGAAATATAGATCCTGTCTTAAGAATATGACGAAGTCTACCTCTTACAAGCTCTCTTCCCTCTGATGGGGTTACAAATAGTGATTAAGGCATCCATTGATGACTATTCATGAGGATAACGGTCATGTCATGGTTAATGTCTCTAGGTAGTAATATTAGCTGTATATAGTCGGGAAAAACTTCCGAATGCTGAATTCAGTAACTCTCGAATTCCTAACTGCTAGCAGACTAGTTAACATTGATTATTGACTGATTACCTTTAATATTGTGTCCGGTGACTCATCCTCCGCTCGATCTTCATAAATCCACTCGGAAATATCCCACGACCGTATTCACGACACATGGGATATCGTTGGGTTCACATTAGGGATAAACAAAAATTAACAAAAAATGAATCAAACTAGCTATACTTTTTTTCGAGTAAAATACATGACCGCTCCATAAACTTGTGTCGAGGTGTCAAATAGGTCCACGAACTTAGAAAATACAAATTAGAAGCATCTAAACTGTGTGAGAGATTCAATCTGGTCCAACCACATGTTTGACCCTCTCCACGCCTATGTGGCTTGCCAACTGGCGCCTCCGTGGCGATGATTTAGCTTGCGTCTATTCTTTTTTGCATTTTGCCCCCTACCTGGTCTCATCTCAAGATGACAATAGGTCTATACCCATTAGGTTTAACTATCTCAAACCTATACCCGTTAAAAAAAATTTCACCGTCGGATAACCCATATATACATGCGGGTACCATTTCTTCCCCAAACCTATACCCATCTGGTATCCATATCCATCAATAGGCACCGCACACAAAATAGGCTAACAAATAAAAAATATATATTTATCCCTATAAAAACAGTGTTTCACCTAAATAGATCGATCACTCATTCAGTCATAAGATCAAAATTACATATATAAATAAACTCTCAAACATAATTGTTTATAGCAAAAAATGGCATTAATGGTCAAACTAGGCAAATATTGAAAAGTGGTATTTTTGACCGAAAATATATCAAACCTAGCAAATGCTGATCTGACCGGCTATGGTAGATCGGTCCAATCGGCCAGGTCCGGTCAGACCAGACCCATGGGCTCAGTCCGAGGGGGATTCGGGCTATTTCTACCCAAATCTTATCCTAACAGATTTTTGGCCGAATCTTACTCTATCTCTAGCGATGGATAACCAACCCACCCCCTATAAATAGTAGGGGCAAGGCCGATTCAACCCCTCTCTCCAATCCAAAAATCCAAAGCCCTAGCTTTGAATCGCGTTTATTTCCTTTACTTTCCGCATCTTCATGGGTTTGCTTGAAAGCCCTCCGTCTGCCGCGTCCGTAATCATGGTAACCCTTGCTAGTTCGCTTGTGAACCTCCCGTTAATCCACGTAACGGATTGCTATCCTTTTTATCATTTTTTATCGCCCTACTCGGCAATTCGGCCCTCTGGCCGAATTGTGTTTGATCTCTTATTATCTTTGCAGATCAATTGCCTTCCTAAACACCTATGCAATGTTTGGATGCAATTGAAGATCGTTTGCTTGGACTACCGAAGTTTGGCAGATCTGATCTGTTACTTTGGTCCGACCGGCGTTGAGATACCGGTCTGACCGGACCTCGTCACGTCGTTGTCGGCAACAGCCGGTCAGACCGACAGCACTTCGTTGGTCTGACCGGGGACCTCCGCACCACGCTGCGCCGGAATTCGGAGGTTGCACCCGGAGTCCCTTCGCATTGCGCCACGCCGGAGCCTCTACCGAAGCCTGCGCGCCGAAGCTCACCTCGTCGATCCGGCCGAAGATGCTTCGCCGGTCAGACCGCTGGAGCCACCCTTCGCAGCTGCTCTCGGGACTCCGGCCGGAGCCCCTTCGCAGTTCTCCGGTCCGACCGAGGTTGTACCTCCGGTCTGACCGGGCTTGAGGCCGAAGGTGCCCTAGGGACCCTTCGAACCATCTTCGTTGTAACTTCGAATCGGCCTCCGAATTGGCCGATTTCGGGTATTTTTATCATTTTGTTACTATTTACATTATTACTAGTACTTTTCGGGCAATTGGATCGAAATATCAATTATTTATCTAATTGTCTGGCGACTCCAAGTCCCTTGTCACTATCTAGGGTAGTCAGAACGCGGCGTCGGTATCGTTGCGATACTTTTGCACGTCGAATCGGTCCAAGTACAGGGGTGCATTTCTACGTCAACAATAATACATTAATGATTTAACCTACAACAATAGTAACAATTATTTAAACTCTAAAAAATATAGTTTATTGGGTGATGGGTACCCATCGGGTAACGGGTATGGATATTAGGAAACCATACCCATACCCGCGTACCCGTTGGAGACTATTTTTTCCCATTAGTAGACCCACGAGTGTACAATTTGACCCGTATATCTACCCTAATAGGGTAAAAACCCACCAGGTTTTAGTTACCCATTGCCATCTTTAGTTTCATCCCACTCTACCACGGGTGAACCAGGGAAAAATAAGAGTGGTGTGAAAAGAGTGGAATGAGACTGAGTATGGGGTAAACGCAAAAATGAATATGCGCGAACTGACTCATCACCATGGAAGCGCCACCAGACAAGGCGTGAAGAAGATCAAATGCGTGATTGAACCAAATTAGATCACTTACACAAGTTTAGATGTACTAATATGTAATTTTTTAAGTTCGTGATACTATTTGACGTCTCAACGTAAGTACGCACCAGTCATGTATTTTACTTTTTTTTCTAATATTAGATTTTTATTCTTAAACTGAAATTTTCGCACTCCAAAAAAACCGACTGCTCAGGCTCACCTATTCTGGAGAGTCTGTGCCAAAGCTGAAGGGCCCGTATGGTCACAGACGAGGCCAGCCCAAATGACCATTAATCTTCAAAATGGATTCCAAGCCCATCCACCATGCTCCGAGCCATGATTCCAAGCCCAACTCGCGCCGCGCAACCGTCCTCGTGTCCGCCACATCTCGCGAGGACGAAGCACCAAAACGGCAGTACACCCATCTCACATGGACAGGACAGCATTAACCCCGGGTAGACTCCACTGCGGCAACCACAGTGACGCAGCAAGAAACACCTTTGCGATCCAACGGTCTCGCACTAAATAATCGCAGCAGCAGCAGCAGCAGCAGGGGCGGTACACTGACAAGGAGCAGCAGCGCACTGCCGCCCGCGCGGCGCGCGCGCAACGGTCCGGGGAGACGCGTAGCAGTAGCCAACCGCCCGAGCGCATCGGCGGGCTGAATGCATCCGCGAGACCGCGAGGCGACCCGGAATTCGCCGCGACGCACGAGCTGCGCGCGCGCGTCGGTCGGTGATCCCGCCGGGCGGCGGGCGGCGGCGCGCTCCCCGGGCAGAGCGGGGAAAAAAGAAAGAGGAGGGCGCCACGACGCCAACTTTAACGAACCCCAACGATAAAGCCGTCCCAACCGCTGCGCAGCGTCAAAAAAAAATAGAGAGAAAGAGGAGAGAGCTCGGGCTCGCTAGTCACCGCGCAGTCCCAGTGCGTGCGTGAGTCAAAAGCTCCAGGCGCGGCGGGAACGGTGAGGATGAGGGAGCAGGAGGGCCAGGAGGCGGGGCGCCGGGGCGGGGTCGTCAGGGCGCTGCTCGGCCTCGGCACGATCGCGGAGGGCGCTGCCATCGCCGCCGCCGCCGCCGAGGGGGCCGTGCAGAGGAAGGCGGGCGCGGGGGACGGCGGTGGCGAGGAGAGGAAGGCGGTGGTGAGGGTGCTGGCGGCCGACATGCCGCCTGCGCTACAGCGGCGCGCGTTCCGCTGCGCCCGCGACGAGCTCGCCGGGATGCCGCACTCCCCGCGGCGGCTCCAGCCCAAGCGCCTCGCCCTGGCCCTTAAGAAGGTAAAGCTTATTGGCCGGCAGAGTACTGCTACACGCCTACACCACATGGATCACTTACTATGCATATACTTCAGAACTCCATTACTGCGGCTTTGCCGATTTTCGTGTTTGCAAATTGCCTGTGAGAAACTTGCCTATCAGGAAGAACCGGTCTCGTGTTTGTTCCCAAAGATGCAATAGCCAATGGAAGTTGGCTAAGTAGTTAACCATTGCTGTTTTTTAGTTTCGGATTAGTTATTAGTACACGACCTCAAACTGGTTCTTCCTTGCTACGACTAAGCTAGGAACACAAAAATGGTGAGCTAGCTGCAGCCTCCATAGTTCATAGTTTCACATGCTTCTCGCGGCAATGCACTCATAACTGATGTGCTACCGTAGTACCATGTGTGATGTGTCCATTGTTGCGGCCTCACCATGATAAGGATATTTGCAAGTGCAGTCATGTCCGTGCTTATTGATCACACCCAGGGCGGATGCACATGGAACTCCTGTGATGCACAGAGCCGGTAAATTTTGGTTGATAGTTGCATTAGCATATCATATCACACGTACAACTATATTGTCTAATATTTAAGTATAGCAGTTTGTGTAAGCCTAATAGAGCATAATCTATACTAGTGTTGAGTTAAAAAGCTGCAGCGGTGCAATTCACACTATATATGATAGCGATATAGTAATATAAGTAAAGACACTCAGGTCATTTTCGTTCTGGATTCATCACTGATCACATCCATGACCCATCTGGTGGTTGCATGGATGAATTGTGTTGCGTTGGACTGTTGGTTGCCCCTGTAGACCGTCTTCATGCACCTGAGACCAAAAATGTCATGTTGTTTGTCATGGGGCTCATTTGGAAAAACTGGAAGGGTGTGAGAATCATTGGCAGCTCAAGTATCAGTCTCTGAACACCTAAGAAGTGGGGTCAAGTTGGATGAACTGCAGCTCTTAGCTTGTGTGTGTACTAACATTTCCTCATGCAATCTGCAGCATGTAGCTAACTACCAGTGCTAGCATTGAATACGTTGCACAATCAGAATGCCATCTCATTTGGTTGTCAATCTGTCATTGTCTCCTTCTCTTGTACAAATGGATATGCGAGTTTGACCATGAGGATGCATCATTCGACTATATATAACTTTAATTTGCTTAGCTTAGTCTGCCACTCATAAATATTCAGTTTTTTGGCTCCATTCTTTATATATGGTAATAGTTTGAGGGTTCGAACGAACAAATCTAATGCTAAAAAACTTAGCAATCGCCTTTAAATAGTTTTTTCGATAGTTTTTGGAGAAACTGCACCATTCAGAAGATTAAAATAAGTGCTGGTAATCTGTTATACTTGCCTGAACCCTGAATAAGCTCCATTCAAACAACCGACCAAATCTGGGACCATTCCACGCAATCTTATCCTTTCTTATCAAACAAACCATACATTCCTGTTATTTGTCTTGAAATTCCATAACGCGGCATTTTGTCTGTGTTCATCTATTCGCATGTGCTATATATGATGGGAGCTTATCCTTTGTGGACAGGAGTTTGACAGTGCGTATGGACCAGCTTGGCACTGCATCGTAGGGACGAGTTTCGGTTCATATGTCACGCATGCCCGGGGCGGATTCTTGTACTTTTCAGTTGATAAAGTCTATATACTGCTGTTCAGGACTGCGGTGGAGCCCTTGCCGCACTGCGACGACCAGACGAATGGCTCGTGAATCTTGTACGCTGTTGGGAGCGTCCCAGATGCTTCATCTGTTCAGCCGGACGAGACCTTGTAAATTGCATGGTTTCTTCGATGGCAACGGGAACTTCCTTTTGGCGTTTATGGTTCCAATGTCAAGAATTATTTGAGCGGCTAGTGTGATCTGTTCTAGTGTCATGGCTGAATGTGGTGCACCGGAGATTTCTGATGCCCGTATAAAAATTGTGTATACTGACATGGAGCCTTTCAGGATGCATTGAATCGGTTGTAACTCATTTTCTGTTGTTCAAGGCAAGAATCACCGGCTCTGTTAATTCCAGAATCCTCTATCGGCTTCGACAGTTTGACTTTTCACACAAAAACTAGCTCTTCACCATGCAAACCATATCAGTATTAGCATATTCATATCATATATAAAGGAGGCATAAAGATCTACTGCCTGGTGAATGATAGCGTGAATATAAAATAACCAATGAAAAACTGGACACATTCTGTTGTTTGAGCTAAGTTCCTGTCTTCCTGGTATATATACAAGGAGCAAAGCAGTGAACCTTATGGTCAGTCAGATTGGTGCTTGAGGTGACATCGATATTTAAAGCAACAAACATCTCAATCACAGACAAAAGAAACGCACCAATTTTATTCAGACGACCATTTCGACCTCTCTCAAACTTGCAGGAATTCCTACATCTAGTCTCATTGTGGCTTTGTACTTCTCCGGCACTTTTGCGCCAGCCTGAAAACATATCTCAACAACGGCTGGTGCCTGCCCATAGAAACTCTTTAGATCCCTCTGTAATTCCTCCCCAGATTCTGGCATGTGCCACACATATCTGGGAGGTATCAAGTCATCGATCACCGCTGCCTGCCATCCATGCTGTCCATTCCTCTGCTGGTGTTTGAAGGCACCACAGTTCCGTGCTTTGTGGCCACTTGCTCCGATATGAACCTCGGGGCAGTATCCACAAACCCTCACCGCATAACTTTTCATAAGCTTCAAGGCATCATCCCTGACTATCTGCCATGTTTCAAGTGTTTCCTCAGCAAGAGCAACCGTCTCCTCTGGGCTTGCAGGCACCATAATCTCATCATCATGTAATTCTGCAAGAATTGGATGCTCAAATCTGTCAGGCTCCAGGTCTGGTAGGTCATCTTCGTTTGCATCGATAAACTCATTCCTTCCGACTTTAATAATTGGTTTTCTTCGTCGCTTTGTGGGGTATTCAGGGAGGTCAACTCCAGCCTGAATGCATAATTCCACAAGAGCAGGAATGCGGGGTACATTAAACCTCTGCTCATGTGGGATACGCTTTCCTATACGGTCCTCTAAGTGGTAGGCTTCAACCGGCACGAAAATAGCATCCACCAATGTACTGCCCCAGTCATGTTCCCCCCTACGTTTATCTGAAGACATTCCTCGGCATGTTCTGAAAGGGTGTCCAATTGATCCAACATGTATCTCACTGCAATATCTGAAAGAGAAGCTACATTATTTCCCCACATAGAATTGAAGCGCACAATCATCACTGGTAAGTGCTCATTAGTGAGCATAGTGACAACCTTCATTCTAAAGTGCTCATTAGTGACATCGTGAACTGAAAAGTGCATATCAGCATATGACAACTGAAGGGTACAAAAACATGGCAAACTCTAAGGGATGAATCATGGAATTATGGGTGGGACTGTCAAGTAGAATCTGTACTAAGCACATGAAGAAAGCCAAAGAAGTCACAACATTTATCCAGGGAAGTCATGAGATTTACATTAGGCATGCACAAAGATTAATAGGTTAGAGAAACAGAATTTTATAAGCCTTCATTTGGACTTAACGCAGATATTCCCAAACACGGGTTTTTATCAAACAAAATGGTGGCCTATCTGGAACTGACAATATCAGAACATACAGAAATGCATATATTCTATGAGAAAAATAAATCATCTCGTGGAACAGGTATGACTGAATAATAGAGCTGTCACCACAGATGCAATGAAGTTCATTTTGGAGTCAATGCCTACATGCTGCATACCTAATACAAAGATCTATGTTAAAGAATTGGCACAATACACTGGGTAAGAAACTGGATATCTCCAGAATTTATGCCATATACAAGTCAGCAAAACTGAAGGTGTAAAATGAAGCTTTGTAAATCTTATCTCATAGAATAGCTTTTATTACTATACTGTTCTATGCTTTGTATGCATGATGCATCCTACTGTGTCATGTTGGCCTATTTCAAGAAGAATGCACACTTCTGCTCTCCAATATAATAGAAATGCAATTAGGGAATAACACAAGCAAGACATGTAGAAAATAATGATCAATAGAGGATGGAACAAGAGAAATTACTTGCATCCTTTCACTGGTATAACTTTCATAAGCCTCTTCAAATTGTTGATAAGCAAAATCCTTGCATTATACAACCTGTATGCAACCGGTATCAGTCGTTTGACCAGCATTCCATTTTTCGGAGCTGGCAAAGGTCGTTTTGGTTTTCCTTCAGCTTTCTTCATCCTCTCTTTTGCTCGGCGCCTTAACTCCAATACTGGTATTGGAAATGGTTTCTTCTCTCTTTTTGAGTAAATACGTGGAAAATCAGCATTTTGGGCATGCTCGCTTGTGATGACAATGGTTCTAGAACAAGGTTGGGAGATATTTGAAGCAGGTGCACTGGAAAACATGAGGAAAGAAGACAATAAATAAAATTAATCAGGACATAAGTTCTTAAACATATTGTCGATCTTAAATGTATTGTCTCATATTCAATTGCCATTCAACAGAATCAACTCTAGTAAGCTGTAAAATGAAATATGACCCCTCATCGAGATCATTACTTTCACTTGATCATGTTATATCCCCACAAAAAGGAGTAAAGGACTATCAGCTCATAAAAACCACAAAAAAAGACCTTACCAGAAAAATTCTATGGTCTCCCCATAACGAATTATGCAAGGAGATGGTTAAGAGAGCTTGAGAACGTGACGAATTTCTAACATGTGCTCGCAAACCAGCATCTAGACATTTTTTGACAGCCATGAGAATTTATTTGTCCAGATGTTCATGAGAATTAAATGGTAAATCCACCGAGTTATTAAATATAATCCTTGGCCTGAACACCTAGAAACACTGCAGAACTGTATAATGCAAACAGCACGCTCATTGACCTTATAGATGTCCTAACTGCCACGCATATTTTACCACATCAAGTTAAACTTCTAACACAACATATATGTATACCACTGGCGTTAGTTTTTGGAGAATAATGGGAACCGATGCACACTGCCCAACCATCTTCCCCTGCGACCATGCTCAGTACCGTGGTATTCTTCTATGTAGAGTACAGTAGCAAATAACCGAGCAAACAGTAGCCAATAATCTAACAACATAATGTTTAACAATGCCACCATACACGAAGCAGCTACTTCAACTCACCTGAATCGCCCATCGCGTCCACCCGTACTCTTAAAAATCCCTGCAACCGCATTCGGACGCTCCCTGACCTGTGCCAAACAACCACGAGAATCAAACAACAAATCCGAACGAGAACGCCAGACAGCAATCCACCTAGCCTCACGACTGTCCAGCCATTCCGCTTGTGTAATGCTGCTGCAGATGTTCCTCTGGGAAGACAGGGGAGCGGGCGAACCTGGGGGCGCGCGGCGGACCACCGGAGACCGACGAAGCAGCGGAGCGGAGGAAGGCGGGAGGAACAGATCGGTGGTGCGAGTAGAGGATAGGAGCACGAGCAGGACGGCCTCATGGCCAGAGCTCCCG
This sequence comes from Zizania palustris, assembly GCA_019279435.1. Classification (NCBI taxonomy): domain Eukaryota; kingdom Viridiplantae; phylum Streptophyta; class Magnoliopsida; order Poales; family Poaceae; genus Zizania; species Zizania palustris. The sequence continues at coordinate 39,647,765 of JAAALK010000283.1, read as the reverse complement.
TCATGGCGGCGATCCTGCGGCCACCGGAAGTGAGGCCTCGCCCTCCGTCTCTCCCTATCCTCACACGCGACGCGAAGAGGAACGGGACTCCCTCGCTTTCCAGATTTCTCTACCGGCCTTTTTTGTGGCGGAAATTGTCGGCCCGGTTCACTGGTTACAACTGGGCAAACAGGCATCAGAAGAAAAAATAAAACGGGCCAAAAAAGCCGGAGACCGGTCTGTTTGGATCGTTAGGCGTTATTGGGCAGGTTGGCCCAAAGAAAAAGAAAACTTGGGCTTCTTCCGGTTCGGTAGTGAGGTTGGATACAAGCTCACTGTTATCCCCCCATTAAAAAATATTCGTAATTATCCAATTTATCAAAAAAATTACCTACCATTAATTAGTAAAATAAGAAGTTTTATTGCTTCAGTAATCTTACCTAACTCTTGACAATCATTTCACGGTATTATTTTCTTATTGACGAGAGATACTTACACCGAACACTGTTTTATAAACTTTATTTTAACATTTAAATATTTAGGTCCTGTTTGGTTTCATAGGACTAAACTTTAGTCCTGTATTTTATAGTATTTTTAGTTCCAAATTTGCCAAACATGAGGATTAAACTTGGACTAAACCATTTAGTCCTCTAGTCCACTTCAACCAGACTAAACCGGACTAAATCCCATTGGGGACTGCCCTGCCCCTGCCACTTTCTACTTTCCCCACTGCCATTTTCCCCTCCGCTCCAGTCAACTCCAGTCGATTCCACCGCTGCTCTGTCCCGATCCACCGCCAGATCCACCGCCTCCGGGCATCTCCTCGCTGGATCCACCGCCTCTGGTCATCTCCTCGCCGGATCCACCACCTCCGGTCATCTCCTCGCCGGATCCACCACGCCGTTCGATGGATAACATCTTCCCCTCCCACGGAGCCGGCGATGAAGAGGACTTCGACCCCTTCAACTCACCGACGGCCCCCTCCCTCTCTGCTCCTCGTCGCCATATGGAGCACCTCGACCTCAACTCTCAGGCCGACGACTTCCCCAATATTTTTTCCTACTAAGAATTCCTCCAGGCGGATGATGTTGGAGAAGACCATGGCCTACCTCCTCGTGCACCTGGGAGAGGTCGTGGCGGAGGCCGTGTAGGTGGCCGGTCGTCCCCTCGCACTGGATCTGGATCTGGAGGAGATCGTCGTGGGGGAGCAGTGGCTACTCGTGGAGGCAGGAGTGGGAGCCGTGGGGGATCGATGGTGAATCGGGGTGGTTCATCCGTTGCCGGCCACACCTTGTGGCCTGTGCAGCAAGCTGGCTCCTTCGAGGAGGAAGATGAAGTTGGATTTGAAATTAATTTGCAGACGGTAAACTCCAAGCTCCATTTTTCTGTTCATGTGAATGTGTTGTATGCCATGAACTTATGTGCCATGAACTTGTGTGCCATTAACTTGTATGCCATTAACTTGTATGGCATGAACTTGTATGCCATAAACTTTGCATATGTGTTACCTATACTGAACAAGTCTGTTTTATCCAAGTATATGCCCTGTGACACCCTTACTTTTTGTAATAGAATCTTTATGACAAGGGTACAAAATATCATCTCCCGGAATATCGACAAGGCCCCATGCCAAGAGGTAAAAAAGAACAAATTAACTATGCACATTCTTCACTTCATAGTGTTATTGAGCGTTCTTTTGGAGTTCTGAAGATGAAGTGAAGGATTTTGCTATATCTACCTAGATATCCGATGCATAAGCAAAGTGAAATAATTGTTGCGTGCATAGCACTACATAATTTCATTTAAGAGAGTTTGTTGGGTGATGCGGACTTTGATTTGGTTGATCATGATGAGAACTATGTTCCATTCACAGAAGCATCGTCTTCTCAAACAAATACACGTCATGGGGATGAAGATCAAACCATGGATCAATTCCGTGATTGGATTGCTGATGGTTTGTTTAATAGAGTATAGTTTGTAATCGTGACTATGTTATATGACCAAATAATCGAATATGTGGACAATGTTATAAATGTAATACTTTTCTATCTTTATTGTGTTGTATGGACAAATCGCTTAGATGTCATCAGTAATTGGCAGAAAAAACCAGCTCGGAAAAGAAACAACATTGTCTTTGGCAGAAAAACATAAAAGGAATGGCACGATTGTTTGGCACGCTCGTTTGGGAGAAAAAACAGAGAAAAAAATGGCGCCAAACTAAAGTTTAGTCCATGAACTAAAGTTTAGTCTTTAGACTAAAGGAACCAAACAAGGCCTTACAAAGACTAAGGAGTTTCGATCTTATTCGGGATTTTTTATAAACCTTTTTAATTCAAATGTTAACTGATTCGTTTCATCTGTAATCCATCAGACCATCGGAGCATCTCTAATAGTTCTCTTAAAATGTATTCCCTATATCTTTCATATAGGGAATGGACCTAAAAGATTCCATTCCTATACAATTTCGGTCTTCGGCAGTTTCCCTAAAACTCATTCCTTATATTTTTGAATCATCCTTTTTATTTAAAACAATAACTAAATTACAAATATAATCACAATATATATATACATGTTTATTTAAGAGCACAAGCGAATAAGGATAACACATAAACATGTTTAGTATAGATTACAGTTCAATCCTCAAATATCAAAAAAAAATAAATTAAATGATCTATTCGAGTCATTTTCTTATCCTATATTTGTAGGAATTTCAATTGCAATTAATAAAATAATGCTAAATAAAGAATAACTAGTACATTGGTAAACATTGAGTAATTTGTCAATTCAAAATTTGAGAGAGGGAATAAGTTTTGTTCCTACATTCGAGGGATGAGGAGAGAGAAATAGAGAATGAGATAGAATATGGAATGAAATAGAGAATCTATTGAAGTATAGTTTTTACAGCAAATTACCTAAATTAAACTATAGGGAAGCAGATAGAACATTTATTGGAGATGCTCTTAGCCTATCTTACATTAGAAAGCTACTATGCGGTCGATTGCATGCAATTTGCAAACATCCTAAAATCACAATCGATTGGAGCCATCAAAGATGCTCTAGAAAGCAGGCAGAGATGAAGTTCTTCAACTACCTCAGCTACCACGAGTGCCACACGAATAGCTGTGACACGGTTCACCACTGCACTCAAGCGGGAAACTTGTGAAAAATGGCACGACTTGATCCTTCCACGAACAACCTCGCGCGCGACGATCGAGCGCTATAAATCAGCGCCACCCCCGTCATGCAACTAACACAAGCAATCAGCAACACGGCACACTGAAAAGGAGAGACGCCGGAGCAACAATGGCAGCTCTTGCCGCAGTCGTGGCCATTGCCGCTGTCCTCGCACTACATTCAGCCGTCGCCGTCGCCGGCGCCGCCGCGACGAAGGGGCCGGTGACGTACGTGTTCGGCGACTCGATGTCGGACGTAGGGAACAATAACTACTTCCCGCTCTCTCTCGCCAAGTCCAACTACCCCTGGTACGGCATCGACTACCCCAACGGCGTCGCCACCGGGAGGTTCACCAACGGCAGAACCATCGGAGACTACATGGGTAATTGCTACGCAGATGAGCACATCACTCGCTGGCGATCCGTACACGGCGAGGTGCAGTGTCGCGTGTGGTGAAGCTAATGGCTCGAGCTGATGCTTTCGGTTCATGCAGCTGCAAAGTTCGGCGTCCCGTCCCCGCCACCGTTCCTCTCACTGTCGATGCCCGACGACGACGTCCTCGGCGGCGTCAACTTCGCGTCCGGTGGCGCCGGCATCCTGAACGAGACGGGTGTCTACTTTGTAAGTCGCAGTCTGACTCTGTAACTAAGTTACTTCGTGGCACGGTTGAATTGAGGTTTGCATTGTAATTTGCAGGTTCAGTACTTCTCATTCGACGAGCAAATATCGTGCTTCGAGATGGTCAAGAAGGCGATGATCGCCAAGATCGGCAAGGAGGCCGCCGAGGTTGCCGTCAATGCAGCGCTGTTCCAGATCGGCCTTGGTATGCAGCAGCTAATTTCTTTTCGTGAATCAATCAGACGTTGATTATATATCTGACCTGAATTTTACTGCTGCATCTGTTTCTGAAGGGAGCAACGACTACATCAACAACTTCTTGCAGCCGTTCATGGCGGACGGCAAGACGTACACGCAGGAACAGTTCATCCGACTTCTCATCACCACCCTAGACCGGCAACTCAAGGCAACAACACACGCTGCTCTCCCTGTCCCAGATTAGCCAAGTGTATTCTGGTAAAACGAGACCTCCTGATGTATCGGTCTGTCTGCTTGTGCAGAGGCTGTACGGGCTGGGCGCGCGGAATGTGGCGTTCAATGGGCTGCCGCCGCTCGGCTGCATCCCGTCTCAGCGCGTCCACTCCGGCGACGGGAAGTGCCTGGACCACGTGAACGGCTACGCCGAGCAGTTCAACGCGGCCGCCAAGAAGCTGCTCGACGGCATGAACGCCAAGCTGCCAGGAGCGCGGATGGCGCTCGCCGACTGCTACTCCGTCGTCATGGAGCTCATCCAGCACCCCGAGAAACACGGTAATTTAACCCCGTTAGCGACGGTCCGGCGTGCGTACGTGCCATGCGCCTCGTGTCTCACGCTTGCGACGCATATGTCTTTGCTTGCGTGTAGGGTTCACGACGTCGCACACGTCGTGCTGCGACGTGGACACGACGGTGGGGGGCCTGTGCCTGCCCAACTCGAGGCCCTGCCGCGACCGCGAGGCGTTCGTCTTCTGGGACGCGTACCACACCTCGGACGCCGCGAACCGGGTCATCGCCGACCGCCTCTGGGACGACATGCAGAGCGCCGGCCACGGGGGCGCTTCCGCCACTCAGGCCTCGTCGCCGGCGCCGTCTCAGTCTCCGTCGCCGTAGTTGACCCTGACCGACCAGGACTGTGCCAAGTGTTCCTGGTCTACAAGTTGGTCTATCAAACAAATTTCGTTCAAACAGCACAGGATTGTATTTTTCAGACATGTAGTTCATCGTTCAGTTCAAAATCCATGGACCGCCCCAAACATGTTACTTTATCAAATTTCAGGTGTAGTTTTTCCGACGCAAGATTTCAGAACTGGATTTAAAACCACGTGTAGAAAAAAAAAATCCGATCACATTTTATTTGAAAGTTTTGTTTTTTAAAAGTTCTGCAGCTCATCTAGGAAAACCACGAGCAATAATCCATATCATTAGCAAAATTTGAAGAACACGTATGCCATATGGTATTTGGTTGTTTTAAACTGTTTTTTTCCAAAAACTTTCACATGTATTTTTAAATAAATTAAGCTGTTTAAAATTTCAGTATGTATTTTTTACCCCTCTTTTTTGTGTTTTCTCTCATGCGTTGGAGAGAAAAAGCAGCGGTTTGAATCCTACTGCAGCTGCAGGCATTTCGATCCCCACCGTCCGTTCCATTTCCCCCAAAACGCAAAAGCACAGGTCAGCTCCAAAACCCTTGATCCTCTCCTGGTCGGAGCCCCTCGCCGGCGACGGGAGGACGCATCGGCGATGGAAGGACCCCACGGGCAGAGGCAGCCGCTGTCTCCGGCGATGTCGGCCTCAGCGCCGCTTCCGCAGCAGCGGCAGATGCAGCTCCACCACCACCCGGCGCGGTCGGCAATCGCCGATCTCTTCACCCTGTACCTCGGCGTGCGTGTCCTCTAGTCCTCTCCTCCCCCAATTCCTCACCGTGTGCGCCTGTAAACGCTATATCTTAACCTAGGTCTTCGTGGCTTGCAGATGAACTCGAAGCAGCGGGCCGAAGACCCAGCTAGGGAGACCTCGTAAGTTGATTTCCCACTTGTGGGACTTTTGGTTGGGGATTTTTTGGGGGTGAGTTGTGCTGCGTGAGAGTTGGATTGCTTGAGCATATAAAACATGATAGGTTAGTTCGGATTATTTTGCTTTTAGCTTCAGCTTTTGAAGGGGATGGCTTCTGCAATGATCGAAGTTTATGCTGAAATTTTGGAACTAGTGTGCGATACGCTGGCATTTTTCGCGTTTTGTTCATTTTGGCACAGTACCTTGAATGTAGTTTGATCACGGAAGTCAATTCAGTAAGCTTTTCCACAACTGTAATGCACCATGGGAATGTAATTACTCAGGAACAAGCTGCAGAAGAGAGTAACAGCTCTGAACAGAGATCTGCCTCCCCGAGATGAGCAGTTCATTTCGGATTTTGAGCAGTTGCACATGCAGTTTCCAGTAAGCACAAACATTACACAAGTACTGTTGTTCATTGCATGAGAACATAATTTTATTATTTGATTTGAATGTTTCTTCAGGACCAAGAGCAGCTACAGGCAGTTACAGAATCAGTTCTCTGCTCATTTGTTCTGCAGTGTAGTAGCCACGGTCCACGATCTGAGTTCCTGATCTTTGCTACACGTTGCCTGTGTGCTCGAGGTCACCTTCGATGGGACAGTCTCCTTCCTTCCCTACTTAATGTAGTTTCCTCCATGGATGCGCCAATGGGACAAGGGGTATCCGTGACTGTTGGTGGCACTGCAACATTTTCTTCACCAGCTATTGCAGTACCAAATGCTCAAAGCTTCCACCCTTCAAATCCCACATCTCCATTGTCAGCAATTAACACTATAGGATCTCCTACTCAATCTGGAGTCGACCAACCCATAGGTGCAAATTTGTCACCCATTAAAGCAGCAGAATTCTCTAGCCCTGGACAGCTTGGTATGGCAGCTAGAGGTGACCAGTCTCGCAGAGGAGCAGAAATTAGCTATCTGCATCACTTATCCTCTAGGATTATTCTAGCTGGACTGGAGTCCAATCTGAAGCCAGCCACCCATGCGGTGATATTCCAGCACATGATAAATTGGTTGGTTAATTTGGACCAGCGACAACGTGGCATGGATGAAGCTGATGTATTGCAAACCTTGAGGCTTGAAAGACCTTTGCATGCATGGATGCACCTATGTATAGATGTGATATGGATTCTAGTTAATGAAGATAAATGTCGTGTTCCGTTCTATGAGCTTGTTCGCAGCAACTTGCAGTTTCTCAAAAATATTCCTGATGATGAAGCACTAGTTAGTATTATTTTGGAGATCCATAGGAGGAGGGACATAGTGTGTATGCACATGCAGATGTTGGACCAACACCTTCATTGCCCAACATTCGCAACTCATCGGTTCTTGTCGCAATCACACCCAAGCATAGCTGGTGAATCTGTTACTCATTCACGTTATTCTCCAATTACTTATCCAAGTGTGTTGGGAGAGCCACTACATGGAGAGGTGATATTACTTCTTTCTTTTGTTACCTGTGTTTCCCCTTTTATGTTTGTCGTGATTTTTTTACCATAGCATTGGTTCTGTTCTTGCGAATAGAAGTTCTTGACTTCTTGTTCATATTGTTACAATGTCAATCTTTATATACTATAGCCTGTTGTTTCCTCTATCTGGATAGAACTTTGACCATTGATTTTTTATGACTCAATGTTGTGAAAACAATTTGTAAGGAAGTCTAGAACTATCTTTCTCATGTGGTATTTTGAGTAATTTTATGTATATTAGTGACTAATGTAGGCATATTATGAGTGCATGATTCAAAAAGTGTCATTGTGTGATATTTAGGAACAAAGGACCAATATTTTGTACGGTTTATTTTTTTGGTAGTTTCGACAAAATCAATGTTAATAATTAAGGGGATTTTGGATATTATTGATGCGATACATTGTTATGTGTTGGGTCACAATAATATGCGATCCAAAGTCCAAACCAACACATTCTTGTTTCTTGCATTTTCACCCAATAAGTTTGGATGTTAGTCCTTCAGAGGTTGGGTTTGATCTCCATCTCACCAAGCTCTGACACAAACTGGTTCTCTAGCTGGTGGTGCAGTGCAGCGAAGGGAGTTGACAAGGATTAAACAAGGGGCTCAACTGCTCAATTCTCTTATCATCTTAGTTGCTTGGGAGATTTAGTGCAAGTCCTAGTGTCATGACAATTCTCCAAACGGTGGCAAGTGAAAGTGCCATGTGGTGCTTGGCAGGAGCTTGTAAATTCTATGAGTTGTTCAGTAGGTCGCTAACCCTTAATGGGTGAGGAGTTCACCTTTTTATTCTTTTGAGTTGGGTTGTTAACTTAAGGTGTAGGTGGGTTAAGGGTGTTGGGTACTTGGGTTTCCTCTGCCCTCCCCTTGTACTTTTCTCTTGCTTATTGAAATGAAATGATACACAACTCTCCTGTGTGTTTGCTAAAAAAATTATGTGAGCATCATGAAAAATTCATATTCAGGAACTGTTGGCCAGAAATGAATAGATAATTAAGATTTTAGTTTATAATATAGTTATGTGTAGGATTTCAAAGCTGATATCTTGTTGTCTAGGATCTTGCAAACTCCATTCCTAAAGGTGGTTTCGACTGGGAACGTGCTTTACGTTGCTTGCGGCATGCACTCCGCACAACCCCATCACCAGATTGGTGGAGACGTGTCCTTCTTGTTGCTCCTTGTTACAGATCACATTCTCAACAATCATCGACACCAGGAGCTGTTTTCTCACCTGATATGATTGGTGAGGCAGTTGCTGACAGGACAATTGAACTACTGAGGCTTACAAACTCAGGTTACCATTTCAAACTTAATCATTTACCTAGTCATAGTCAAATATAATTAAGTTCCTTCTCAAGTGGACAGCTGATGGGAATATAAGTTTCAAATGTTCCATGGGTACACTCTTTTTACTATTTTTCCTTTGATGACATGAAACTTTTACTCTGAAGAAAACATGTGTGTCACTATGTGTGATGTGTGTAGGCCTTTGGTTACTGTCTGTTGCCCTTACTCATTATATCCTTTTTTTTTGCTATTGCAGAGACTCAGTGCTGGCAAGATTGGCTTTTATTTGCTGACATTTTTTTCTTTCTAATGAAAAGTGGCTGCATTGATTTTCTTGATTTCGTGGACAAGCTTGCATCCCGAGTAACAAACAGCGACCAACAGATTCTTCGCAGTAATCATGTCACTTGGTTGCTCGCACAGATTATCCGTATCGAAATTGTGATGAACACCCTTAGTTCAGACCCAAGGAAGGTGATGTCTAAATTTACCTGCATACACCTCTATTTTTTTCCAAACCAATCAATCGATCAATTCAATTGCTTAGTAGATGACAGGATTGCCGCAACAAAATATTTTTCTTTCATGAAATATCCAGGGCGCCTTATGTTGGTTTATGCTCAATCTTTTAGAACTGGAATAACTAATAACATATAGCCACAAACTCACCTAGACTAACCTCTCATCCAATAGCTATTAGACTTTAAATGCATATGAATTTTGCAGTATGCCTACGATTCCTTCCATTGTTTGTCTTGGGGTTGTTTTAATTTCCTGTTTACATGTTTATCTGGTCTATAAAAGACCAATCCGGTATTTCTTGAACTATCAGGTTGAAACTACAAGGAAGATAATTTCATTCCACAAAGAAGACAAGACTCTTGATCCAAATAATATCAGTCCTCAAAGTATTCTTCTTGATTTCATAAGTAGCAGCCAAACTTTGCGCATTTGGTCTTTTAACACTTCAATTAGAGAGCATTTGAACAGTGATCAGCTTCAGAAAGGCAAACAGATAGAGGAGTGGTTGAAACAGATGACAAAAGGTACTTGTGCTTACTCTAGAAGTGTTACTATGCTTTTGGTATATAATAATACATCGTAGATCTAGAATCCATGGAAAAAATTGCTCTTGTAGATAGGTAATATGAACTTATTAACTGTCTAAAATTCTTACTGTTGTTGCATAGTAACACTACAACTCAGAATTCAGGAGGTGGATGTGTTTTTTGTTTTTCAAAGAGAGATGTATGGCTGTGCAAGTGTACATCATGACGGTTATTTTCAGTTTTGCCTGATTTCCTCCATCTATAAAAAGATTTCTTATTGTTTCCCTTTTAATAATAGCTTCTGGGGAGCGGATGATAGATTTTATGAACTTGGATGAACGAGCAATGGGCATGTTTTGGGTTCTCTCCTTCACCATGGCACAGCCAGCATGTGAAGCAGTCATGAACTGGTTTACATCAGTTGAAGTGGCAGATTTAATTCAGGGACCCAATATGCAGCCAAATGAAAGAATAACGATGATGCGTGAAACTTACCCATTGTCTATGTCATTGCTTTCTGGGTTGTCTATTAATCTATGTTTGAAGCTTGCTTTCCAGCTTGAAGAAACCATATTTCTAGGCCAGGTAAAAGCACTACATTGCTGCAATTCCTATGTTTATTTTTTTTATCTCTGCTCTGGATGACTGTATCCATTATTCCATTTCCTACTCTTTCTATTTGGTCATGCCAGTGCTCATGTACCTTCATTTAACAGTGATAAGCACTATAGTCAGTACTTTACAACCAATCCCAAATAGTTTTCTTCTGGCATAGAAAGTATGGTTTCAATATACTCGTAAATAGCGCATTAAATAACTTAGCTACAGTTTATGAATAGCTTATATTTAATGGTATGTGACCATTTCATCATTTTTAATCTTGAATGGGAATTATTTTCCTAGAAGTATGCATACACAAACTATATGTTCTTTTTGTTGGCATTGATATTATTCTTGTGTGTTTAGATTCTCTAAACCATACACTAGTTTTCTAACATAGTTCTTCTGTTCTTTGATAGAATGTTCCTAGCATTGCTATGGTGGAAACATATGTTAGACTACTGCTTATAACCCCTCATTCGTTGTTCCGTCCGCATTTTACAGTAAGTTCTGCTTCCTGATATAATTTGTAGCATTCATGTGAAGTTTATGCTACCTTGTGAATATTCATTTGCTCTGATTTCTGAACTAGAGGTTCCATATCCTTAATGACATGCAATACATAGTCCTATTTAAATTCTGATGTCTTCCTACTGTCTCATTAAACCTTGCAGACATTAACACAAAGATCTCCATCTATACTTAGCAAATCTGGCGTGTCTCTCCTCCTCCTTGAGATACTGAATTATAGGCTACTTCCTCTATACAGGTAATATATATAATTTAATATTTCTTTCATGCTATTCAGCTATTTTCCCCTAACAGCCTTTGCTTATCAAGCACGCCCATAACTGGAATTTTTGCATGGATATTTTTCCCTCCTTTCATCTGCATGATTTCTAATTATACATATCCATCCTTTTTATGATTGACCTCAGCAAACAAATATTTGATGTTCTTTTCTAAAATTCAGTGGTTTGTGTTGGACAAGGTATGCCGTGGAAATCATATATTTCATATACATAATAATGGGCTACATATATAGGCAACAGAGGAGGGGAAAACCCTAGACCTCAGGGTGAGGACAGGGGGAAAACCCTCCAAGGGTGGTGGCGGCGCCCCTGGTGGGCCTAGGGTGAGGGGCAGCACACCTCCCTAGGTGGGCTGGGCTGTGCACACAGGTGACAGGCCCATCCCTATACAAGGTCTAAACCAGTACAAAGTGACTACTTCTAACACCCACTTGCAGTCACAACTTAGCCACAACAAATGTTGAGACGGGATCGAAACTCAGTAAACACTGAGGACGGGAGGCCTTTCGTGAAGATGTTGGCGAACTGGGAAGTCGTCAGAACATGAAGAACGCGGACTTGCCTGATGGTGACCTTCTCCCGAACGAAGTGAAGATCAATCTCCAAGTGTTTGGTTCGCTGATGTTGAACCAGGTTGGTGGAGAGGTAGATGACACTGATGTCGTCGCAGTAGACAAGAGTGCATCGAGACAGTGGGCTGTGAAGCTCATGAAGAAGCTGACGTAACCAAGTAGTCTCGGCCACACCGTTGGCGACGGCGTGGTATTCGGCCTCAGCACTTGAACACAAGACAACGGTCTAGCGCTTGGCCGACTAGGAGACCAGGTTGTCCAACGTCGGCCACGGGGATTGCTTCTGCCGTCATTGGCGGGTGTGCAAGCGGGTGCCACGGTAGTGTTGCCAGGGGAAGCACCGTGGTTACCCCCGGTGTTATTGTTCTTCCCACCACCGGTGTTCTTGTTCTTGTTTTTGTTCTTGGACTGCCCACAGTTGGAAGACGTGCGAGCAGGGGAAGAAGACTGCTGCTTTGGAGCGGATGGTGTAGACGACGTGCTATTGGAGTAGAGCGCCGTCGGAACAGTAGGAGGACCAGAGCTGTCCATGTGGATCTCTTCCAGTAGGAGATCATCGCGAACTTTGAGGAAGTTCGGGAACGGCGTGTAGCGCCGGATGATCGAGCCGATGTGCTCAAAACACTGGTTCAGCCCCCGGAGAATGTTGAGGACGAGGATCCGATCTTCAACCGGTGCACCAAGATCGGCCAGATCATTAGCCATGGTCTTGAACTTGCAGCAGTACCCTCTCACGGAGAGGTCACCCTGAACAAAATTGCGAAAAGCAGCATCAAGGTGAAGAGTATATTGCTCGCGGTTACCAAGGAATTGATTCTGGATGGCAAGCCACAGATGTCGCGCAGTGCGGCCACGTTCCCGGACAACTTGATGGAGCTCTAGGGCGATGGAGTTGCTGATCTAGTTGAGGACGATGCTGTCCATCTGTTTCCACCCTGGATCAGTGGACAGATCGACATCCGAGTCGATGTGGTCGGTGAGAGCATAGTGTGTGAGTGCCATCATCATCAGATCACGCTAGCTAGCGTAATTGGTGGAAGTCGAGTCCAGGACAATGTTCACCAAGAGGCGAATGTTCAGGATGGAGTCTGCCTAAAGGTGGAGGTCGGCGATGATGGTTTCTTTGTAGGTTGAGGAGTCGGTGGAGTCGTGCGGCGAAGGAGAGGATGAGAAAACCTTTTTCCGGGCAGCCACAACCATGTTCTCTAGGTCGGCGGCCTTGGACTGCTCCTCCTCCAGGAGCTGTCGGGCGGCCTACACCCGGCGACGTGCGGCAACCTTCTCCTCGGCAGCATCGGCCTCCTTGACAAGGGCCTCAAGACGTGGACGAAGATTCTCGGTGTCCATGTTCGAGGGCATCACGACGAGAGGAAGGGGTGGTGGTGCCCTACAGAGGGCGGTAGCCAGAAGGGGAGCGGCAATCCCCAAAAATGCGGAAGCGAAAAAAAACCTAGGCTCTGATTACCATGTTGGACAAGGTACGCCATGGAAATCATATATTTCATATACGTAACAATGGGCTACATATATAGGCAGCAGAGGAGGGGAAAACCCTAGACCTCAGGGTGAGGACAGTGGGGAAAACACTCCAGGGTGGTGGCGGCGCCCCTGGTGGGCCCATGGTGAGGGGCGGCACACCTCCCTAGGTGGGCTGGGCTGTGCACACGCAGGTGACAGGCCCAGCCCTGTACAAGGTCTAAACCAGTACAAAGTGACTATTTCTAACAGTTTGTTCTGTTTATTGATTATATTATGGTGTGTTTATTTGGTTTACATCAACATGGATTTTTTATGCTCAGGTATCACGGGAAAAGCAAGGCATTGATGTATGATGTTACCAAGATAATATCGATGATTAAAGGCAAACGTGGAGAGCATCGCCTCTTTAGATTAGCTGAAAATTTGTGTATGAATTTGATTCTTTCACTAAGAGACTTCTTTTTGGTGAAAAAAGAATTAAAGGTAACCCACTTCCTTTGAAATTTTGCTGTTACTAATAACTAAATTCAGAGAAAATAAACCTCTACATGTATGTAATGTAGGGTCCAACTGAGTTTACTGAAACTCTTAACCGCATAACGATAATAAGCCTTGCTATCACCATGAAGACACGTGGAATTGCTGAGGTTGAGCACATGATCTATCTTCAACCATTGTTAGAGCAAATTATGGCAACCAGCCATCACTCATGGTCAGAGAAGACATTAAGATATTTTCCTACTGTTATTCGTGAATTTTTAATGGCAAGGGTGGATAAGAGGGGCCAAACTATCCAAACATGGCAGCAGGTACTATTATCTTATCTTTCAGATTGAGTACTTGGCTATTTTTACACACCTTTTGACTATTCTACCTAGTCATTATACATTTATTGAACAACAGCTTTGAGAATTTGTAGTTCATGTATGTTGATTTTTTGAAGCACGTAGTCACTCTTATAGGCAGTCTATTGATGGGGAACGTACTGATTCCAATAAGTTCTTTCACGTCTATAATGATATTATCATGTTAAGATGAAAGTTCAGTTTTGTTTTCAAATACTTACCGGGCGTAGGTTAGCAATATGGCAAGGCAAGTTTTAGAAATCTATCATATCTCCAAATCTCTTGAATTTCTGAGCCAGTACTATTTCTGGTGTCCTTAAGTTGCTATCACATATTAAATGAAATGCTTTGCCAGGACACAATATTCTTCACCTTTTATATGCTATAATTTACTTTTCTTCGCAGGCTGAAACAACTGTCATTAATCAATGTAATCAGCTACTCTCACCATCTGCTGAGCCAACCTATGTCATGACTTATTTAAGCCACAGTTTCCCACAGCATCGGCAATATCTTTGCGCTGGTGCTTGGATGCTGATGAATGAACTTCTCGAGATCAACAGTACAAATCTTGTATGATTCTGTTTTGTGATTACATCGATGTGAGAGTTTTTCCATTACTCTATAGTCTATATATGTGTTTTTAATCTTATTGCAGGCACGTGTTTTGAGAGAGTTTTCACCTGAAGAAGTTACTGCAAATATTTATACAATGGTTGATGTTCTACTGCATCATATCCAACTTGAGCTACAAAGAGGGCATCTAGTTCAGGTGATCTGCACTTCTTTTCTTATTTGTCATGCTAAAAAGACTCCTGTTGGCTGTTTGTTTATGCGGGCTATACAGGCTACATTTATTCTGTAGCCAATATATAATTTTTTCTGATAATGCAGGACTTACTTTCTAAAGCAATTGCTAATCTTGCTTTCTTTATCTGGAAACACGAGTTACTTCCACTGGACATTCTACTGTTAGCTCTTATTGATAGAGATGATGATTCTTATGCTTTACGCCTTGTGGTAAGTCCTTTTATAAGTTTGCATGGGTACATGCCATATGTATAAATCATGCTAGACCATAAGAGTCAATAACCGTTGTTTTAGTTTTGTTGACTATTTCTCAACTGTTGAATAAGTTGGGCTGTAAATATTCAGCTAGAAACAATAAACAAGTTTGACAGCTGTTCTTGGCCATGTATTACAGTCACTAATCATATCTTATTTACAACTTTGAAAACTAGTCAGAATTCTTAATGCAATGAGCCAATGATACAGCCATCCGCAAGTCCTTTGGGTAATACCCCCCCCCCCCCCAAATAAATAAATAAATAAATATATAAAATAAAGTTAGAATGTTACATCTATCATGAATCATGATTAAGAGTGAAGCTAATGGAAATGTTATATGCATGATAATATGACCTCAAATTTCATCTAAAAATACCTTGTATTTGACTGCTTTCTTTTCTACTATAATTGCCTTTTTTGTTACTTGTATTTTGCATTTACTTCAAAATTTGAAATATCTCTGGTTGCTTCAGCTGTTAATTGACAGATTTAGACTTACTTTAATTTATCGATGTAACATCACAGATAAATCTCCTTGAAAGACCAGAACTTCAGCAAAGAATCAAAGCATTCTGCAATTCACGTTCTCCAGAGCATTGGCTAAAAAATCAACCGCCAAAAAGAGTTGAGCTTCAGAAAGCCCTTGGTAACCATCTCTCATGGAAGGACCGGTAATTGCAATCTTCTAACTGTTCCAACCTTGTTAAAATGTTTTTCTTCCTGCTCATTGACATTCAAATCTAGCATATCCTCTAATTATGCAACTACTGAAATCTCAAATCTGATGAATATATGGTGTATGTATTTTCAATCGTATTTGCCTGCTAAATCACAAGTCCAATTAGCTATTTTCAATCTGAAGAATATGACTACATATTTGCTTTCCTTTTATGTTTATTCTTTTGTTTATAAAATACTCGCTATGTTCATTTTACAAGGCACATGCAAACCTACAAAGCATGGATATGGCCAAAATCTCATGTACACTTAACACATGTCAGATATGGTATTTGATATGAACATGTATTGGATACGCCTAGATACATATCGGATTCACCCAGATACATATTGGATACGCCTGGATGCGTATCAGATACACCCGGACATGTATCTGACACATAATCCCTTTTTTCACATTATTCAAAAAACAAAATAATTCATATACATCCTGGATACCTTAACGACACTTCCCCAATCAATACCTCAAATCCCTTAAACCATCCTAACCAAACAAGACCTACCTTCGGCTTCAGCTAGTTCCCATATCCTCTCAGATGGCCACAACTCACCACCGCCGTGCTCAAGATCATCATCTCTATCAAAAGAATGCTTCCATGATATATTGCATGTGCCTTGTGAAGTCAACATCCTCGCTTCTTGAGCCATCCTCTTCCCACCCCACTCAACAGCCGCCACCCTCTCCCCTCCACCATCCCACGCTGCCCATTCCCTTCCCCATCCCACGCCGCCCATTCCCTTCCCCATCCCACGCCGCTCTCCTCTCCTTCCTCTTGTGTCGTCTCCTCCCCTCCCTCTCACGGCGTCCCCACGAGCCGTCAGCCTCGCTGCAGTGGCACCTGCGCCATCGACCTCCCGTACCATACTCGCCGTGACCCCCGCACTGCCATGCTTGTGTCGGCCCCCATGCTAGTGTTGCCATGGCCCCACCACGGCAGCTCTTGTGCCGCCGGCTTTCTTTGCCATCCTCGCTGCGCCCCCCACGTTGTCGCGCCAATGTTGGCCCTCGCGTCGGCACCGGCCCCCACACTGGCGCCACCTTAGACCTCACGTGGCCGTGCTGGCCTTCGTGCTGCCCCGCCCATGCTGTCCCACCTGCCGGCCGCACTGGCCTCCACATCACCCCATTGCAGCCCCAGTGCTAGCCTTCTGACTGATGGTTAAACGGGTGTACCCACAGGTATACAATGTCGTGGGTAGCAGGTATGGGTATGGTGTTTTACCGTCGTGGGTAGTGGGTTCGGGTATGAATTTGTTTTCATGAGTACAGGTATGGGTATGCACTATCCGTACTCGTGGAGCCTGATTGCCATCCCTAGCCCTTGTCGTTGTTGCTATTGCCGGCGTGTCGGGGCAGCGGGCAAGGTGGCGGTGGCAGGAGACTTGTAGTTTGGAATGGGGTGGCATCTCGCTAGGCACGCACAGTGGTGACAACTCCCTGGGCGGGTAAGGTGGCGGTGGCAGGGGACTTGTGGTTTGGAATGGGGTGGCATCTCACTAGGCACGCACAGCGGTGACAACTCCCTGGGCATACATGATGGTGGTAGACACCACAATGGTGAGGTGGGTTTGCTCGGCCATCAGTGTCTAAGAACCGATTTATTTGCTCATTGTACTTCCTTATAAGTGTAGTCTAGGAAATATAGTGATATAGTCTAAGAAAAACAAATCAAATTGTTCATGAATATGTGGTATTTTTATAACTTATAAGTGTATCACCATATCAGAGTTTTTTTGGAAAACGATGTATCGAAATATTGCCATACCATGTATCCATATCCGGCTATCCGCATAACGTAGATGCAAACTTCAGAAGTCCAACTTTGTATTTTTACAGATAATTAGTTGAATTATACATATGTTTAGCGATAAAAATGGTATCATTAGATTCATATTTCAAAGTACTTTCATTTTAGCATGATTTTATTGTTATTAACAACATATTAGAGAAGTTTATGATCAAATTTTGATTACGAAGACCGGACCCAAGTCAACCACAAGAAATGGAGTACTAGGCTACTAGCATAAAACCCGAATCCAATATATATCTTCTGATCTTCTGATAGTTTCTTACATTCTACGGGCTTATTTGTATCAGCTTTTAGCAACTGTGTGACTACTTCTAGAATCTAAAGCTAAAACAAACAGGTCTGTAATCTGTACAAACTTTTAGGATGTTAGACTATTAGTTTCTTTCACCATTTCATATTTGTGTCATTATGTCATTTTTGTTTCATTCGAAATTATATAGGCAAAAGTTACTAAGCTATTCGTGTTGTTAATGCAGCTATCCCCCCTTTTTTGATGACATTGCTGCTCGTTTGCTTCCAGTCATCCCGCTAATAATTTATAGGCTTATTGAGAATGATGCCACAGATATCGCAGACAGAGTTCTTGCATTTTATTCTACCTTCCTTGCCTTCCATCCTCTAAGGTTTACATTTGTGCGGGATATTCTCGCATATTTCTATGGTAATCTTCCAAGTAAGTTAATTGTTAGGATCCTCAATGTGCTGGGTGTTAGCACCAAGGTAGACCCTATATACTCTTTTTGAGTTATTATGGCAAGTCATGCTCATCTGGTTTAATTCTTACTAATGTGTGCATTTTACAGACACCTTTCTCAGACTCCTTTGCTCAATATCTTGGTTCATCAAATTCTTCTATTTGCCCACCACTGGAATACTTTGCCAACCTTCTGCTTGGCCTTGTTAATAACGTCATACCTCCTTTGAGTTGCAAGTCCAAATCAAACTCAGCAGATGGTTCTGGCAATATAGGACGCACAACTTATAACAAGCTTCATACATCTTCCACGGGAGGAATCAGTAACACTGATGGTCAGAGGGCATTTTACCAAAATCAGGATCCTGGGTCATATACACAGCTTGTTTTGGAAACAGCAGCTATTGAAATTCTCTCACTTCCTGTGCCAGCTTCCCAAATAGTGTCCTCTCTAGTTCAAATAATAGCACATGTACAGGCAATGCTTATACAGTCCAATAGTGGTCAAGGAATGTCAGGTGGTTTGGGACAAAATTCTGGGTTGCCAACTTCTTCAGGTGGGGGAGTTGAACCTGTTGGTGGCAACCGACCAAACACTGCTGCAAGTGGAATCAATGCAGCTAACTTTGTTTCTAGAAGTGGCTACTCCTGCCAACAATTGTCTGTTCTGATGATTCAAGCATGTGGTCTATTGCTGGCCCAGCTCCCACCAGAATTCCACACGCAACTGTACTCAGAAGCAGCTCGGATCATAAAAGATTGTTGGTGGCTTGCTGACAGTTCAAGGCCTGTTAAAGAGCTTGATTCTGCGGTTGGGTATGCACTGGTGGACCCTACCTGGGCTTCTCAAGATAATACGTCTACAGCCATTGGTATAACAACAAACTTTGACATGTTGTTCCTCCCTGTTAAATATTATGTGTTCATTCAGCTAAGCTTTAGCTTATGTTAGAGAAGCTCCCCTTAGTATGTTCTGTTTCTTGCAGGTAACATCGTTGCCCTTCTTCACTCATTTTTTAGTAACCTACCATATGAATGGCTAGAATCTACCCATACTGTCATCAAGCATCTTAGGCCAGTCAATTCAGTTGCCATGTTAAGAATTGCTTTCCGCATATTGGGTCCCTTATTGCCTCGTCTAGCCTTTGCTCGACCTCTGTTCATGAAGGTATGTTTGGTTTCCTTGCCACTTCCTACTTATTCAAAAGCTTTATTCTTTAGGTTTTGCATTATGAAGTTGGAATTGATTTTAAGTTGCTGAGGACAACTTTGTATGATATTGGCTCTTTGAATTGGATCAATACATGTTGACTAGCAATCAGTACCATAGGATTGTGTTTCATCTTTTAACATCTTCAAGATTTCACTCGTTACATTTTTTACTTTCTGTTGTTAGAACCTACGAATTAAAACAAATGTGTAGTTTCTGCTTTGCTTTGTGGTTTCTTTCATGTAATTAAACTAAAATTGAACTGCTTTTCACATTTACTTTCCCTCTATGGTGTATGTATATCGTATTATGAAATTTTTTCCCCTTGACTTACACACCACCAACTATGCTATATGAAGAAACCACATTTCTTGCTATCTTATGCTGTTGGAATCTGCAGACCTTGGCTTTGCTGTTCAATGTGTTGGGGGATGTATTTGGGAAGAATTCTCAGGCTGCACCTCCTGTAGAGGCATCAGAAATCTCAGACATAATTGATTTCTTGTAAGGCACAATTCATCTTTTCCACACTTATCATTTCCCTGACATTCAACTTTGTTTCGGTACTCATTTTACATTTGACTGTCACTGCATATCATTCTCTGTATATGTTCTTATAAGGGCTTGTAATTATTTTCCTTTTTGCTGAAATAGGCACCATGCAGTCATGTATGAAGGTCAAGGAGGTGCCGTTCAGAGCACTAGCAAACCCAAACCAGAGATATTGACATTATGCAGAAAAGTGATGGATATTCTGAGGCCGGATGTGCAACATCTTCTATCCCACCTGAACACTGATCCAAACTTGTCAGTTTACGCAGCAACTCATCCAAAGCTTGCCGAAAACCCATCCTAGTGCTACAAGTGCGGGGAGAACAGAACTGATAGCTCAGTTGACAAGCGGCGACGTTATTCGCCCTGCCGACCGAGATTTGACTCCTGAGTCGCGTGTTTCTCGTATGGGAGATTCTCCTTGCCGTTGCTTCTTTGAATTAAAAAAAAATAGCCATAAGTGCATGGATGGTGTAAAATAGTAAAATGCACCGGACCTACAAGGCTACACCCCGCAGATCTCGCTGGAGGGTAAAATGTCCGATGATTACAGTAGTTGCACCTTATAATTGTTCGTTAGGCTGGAATGTAGAATTGTAGATTTCCCTAGTGGTTAGAGACGTTATTTTCTGGATCCGTTAGTTCACCGTGCGTGTAGCTAGCTTTGTTGTACATGAGTGTAAAACATATGGGGCATTGTTTTCAACATAAACACTAACTTCAATCAGGCAAAGCATACAATTATTGCCATTGATAACCCCATCAGAGCTGCACTTTGTTTGGCACGATCGACCTCAGGAATGAGCGGCAATTACTGGAGTAAGCACCGGTACTTTTCTATGCTGTTAGACTGCTATCGCAGTTGGTTGATGGTCAGAGTCAGGGGTGACCATCCATGTACTGTTCTTATCAGAGGATTGCATGTTTGCAAAGTTGGTTACGGAGGGAAATGACCGTTCCCATTAATGAGCGTCAGCTTACAATGAATCGTCACATGAACTGTGGCTATCATATTACGGGAGTGCACGACATATTCGAATGGGGATGCTCTAAATCTCGTTTGTCCACATTACTTGACTCTGCATTATTGTACTGCGGTAGTACGTTGTACCTCACTGACACTACCCCCTGCTCTGGTTGGCTCGTGATTCGTGAACGTCGAAGTTTGCTGTTGTCCTCGGATACACTGCCATGGCAGGCGATTATCACGGATCATTTTCAATCACAAAGGGTCACCATAGGCCGATCCTACGATCCTATCAAACATTAAAGATTGATGGAATTTGAGCTGTTTTGCAGTACATTGCGTGTAAATGGGACACCTGTTTACCTAGCCTACCAGAGTTCAACTGTTCAAGTCCAGGCTATCAACGTTTCGGAGGGCCATGGGCCATGGGTACCTGCGGCAATTTCGGAACAGTTTGGAAGCATGTTTGGAGGCAAAAAAAAAAAAAACACGTACGACACACGGAGTGGCTGCGAGCCGTCCTCTCGAGCAAGCCAGACGCTGCTGAGCTCACAGACGGCCTCATGTCGTCACGCCTACGACACACCGCGCCACGTGCGCGTGGGCATTTCCACTTCCGGGCTTCCTCCGACCGCATCTATTAATCCCGGCGCCGCGCCCTCACTTCCAAATGGAGACCGACTTGGGTGAGGTGAGTTCTTCCTCCCCTCTCGAAGTCGCAGATAGCCCTCGAGAATCTCCAATCGAGTGGAAGGGGACGGATTACAATACAGATGGGCAGGCAGCCGTGCTGTGAGAAGGTTGGCCTGAAGAAGGGGCCATGGACGTCGGAGGAGGACCAGAAGCTGGTCACCTTCCTCCTCTCCCATGGCCAGTGCTGCTGGAGGCTCGTCCCCAAGCTCGCAGGTGCATGCATGCATGAGCACGATCATGTCGCTGGCGATTTCAATATTGTCTCCTCTGCTAGAGACAACCTGCTACGTGCATTGGAAATGGATCCGCGTGAAAATGCAGATTCTTTTCTTCTCTTCCTCCTCGAGATTGTGCTGCGTGTAATGGGAGTGACATGACTGTGCCTTGTGTTTTGCTCTCACTCGCAGGGTTGCTCAGGTGTGGGAAGAGCTGCCGGCTGAGGTGGACGAACTACCTGCGGCCCGACCTCAAGAGGGGCCTCCTCTCCGACGAAGAGGAGAAGATGGTCATTGACCTCCACGCACAGCTCGGCAACAGGTAATGTCTGATCCAAAATTTCCTTCTTGCCGTTCTCAGCGTCCCTCCAAATCTGATGCGTCCATTTCATGGTGTGTTTTTTTCGTCGCGTGCGTGCAGATGGTCCAAGATTGCGGCACGGCTCCCCGGGAGGACGGACAATGAGATCAAGAACCACTGGAACACCCACATCAAGAAGAAGCTCAAGAAGATGGGCATTAATCCCGTCACTCACCAGCCCGTTTCTCCCGCTCAGCCTGATCCCCTGAAACAGCAGCAGCAGCAAGAACGGCATCAGCGGCTTGACGAGCCCACCAAGCCGTCTGTGTCATCGCAAGAACCGTCCGTCTCCGACACCGGCTCCGACGACAGGGAGGAGGAAGCGGCGGCGGCGCCAACGAACAACCAGCCGCAGGCCGTCTCTTGCTCTGCCTCCGCCGTGTCGCCGTCCTGCTCCTCGTCAGCGTCGGCCTCCGCGGCGACCTCCGGGCCGGATGTGGACTGGCCCGACCTCTTCGAAATGGATGGCATTATGGACATTGATTGGGCTGGCCTCTTGTCCGCTAGCGGCGGCAGCACTGGCGTTGATCTGTTCGACCATTACTCCGACGACGTCGGCTTTGATCAACAAGTGTGGATGTGATCTTACATGAGTTTACGTTGGATTAGATTTGCTGTTAATCTCAACTCATGTCTTCTCCTCCACTCTATGGTTTCCTGGATTGAATTCGTCCATGACCAAGCATGCATCAAGCATAAGTGCATAACAGTTCACTTCATGGCGCATGATCACTCCCTGCTTACGAGCAACCATCAAATCCTTAGACAAAAAAACAATTTTATTTTCGTGAGCAAGTTTTTTCAAGGAACATGGTTGAATACTCATATAGGATTTGTTCAAATGATGAACTGCACGACAGCAGCAAGCCTGGAACAATAAATAGATCACTAGCTGATAGCTGTTGGCCCAGTCTGAATAAAGTAGACTTTAGTGGAGTAGTATTCAAACCATGCTTCAATCTAAATCATGCATGGACCAATGAGGGGGGAGAAAGGATACGCTGCGCTACACAAAAGCTTCCTCCTAAAAACGCTTCTTTTTCGCGAGGCACACTTGTCATCACGTCCATGAAACCGAATCCTGTACTACGTGCGTACATGCGGCGTCGGCGTCGTCGTCGTCGTGGTCGTGGTCGTGGTGGTGGTGGTGTGTCAAGTGTCAACTTTCACACGGTGCCCGGCCGGCCGCCCGGTAGGTGCCCGGTCGCCGGCGCCGTGCGGCCCAGGACGCGGGGAACTTTTGATCGCCGCAGCCGCCACGCACGCACGCACGCCCTGGTCGACCGGTGGTCGATCGATCGATGTGGCCGGAGCCGGTCCGCCGGACGGCGAGAAATCAAGGTGGCCTCCGCGAGAGCTACGTACGTGCCGTCCCCATCGACCTCTGCAGTCTGTAGTACCAACGATATTGCTGCCGCCGATGTCTTTCAGCGTGATATCAGCATGACGTAGCGCTTGCGTCCCCTGTTATTTGTCAATATTATTGTCCGAGAGCGTCGCAATTTTCCTTATGAAATAAATATATATAGAGAGAAAGAGATTACGTATAATATAATAAAAATATACTACCTGTTGCTGTGACTATTTATAAGTTTTATAGGTACCATAATTTATTTTCTATCTAGCTCACTGCACTAATGTAGCGACCCGGGTTCTCACGAACCGCAAATTCATTGAATATAAATGAAATGTCATTATTACAAGACGATCACAGCTGACAACGAATTAAAATGAAATAAAGCGAGTACGTAGCTCATAGGCTACACTTATTACAACTCAAAATAAAGCGGAAGCAAAATAATCCAGCTGCAGAACGCCTTGGCTCCACGGATCCGACTCCTCAACTGGGACGCTACTCCTGGACTTCTTCTTCGTAAACGACATCTAAAAGAATTAGCCCACGAGGGGTGAGTACAAAGTACTCAACAAGCCACGGACATGCATATAATGATGGCTGTTGAACAAGGATGCATAACTAGGCTATTTGCGTGAAAGCAGATTAATTGTTATTTAATATTTAGTGAGCAGTGTTAAACAGAAATAAACATGCTGAATTAAATATCAGAACTTAACTTTCCACTACCTCGAGTTGCACACCTGTGCCCACTCGCTCTTTCAAACCCATACTGATCATGACATGCAATTCACAACTTTAACTCAGAAAGCTAACTGCGGAGAACATCACTAGGCCGCCCGTGACCGTGGGCACGGCTTTTCGAAAAGTTATACTCTGATCAGAGGTGTACTACTTTACCCACAAGGCACTCGCTCCCGCACACAACAGTGTGTCGAGATGACACCACGTCACCCCGAAGGAACTCGCGCCAAAACCCGTCATATGGATTGACTCAGCAAGAGGACAACCACACCAGGTTTCGCCCACGCTCCACTGAGATCTCACCCGAAAATCATGGGTAGACCCCGATTGGCAGACGTGCGACCCCCTTTCGTGCCTCGTCGGACCAAGCCACCACCTGGCACTCCCGGTTAAGTGAACTTGTCCCCTCCGCTCGGTGCATCAAGCTGAATCGACCCATACTTCGAATTAGGCCTTACCCATTAGACTTGTGGCTAGCACGATTATGCTTCGCGACAGATCCCGCAGACCGGTCCTTATAGTGCCCCGGGTGCGACCACCAATGCCCTAGCTTGCACCCGGAACCCACCATGCTCAATGCAACACCATTCTCCACGCTTCATGAATCACAACTCAGAATCACAACGAGACGAGATATAACAAGGATATAGAGATGATCCACCTGACGACTAATAGTAATAGCAATTAAGCTAGCTCTTAATGCGCCTCGTAATATAGCGCTAACTATTAAGCGACACTGGCGACAAGGAGACGGTGATACAAGCATGGCTTGGGTTTACACTTCAGGGAGCAAAGCTATGCATTAGCTAAATAAATAAATAAACGAGTGAACAGGTTATCGCTAATGCAGTTATTAACCTATGGGTTATAGCAATTATTGCAAAAAAAGTAGGTTCAACATGATCAACTATGTCCACGAGAGGGTCCGGTGACTTGCCTTGGCTCTCGTAGCACTGGTCAGGGTCTTCGGCGGCAATCGGCAGTTCTTCGACCGACTCGACGTCGACTACAAAGCGTCGAAAAACAATACAAATAAATAAACAGTACAACATTCCATATAAACAGTACAAAGTAAATACATCAGCATGTAGAAAATAATTTTGTGAACATTTAGAAATTTGAATGGGCTCAATCGGAGTTATTTTGAAATTGATATGCAATTTACAAGAATTAAACAGATTCTGCAAATTTTAAACCCTAAACCCATCGGAAACCGTCCACGGTGGACCGTGGACCACGCGCACGCGTCCTGCGGTTCACGGTGGACCGACGACCGCGCGGAGGGGGGGTTCACGGTGTACCGGGTGCACCGTGCACCCGCGCACAAGCGCCACGGACCGGGGCCACGTGGGCGACCAGGGGGCGGCGGGACCTTCTTCCCCGGCTCCGGCCACGGCGGCGACGGCGCACGGCGGAGCTAGGGCCCAAACTAACGGCAAAAATGGAACCGCGGTGAGGAGAGGAGGAAGGTTATACCGGAGGCGGCGAGGTCCGGGCGAGGGGGTGGCCGGCGGCGAGCTCGGAGCGGAGGCGGGCTCGGGTAGATGGCGACGACGGCGCTCCGGCGACGGGGAGACCCAAACGGGGCGGCGCCGAGGACCGGTAGAGCACGGCGAGGACGGGGGCGCCGACGGCGGAAGCCGAGACGGTCACCGGCGGCGGCTAGGCGCGACCGGAGGAGGAAACAGAGGCGGCGGTGAGCTTCGGTGCGGGGCGAATTGCGGCGAAAGGGAATGGCGAAAACGAAAATGGAGCACGGAAGGGGGCGCGGCGCGTTAAATAGGACCGGAAGAAGCGGGCGCGGACGTCTAGAACGCGGGGGGGTGGCGCCGGCGAAACCGAAAAGCGGTACGGCGGGGGAGGAGAGAGAAAGAGAGAGGGGCGCGGGGCTGGCGCTAGAAGAAGGGAGCCGGGGGGGGCTGACAGCTGGGCCCCGGCGGGCAGGGAGGCTGGCGGGCGCTGGCAAGCGGGCCCGCCGGCAGAGGGAGAGAGGGGAGGGAGGAGAGAGAGGCCAGCGTGGGGAGGCGGCGCCGACAGGCGGGCCCCATGCGGCAGAGAGAGAGGGGGAAGGGCGCGGGCCACTGGGCCGGCTGGGTCAAAAGGAAGGAGCGGCCCACTAAGCAAAATAAAAAGGTTTTCGAATTAATTTAATTCCGAAAAATAGATTTGAAGTTTAAATTATGAATTTGAATTCTAAAAATTTCCAAAATAATTTTATAAAATATTTTAAGGTTCAAAGATCCTAACGAAATTATAAAATATCAAAATTCAATATTTTATCCAAGGGTTTTAATTTACAAAGCTTTTCATCCTTTAAATAAATTTAAATTTGAATTTCGGTTTTGAAAATTTGGGTTTCAACGGTTTAAAAAAAAAACGGGTGTTACAACTAATGATATAATTTATAGTAATCAGTGAGGCTAGAGTAAATTTAGAAAAAGTGTGCTTCTTTTATAGATACATAAATACGTGTCATTGGGTGCGTATATACTGAAAATTTAATCAAATCTTCTATTTTTCAATTTTAACAGCTTCACGTGCAACCCCTAATTTCAAAGTAGCTTCGCCGCTGACAACAATTATTGTCAACGGGTGACCTATGTGTCTAAATACATTACTAATGGTATTGATATAAGTAACCACGATAACGCTATTCTACACCGACTACTTTCAGTAGTGGATTTTCTCAGTAGAATAGCTATTGAGTATTTCTTTTTTCTCAGTAGTAGATTTATCGGTAGAATAGCTATTCTACACCCGTGGTGTAGGATAGCATTTGTATAAGTAACCATATGTATTATCTTCCACAAACCTCAGATCTCAGATGATGCGAATGAACAATTTATTTTATATTCCATCGAACAAAATTTTCCTCGTGTGATAGGCCCTTTGAGTCTTTAAATACCGAAAAAAAGTGAATTGCAGTTTCGCGTTAGTCATAATTCAAACTTAGGGCCGATTTGTTTCAGTTTCTACCAACTAGAGATTCTAAGTAGCTAGCTAGTCTGAGTAGTTGGTGTTTTTCAGTTTTTGGATTATAGCTTATTTCTAGATTATACGGCTACTGATTCTCATAATCTGAGTCTAAAATCTAAATCGTTTATTTCCGTATCAGATTCTACAAGTAGTTGCACATGTCAGAAACTGACAGGTACTTAATACCTTTATCTTTACAAGTTGAATGTACCGAACAATTTAATAAAAAACTAAATCGATGAAAAAATGCGACAGTTCAGGGACGCAAGCTTTTCTCTCTGTCTCAGGTCGTCTCATGAGAGGGAGGGATGAACAAACGATCGGGGTGAGTCAGTGCGAGGGAATAAATTAAGGAGCCAGCTTTGAGTGAAGATAGAATAATGCAGGTTCTGAGTGGAAGCATGCATGCGCTAGCTGTGCGTTGCGGATGGCTGCGTCCGGCCGGCCGGCCGGCCATCCCCTGCGTGCGCCCAAAGTTGCTTGCCGTCTTTCCATGGGGCGGTGTCCCTCGCGGCCGGCTTTCCTGGCGCCTGTGGCGCCATGCATGCACGCGTGCTAAGTTGCTAACCCGCACATCAAATCATGCAGGGTTGCAGAAGCTGAAATTCCTATTGGAACATGCACTACAGCACTGTTTCGGCTCACGGACTCACAGTACTATATATGATACGATGGATGAACGTGTTCTCAGTTTCTCAACAAGCTCGTCACCGAATATAATGCTGCATTTCTCAAGATGAGCCCACAGCTGAACGCCTGATCATCTGGCTACTGTGCAGTGGTCGACGGATGTGACAGTGACAACCTTAATACAGAGTACATTTATTTACAGTTCATTCTACTCTACTCTACTAAGAAATTATTAGTCTGTTTAGTTGACAGCCACAAAACAACCACGCTTGTGACGAGTAAATTGTGGGCGGTTGAAACCAAATAAAAGAGGGTGAAAACGGTGACCTCGCGAGTCGGCACGAGGCCGAGACGAGCGCGGCTCAGATGGCCCGGAAACGCCGTGGATCACGGTGCCCACCACGAGTGGGCCGCCGCGTCAGCTTTTCTTCTGGGCCGAAGGTTCGCGGCCTGTTTGAGCAGACGGCTAGTTTTGGATCAGACGCGGAGGCGGAAGCGACGACAAGCGACGCGGCTGCGACTCGTGCCGTCGTGCCGTGGTCTCCCCTGCGTGCGCGCGCCTGCGTCGCTCGGCGTCCACCTATCGTCTCCGTCTCGGACTCTCGGGTTCCCGTTCCTTCCCTCCGTCCGTCCGGCTCCGGCTCCGGCTCCGGCTCCGGCTGCGTCTTCCTCCCCCAATCGCGGATTCCTTCGAGAGAGATCCGGCGGGCGAAGGGATGGGGCTGTGGGATGCGCTTCTCAACTGGCTCCGAAGGTTCGCCGCCGCCTCGCTTTCTTCATCCCTTTATACCTATCCTTTTGTTCGCTTACTATGGAATCCCTCTTTTTCGTGGAGACCCAGCCAGCCAGCACCTTCTGTTAGGACGGGAACATCTAGGTTTCTCGGATTGAGCTGGGCGACGGGTTCTCTGGGGATAGGTTTGGATCGGGCTCCCCTGTGCTGTGCTCCGGCGGGATGATTCAGTTGTGTTGTGAAGTGGAGTGGAGTGGAGTGGTTTGTGTAGCATGCGCAGTTAGATCCAGGATAGATAGGTAGAGCTCATCAAAACGCGCTAGATTTGATGTGGTTGTTAGGATCTGTGCAGCTTGACAGCATATTTAGTATAGCCCGTGGTAAGTCCATAATTCTCCGCAACCTTGCCTGACTTGTGGAGAATGGGGATTTCCCAAGTAAAACAATGCAACATGTGTCAATTTTAGCTGCTAATCTGCTATGCAACGTTTTGTTTCCTTGAAAGCATGGCCATTCAATTTTACTCATGACAATCATGTTCTCCACCAGCTTGTTTTTCAAGCAGGAGATGGAGCTCTCCCTTGTTGGCTTGCAGAATGCTGGGAAGACATCCCTAGTTAATGCAGTTGCTGTATGTATCATGTAACATAACCATTATTTATGTTATCATTTTATTGTGTTATGCATTGTGGTTTTAATTTATCGCTGGTATGCTTCTCAGACAGGTGGCTACAGCGAAGACATGATTCCCACTGTAAGTGCTTTCTCAATTCTTATTCTCTAAACAATATTATTACCTAATTTAATTGGCTTATAAGTTATAATTGCCATATGATGAAATCAGGTTGGATTTAATATGCGAAAAGTCACAAAGGGGAATGTCACAATTAAACTTTGGGATCTTGGAGGGCAACGAAGATTCAGGACCATGTGGGAGCGCTATTGCCGTGGAGTTTCTGCAATCCTGTATTTCCTGCACACTTGAGAAACTTCTGTTATGCACACAATTTGAATTATCATGATGATTAAATTGTGGAAAGACACAATGAATGACCTCTATATGGAAGAACCTGTTGCTGGCTTGTTGCCCATTTCAGAAAGATTATCTTATGACAACAGTGATAGAAGCCTAGGAGATGTTGTTGTTTGTATAATACTGTCTCTATACACACAGATCCATGCCCAAGGAGCTCATTTACACAAAAGAGCATATTCTCTGTTTCCTATCCATTTTCTATCATAGGGAAAAGAGTTATTTTATGGCCCTTGGGAGGTATCAACAAGTACTGATACCTCTTAGTGTTATTTTTTGTACATCTTGATAGGATATATTGAGAGGTAGCGGTGGTAACTCCTAGTGTTTATTTTTGATACTTCTTGGTAGCTACCAAGGACCATAATATAACTCTAGGGAAAGGTAGACATTTCAAACACAACAAGTTTTTTATTGATTTCTGTATTTGGTGATATCTCTTCGAAGGCATTAATGTATGGACAATCAACAATACTGGTTGCATGATGCTTGTTGCCTGTTTCTTTTTAGTTCTCCAGTTAACTGCTAAAGCTGGAATCATAATGAAGAATTAAATTTAGCATTTAATTGCAGATATGTGGTGGATGCCGCTGACCGGGATAGCATTCCGATAGCGAAAAGTGAATTGCATGATCTGCTGACAAAACAATCTTTAGCTGATATTCCTTTACTTGTCCTTGGCAACAAAATTGACAAGTCAGAAGCTGTTTCAAAGCCAGCATTGGTTGACCAACTGTGAGTTTATTGGCTTATCCTACGATGTCCTGTCTTGCTAAATGCTAATTACTGTGGCATTTCAACTGAAGTGGTCTTTCTCATGTATTTTCAGAGGCCTGGAATTTATAAAGGACCGAGAAGTTTGTTGCTACATGATCTCTTGCAAGGACACTGTAAACATTGATGTTGTCATTGATTGGCTTATCAAGCACTCCAAAACAGCAAAGTAAGGTTGTTGTGTGTTTGGATCCCTTGATGCGGAGAAGATTTCAGTTTGCATGTCTCCAGTTTCATGGCCCGGAAGTTAAAAGGTGACTGCCCTGTATTCTATGTTTTCTCTTTGGTGTCACTGTCCAACATTATGATGTCCAATATTTGAGCATCAAATTCTGGTATTTCCTGTAAATTCCTTGACTATTTGATTATTCTTTCTTGTGGACTTGTTTCGCTGTCTTTAATTAGTTCCAAGCACTATTTTTACTCGTATATCGTACTTACGAGCTTGGAAGAGTAACAATACACATCCCGAGTAAAATGCTGATTTTAAATGGGAGATCATTTACATGTGGCTAGGAAGATAAACCCTTATTGTATATCTAAATAAATAAATTGAGGTGAGAGTATATGATCAAAATTTCCTTTTTAAATTGGCAATTCAAGCATTTGTTGCCATATCAGTTGTTCCAGTGGATCTTGCAGGCTTGCAGCCTTTTGTAGGGGAATCAAACAAACTGCTAGACAAATCCTTCTTGAAGTAACATGAAGCATCAGCTTTTTTCTTTAATATTCGAGGAAGAAGTGGAAGTGAGTGGGTGCCCTCGTTGAACCTCAAAACTGGGTTATACTACACAACCTATTTAGTTCTAATCAGATCAGGCAACAATCCGAGTGAAAACGAAAGCATTAAACACCATTACGGGATTTATGGAACCCAAAAAACTTGGTCAGAAATTCAGAATTGACAGAAGAAATGCAATCCAATGCACCGCTAGTCGCTAGATGACTAGATTTCTACTAAGAAGGCTGTCAAGTGTGAACCCCCCTGACTAGATCACTGTATACTGTGAAGAAAAAAGAACTTAGATTATACAAACAGTGAAACACACTGAATAACAGCACAAATTGGTAGAACCGTTTTAGTTAAGTTATCCCCAACCTTTGCGTGCGTCTATGCAGGAAGCTACCAGCCGCAGCCGCATGCCGTCGCGGGCCGGCGGCCGTCGGCGAGAGAAGAGAACTCCGGGAAAGTCCACCAGCGATCTCCTGACTGGTCAGAAGAAGAATATCCACTAGTACGTGCACGTTCTTCTGATGACTTTCGCGCGCTTAAATGCAAGATGCTGGGCTAGGTCATTTGGCATCTCAAGGTATCTGATGATTAATTCGCGGCAATATCTTTATCCGAATCTGGATTAGTGCAAATAAGAATTGGTTTTGTATGCGCTGAGGAATGCATTTGAGTACCACTCGCAATAATTCGTCCTCAATTATGCATTGATAATCTGCACTTCCCTTCTAGAATCAAATGATGTGATGCAGAGAACTGAAACTACGGTTTGCATCTCTGATTCGCGCACATATTAGTATTTCTTCTAGATAATACACAGAACAGTATTCCTTTTTCCCATAAAACTTGACTTCTAGTATTCAAGATTTATCCGATAAAAACTTGATTTTCAACTTATGGAATATTTGTTTTAGCTAGAAACTGTGGTCTAAGTATTAGATGATGAGAATACGGAAGAATTGATATTTTTTAGTTTTTAGATTCTATTTCATTACTAGATTTTGCTACATTGATTCTCACAATGTAGCCTGAAATATAACCATTTATTTCAGCTTCACATTTTAAAAGTAATTAGAACTGTTAAAAGCTGAAATAAACAAGCCATTGTCTCTTTTGGTAGATCCTTGTGCAATTGAAGAGTTGTCCTAGCAGCAACAAGAGTTTGACCACCACGATTGGCTTGCACAAAGCACAACATGGTGGTAGGCTAATAATAAATAAACCACCGAACGAAAGCTACTTAAAAAAATCATAGAGATCAGATAAGCCAGAAACACACTGATTAGGTGTCAAACCAAGATGAATTGGAAGCCATCGGCGGCTTCTCATCTTCACACTGTAGTTTTTTTTTCCTTACTCAGATGAGCAGTGATGGAAGTTACATCTCTGACAGAAGATAGGTTTACAACTTCGTATCTCCTGGTCTGTTGACAATCACCACACACGCTTGTGACAGACTGACAGTACAATGTTATCACATTACAGT
Organism: Zizania palustris; assembly: GCA_019279435.1. NCBI lineage: Eukaryota > Viridiplantae > Streptophyta > Magnoliopsida > Poales > Poaceae > Zizania > Zizania palustris. The sequence goes on along the minus strand of JAAALK010000283.1, from coordinate 39,615,080 downwards.
TTCAGAGATAAAAATCATCCTATGATCAGCTCATCTGGCAGCGCCACGAATCTCGCTCGTTTCTGAAACATCAAAATGGATATCAGACAAGTGATCAGAAAAAAGGTGACCAAAAAAGGTTGATGAGCAGTGGAAACATAGTGCTGTAACTGTAAACCAGTCAGCAATACCTCACTTTTTCTACAAGCATTATTGACAGCATTATTGGTTTAGCAACTTCATCACACATGCAAAACGGAATAATTTGTGCTGTTGTGGATTGAAAAAAAAAGGATATTTAGGATCTCTAACGAGACGAATTTCACATGCTTCCAGGTGACCAGATTCCAGATAGATATTGAGAGCAGAAACTTGCAAGAAATCTCTCAAGTGTGAAAGACTAGACTAGAGCCGCAGGAAACATTCCACCGCGTCCCTGTTGCCGAGCGCACTACTCGTGCTGGTTGTTTCCCGCAATGAGCGGAGAAGGAGAACCTCGGTTTGGACGTTTGGTTTTCCAATTTTTCAACACAATCCACTGTAGTGCTCCACCGAAACAGGTTACTGGTTCTCTGCAACGACAAGAAAGTAGAAAACTGCCTCGGCTTGTTTCTTCCTGCTGCTCATGACGCAGCATCTAACATGCTCTGCCATGTAACCTTGTCGATGCTAAGCTAGAGCGAGCTAGGGGGTATTTGTATTTTGTAGTTTTCTGCTGTAGAAAAATGCATGGACAAAGCGAACAAAAACCAAGAACTGTGGAGTTTTTTTTCTTTCTTTTGCGGTTCGAATTTCGCATTGCTTGTACAAGCTAACTTGCTAACGTGTTTTAGCAAGAAAAATGTCACCTTGTCCAGTTTTCCATTTGTGATTTGTTAAGTGTGATGAGCATTGCACCTACCAAGTTGGCGAAGGAATCGCAAATCCGATTGGTTTCTCTCCGTGTTGAAATCTCAGTGCGCACATGGGAGGCATGGTAATGCAGGAGTAATGTAATGCAAATGGAGAGAAGGATGGAGTAATTCGTTACCTCCTTGGTGCGAGGCAGCGACGGCCACCTCTGCGGAGTCTTCGCCGTTCCCGGCGCCGGAGGTGGCAGCATGAACCCCGCGCCCCATTCCGGCGTCGCGGCGAACCGCGGGCTCCGTAAGATTCCGGGTGGTCTCTCTGGGGTCACGGTGGCGCTCTTGTTGCCCGCCGCGGCGCAGAGCTCCATGATCTTGGCGGCTGCCTCGGCCGCGTCCTTGCTCTCCCCCATCAGCTTCTCCACCTGCGCCCTCGGGAGCCGCACCTTGAGACGCACTGGGGTGGCGGCGCCGGAGCCGCCGGGGAGCGGGGAGGCCGGGGCGGAGGCGGAGGCCTGAGCGGGGAAGGAGAGATCGGAAGTGGAGCGGCGGGCGAGCATGAGGGACTCGAGGCGCTCCCTGGCGCCGACACGGAGGTTGCCAGACCAGGCGCGGCGCGGCGGCCCCGCGGCGGGGCGTCGCGGGAGCGCGACGAGGAAATAGAGCCTCCCGCGTCGGAGCGGCGCGTCGTGCGCGAGCGGGCGCGCCCGGGCGCCGAGGAGCTTGACCTCCTCTGACTCCAGCATCTGGAAGCCCGGGTGGTCGCGCAGCACGTCCGCCGCTACCGCCGGCGGCTTGACGCGGAACGACGTGCCGTCCAGCTGCATCACCTTGGCTCCCTTGCGCCTGCCGCCGATACTGTTCCCCATTACACTCGCGCCGCGCGGCCTCCTCCTCCTCCTCCTCCTCCTCCTCCTCCTCGGTCGTGGTGCGGCGCCGGCTGCAGGCTGCAGCTGCACTGCGTGTTCGTGAGAGCTTTTGTCTTGTGCCGCACAAGCTGTGGTGTCATGTGCGCGAGCAGAGGGAAATTTTTAAAGCAAGCAGCAGGATTAGTCAAAGAGATGTTGTCTCCACTTAACCACTTTGATCGCGTGATTACGGGTAGTAAACTTTCTGATTAGCACCGGTGACCTCGGAAAACCCCTCAAATACTAGTGGCTAAAAAGAAATGCAAATTGCAGTTTACTCGTGATAAAACTCTCCCATTTCACATTTTCACCTCACAAAGGACACAGCGGTTCAGTCAGATCAGTGCCAAAAACCAAAGTAAAGAAGCAGTACAAGTGTGCAGCATGTGATGATGTGAAAAGAGAGAGGAGGATGGAATCTATGCAAGGGGAATAATAGGCAGCTCAGAATGACCTTCTCAACCCTGTGGTTACATCACTGTAACTTTGCAAGGATTTTCACAAGATTGTATTGGTGTCACTGTCTTTTCAGAGAGTTAGAGTTAGAATAATTTTCTTTTCATTCAATTTACTAAAATGTTATGTTCAAGTTAAATGGTTGGGTACATATATACAGATTGGTCACACAACCCAAGATGCTAGATGCTAGTCTAATTTTCTTCTCTTTCAATTTACTAGAATGTTATGTTCAACTTAAATGGTTGGGGTACATATATACATATATATATATATATATATATATATATATATATATATATATATATATATATATATATATAGATTGGTCATGCATCTCAAGATGCGACTAAGATGTTAAATGCTAGTCTAATATACTAAAGCAAAGATGATAGTTTAAGGTGCTAAAGCAAAGATGCTAAAGATGTTTAAAACTACAAACTTGTCCACACATGAACATCACACGTGTCATGCCAAACAACATGGCGTGCTAAACACATATAGACTTATCATCTCACTGCCTAGCGTCTCCCGCAGTGCATTTATCCGGTTTTTTAAAATTAAATTTAGATATTTCGAAGAAAAACTCATGCTACATCAGTATCTCCTAAAACGATCTCTTGAAGCACTTCTCATTTCTCTCAAGAATACAAACTTTCTTTCTAAAAGATTATAGGGATACTGAGGTTGTGGATTGATCAATTTGTAAGGATCGACAGGGTCTAGAATGATTTCTATGTAACGTTTTATGAAGAAAGAAACAGCGACTCTCTTTTGAACATGCTCTAATGGTGAACTGTAAAGACTTAAAGAGAACCCCAGATCACGTTGCATGTTTGCTTTTCATCGTTTGCGTTAATGCTAGCGTTCAGCTACCGTTATAGTTGGTAGATCTCTGGTTGTTGGCTTGAAGACCACAAGGGCCATGAGGCCATGAGTGCTCTGCAGGGCTTGTTCCCTTGGAAGAAGCGAGCTGTAGCTCAGGTTACTGGATGCAGATCTTGTGCTGCTCACTGCAGTATTGCAGAAGCAATGCTGCAGTCTGCAGAGAAGCTGCATCCGAGGTAACCCTAAACCCAAAAGTCATGGTTTCATGCAGGTTCACAGTCCTGGCGAATTTAGTTTTTAAAATGCAAAAAGAAAAGTGTGTCAACTCATTATCTTTGTAGTTATCGTATGCATTTTCACTTCTAAAAGTAATAGACAACTGAAACAAACTCACTCGCATTATTTTATTTACCATCGTCTTATTTATCCTCGGATTTGTCCTAATCATTCTTATACTACTTATATGATTATATCACTACTGGGTTATCTATTTATGATTTATAAATATGTTATGTCTATTTAGCTCTTAACAAGTGCACGTTAGTAATGTCGAAGGTCTCCTTCGAAACACAAGAACTAAACTAAACTCTCCAAAAAATCCTTTGAAAACATTTCATCGTTTCAAACGAGCCTTAATTTTTTTTCAGACGGTATTCACCTGCTACTGTTTTTCAGAGGAGCTGGCATTTTTTTGGTACTCCGTAATACCAATTTGGTACAGATGATGAACTTTTCTTTCTAAAAAAACAATATGATTAGCTCGGATAAGACCAGCCTAGCAGGCCAATTGATTTTGCTTTAGAAGCTGCATGCATCTATCTAACTTCTTTGGTTATCCTGAAAAAGGCATCTTGTGTCGGTACCGAAGCTAATAAAAGACGGTGTTGCTATGCATTACTTTTTGTCCGCTGTCTCCTGTTTGGAACCTGCTTTGTTCTCCTACTAATTTAGTTTTTATTTCTTGGAATTAATCTTCCTAAGTATTGTTTGTGGTTTAACATAGTGTGTTTAATTCATCGTGACATTTCTCTGTTCTCTCCGAGTACATCAGATGCACTCAAAATTTCGAACAGGTTCATTGTATTATTCTCTTTGTATGGCACAGCAGGCCAAGTTTTCACAGGACAGATGCAAGTAATGGTGATAGCCCCTGGGAATTTGAGGATCTTAAAATTGAAGAGATAAACATAAAGCCTATATATCATTACCGTGTGCCTATTCAGGCAAGGTCACCTGGTTAATCATGCCGAGATGAGTATATCGAGGCCCTGGTAACTTAAGTTACAAAAATGAATGCATCACTTAGCTCTCCAAATCTTAAAAAAAAAAGGTCACTCGAAGCATCTAGTGGCGAAGGTATCTTGAAGACAAATAAGTCATGAGTAGATAGTTTGATGCTGACCGAGTAATTTTGCGGTTTTGATCTTGAAGGAAGCTTCATGCACATGAGGAAACAACACACGAGTCTGACTCAGTAACACCAACCCTTTTTTATGTAGCAACCAATGAACGCACCCTTGAGGTTGAGGCCAGGGTAAGCTAAAGCTGGTGACTGAAAGAAATAACACATCACCAGCTCACTAAATTCACACTCAACAAGAGATGAGGGGGTTACAGCTTTTCGTATGTATACGTACACGTAGAACACGCAAAATGGCATGCGACGGACAGTGGAATTAGAACACCTGCAGCTTACTGAGATGCTCCAGGAGGGAAGTCGCCTTGCGCTTGGCTCTGTCTGTGCCAGTCTTGGCCAGCTCGGTTAGTGGAATTTGAGCACCCAACCTCCCGATACAAGCTAGGTTCTCAGCATCCCTCTTGCAAAGGGCAAGTAAGATGGCAGCAGCATTCTCCTTGTTACGGGCATGGCTTGACCTCAACAAGTCTATCAAGAAGGGTATAGCGTGGGCCTTTGCTATGGCAGTTTTACACTCGTGGTGGCTCACGAGAACCGACAAGATTGCTAGTGCTTCGTCGACAGCTCCATTTCTGGATGAGTCCTGCAGCATCTGAATCAGTGGTGCAAGGATCCCTGCTCGAACTGCACGAACCTTGTTTCCTTTGTATATGCATAAGTTGAACAGTGCTGTTGCTGCATCCTTTCTACCCCTTGGGCTCCCACTCTGCAGCAACTCAACTAATGCTTCAATTGCCCCTGGTGTGCTTCCTATAGTTATCTTGTTATCATCGATTAGTGACAAGCTGAAAATAGCTGCAGCTGCATTTTCTCTTGCCTCCATACCACCTTTCCTCAACACTTGTATGATTGGGACAATGGCACCAGCAACTACTATCAGCTCCTTGTTCTGATCATAAATGGACAGATTCAAGAGAGATGTAACTGCATGTTCTTGGGTTTTCAGGTCTTTTGAGGACAAAAGTTTCACCAGAGCAGGGATTGCACTAGATTCTGCTAGAAGTATACGGTTGTCAGTGCTTTTCTTGGCCAAAGATCTTATTTCAGCAGCAGCAGATTTCCGTTCATCTAATGAGCAGCTGGAGAGATTTCGAACTAATATTTCAATTGCTACTCTCTCCTCACCAACCTCAATAGAAGAACCATCATTCTTAGATCTGGTAGGTAGTTCAATCCCTTTTTCCTCACACCACTGCAATATCAAACTTCTCAGAACATAGTTTGGGGTCAAAGTAAGGTTTTGTAGCTTCTGTTGAGTTTTAGGACAGGTCCGGTTTCCACAGTCGATCCACCTTTGAATGAAAGCTCGCTCATAGGTCTACAAAATAGTGACTACATTATCAATAGATGACAAATTGTACTTAAACCATATAAAGTAGGCTCTATTGGGTAAGGACATAAATAAGTGATGGTTTGAAGTGTTACCTGTCCTGTCGAAACAATGACAGGGTCTCGCATCAGCTCAAGAGATATTGGGCAACGAAAATCTTCCGGGATAGCTACAGAATCAGACTTCTTATGTGTCTCGGGAGAGCCTTTTATTTCATCACTTGATTGGTTAACAACATTGACAGGTTTTGTAAAATTTGCAACTGTCATGTCTTCAAGTCCTTCAGTTACCTTACAAGTTAAGCTTTCCGCATCAGATTTGGGCACCCCGCTTATTTCTGAAACTAGTTTAACAATATTTTGCAACTCCAGGTGACCATTGCACAAGTTTTCCATCTGTGGTATCTCTGACTGGCCAAGTGATTGCTCAGACTGAGATCCAACACTATCAACATGAAGAGCTAATATATCATGGATTTTTGAAAAAATGTTTACATCAAGGTTTCCCTTCTTTTCCATTTCTCTTTGAAGCTGAGCCCGTACTAAATCAACCTACAGATTTATAAAGGTTTAAACAGGTACAATGAACCAACTAGGGAACCATACTTTTAAAGAATCTGATTAATTAATTATACCTCTTCTTGAACTTCATCTGATATTTGGATACAGCTCTGAGGAAGGCTTGCTAGAACTGCTTGCAATTGCCAAGTCACAAACTTGAACTGAATGGCAACATTATTGCAGATGGCATCCTTATCAAAGGAAAGAAATAAGAAAGCATAAGAATTAACAATTGTAAGAATACAGGGGAACAGAAGTGATTGGAATAAGTCATGACGCAAGTCGTTGAAATGATCAACCTATACAGCATTCAAGCAAATGCATTTGATGGCCATGTTTTTCCGAGGATCGCAATCATAAATGATGCAGCATGAAAAGCAAAAGGAAAATCTATGAACAGAATTGACTAGTGTACATGAATCAAAAGAAATAGGCCAGCACAAACCGTGTATAAATTGGCAGAATGCAGGAACAAAAGTTATGAGGAGACAGACATAACACAATAATCCACATCTGCTCAGAACCAGCATTTGTTTTGGTATGGCCAATATATTTTTACTACCTCTACTTTCACTCCACGGTATAATTAAGTTCTAAGAAAAAAGAAATGTAAAGAAACTGGGGGGGGGGGGGGAGGCGCTTTTGCATCATTTAAAGAAGATTAGTGTGGCCCATGTAACAGACACTAAAGCGTGATCTTAAAGAGGAGAGGACAATTTGGCGGGTAACAAAAGCTAAAGATACCTAATATCTGTCCTTTAAGGCACCAAGCTAGTATCGAGTGCTTAGAGAACTCGTTGGGAGCCTGAGCAGTGAAATAAGGATCATCTTGAGGACCATCAAGTATCAACCCAGAAAACCTCCAGATTTTTTTACATGAAAAGAATGGAGGGAAAACAAGTATTTACTACATCTTAGTATTGCACAAACTCTAAAACCTTAAACCAACAATAGGAGAGGAGGTTTCAAGGAATAATATTGATTCTTATTAACCAAACAAATTTTAGAGTGTTGTTTAAAGTAGTATTTTATAAAAATTATATTGAGGGGGTAATCACAATCAACTTGATGTATTGTAACATCATCTTGTTGTATAAGTATCAAAATGTAATATTCGGCAACAGAAATTTCGAGAAGAAACATAAATAGATTGTTAAGCAACCTAATATACTTCAAAATGTCGACATGTGAATACTCAAATGATGACAGCGATGATCAACTGAAACCAAAATGATTCAAATGGGCTGGTGATAAAAAAGAGAGATTTCAATCGTTAGTAAACAAGATGGCTGTGGTATTCAGAAGACCAATGGACAAAACCGGTAAGCTTGAAAAGCAGGTTGAATGCTAAGATGTTTACCACATTTGTTGTTCTTACTTGTTGCAAGCAAGTTTAATTCATCGGAGTATGTTTGATTCATAAATACGTTCATTGGCAAGTCGGATTAGTACTGCATCTGGAGCACTAAAGATGGTAGAAAGACTATGATAGCCTGAATCCTAAATATTGCGCACTATGCTAGGCCAGACATCAACAGAAACAGAAACAAGCACACGAACAGAACATGAAGTACGCGCACCAAGTGTTCGACGGAATCCCGCAAGGGGGGCAGCGCACCAACTAGTGAACTACCGAGCAATGCAGCTTGCGCTGACAGCTCAACGCACCCGAATAGCACCAGCCCAGCAGCCCTCACCTGATCCGACGCCCCTGCCGCTCGCGCAGGCGCGCGTCCGAGCTCGACGAACCTCCTGGCAGCCTGCAGCGCCCTGAACAGCTCTTCCACCCACGCCGCCGACGCCGCGTCCCCCGCCCCCGCCTCCTCGACCTCGGCAACGAGATGCGAGAACAACGACACTTTCCGCGCGAGGCGTAGACAGTCCGCGCGGAGCGGCTCGGCGGCGGCGGCCAGGTCGGCGGCGCCCACCGCCGCGATCTCCCGCACGATCCTCACCGCGGCCTCCACCTTCTCCATTGCCCAGCGCGGCCCGCGACGGGCGCCCGCTCCGCCTACAGCGCGCGCGTGGGTCAGGAGGACTCCTCCGCGTGGAGTAGCAGGGCAGGGGCCATGGCCAATGTCAACGTGTAATGCCGTGAAGCTCGGCGTAGTGCGAGGGAGCTCACGGCAGAAGGGAAAGCAGAGCAAAGAAATGCGGGCTAGGGTCGCCTCGCCTGCCGCTGGGCTCCAGCTCCAGCGTCCAGCGCGGCGAGGTGCGGTGCACTGGTGCAGCCGTGAGCGCAGCCGCGGGCGGAGGGGAAGAAGGGAGGCGACGCGGCGAGGTGGGGTGAGCTGGGCTCGGGGTGTCGTGAGGAGAGATTCCCGGGGGAGGAATGGCGGAGTAAACAAATGTCCGCCTGGCTGGACCTTGACGGGACAGCTTTCCCCTCTCGATTTGAGCCCGGTGAACAGCCCATCCGGATCCGGTGTGGATAGCACGCTGCCGCTGCAGGACGCGGATGGTCACACCACGGCCAATTTCAATTTCAAGATTAAAAAAAGCAGATATGTATAATTTAGAGACGAGATAACTTAAATTTTATTTCCTAAATCATATATAGGGATTATCATAAACTCTATTTCCTCCTAAAAATTAATCAATCTACAACAGTTTCCCTATAATCTCGATCTATTTTTTAAATCATACAAATGTGGTCTATAATATGTAATAATTTTGTATAAAACTTTGATACATTCAAATATGTGTATCGTCCAATCTATAACAACGTATAATAGAGAAAAAAATATGCATGCAAGGAAAAAATATGTGCAAATGGAAATAGGGACTTGCTAAACTAATCATATATTTGAGAGAGATGAATGATGGTTTAAGGAATGGTTTAAGAAAGGGATTCATTTAGGGAGACTTTTGGAGCTTCATTTTTCACTAAAATATCTAAATTCAAATTTAAATAGTAATATAAGTAACCTCTTGAAGAGACCATCAGATTATTATAGTAAATTGAGATTCTTCAGATTTTAAAAACTAATGTATTTTAAAATTATGTAGATACTTAAAATCCTAGTTTGAAAAAAGATTATAAACCAATTGGAGGAGATCGTGTCTTTATCATGACAACAGCGGTGTAAAAATTATTGTGAGCTAAAAACAAACAAACAAACAAATATCAATTTATGTATAACATGATAAATAACTATCGCGTAACTTTATGTTATGTTCAATTGTAATAGGCTGAGAATCTATCCGAGCCACTTTTATTTCTTAATTACAAGAATTTAGTACTTTTCACAATCTAAATTTAGTGTACTAATCTATTTAATTTAGTTCTTATTTTCTAAAATCATAAGCTCCTGTTAAAAATACCAGCCAAAACAGCCCCTTGCTTATTATTGACCGGCTCTTTTGCATAAGGCATAAAACTGTCCAGAAAATGCAATGTTGTTTGTAGCAGTTATGGCACACACACGGTGGAAGGCTGTAGACAGAGGCCACAGGGGATCGGCGACAGGGGTGGCAAACGGATGGGTTTTATAGTTGGAGACAGGCTAATAAGTCTGGCCTGCTCTGCGTTAGTTGCCGCTGTGGTCCCAACGACCTATCAGGTGCGGGGGCGCCGGTAAGACGGACGCGTCCGACCGGCTGCATTATTATTTTTTTTAATTAGTAAGAGTTTAGTTTCGTGCACTAAAATTTATATAGTCTGTATTATATTAAATGTTTGAATATTAATTTAAAAAATTAAAAATAAAGTAATTATAAAAATAATCGTAGAACAGGTGGATTATTCGTGGGACGAATCTATTAAGCCTGATTAATTCATGATTAGTATATGTTTACTGTAGCAGCACATTATCAATTCATTGCGTAATTAGGTTAATTAGATATGTTTCACAAATAATTCACCGATTATGAATGTGTTTTGTAAATAGTTTACATTTAATACTCCAAAATAATATCTAAATATCCGATGTGACAGGGACTAAAATATAGTCCCCGTAACCAAACACTCCCTGACGTACACGAACTCGTTTCGGTAGCGTTTGGTTCAGGAATCTGATAGAATGGAATGATTACATTTCATATTATGAGAATAGAATGACTCCACTCTACGTTTGGAAGAAATAATATAGTCACTCTGTTTTTTATTTGGTTTTGGAATTTGATAGAATATAGCGGTTATGTTCCTTATTTGGTTCAAGCGCGGTAGAGGAGATGAGAAGAAAAACGGATGACGTGGGAGGCGTAGGAGGCAAGTCGTTCGGTTCAGTAGATTTTTTGGGGAGCGAATAGCCGTTCATTTCCACCTGACTCTTGAACCAAACACTACCTTAAAGAATTATTTCCTTTCCTGGATGAGAAAATATCTTTTATCCGTACTTATGCTCATGTATCTCCAAATAAGTAAAATAAAAAAATGTATCGTATCGTCCCGTCCCATACCATCTAATCAAATAAAAAATGAGCCATTTCATCTAACAAGAACTATTTATATTTTAGATTAAAATTAAAAATCTAATCACTTTATTTTAGCAAATTGAGATCGAACGTGGTTCCTAAAGCCGGGGCTCCTTAAACCTGGTAGGCACCCACGAAACCATTATTTGTACTCTCCGCGTAAACACAAAATAGAATCATCAATGAGCGGTTGGCTCGCGCCGGCCCTCGTTTCCGACGAGCTTCGCGGCGATCCATCTCTGCCGACTACTGGAACATTAACACTAAAAATTGAATTGTGATACGACCTGATATCTTCTCGACTTTTAGAACATAAAATTTTCGTAAAGTTGAAACCCTAGAGGACAAGCATGTTTGGTAGCCAGTAATTATGAACTGGCCATGTGAAATTAGACGAGATTATAAGACCAAAATCCTTCAAACAGGCCCTTAGCCGAACATGAGAAAACATCTGGGCCTACGTGGGCAGAGCCCGACCGCCGTTACGTTGTAACGCCTCCGGCCCATGACGAGAACGAGCTTGGACCGGTAGTTGACTATTGGCCCATCAAACATTTTCCTCCACTAGTCCACTGCCCTTGACAAAGTCCGCGCACTCCTACGCCTCTAGCCCACAGTATCATGTACTGTACTTTGGCACGTTCGGAAACGAGAACAGCTCACAGTTATACCTGGTACTCTCTACTACAGTGTGTTTTGTACGCTTGTGCACAGTACTGCGCGTTGATATTGATGGACTACTGAGTACTGGCTGTCATGCTGCAAAGGTATGACTACGTGATAGGAGTATATATATATCGAGTGTGGTTCACTCCAACTTGGACGTACGCCGTCGAGCTCCAACGAGCTCTGCACTGTGCAGCAGCAGCCATGGACACGCCTGACGGTGATGCTCCACAGCTGCGACGGAGTAATATACCGCGTGCTGTGTTCAATTCGTAGTCGTCCGACGAAACATCGCATCATGAAAGCGTACGTGTCGTCGTTTTAGGCAACGACACACAGCTAATAACGCGTGTTCATGGCTAGAGATTCTTAGGGGGGGAAATAGGATGTATATATATTATGACACGCATGGGTTGGCCTACATTAATTAGAGAATATAGTGTGGAGTTTTTAGGTGACGATATGAATGGAGAATGGTGGAACGCGATCACTAGCTCTCCCGCTTCATCCGTTGTGGAGTTGATTCCGATCCTCTCAACTCTCAACTACTCTCCCCTCGTGGGACAAGGTTTCTCCAATTCCGGCCATGGAAGAATTTTCCACAAGAGATGCATATGTTCAGTTCAGATATGATGTTTCTTTATACAGACTATATCGATCGTACATGAATATATGATCAACCTGTCGAAAAAAAAACTGTCTGTTCATTTCTAAAGAGAGCAAGATCCTATCTCCTCCTTTGTGACCGATCGATGCTCAAAGTGATGTACACGGTTAATTCAGTTCTCCTCTGAACGGAGGCGTGTTTTTTTTCTGGCGAAATGAGCTATCATGTAGTACCTTCCGGTGATTTGGCATGTTGCAAGATCGAACCGGAGGGGCAGAAGGAGAGCACTGGGGGCAGTACGAGTAAATGCATGCCTGCTTGGTGGATTGGATCGAGCTATGCAGCCATTTACTCCGCTACAGCTTTCCGCGGCCGTGCTACATACGCGTCGATGATATGATTGATCCTGAGACATCAATTAGTAGTAGTCATCGTCGTGATCCTTTCCCGGTGGTGGCCGCCTCAGCTAGTAGCTAGCGAGGCGATGCATAATGCAAATGCATGATCGCCGGAAAGAGGAACTAACTTGGACGCCATGCGAGTTAAGGCGAGCTTGTACGTGACAACGACGCGCGTGCTACCATCTTGACGCCGGCGACGCATGCACGCATGCATGCTCCGCCCGGTGGGCTCTCGCCGCTCAGCACAGCAAAAACTATCACCCATCGCGCTCAGGACAGCTCAATCCTCGCGTTCGCTGCCGCGGCCGCTGCCGCTGCTTCTGGGAGAGGAGGATGTCGATCTGATGTCTCGGTTAGTAGATCGACCTGGACGGTGACGTCCGCGTCGGCATTGACTGGCCACGCACGCACACGTACGCGAGCAACCGGCGGGTGACACGCGTATGCCTGTTCTCCTTTCTCTGTAAGTGCGGCGCTTTCAATTCATATAAGCTAGAGCCATCAGCCATGGCGTTGTGCAGAGAGGTGCGATGCGGTGCAGTGCAGACGTGCAGTGCAGTGCAGTTGCAGGCCATAAATCCGCGCCTGCGACGGCACTGGAGGTGCTGAGAATTTTAAACCGAGGCGTGACAAGTCGGCCTCTGACGCAAACTTAGGTACTGAGAGCTACTGATAGTTTCATATACTCGAGACTCTGTCGACGCCTGAAACAGCAGTTGTTTGTTACTGGATTGAGTAGCGGTGTTCGCTAATTCGGGTCGATGAACAGTGGATTAGTACTACATCGAGGAAGAAGTAGATGAGAAGAAAATAAAGCGAAACACGAGAGAGAGAGAGAGAGAGCAGGACACCATGACGAACACCAAACCAGTGTACGAATATATAAGAGTACTTCAAGTGAAGCGGGTAAAAGTGATCAAACCAATTAAAAGACATGTCGTCCTGCACCGCAACAGCCAGGCAACGGCAGTGGCAGCGGCGCGTTCCATTGTTAAAACGGCGTGTAGTACTGCAGGCGAAAGCCGCCTTCACACGGCGAATCCTCCGTGAATCACCGCGGCGACTACAGGCGCGTCAGCCCCCCTCGAAACGATTGGATCGGTGTCTCGAACTGTTCGCTTTGCACGAATCGAATCTGGCAACAGAGACGAGAGAGAGATGATGAGAAATCGAACACGGTTACACGGACGAGGAAGACGGTGACCGGAGCTGGAGTAGTTAATAATGGCTAGTGCTTGAGCACGTCGGGGATGTGGACGGGATAGCGGTGGATGCAGGCGGCCCATGGCCCGCCGGCGTTGCTGGCGGGGCGGATGCACTCCCAGGCGGCGCTGTTGCACTTGAAGCCGGAGCCGAAGCCGATCATCCACACGCGGTCGCCCCTGCGCATGCGGCCCTTGGCCTCGACGTAGGCGAGCTCGTACCAGAGAGAGCTGCTCGACGTGTTGCCGAACCGGTGAAGCGTCATGCGGGAAGCCTCCACCTGCTCGTCCGACAGGGTGAGGCTACGCTGCAGCTCGTCGATCACCGCACGCCCGCCGGCGTGGATGCAGAAGTGCTCAAACGCCGTGCGGAAGTCGGGGATGTAGGGCTTGATCCGCCCGCTCAGCACCTTGCGCGCGATGAAGGAGAGCGCGAACAGGAGTTGCTCCGACGCCGGGAGCACCAGGGGACCCATGGCCGTGATGTTGGCCTTGAGCGCGTCGCCGGCGATGCTCATCAGGTCCTTTGAGAGGTTGATGCCAACGTTGCCGCGGTCGTCCTCCTCCTGGTACACGCAGTGGTACGCGCCGTCCTTGGCGCCGGTCAGCGTGCGCACCACCCGCGCCAGCCGGAACCGCGCGTTGGCCCCGTTGGTGGAGAGGAGCACGGCGGCGCCGCCCATGCGGAACAGGCAGTTTGGCAGCAGCATGGCACGCTCCTGGCCCATGTAGTAGTTTGGCGTGATGGTCTCCGTGGACACCACCAGCGCGTGCGCGCCCATGGGCGCGACCTGGAGCAGGTTCCTGGCGAGTCCCACCGCGATGAGTCCCGCGCTGCAGCCCATCCCGGAGAGGTGCACGTTACGCACGTCCTTACGGAGCTTGTACCGGTTGATGATCATGTCGGTGAAGGACGGCGTCGGGGCGAAGAGGCTGCAGTTGACGACGACGATGTCGATGTCATCGGGGGAGATGCTGGTCTTGGCGAGCAAGTCGTCGATGGCGGAGAAGACGACAAGTTCGACCTCGGCGCGGGACGACTCGAGGTCGCGCGACGGCGGGATGTAGTGCTGCGCGTAGGGCAGGCAGGTCTCCTCGCCGAGCCCCGACCGCTCGAGCAGGCGCGTCATGAACCTGACGCTCCGCTCGTCGAAGCCCGGCCACACGCGGGAGTGCTCCAGGAACGTGGCGAACGGGACGCGGCAGTTGGGGCTGGTGCGGAAGCACGCGTAATCCACCATGTACACCGCGCGCGGCCGGAGCATGAGGTAGACGGCCGTCGCTGCGGCCGGGACGAACGCGGCCAAGAACATATGCAACGGCTGGAGCGAGCGGGCCCTGGCGAGGACCTCCTCGGGCCCGACCTCCGCCACCTTCATCACCACCGCGACCGCGAGCGGCACGGTGACCACGGCGAGGATATTGTTCACCGCCAGCTGGTACAACGGCTTCAGCCGCTTCATCTGCCCCGACGAGCTCGCCATCGCCATGTCTTCTCCTCCCGTCGTCGTCTTTAGCTGTGGCGCCGTCGCGTCGTGTCGCCTCGCGGCCTGGCGTGTGTGCGCGTGTCACGGTGGCGCGAGCGAGAGTGAGGGAGAATTTAAAGCGGTCGAGCCGGCGAGAGACCCGTCGCACGCGGGGCCCCGCCTGCTGTTCACCGGTTCAGACTTCAGAGGCTACAGAATACATAAGCCACTGTGAGTCAGTGAGATTGATGAATGAGCAATACTGGTTAGTAGGTGAGTCGAGTTGGCAACTCCATTAACGACGGAGTCAAATGCGCCAGTCAATGTCGTGCCATCATGTGCAGTCGTTCAGCCAGGGTTGCATGGTGCGATCTGCGATGAGCTCGACCAGATCGACCCAATTGGCGTTCGCATCATTACATGCAGGGGGCCTCCGCGACACCAACACCACCCAGCAGCTGGAGCAGTAATAATTTCCGACGAGAATTTACCGCCCTTCTCGCTGCACGATCGGGGATCGATTCACTCGCCGTGGTCACCTGTGCCGCTCGCAGTCGCAGTGCTGCTGAAGGGCCCGTGCGCTCCGCCGCTCCGGCCGGTGCACCTGCTCTTGGCCTCCCGGCCGCAGCGACGGTCGTCTACCTCACGCTCCGGGTCCGGGTGCTCGCTGTGTACCACCGTGACCAAAACTGCAGCACCACCATGACCAAGCCCGATATCGGTATGAACTGTCCTGGAAGAAACATCACCGTTCATGTTCCTAAAAGGGAAAATTAAACTAAAGGAGAGCACAGTATCATTCCTGCGGATTTCTTTGCTGCGTTAACCTCCGTTCCAGCTACCACGGAGATGAATTTTTGGAATCGGAGGTACGAACCAAATTTAGTCTTTTGCAAGCAGCACCGATCGATTGGGCCATCGGGTTCTTGATATCCATTTAAGGTCGGGCCCTGGGGTAGCTTGAGCTTGCTGGTTGTCTGACTGGACCGTATAAGTACAATTAAGTGTTTAACCATGTAAATTTTTTTACGGTGGTCTATATTAATAGTAAAAATGATTTATACATTTCATTTTTATCATCTGATGCGCCATATATATTTATAGGCCAATTTTACGGTACCACAAAAATCTAGTGGACGGTCCATTTATTTTGAACTAATAGTTATTGTTCCACGTGGTAAATAGGAGGATTCTTCGGAGCCATAATTTGAAGGGTAAGAGGAGCCGATGCTTCGCTTCTCAACGATGTAGATGATCGACAAGGCTCCGCTGAAGGGGTGTTTTTTGAAGGGTCTAACAAAGCTCCGGCCAAGGAGAGTTCCCCCAACGGTCCTCCTCCGAAGGGGTGCCGCCAAGACGGATGGGACATTTACTTTACCTAAGTGTTTACACGATTTTTTACCTTTTTAGCCATACGGAGGTCAAGGAATAGTGTTCTCTGTGGCGGTTGTAACTAGAGGGTAGAATGGTCTTGTCCTTATGTATTCTTGTATATAAATACTCCCTTTTTATTGAGGTATGGGCATCAAATTCAAAGATAATCAATAGACACTCCAAACTATTTTCGGCTATTATCCTACTCGGAGGTCTAGAACAATCTTCAATCAACCATCTCACTCAATAACCCTTCGAGATTACTCAAACCTGTTAGCGTAATCTTTTATGCCAACAGTTATGATTAAAGATAGTGACATATTACCTCATGTAAGGTAATAGGTAACCCTTGACTTTTCTACGCAAACTTTCTAATTTTATATGCTAACTTTTTAATTGTCTACATATACTTTTCAATTATCCGTCGATACTAAGTATTTTAATTTTGGTTTATTTTTAATCTTAACTAAAATCAATGATCTAGATTAATCTAAGTATTACTTCTTAAGAGATAATGGGTGTAACGTAATAGAGTCCTTATTTATAATACAAGCTAGAATTACTAGCTGAAGAATTAAGAGGAGATAATTGATCAATGAAGTGAGAATCTCCAAGTTGAAACTGGACTAAACTTACTCATAATCATTAGAATCAGCTGTAAAAATTAAATCTAGTTACAATTTCTTAATGAAAGATACAATCAAACACTCCTAAAGTACTAGCTGATCGGGCGGCAAGGAGAGCTAGTGTGTGTGTTTTGTGCCATTTCCAACAGGGTGAACAGCCAACGGCTGCTTATATTTTTTTGAGGATCTGCTTCTCGGAATTAAAAAAGGGAAAATTAGATCCATACCATTACAATTTTGCGACTTTAGAGAAAGGCCATTATAATTCACGTATTTAGATTCATGTCATTACAAATTCAGAGAATTCCGAACTATACCATTACAAATTTAGAGAATTTCGAAATATGCCATTGTAATTTTTAAATTCAGAGAATTCTGAACTATACCATTACAAATTTAGAGAATTTTGAAATATACCATTGTAATTTTAGAGAAATTTGAAATATACCATTAGATTTTGGAAAAATTACTCACATGCCATTATAATTTTCAGAAATTGCTTATATGCCACTGTCAGTGACTGTGGCGGCTCCCATCTGTCAGTGACACAGCGATGGCATATTGGCAAACCGTGAAAATTGTAATGGCACGGAAAAAATTAACCCTTAGATTTTGTGGGAGCTACAATTCCGGAATGACATATATCTAAATAGACGAATTGTAGTAACAAAGTTCTAAAGCACGGTAATTGTAATGACATATATAAAAAAACCATTAAAAAACAATTTTTAGGACCTCCAAAATTCCCAGCTGATATGGACGGGAAAGAAAAATAAAATCTGTAGCAGTTGAGCAGATCAGCTTCTCAACTCTCTATCTCAAGTCTTTGGTTCATAATAGAAAAAATTGACAACAGTGCGCTATCAACTTTTCAACCACACAGCAAGCCTTTACTATATGAAAATGATATAAATAGATCTGTCATAAAAAATGCATGCATTTATATTTTTAATATTTTTCATAAATATTTAACTAAAAATTAATAGAAAAAATACGGTATTCGAAGAGTTATCACAATTTTTAGTGTTAATTTTGATATTTAAATATTAGGAGTACCAAAACTAACACATAATTTAATTATGGTATTCTTGGTATTCTCTCTCTCCAGGACAGTAAAATCGGTCAAAAATAAATAAGGCCACGTTTAACAACCACGTGCTAAACTTTAGCCACTGTCACATCGAATATTCGGATACTAATTAGAAGAATTAAAAATAAGTTAATTAAAAAACTAATTGCAGAACTTTTAGGCTAATTTGCGAGACGAATCTATTAAGCCTAATTAATCCATAATTTGACAATGTGGTGCTACGGTAACAATGTGCTAACGATGGATTAATTAGGCTTAGTAAATTCGTCTCGCGAATTAGTCTAGGAATCCTGCAATTAGTTTTTTAATCAACTCATATTTACTCATTCTAATTAGTATCCGAACATCCGATATGACAGGGCTAAACTTTAACCCCGGTCGTCCAAACAGCCCTGAGTATACGTTCGAGAAAGCAGACCGCAGTTTGTTAGCACCTGTTTGGTTAATTCAACTATCTGTCATCCCCTGTAATAAAACGAGCATGTATATAGTATAGTGTATCCTCTCGCAGGTACAGTACAGCGCCCACTCGATCTATCTCTGATTCGCTGTCCAGCCATGAATATAATCAAGACGTACGTACGTCTGTCCAAGTGTTCATCCAGGCGTTCCCAAATCGATCGACACTAAATTACTCCATTGCTATTTTATATGGTTTTGAGGAATTAACCTGCTTATTTCACCGTCGAGTTTGATCACATCCATATCTGTTTTAACAGTACTTCAAGCCTAGAAGCAACGTGTCCGGTACTCTGCTGGTAGGATCTAGGATGAACACAATTATTTTTTTAGAATAAGTTACTCACATCTGGCACATATTAATTTCAATTTAGACAGGCTGCATCGATCACTCACTCGATCAGGGAATGATGAGGATATTGAGATAATGACCATGACCATGACCTGGACTTATTTCTTCTGCAAACCTGACAACCACAAACTAACTTTGACGGACGATAGATGACACTGGGTCATAGATTCATGGCGACCGTGTTCAATGCAACCTTATCCTGCCTCTAGCGACTGGTATTATTGTCGACGTGACCGAGTGATGAGTGCTGTAGTGATCAGCGAAATGAACCAATGCGCGCCTACATCACATTCAGTTGCATGCCACACAGTATACCTATATCAGTATGCATGTCGAGCTCAAAAGCAACGTAACCCCATCTATCTCCTAGCCACCGCACCCACCAGGCAAGGCGCGGCCGCCGCGCGCGATGGGTTGCGTGATACGATTCATCGAGCTGTACTGCGGATGATGCTTACGTTTCGGAGGGGGATATGAATATGATCACATCGGAGCTTGTTGCGTGTAGTGCAGATGGATCGATCTCGATCTCGCGCCGCCGGCCGGCGAACTGATGCTGCACATGCAACTACATTATATTCAGTCTTAGAATTAAAGCTTATCCGTTTGGTTCTGATTTTGTCTGTAAAACTAAATATTAGATATGAAATTTGAAAATAAAGTATAATCAAAAAGCTAGAAAACACCTGATTGTTTATATTTGTACTGGATACTCACTAGTTCCTCTAAACATACTCAGCTACCTTTCTATACTCACACGACTTAATTAAGGATGATTTGGTACAAGTCTAAATAAATCTGGAGTTAGCTAAGAAAAAGATAGCTCTGTGTTATTTTCAAAGTATATATATATATATATATACAAATTTTATTCTACACCGACATGGGGGTCGGGATTGAGTGGAGTGTGGGGACACGCTGGATGAGGTGAGCACGGTTGAATTGATCGGTGTAGAATATGTCCTCTATAATAAAAATGTAATATCATTTAATTGAACTACAGCTCTACCACTACCAGATGAGATCCAGCTCAGAGGTGGAGAGTCGTGGAACATGCCCTTAATCGCAGCGGTAACGTGAGCTATAGCTAGCGAATTGAAGCAACGTGAGGCATGGAGCCATGGATGGAGAGGGAGAGGGATGTAGTGTAGGAATGCAAAATTGTTGGCCCTGAATCCATCCACGGTTCCATACAATCCGATCACAAAATTTGCCCTTCCTGAACTTAATTTGTAGTTTCGATTAGGCATGAAATTGTAAATCAAATGAACAGCATGCACAGATCCACGAGCACTAGTCGTGACTCGACCGACGCACACCGACATGGACGTACGGGGGAGAAGAGAAGCTTCGATCAGTTGCTCCCAGTCCCCGTGATCTTATTGTGGTATGCCAGCTGAGTCTGCTCGACTCAGAGGGTGCATTTGCTTCTGTTTTTAAAATCTGTTTCTACTTTGAAAAAGTAGAAACTGAATTAAATAGGTTTATCAAAACTGTTTTTGTTATGAAAAAATAGTTTTTTTCTAATACAAATTTGAAATTATCTTGGACTTTGCTTTTTTGCTTCTACTTTTCTGATTTTCAGTACATATTAAATAACATGAATTCGAGGTGTCTTGATTGATCTAACTTTATTATGGTTTGTATTGCATTGCACAATTTCATAAGATAATATGTGGTTGTCAGTTACTTTATAAGATGAACTATGCACATTTTTATTTATCTAATATATTTTCCGGTTATTTAGTTGCATCAATGTTAAATATTTCCTATTTACATATATATAGAATATTATAATAATGAAAAAATATGTAAGTTATAAAAACAGTCAACTCACAACAGTTTTTTCACAGCAGTTTCAACTAAACGACTTTTAGTTTTTCCACGACAAACTCACAACAGCTTTTTCACAGTTCACAGCAAAATCAAACACACCCTCAGAACATATTCCATCTGTTTCTGATGTAAGCATTCTCGTGTTTCCGTAGATTCGTCTATAGATTAATAAATCTAGATACATATATGAATATAAATCATTTTTATATTTTTTAGTTTCATGTATAGATTAATTAATCTGTACACATATGTATTGATGTTTGCAACTATTTGGTCGTGTTCCTCTTGCTCTTTTTTCTTTAAAGAAGAGGGGTATTAGTAATATTTTCCTGTGATTTTGTATATAAATTGTTTTAATCTTTTTATTTTTTTAAATACAAGTTATTTTATATTTTTAGATATTTTTTACATTTTATGTTTGTTCTTGCAAAACAAATACAATCGTAAGATAAATAACTTATATTTTATAAATCAAAATAAACGAGGAGTAACAAAGTTATTTGACTTTATTTATTAATTGTTATGCACATGTCCAAAACGGAAGACACGAAGAGTACGAAATGTTTTTCGGGTAAAATTATGGGCATGTTTGGTTGCTAGCACTATTTGCCAACAAAAGTTATCACACTTGTTTAAAGTGAGGTTATCAAATTTTTTGTCACACTTTGTCAAGCCTAAGCAAATCTTGTCTCACTTTTTTAATTCATTGACATGTGGGACCAAAGAAAATCTTATCACAATTTTATCTAACCTTAGGTGTGGCAAAGTGTGGCCGGGAACCAACAACCCCTGTATTCATAAGGGCTCAAACACAAAATTGCAAAACAGATCAAGAAATAAAAACACTACTATAATATTTAAAAATAGATTCTAAAATTTTAAAATTAATATAAAAACTTTTTTAGGAACATGAGAAGCAAGCGCACCCAAATTGGTATTTTTTCAAAATGATATATTTTCTAAAATAAATTTCAAATCTAGTACACACTTTTAAAAAATTACAAAACTAACCTTTAATCGATTGATCTAGGGATTTATGACCTAGATCGGTACTTTATCAATGAATATAGGTGCGGATCGAGTAGCTCGAGCGCTCCGTTGGCATTTGAAACACCAATAGAGCGATGGATTCGCCTGATCAGCCCATAGAGCCTAGATCGGCCAATGAAGTGTCGATCTAGGGTCTAAAACCCTATATCGACTCTTCATCGGCCGACATAAGGTTAGTTTTATAATTTTTTAAAAGTGTGTACCAGATTTGAAATTTATTTTAAAAATTGTATCATTTCAAAAAAAAAAAACCAAATTGGGCACTATTTGGGCCATCGCATGAGACAAGTAAAGCCAAATACTAGACTGACTAACCTGGAAATGTCTAAGGGATGGGCTCAATACAGTCTGGTCTGAAATTTGTTTGTGTTTCTGAATTAAAAATAGAGAAGGGCTGAGATGGGTTGTTAAAAGGCTTGTGGATACTTATAGAAACAGGCTTATTTGAGGAAGGATTTGGGCTTCTTCAGAGATGGGCTTTGAGTAGCCCAATACTATTTCGGGCCAGCTGATGGAGACGGCTTATTCCACTTAACACAAGTATTACTGTACTCACAATGTATCAACTTTTATAAATAAGTGTGTGTATTAAAGACATAAGTAATAAGACGATGTTACTTTCTTCATCGTGGGTGATTAGTCGGATAGAGTAACGAATAATTAAGTCGTTTAGGTAATTTGATGGTAAAAATTATCTTCTAAGTTGTTATATATACATGCAATAATTTTATGAGAATGAGAGAGTACGAACTGTGAAGTCATTATAGACTACTAGTCAGATGCATGTGCTTTGCAACAGAACGTTATTCTGTAATAGGGTTTTTGCGAAAATTTATGTTTCTGTATGATTTTTCAGAAATCTAAGGGTTTTTACACAAAATTAGTACATCCGCGCAAAATACATAAATTAAAAGACCGAAATATAAAAATACATTTTCTTTTTCTTTTTCTTCTTTTTCTTTTTTTTCCCTCTTTTTCTTCTTCTTCCTTTTTTTCTTTTTCCTCATTTCTTTCTCCCACGCACGCACATGCATCATGCGCACTGCTTTTCCGCTGCGCGCGCTGCCAGGCGCTGCGCGCACTGCTTTTCCGCTGCGCGCGCTGGCTTTTCCACGCCCGGTTTTTCCCGGGGCGCTGCGCGCTGCTCTCCGCACGAGCGGACGGACGAGTAAGTCCCCGCTTTAATATAGTTAAGACTACTAATCAGTTTTTTCTTGCAATTTTTCATCTTGACGTAGTCATACAGATAGAAGGACTTCAGAACTTAATTGTGTTTGTTTTAACTTTTTCCTACCAGCTTTCTGGTTAGAGAGCTCAAAGCTGGACCAAACACCTTTTCAAAAACTACAGTTTTTTCCTAGTACAAACTAAAAGCTGGGAGATACCAACTTTCATAGCTTTTCAGTTTAACTTCGAACGAAAATTGCTAACCATGCCATTACAACATACTAGTTTGTGTAAATTTTGAAAAAGACGATTTTAGTAAAATATATCATTTTAGTGTAATTCGAAAATATATAATTTTAGTATAAATATTACACAATTTTATGACTACAATGATTTACAGACAAAATTACATATTAATAATATAACCAAACATCGAGAGCTATCGAAATAGAAATCCACAGCTAACCGTTTCAATCATAACATTTTTTTTGAATTTACAGCTCAATCGTAATCTTCTGCAAGTTTTCGGTTTTCACCGCGATATAATCAATCATACAGTTGGACTTGAGAAATTAAACAAAAACAAAGCAAAGACAACCATCGTATCTGCCCCAGTGTATACTGTGAGAGGATCGGATTTCTGCATGGGTAATAGTACTAGTCAATTCCTACACCGGCTAAGTGAAACTGAAATAACAAGGAAGGTTTCAGATCGAAAAAGATGCACACTAGCGTCCGTAACTGAGGTCCCGGAGCTGACAGGGACACGAATCATCAATTGGATAAACACTGCCGCGCTCGTAGGTGCCGTACTGCAGTGCGTGTCAGGGAACAGTAGTGCGGCGAGAAGAGAGTGGAAGGCTTTAGCTCTTACGGCTACCTAGCTTTTCTTGGGCGACTCCGACGGCGAGACGTACAGCGCGGCCGCCGCATATGGCGCCAGGCCGGATCTGGATGTGAAATCGGCAGCTAGCGCTGCAGGTCGGAGCACCGAGCACGGGCACGGCGATGGGCTAATCACTAGTCAGCAGTCGTTTTCTCTTTTTCCACGGGAGCTGAGGCTGGACCGGCGAGGGATATGGGCTTGACGTTGACGCCCCGGTTGAGCCCTCGTATCGGATCGGAGCTACGGGTTGCAATTTGCAAAGCCAATGCATGCTCCGCCTCCGCGCGAGCTCCCCGGCCGTCAGGATGCGGAATCTTGGCGGCTGCCGGGTCCTTTCCTGTTTGAATTAATATTGTTGTCACTATTTTATTTAGTGCAGATATAGTTAGTGTTTAGTGAGGTGATTAGTTGTTGTCACTATTTTATTTAGTGCAGATATAGTTAGTGTTTAGTGAGATGATTAGTGGTGTGTGGACGTAATAGTGGCTGCAACATGCAATGAGTACGTGAGTGACTACGTGCAGCATGCATGTGTGAGTGGTATGCATGCGCACAGTGCGTGCGTGTGTGAATGTGGCTGCATGCAGTGTGTGCATGGGGCAGCCATGTGCGTGTGTGATGAGTACATGTAGTGGAGCTGCAATGTGTGTGAGTGGTGAGTGCGTGTGTGCGTGTATTATATAGTGAGGGAAGTGAAGTGCAGTGCTAGTGATTAGTGAGAGTGCAAGAGGTCAGGGTGTAGTGTATAAGCAGTGCAGTGAGTGTGCAAAAGTGATTAGTGTGTGAAACAAAGTGCTCTTGTGCTAAAAGGTCTTTCTTTGTGTGTGTGTGGTGTCCAAAGAGAGATTGTGTGAGTGTTGGGCTAACAATTGGTATCAGAGTCAAGTGTGTGTAGCAGCTATGTCTCTCGATGGTTCCGTATACACGCCGCCAGCCTGTCGTAGCAGTAGCAGTGGTGGCAATGGAGTCGACGGTGGCCATGAGTCGATCGTGCAACAAGTGAAGGAAATGGGGGTGACTCTCCGTTACCCCGTGCTTGCGGAGAATAACTACGGGGTGTGGGCGGTGAAGATAAAAATCTCCATGCGTGCACAAGGTGTGTGGGCAGCAGTAGAGGGCAATGAAGCGGTTGACGACAAGAAGGAACAAACGGCTCTCGCCGCCATTATCCAAGTGGTGCTAGAGGCTATGGTGCTAGCCATCGCCGAAAAGGAGACGACAAAGGAGGCTTGGAACACACTCAAGGAGATACACGCTAGAGAAGAGCGAGTTCGGAACGCGAACGTACAAACTCTCAAGAGGGAGCTTGAGAGGATGTACATGGAGGATGCAGAGACAATTGGTGAGTATGCTATGAAGCTAACCACAATTGTTAACAAAATTCGTGCACTTGGTACCAAGGCGGAGGAGACCACCGTGGTGGAGAAGATTTTTGTAACACCCCAAATTTTCAAAACAATAAAAACATTATTAAATTCAATTTATTGGAATTATTATTTCAGAAAATACCTTTAAATCCTTTTTATACCCTTTTGAACTACAACATAGAGTAGATGACCAAATCAGGAGGTGAAACTTCTTGTATATGATCCTAAGACCAAAATATAATTTTGAGAATATTTATAAATTTTTACCAGCCCTGGAAGTAGCCCTAATATTTTAACCCATTTTCTGGAATTATTTTTATTCGGAAAAGTATTAGAACAGTAATGGGCTCCTCCTCCTCCCTTCTCTCTCTCCCGACCGGCCCAGCCCGTTACCGCGCCCGCCTTAGACTGACACATGGACCCCACCTGTCGGCGCCGGATTTTTCCCCTCGCGCGCGAACCCGACACCTCGGCCCCACCCGTCAGTCGCCACCCTCGCCCGCTCACGCTCACTGATCAGTGGCCCCCGCGTGTCAGATCCGTCTTCAACCCCGCGCCGTCGCCCCCAAATCGCGCCGGCCGACGACCTCGCCCTCGGATTCGCCTCGCCGACGTGTCCCCCATTAAATTGCCGCCATAACTCGGTCCCCCGCGTCGCGCCGACCGTTTCCCCGCTTTAACCCTCGCGTTTGTGCCACGGGATCGCCGCTCCGCGTGCATGGCCGAGCCATCGCCGGCGAGTAAAGGCCCTCGGCCGGTTTCCTTGCATGCGAGCCCTCCCCGGCGCCCTATTTAAGCCCCCAGCCGGAGCCGCGTCCGACCCCCACGCCTAATCGCCTCGAGAACGAACAGCGCACTCGCAGTTCACGTTTTAGCGCCCACCCTCTAATTCACCTCCGGCCACCGCTCGCCGTCGCACAGGGCCACCTCCGCCCGTGCCTCCGCCACCAACGTGACCGCGAGAACGACCCCGACCTCGGCCACCCCTCCGCCGACGTCGAACCCCGCCGGAACACCATCGCCGACGAGGAACCCGAACCACTCCGCCGTCTACCCTCGTCGCCGGCCTCGCTCCGTCGACCCCTCGCCTCGCCTAAGGTACCGTCGTGACCGCCTTGGCCTCCTCTTTCCGTTTTCGCATAGAGCTAGGGCCTAGCCCCCTCGTAGGCGCCATCGCCACCGCACCCGAGCCCCGCCGTCGCCGGAGACGAAGGGGGGTATAGCCCCCTTAGCGCGTGTCGTGCCGGATTCAATCCTGGCCGCACGATCGCAATCGGACGACGCGCGTGAGCCCACGTACGCGATCTAATCCGCGCCGTCGGATCTGGTCAAAGCGTTACGTTTTAATCTCACGCGTTGATTTTCATTTAACCCGGCGTGCGATCTTGTGCGTCCACGTGGTACCCCTTCGCGCGTTTTAATCTTGGCCGTCCGTTGTCACTTAACCCTCCCGCCTCGCGCCTGGCCACCGGATCTAGATCCGACGGTCCAGATCGAGCCGGCGCACGCGCACAGTGCGCGGGTTCACCGTGGGCCTGGCTCACCGTGGACCCGAGGGGTTTAAAATTTGAAAATAAATTCCAGAAATGCTTTTAAACTTGTAAAATTCATATCTAATGCATTTGGACTCTAAAAATTACCATTCCAATTTTAGAAAATTCATAAAATTATTCTCTACATGTTTATGCAATAAAAACAGTAGGTTTATTTGGACATTTTCATCTTTATTTAAATAAGTATTCAAATGCCCTTAGGATTTAAATGTAAATTTAAATCTTTAAATTCCAGAAAATTTATATAATTGCCCCTTACTGTTTAAACACTAAAACCACTGGGTTTTCTCTAAATCATTTAAATTAAATTGATTAGAAAACTTAATGTAGTGTTATACACACTTAAAAACCCTTTTTATGAAAAACAATAATTCATTTAGATTCACTTTAAATTAATGGAGAAATAAATTTCAGAACTTTAATCTTTGAATTTGTTTTATTTATAATCAAACCAACTTAAACTTACGTGTTTATAATGTAATGTTATACTGTTTGATTGGATGTTGTGTTCTTTTTATTTTACTTTATATTAAAAAGACTACGACGTCGCCGAGGAGCCGGAGTACTTCCCCGAAGTCCCTCCCTCTCCCTTTGCTGAACAAGGCAAGTCACCAAACAATTCTTTTGAGCATATTGAACCCATGTCTGAATCGACTATCGCTAAAACACATAGGTTATGTATATGCATTAGTCAAATGAACCCTTACATTATATTTATTTAGGATCCCCCGACCTTGATGTGCAACCCAAGCCATGCTATCTCGCCTAACCTCCTTGTCACCATATGGTCAATGATATTAGCTAGTGTCCAATGTATTGGCACGGCCGCTATAGGATAAAAATGAGTCGTAGTGAAATGGTTCTGTTATATGATCCCGTTACTTCTTATCTTTGGAAATTCTGTTGGTGATGAGTCATGGTTGTGAGTGTATGCATGGTGGGTTCCGGGTGCAAGCTAGGGCATTGGTCAGTCGCACCCGGGGCACTATAAGGACCGGTCTGAGGGATCCGTTGCAATACACTTACGTACTAACCACAAGTCTAGTGGGTAAGTCCTAACTAAGGTATGGGTTGTTCCAAACCGAGGCCACCACTTGGAGATGGGTCAAGTTGCACCTGCGGGTGACTTGTACCAATGTGGCGCAAAGGGGGGTGCGACGTTAGCCGGGATGCGGCCCGGCGCGCCGGCGAAACCTAGAGCGGGTGGTTATCGCTTGGAACATCTCATATTGAGGTTTTGGCACGAGTTCCCGTGAAATGGGTCATCTCGTTGAGATGAGTGCGTGCCTTGTGGGTACAGTAGTACATCTCTGATCAGAGTCTTAAATCTTTTCGAAAAGCCGAGCCCACGGTCAAGGGCGGGTTGCGTGACATCCCCCAGTTAGTTTACTTGAATATGGATGTGCATGTTGTTTGTCATGTAAGGACCGTTGTGCGAGGAGGTAAAACGTACTCCTCGAGTTAGTTGATGTTGATGATGCTCATGTTTACTTTCCGCATGATTAAAATATGATTACACTAAATGCCATAACTGCAACTGCTTTATTCCGCATTGTTAGCCTTTATCCTTCCTTGTTTATTATCCTGCATTATTATTTGCATTTGCGGTGGCTTGTTGAGTACTCTTTGTACTCATACCCGTTGGACCCCACAGAGGATGCTTATCTCGAAGACGGTCTGGAGTAGCGACCCAGTCAAGAAGAAAAATCCTGAAGAAGAAGTTCGTCATGCCGTTTTCTAATTATTTTACTCTACTGTTTTATTAAAACAATGTTGTAATAAATATGGTCTGCGTACCATGAATTTTACCGTATGTACGTTGTCGCATGATGAACCTCTTGTATTATTGTTTTTCTATGGAAATTCAATAATGTCTCGATTTTGTATAAATCGGGGCGTGACAATTTTGCATACCGTCCCCGATAAATTTCAGCACATCGTCAGCACCATCGAGCAATGGACGATGTGACGAAGATGACAGTGGCGGAGGCCATTAAACGCTTGAAGGCATATGAAGCATACATGGCAGGGCGTCGACGTGACAAGGTGGGAGATCAACAGCTGCTTTATGTGCACAATGAGCCACGACTCACGCGTGTCGAGTGGGAGGCCATCGTTGTTGAAGAGAAGCGCAATGGTGAGGGCTCCGGCAGCAACGGCGACAAGAAGAAGTACCGCGGAAAATTCGACAAGTCAAAAGTGTGTTACTATAATTGTCAAGAGTTTGGGCATTTCATTGATGAGTGTCTTGAGCCAAAGAAGAAAAGGGCTCTTCATGTCATAGTGGACACTGATGATGAACCGATGTTGCTCTGATAATCAATGGAGATATGATGTTCAAATAAAGACAACAAGATTAGAGGGTGATTGTTAGAATTAATTTTGTTGTCAGTATTTTATTTAGTGCAAATTTAGTTAGTGTTTAGTAGGGTGGTTAGTGGGGTGATTAGTGGCGTGTGAACGTGATAGTGGCTACAGCATGCCGTGAGTACGTGAGTGACTACGTGCAGCATGCGTGTGTGAGTGGTATGCATGCGCACAGTGCATGCGTGTGTGAATGTGGTTGCATGCAGTGTGTGCATGGGGAAACCATGTGCGTGTGTGGATGAGTACATGTAGTGGAGCTGCAACGTGTGTGAGTGGTGAGTGCGTGTGTGCGTGCATTATATAGTGAGGGAAGTGAAGTGCAGTGCTAGTGATTAATGAGAGTGCAAGAGTTCAAGGTGTAGTTTGTACAAGCAGTGCAATGAGTGTACAAAAGTGATTAGTGTGTGAAACAAAGTGCTCTTGTGCTAAAAGGTCTTTCTTGTGCGTGTGTGGTGTCCAAAGAGAGATTGTGTGAGTGCTAGGCTAACATTGCCCAGCTTGCTTCACATCGTGCCGAGCTGTCGTGGGGCGGCGACGGCGAGCTAAGGTTGTCTCTATGGCGGCAGGAGGCGCTGTAGTCAGGCGGCTTAGCTAGGACGCGCAGTAGCTGGGTACAGGGAACGGCCCGACGCCGTCTCGAGCGGCGAGCGGCTCATATATTTATAAATATTTTAGCTTTTGGAAACACATTTTTTTTCTCGGTAACTAAAAGTCAACCAAATGGTCTATTCTAAACCAACAGTTTTTAGTAAAAGTAGTTTTTGACGCACTGAAACTGTGGAAGCTCTTTCAAACCTACTTCTTGGCTTCTAGCTTCTGGCTTCTGATTTTTGAATCTTTGATAATGCTAATATTCACAGATTGATATTTCAAATTTCATGCAACCATACAAAATTTCATAAATTAACATTTCAAATTTCATACAACCATACGTACCTTCGTAAATTGACATTTCAAATTTCATATAACCGTACAAAATTTCATAAACTGACATTTCAAATTTCGTACAACCATACGAAATTTCATAAATTGACTTTTTACACGGTTCACAGCTCAAAGCAGCTTCTCCACAGTCGTTTCAGCCAAACAACTTCCAGCTTTCTCACTGCTGATATCCCACGACAGTTTTTTCACAGCCCACGCCCCCACCAAACACACCCTATAATATATCCTGTTTCCGACTTTCAGTGACAAGTGAAAAATAGCTAGCTCCCGGCCATCAAATTACTATACGGACAAGTCTGAAAATAGGAGTTGTTAATTGTTATAGCTAGCTAGGTTGATCTTGATTGGTGTTTATGAATGTCGTCGTTAGTTAGCCCCGAAAGTTCGTCGTCTAGACAATGATATATTTGGAGCCAGGGAATGGCGACTGCTAGGTAAAAAGCGACCTACTCGTTTTCACCTGATCGACAAGTGTATATATATATAGGCCGGTGAACATATATATTCATGCTTTCCCAGTTCATGGGAAAAGTACGGCGCATGCAGTGTGACTATTACTTTTCGTTATTACCTCGCTAATATTCGACAAATCCAAGTTGTTTTCACTTGTCACTGAAAGTCTCGGAATCCGGATAAGAACATACAGTAGCCGATCGATATTTTCTGACACAAGGCAAGCATGCATAGACTGGATACGAGGGAAATATAATTCAGACAAACCGATCGAGGGAATGAAAAAAGAAAATTAAACAAAATAAATTGCATCCTGCTAGCTACAAACATACATACATATACTCGGTCTATACAGAGCGCATTATCCAAACAGGATAAGTTTTGGTATCTCGATCGCTGGGAACGCTGTACGTGCCGCCTCTAGTGCCAGTCGTTTCTGAACCCCATGCTAGCTAGCTCTCCGGCCGCTATGTTCCAAAGGAAAATCAGTGGTATATGGAGTACCAATTAAGCAGTCTTCGCTTTGCAATTTCTGAAATCCTCATCAGATCTACGCAAGGAGACGTGCGTACGTGTCCTTCAGAGCTCCATCAGGGTGAGTTTTTCTATTGCACGGTGGAAATTAAAGGCTCCAGATCGACAGGCTGCAAGCTAGTCAAGCATTGCTCTCGGTGAGGATTACACATTTTCACTGCATGCAGCTGCAAGTTGCTACTGAGAACCAGCGGTTCAAGTAAGGCAGCTAGCTGAAAAGGACAACTCGTGGCATCTCAACATCAGTAACACATCACATAGCTAGACATTATTGATTTGTGAAAGCATGATTATGTTACATTATTACCCACCTTTTTTCTAGCTCCAATAACTCAACTTTTGAGCGAAATGGTTGGTGGCAGGGAGTATTAACAAATTAATTACTGTTTATTGTTTAGACTTGTGAACAATTAGTCATTATCCATATCATCAAGCTCGCATACTTTTTTTAGATAATGAAAATACTTTACATATCTAGATAGCCTCTAACAATAGTCACATGGCCAATAAGGATTAGAACTAAAATGAAAAAAGAAACAGAAAAAAGAGATGAGAACATCCAAACTCCTCCATAAAAATGTCTGAAAAATGATCCAGCAAACAAAAAGTTAAAACTATATCCCAACAACCGGTATGTACTATGCCATCGAAAGTAAGAAATCCTTAGCTACTAGATCTAATTATGTAGCACAGTTGTGTATAGTATCTTGTCTATATGAAAAGCAAATAGAAACACGTAAAGATACCCTGTTTATTGTTAGACAACTTTTTTTGTTAAAAACTATATCATCGTGATAACACTAAATTGACCAGCATAAAACACTAGCCCTAACCAAAACCAATTTTTTGATTGATCTAAGCAATCGCCCTAACCGATTACTAAAAATATCTTTTGCATTATGGGGAGAGAGATATTAAAGGAAAAAAACACACCGCCAAACAAGACATGTGACCTAATATTTCAAGAAAAGATGATCGATGGTCTCGTGTTCATTACAGAAATAACATTGTATGTTTTCCCTCTAATTTCTTTTTCACATGTTATCTTTTATTATGATTACGTTTTTATGGAGGAACTATATAAACACTTTGATTTTTAGTGGTATTTTTCACTCCCATAATACCTTCTTTTGGATTCTTACATTAGAGCTCATGATCGCTTTGTATATGGATTTGACTGAAAATTGGTCATTTTTATGTAGCGAGAAAATAAATTAATCCTTATTACCTGACGTGGTTATGTTATTTAAACGACAAATTAAGTTATTTCACTCCACTAGCTTTGGTCCTATAATTAAATGACGAAAAGAAATATTTAGTGGAGTTGTGTTCATAACTTTTGCCAAAGAAGAACGATTCTTTCGAGCTATATTGTAGATAGAAGGGTATTGAAGTTTGAGTGGTCTGTGAACCCTACTATGTGTATTCTCAAAATCTTATTTCCATTCTATTTTCATATTTGAAATAACCATATTAGAAAAAAAACTACATTTAGCCTTCATTAAGTCAATCCAAAATTGAAATGTTCCTTGTTTTTGTGTCATGTGTGAAAGAAGTTTACACTTGTACTTGTAACACAAAAAAGGTTATGTCATATGCCATCGTCATTATTATAAACATGAAAAGTCATTTACTTAGCCGAGCTCGCTTGCTGTTCCATGTAGTGTCGTGTTAAAGTAAGAAAAGAAAGGGCTAGCAGACTAGCCGTATGTACCTCTATATCATCCTTTAACATACGGTATATGTATACAGTAAAAAATAATTTTTATATCTTTTAATTAATAACTAAGAACATATATATGGCTAGTGTATATGTGATATAGTTAACATATATTTAAACATATACTAATATGGAGTATGTTTCGATATATATAAGATAACAATATATATATATATATATATAGTTTGTGAAAAGAAAGGATTACGTCAACAAATTTAGAATAAGAAAATTTGGGTTATATATATTTGGGCCTTAGAGAGACGGCGAAAATGGCGAACGGGCTGCGGACGGCTGGAGGTAGGAGAGGTGGGCTGGGGTTCTGCACTTCTGGTCAGGTGGGCTCTCTACAGGGGGCTGTGCGGCCCAATCCAAGCAGTCAGGGATTGGTTTCGTCCGCTTCTCCAGATTGCTTCCGCCTCCCCCCGCAGTTGGCCAACCCTAGCGGCGGTTCGCTTGCCCTTGGTTGTTCCTCCTCCTCCTTCTCACATCTCGCTGCGCGTTTTCAACATCTTTGGGTCCCGGATTTTCGGGCGTGGGAGGAGGAGTGGCCGCGTGTCGGGGTTGGTGGAAGGAGTTGTAGTTCTGCAGTTGATAGAAGCAAGAGTTTCTCGCAAGTCGTCTCCTCCGCCCGGATGGCTGATTGGGGTAATCGTGCCTGGCGTCCGCGGCCTCCTAACCGCCCTTCCAATACATGGAGGGCTGGTGGCGGTCCTGTGGAAGGGAGGGGTGGTCGGGCTCCGATACGTTCGACCAAAACCCCCACGGTTGGAGAGGGGACGATGAAGGCGCCGGGGATGACTGAGGCTGTTGTTGGGAATCAGGGGGGGACAAGAAAGAAATCGTTGCTGAGGCATCTTCAACTTGGGACGAAGCAGCTGCTTTGGCTGTGGGAGGTGAGTCCGCAGGGGATGTCCTGAAGGTACAATCTGATAACCCTTCTGCTACTGTGAATATCGTAGTTGAGGGGAAAGTGGGTGCTAGGATGGATAATGTGGTCTGCATTCGTTGTAAGGGACTAGGACATTTTGCTAAGGATTGTAAGGTGGCTGTGTTTTGTGTGACTTGTGGAAAGCACTCTCACAGAACCTCGGATTGTTTCTTGGAGAAACAACTGAAGCCGGTTTCTAAATTTGTTGGATGTGGAGCAAATGGGCTTGGGTGTATTTTAATCCAGAATGCTAAGGATGTTTCCAATAGAGAGCATGTGAATCCGCTTGCTCTGATTTCAATTGAGGAAGGAAAATGTATCTCTGACAGACAGATGGAAGAAGGTTTCTCTAACCAATTCAAGTGGAATTGGATGTGGAGAGCTAAAGACATGGCAAATGGCACTTTCCAAATTCGCTTCCCCAACAAAATGAGGTTGGATGAGATTGCTAATTTTGAGGAATTTACCCTGAAGGGGACAAATGTTAGGATCAAAGTCAGGCCTTGGACCCAGGAAGCTTTAGCTGCTTGTAGACTTCACGAGGTGTGGGTGGTGGTCTCTGGGTTGCCTGATTCCATGAAGAGCTACCTGTCTTTGTGTGAGGTTGGATCCAATTTAGGTGTGGTTGTTGATGTGGATATGGAGGCTGTTAGAACTAGAGATGTGGTGAGAATCAAAATTGGGATGATGAATACTTTTGTGCTTCCTTTAAATCTGATGTTGACCACCCCTAGTCTCTTGATGTATGAAGTTACCTTCTCTTTAGATGAGGTTGTTAAGACAGGTTGGGTGCAAAACAAAGATAAAGGCAAAAGGTTGTTGGACACTGAGGAAGGAGGCAGCAAGGATTTGAGGAGGGATTTTCCTGAAAAAAAAGAAATGTGGGTTGCAAGGGAGGTGGTCTGGATGTGGTGATGCATGATTCATCGGTTGAGGGCTTTGGACAGAAAACTACAGAGGAGGCCTCTTATGTCCAGTTTGCAGAGATGGGTGATGAGGCTTTAGCTGAAAAACTCCAAATGGATGAATTTGCCAAGTTGAGCACTGATGCAAAGATAATCGTGAGTTCTGATGAGAATGTTTCTGTTGTTTTGCCTTCGGCTGGTGGGGGTAAAGATATAGGTGATATCACTCAAGATGAGGGTGACGATAACAAATGAGTTAAATTCTGTGGGTGAGGGTGACAAACTACATATCACAGATAGTGAAGAATACTTAGATTCTCACGAGTCGGTGGACTTTGCTGCCAGGGTGGGGATTGTGATGGTAGAGAAGGAAAAGGATCATGAAGAGGAAGAACGAAGGAGATGTGAGAGGTTTAAGCTGAAAGATGACAAATCAGTGCTGGAGCTGGCCACATCTCGAAAGGAAGCCCAAAATGCTTTTGTTAACAAAGGTATTCCTATTCCTTCTTTTATTAATGAAGATAATGTTACTCTTCATCAAATGGCTGGTGTTTTGGGGGTGTCTCTGGGTTGCTCTATTGAGCAAATTGATCAGAACCTTGAGTTGATCAGAAGTCTAGAACATGCCAGAATGGCTATGTTTTTGGCTGCACATGGTAAAGATAGTAATAAAGATGAAGATAAATATGATAAGGAAAATGAACTCTGTGATTTGACAACTTTAACAAATGAGTGGGAGATTGAGATGATGTGTGATGATGTGGAAACACAAATTTTGTCCCATAAGGGGGTCAAGTTAGCATCTGCTGTTAAAACAAAAGTGGGAAACCTTAGTATGACTAAGGTCAATCCAAGGAAGAGAGTGACTAAAAAACAGAAAAAAAGAAAGATTCTATGAAAGGCATGATTTGGAATATTAGAGGATTGGGTAATATGGAAAAGTTAAAGCATATTTCTGATATATGCAATAAGAAAAAAATGGATTTCTTAGGAATCCAAGAAACTATGAGGACTGATTTTACCAAAAGTTTCCTTAAATCTTTGTGTGGTGGCAAAGATTTTTACTGGGAATGGAATGCTGCTCAGGGTAAATCTGGGGGGATCCTTGTGGGTGTTAATTTGGATACTTTTGAGGTCATTGATGTTGAGAAGGGTGATCATTTTATTAAGATGAAAGTGCTGAGTAAGATTGATAAACACATTTGGAATCTTGTTGTCATTTATGGTGCAGCTCAGTACTCTTTGAAAGAGAAATTTCTGACTGAATTTGCTCATATTTGCAAGAAGTGTGAGGGCCCCACTCTGTATGGTGGTGATTTTAATATTATTAGGAAAGAAAAAGAGAAAAACAAAAAAGGTGGTTATAATAAATGGAGTTTCCTTTTTAATGCCATTATAGAACAAAATAATCTTAGGGAACTTCCTTTGAGTGGTAGACTGTTTACCTGGAGTAATGATCATGAGAACCCAACTTTTGAGAAGCTGGATAGATTTCTCATGAATGTAGCTTGGGAGAAGCTTTTTCCCCTGTCCAAGGTTATTCCCTTAGAGAGGGCTCTCTCTGATCATGCCCCTTTGCTGATTGATTTTGGTAGTCAAATCACTAAGAATGTGTTCTTTAGATTTGAGAATTGTTGGTTCTTAAGGCCTGATTTACATAATATAGTAGCTGAGGTGTGGGAAAGTCCAAGCTTCAGTGGTTCACCCATCAATATTTGGCATGACAAAGTGAGGGCTCTGAGAAAGAAACTAAAAGGTTGGAATGCTAATTGGGAAGGTCACTATGTCAGAAGTAAGGGGGAAATTTTAAAGAGGATAGATGAGTTGGATAAGCATTGTGAGACTTGGGGTATGGATTGGAAATGTAGAGAGGAAAAAAAACATCTGGAGGTGAGATTAAAAGATTTGTTGAAAGAAGATCATTTGAAATGGATTCAGAGGAGTAAGAGTAAGGAGATGTTGGAAGGTCATAGCAATACTCAATATTTCCATGCTAAAGCTAATGGTAGAAGGAGGAAAAATCTGATTCCCTCTCTTAAAAATGGTAATGAAAACATTTATAATCAGAAGGACTTGATGATACATATTACAGAATTCTATAAAAAGTTGTTTGGTGAGGATGATAGAATCAACATTAAAATTGTTGTTGATGAAATGGTAAAAATTAAGGCAGAAGATAAATGGGAATTGATAAAACCTTTTTCTGAAAGTGAAATAAAAAATGTAGTGGATGGGATGGCAAATAATAAATCTCCAGGCCCTGATGGTCTAACAGCAGAATTTTACAAAAAGTTCTGGAATGTGATTAAGCATGATTTACTTGCTATTTTTGATGGCTTTTACAAAGGGAATAATGACATTGATAGGCTCAACTGTGGAGTAATCACTCTGGTTCCTAAATCTGTGCATGCTGAATGTGTTAAGGATTTTAGACCCATCTGTTTGTTAAATGTTAGTTTTAAAATTCTGACTAAAGTTCTGATGCATCGTTTAGAAAGAGTGATTGGTGATTTGATTTCAGATAACCAAACTGCTTTTATTAAACATAGGTATATTCTTGATGGTGTGGTAATCCTACATGAGATTTTGAATTCTTTACATAAAAGAAAGAGGTCAGGGATCATGTTTAAGGTGGATTTTGAAAAGGCTTATGATAAAATTAAATGGTCCTTTGTACATCAGATGTTGGAGTTGAGACAATTCCCCCACAAATGGAATGACTGGATTATGAGGGTGATGATGGGGGGTAAAGTTAGTGTCAGAGTAAATGACCAAGTTGGTGGATATTTTAAAACGCACAGAGGTTTGAGGCAAGGAGATCCTTTGTCTCCTTTACTTTTTAATTTGGCTGCAGATGCTCTTTCTTTCCTTATGAGGAAGGCTGTTCAGAATAATATTGTGGTTGGTTTAGGGAGTGATTTGCTCCCAAGTGGTATATCAATACTACAGTATGCTGATGATACAATTTTTTTGATGCAAGATGATCTTGACAATGCTAAACATCTTAAATATATTCTCTGTTTATTTGAACAGATGTCAGGTTTAAAAATAAACTTTCATAAGAGTGAGGTGTTTTGCATTGGGATGGATGATAATAGGAAGAGAGAGTTTTGTCAAATATTAACTTGTCAAATGGGTGATTTTCCCATAAAATACTTGGGTTTGCCAATTAATAAAGTGAGAATCCGGAATAAAGATTGGAAAGTTTGTGAGGAGAGAATGGAAAGTAAGTTGGGATGTTGGAAAGGGAAGTTGCTGGATATGGGTGGAAGATTGATTCTCCTTAATTCCTGTTTAAGTAGTATACCTTTATATTTTTTATCCTTCTACCCCTTGCCACAGGGTGTGAGAAGAAGAATGGATTTTTTTAGATCCAGGTTATTGTGGCAAGAGGATCTAGGGATAAGGAAATATCACTTGGTTAATTGGGATGTAATTTGTAGACCCAAGGAGTATGGTGGTCTGGGGGTTCTTGATCTAGATATTATGAATGTGGCTCTGCTTGGAAGATGGCTTTGGAAACTGGAAACTGAAGATGGTGTTTGGCAACAGATTCTCATAAAGAAATATTTTAAGAACAAAAAAGCCCTGTCTCAAGTTAAGCATAAAAATGGGGACTCCCAATTTTGGACTGCTCTTCTGAAAATTAGACCCTTGTTCACTCAGTTTTGTAGGAAAAAAGTTGGAAATGGAAAGAATACCATGTTTTGGACAGATGTTTGGTTAGGACCTAATACTATGGCTGAGCAGTTCCCTGATCTTTTTGATATTTCGTTGTCTCCTTACATTTCTGTTGCTGATGTTTTGGAGGACAAATGGTCGACTCTGAAATTTAGGCGACGCTTGATTGGTGATAGATATGTGTCTTGGACTAAGCTGAAAGACCTGTGTGAGAATGTTGTTCTTAATGATGAGAAGGATCACATAATCTGGATACTGAATAAGAAGGGTGGTTTCTCTGTTAGCTCTTTCTATACTGCTCTCAAAATTCAGCATTTGGTCAAACATAAAAATGTGATTTGGGAGCTGAAGGTGCCTTTGAAAATCAAAATTTTTCTGTGGTTGGCCAGAAAAAACAGAATTTTAACGAAGGACAACCTTTTGAAAAGAGGTTGGAAGGGGGGTAATGGAAACTGCCTCTTCTGTGGCAGGAATGAGTCGGTCAAACACTTGTTTTTTGACTGTGTGGTGGCTAGGTTTATTTGGGGGATAGTGAATGTTTGTTTTGGTATTGGCCCGTTTAATGATTTTGAGCATGTATGGCAAATTTGGTTTGGCCGTCTGGATAAAAACTCCAAAAGTGTGGTTGGAGTAGGACTGGCAGCTGTCTTCTGGAGCATTTGAAAATGCAGAAATGATGCATGCTTTAATAACAAACTGCCTGCCGATCCTCTTGACTTTATTAACCATATTTGCTATTGGATTTCCTCTTGTGCCATCCTCCAGAAGTCGGCGGAAAGGGAAAAAGAGCTGGAGGAGGGGGTGCGCCTTCTCGCGCATCTAGCAAGTGAGGTCTTCTCCAAGAAATTTGGCTGGAATTTCTCAAGGAAGCGTCTTGGCATTGGGTGAAGTAGTTAGTCGGTCGCTGAAGTAGCTCTGGTTTTTGGTCTGTTGTTAGTCGTTGTGCTTGGAACTTTGTTGGTCCCTGTTGTCAGTTGTGTTGCTGGGGTGCTTACTGGGTGCTTATTACGCCTGGTCGTACTTTCGTTTCTCGCTCGTTGGTCTGGTTTCTGGATCTGTCTTTACTTTGTGTCGAATGTCTGCGTTCGGTTAAAAACTGGTTTAGTTGTGTGTTCATTTCTTTAATGGAAATGGGAGAGGCTAGTTGCCTTCTCTTTATCAAAAAAAAAATATAGTTTGTGAAAATATATGAGCGAGTTGATACTAAATTTTATTAGAACTCCGATGTTTTGTCTGTTCAGACGAAGGTAATACGTTGAGGTGCCGAGGTAAGAGTAGTATCAAAATAATTACCTCTCGCGAGAAGTCTCGTCTACCTCTTAAAAAATATTCATATTAAATCCCTGCTAAATGGCTTATCGGACTGCATGTGCTTCTTAAACAAACAATAAAAGTATTTTGAAAAATCAACATAACTATATTTTGGATACAGGGTGATCATCTTTGTGTTGGGTAGAGTAGAGTACGACTGTCTGACTTTGGGCGTCCGCAGGAGTTCATCCCACGTATCATAATCCCGAAAAGTGGGCCCGCAAAAATCGCGGTAGCCAATAGCACAGCATGCAGCTGGATGGACATTACCAGCAAACCAATCACCTTCCAGATAAGACTTGCAGCTGGGCCCCACCTCAACACCAAAAGTGCAACACTGGTGGGGCATAGCTCTCACCTAGCATTTTATCCACTGATATTTTTGTCATTTTTTGGACGATCACACCATGCTCTCGCCTCGGCGCAGTAGCATATAATTATATAAACTTGTACAGTTTGAGTGCAGGCGTGCGTCAAAGTTCGAATTTTTTTTAGAGGTTTTTTTTGTGGGATCTCATTTTGTACTGGGATTGTTCTTCTGTTTGTGAGTCGCGCGGATGGGGCACATGAGCGGAAGCAAGGAGAAGGCGGGCGGGGCCGTGGGCGGCAAGGCGGCGCGCGCGTGCGACAGCTGCCTCCGGCGGCGGGCGCGGTGGTACTGCGCGGCGGACGATGCTTTCCTGTGCCAGGGGTGCGACACGTCGGTGCACTCGGCCAACCCGCTGGCCAGGCGGCACGAGCGCCTGCGCCTGCGCGCGTCGTCGCCGCCGCTGACAACGACGAAGGCGCGGATGTCGTCGGTGGAGGAGGCGGTGGCGGGGACGACGACGACGTCAAAGAGGCAGGGGGTCGCGTCGCCGGTATGGTCGAAGCGGAAGGCGCGTACCCGGCGTCCGCAGGTGAAGAGCGTCGGGCAGCTGCTCTCGAGGCGGCTCGTCGTGCCGGAGATGGCGGTTGAGTCGTCGGACGAGCGGAGGGCCGACGAAGACGGAGCGCAGGAGGAGGGGCAGTTGCTGTACCGCGTGCCGATCTTTGACCCCGCCCTCTCCCAGTTCTGCTCGCCGCCTCCGATCGATGACGCGGCGGCCATATCCTCGTCGTGCTTCAAGGAGGACGCCGACGGCGCCGTGGAAGGCACAAAGGATCCAGCGGTTGCACCATCACCGGTGCAGCAGCTACCGGATAGCTTTGTCAGCTTCGAACCGACCGACGCCGAGCTCAGGGAGTTCGCCGCCGACATGGAAGCCCTACTCGGACAAGGCCTGGACGACAGCAACGAGCTGCAGGACTCGTTCTACATGGAGACCCTAGGTCTAATGACGCCGGTAGAAGATGGCAGCCGGGTAAAGATGGAGCCCGACGGCGTTGTCTCCAACAGCAGGGGATCTCTGGCATTAGGCCGGCCAAAGCTGAAGCCGAAGGCGGCATCCGCGGACGTGCTGGACATCGATTTCAACTGCAGCTCCGAACACAAGTCGTCGACGAGCAACGGCGCCGTCGCCGATTCGCCGTTCTTCAAGAGGAGCCTGGATCTTCGGCTTAATTACGAGGCCATCATCGAGAGCTGGGGTAGTTCACCGTGGGCCGACGGCCGGCGGCCGCACGGCCAGCTCTACGACTTCTTGCCCAGCAACGACCACCATTACTCGGTACGTGATTTTGCATATTCTGCTCCCGATCTCATAGTCATCTACTTGTAAATACATAATTAAAGTATTGAACTGTGTGTGTTGTTGCTTCGTGCTGCAGGGCATGTGGTCGGCGGGAGGATGCGGGCATGGCGCGGAGGCGACGACGCCGAGGTTGCGTACGGCCGACGGCGCCTGGCGGGAGGCTCGGGTAACGAGGTACAAGGAGAAAAGGCGCACGCGGCTGTTCTCGAAGAAGATACGGTACGAGGTGCGGAAGCTGAACGCGGAGAAGCGGCCGCGGATGAAGGGCCGGTTCGTCAAGCGTCCAGCCGCCGGCGCCGCCTCGTGCGCCGTCATCTAACCGAGATCGCGCACGCCCGGCGATAGTGCCAGCGGTGGTACTGTCCGTGTGTGTGTCGGCTGTCGAGACGCGCACAGGATGGTTACGATCGCATGCATGTGTGTGTGTCACGGGCTAGACACGAAATCTCACCCACAACACAAAATTTGTCGAAGCTGCTCAATTTATTAACTAGTATACAATGTTCTTCGATGCATTTTTCCTCCGTCATTTCGGCGTCGGTGATTGCCGGAGATCAATGCAGTTCTTCTTTTTTTATCACATTTTCCTTGCGGCTCGATGTTTCTGAATCTTTTTTCATCTCTGTTCCATGCGGTGTTCATGATTTTGTAGGCCAGTGCAAACAAGAAACAAAACAATGGT
The DNA here is from genome assembly GCA_019279435.1 of Zizania palustris. Taxonomy (NCBI): domain Eukaryota; kingdom Viridiplantae; phylum Streptophyta; class Magnoliopsida; order Poales; family Poaceae; genus Zizania; species Zizania palustris. The sequence continues at coordinate 39,573,040 of JAAALK010000283.1, read as the reverse complement.
TTGTATATGTATGTATGCAATTAATTATAAACTGATTTGCACAACTCATGGCGCGTTTGGATTGGGTGCTAAATTTTTAGCCCCCTGTCATATCAAATGTTTAGGTGTTATTTTAGAATATTAAATATAGGCTATTTACAAAACTCATTCGGGAATTATTTGCGAGACGAATCTAATGAGCTTAATTATGTCATGATTAGACAATGTGATGCTATAATAAACATTTGCTAATAATGGCTTAATTAGGCTTAATAAATTCGTCGCGTGACTTATCCTCCGATACTGCAATTATTTTTATAATTAGTTCACGTTTATTCATTCGAATTGATGTCAAACATTCGATGTGACACGGGCTATTTAGCCTCTTGATCCAAACACCCCCTCACTCATGTATATATACTAGTCAGATGCCCGTGCGTTACAGCGAAATCTTTTTTAATAGCAAATATATATTTAAAACATAACATTTGTTCAAATACAAATATGGTTTGTAATGAATTTCATTCTTAATCCAGTTGCAAGGAAAGGCAAACTTTTTTATATTAATCATGCTAAGAAAATATACATAAAAATTAATTAAACTTTATCATGTGATATATAAAAAGCGTTGGAACCATGTTTCTATTCAGCTATGGTTTGTCATGTTCTAAATTATTTGAGATGAGTTTGCATGTTGCATCCTTAAGTGCGAAATGATAACACTGGGCCTAGGCCAGCACTTTCGATCACTTTTTTACTGGTTTTTTCCTTTGACCAAAGACAAACCAATTCGGTACATGCATAAGCGCGTGTGGTGGTGGTTGCAGGTGCTTCATGCATGTAGTGCTGCGCGTGGAGAAGGAGGAGCAGCAGTTACGGATGGACGAAATTGACATGAGCGCGCCTGCGGGAGAGAGCGGACGGACGATCAACTCGGCGCTTTAATGTATATATATATATATATATATATATATATATATATATGTACACTAGCATATTGCATGATCTATAGTGATACACGCATGCATGGGATTCATTTGCTCAGAAGATAATGGAGAATTCTTAGCTGATTAAGTATTCATCATTATCACAAAATCACCAACCAATCACTTAATACAGTACATGCAGGTAAGGAGTGACTGCGTTTATTCACATAAACTGGTGCATCTAACCGGAAAGAGAGAAGCAATCACTTGATGATTTTACATTGTTATTGCTCATCAAGGAAGGAGTAGAACAAAGCTTATATCCTCCCAGTACCCAACTGTGACACACAAAAAGAAACAATAGTAGTAATAGTATAAACAACAGGTAGTTTCTCTGATAATGTGCCCTCCAAATAATCGCCCCCAAAATTTGTGCAAAGAAGGACATTTTACTCTGACCCTGCAACCCTCTTCTTCAAGGACTCGATGTCGTCGGACAACTCTTTCCTGCTTTCCTGGAATCGAAGAGAACCCAAGAAGTCCGTGTCAACAATGTTGGAACTACTGATAGTACTATTAGATGTGACAATTCAGTTTATTGAGCTGGCTAGCTAGTTACTGTGTAATTGCTTACCTTGAAGAGGAGGTAGCGGTACACAAACCAGCCGGTGTAGCCGAGCCCGACGAGCTCCATGATCTTGGGAAGCTGCAGAATCCACAATTCCACACGCGTGTCAACTTGTTGAACTGCTGTAACGGGCAATTACCTGGGCCAAAACGACAACCAGGTAGACGTATGGTATTGGTACCAGGGGCACGGAGTTGACGGCGCCGACGATGACGGACGACAGCCAGAGGGCGACGACGGCGCCGCCGGCATACGTGAGGACGGTGGACTTGTTCTCAATGGCGTCCCACTGCCACAGGTAAAACAGCACGCACCATTGCACAAACTCAACAACTGATTAATCTTTCGAACCGTTTTGCGTTTTGCCTAGCTCATCGCCGCTTAATTACGTACCTTTGCCTTGAGGTCTTCGATGAGCTCGTCGCTGCTCTCAGCCGACGCCGAGGTGTCATCGGATGATGCCTTCACCCGCAGCAGAGGTAGCCTCGGTGCTTCTAATGGAAGCCAGTAAAAAAATTCAGCTAAAAGAACCTTCTTTAATTTCTGAATTGTATGCTCAATGCATCTGACTGCGTGCAACTGTGCAAGTGTACGTGTAACTACTGCTTCTCACCTTGGACGCGAAGAGGGGAGAAGTGGCGCAGGGGGAGAAGAACGGAGGGCGGCGAGGCGGCGCCGGCGACGGGGAGGCGAACTCCGCCGAGAAGCGCCGCCGTGGAGTACGCCGTGGCGGCCATGTCAGTCGATCGGTCCGGCCCTCCTCTACCCGGCTCTGCTCTCTTCCTCAGGTGCCGGCCAGGAACAGTAAAGTGCCGTAGCGCTTGCGACGAGCCTCTCTTGTTGTTGTGATTACTTGGTTAGTCTGGTGATCAGGCCACGTAAGCAGGATGGTGGGCTGTGATTGGTCGCCTCCCTATCTCAAAAATCTGCAGCCATTGCTTCCAGGATTTGGTTGGCCCTCCTAACGGCACAGGTCCCATGACTCCGATCACTCCACGCTCAAATACTTTTTTATATAACTTTTGAAAATAAAAGAGCATTTCTGCAAACGAAAAAAAAAACGTCTGCTAACTGGTAACTGGTAAGTGGTAACTGCCTCTCGTCGCCTGACGCCTGGCGCCCAACGGCCCAAGCCCAAGTTGGCTCCCGCGGGTGCGCGCCTGCGCGTACGCCTTTGCGTGTCGACGCGGCCTTTGTAGCTCGCTGTCGTGCAAATGCCACACGGCACACGGCGAGACGGTCCGTCCGTGGCTTGGCGTGCACAACAACACTGCCGTTGCCGCCGCGAGAGACACCCTCCACCGCCCCCGGATGCATGCGGCGAGCAGCACTACATAGCGAGCAGATCACATACATCCAGCCGCGCGCCGCTAGCTGCGGCCGATTAGTTCTGGTGGTGGCCGGTCCGGAGCTAGCGAGAGGGAGCAATCGATGGCGGCCGGCGCGGCGAGCCGGCGGTACATGGGGCCACTCCTGTGCGTCAACCTCGTCATGCACGCCGCCGTCCTGGGCCTCGCCGGGTGGTCACTCAACAAGTTCATCGACGGCGAGACGCACCGTCGTACGTGCTGCCACGTAACCCTAGCTAGCTTTCTCCATCCGCCCCACCTGACCGGTGGTGTCGCCAACTGTTCGATCGCCCGGCGCGTTGGCGTGATCACTGAACACACCCGGAATATAATGCGCATGTGCAGATCTAGGAGGGAACACGTCGACAGGTTACCTGCTTGTCTTCTCGCTGATGGCTGGGGTGGTCGGCGCGTGCTCGGTTCTCCCCGGGCTGCTCCACGTCAGGGCGTGGCGCGGCGAAACACTCGCCGCCGCGGCGTCCACCGGACTCGTCTCCTGGGCGCTCACTTCCCTCTCCTTCGGGTTAACTCCTCGCTGCTTACTCTCTCCATCAGCTTAATTACATCCCTACACACTACAATCCAAGTATCCAACTATATACTTCACCGCAAAATATTGAGTAGCTCACGGCGTTTTCTCTGCTGCTACCATTTGCATGCATGCAGCCTAGCGTGCAAGCACATCACCCTTGGGAACAGAGGAAGGCGTCTGGTACGTAAATCACTCACGCTGTTTATTTGTTTGTGTTTTCTGTTCTTACCTTGTGCTGATTACCCTGCATTATTGCAAGCAGAGGACGCTGGAGGCGTTCCTCGCGATGTTGACGCTGACGCAGCTGCTCTATCTGATTCTGCTCCACGCCAGCGTCGTGAGTAGCATGTTTGGCCCGAGCTGCAGTGACTGCGACGACCTGCGTTGCCGCAGGGTTCCTCGAGATGAACTCGACACGAGCAACTAGCCGCGCGGCTACATGGCGCCGCCGTACGTCGTGATTTCGAGATGCAAAGTTAAAGTCACTGTAGTCTGTAGTATTCTATACTGGAATTAAATACATCAAAGTAAAGACGGAGACACAAAGATATCGTATTAACTTTAGCAAATGCGAACGAGTTTTACGCGAGGAACATATACTCTCTTTTATTCAAGTTTATTCGATGATTCTTATCCCACTTACATGTTCTGGAAGTTTCTGTAGCTCCATATTCGAAGTTCCATTCGTTAAACCCGGCGGGGCGACGTGGCAGCGTGCTTAGCCGCAATTAATTAGACGGTAAACCCAAATCTCCCCTCCTAATCCCTCTTTTGGGGAGCCGTTTCCTCCCCATCGGCCTTCACCGAAAGCTCTCCACTGCGCCATTTGCTGCCTTTTCTTATGCCCCAGTGCCCCACTTGGAGTTCTGGAAAGATCGTTTCGATCCTTCTAGACCCTTCCTCGCCCCCGTTTTATAGCCACTGGCCGCCCACCCGTCGCTTCAGCGGTCGCAGTCGCCCCGGCCCGCAGCTGTATGGCTGGATCCCGCGGCGGATTCGAGGTACGGACAGGTTTCCAGAGTCCCCTCTGCTGGTGCGACTGCTGGCTGCTGGCTGGTGCTGCTAGATCTCGGTTCATTTTGTTAGGATTTCGTTCGTCGAGTGTTTCTGTGGCGGGGATCATGTGGTGGTGGTAGATCTGCGGTGTGGTTCTCTAGGGTTTTTCCGCGTGGATTTTCATGGAGTAGGCTCCGGGCTTGGTAACGGATGGACTTATACTTCGATGTTCTAACGACATTTGTAGGAGATTTGCTAGATTCCTTTAGATCCTTGAAACTGCAAACCTAGAATGCAGCCTTTTGTATTTGAAACCACGATTTATAGGATAAGTTTTGATAATGCTTCAATATCCATGAGTTGTACTCTGGGAAAACTTACTTGAGAGTCCGAAACTGCCTGGGTCTGTAGCTGAATTCACCTTATGCTAATGGTGCATTAGCCTATTTAGCACTGTGCTGTTATTCACATTCTGAGATCTATTTGAACGTAGCAGTAAATTATTTGCATTTTGACTAATTTTCAGGTAGCAGTTATGCTATGTTCCGTACTTGTTTCGTTGTAGGGTGTGCATTTCTCAAATAACATTTGTTATCTTTTCCTTGACTAGTTATTGCACGTGGTGGCACCAAGCATGATGCAACAACTGCATTACTTGGAAGAAAGGCACAAGTAAGACACCTAACACATGCTCATCCTAACATGTAGGAGTAATGTATTACTTAAGTGGTTTTGTGCTAGAACACCAACATGACCCCCTTTGGCTTTTATACCAAGTTCTGGTGAGAATACTATTGGATTATTTTTCTGAGAATCATTAGTTTTTGGACTCAACATTGCTAGCGGCAATTAGAATTCAAAACCAGACCTACTATTGGACAATGGACATAACCACTTCAATGTGATACGGGCATAGCTAAGGATGGAACTTTCCTTTGGGATTTAAGTGGCTAACTGCCGTGTATTGAATTAGGGATGCAGTTACTGTAATACTGCCATCCGCGCTTAACCACAGATTTATTTCTTGGTTGCAATGCTGTCTGAAAACTCTGCCTATGTTGTCTCAACATAGGAGGTTCCAAGCCCTGGTAAAGGAGAAGGGAGGGTCCCTTTTCCCCTAAAAGGTTGTGATAGGCTTAGCGAGCCAATAGAAAACCTAGCCCCTTAAATGGAGTGAAACCCAAGATTGTGGTTCAACTCTGGCCTATCCCAACTCGCCTGGGATTGAAAGGCTTTGAAGAACAAGAAGCTATGCTGTCTGAAAGACTGTAAACCAGTATACTAGCATGCTATTTGTTGAAGTATTAAATAATTTCAAGCATGATATACTGAGTACTTCTACTAACTAGTAACAATCATAAGTTGTGACGATCTACCATCTCAAAGTTGCCATACTGCAGAGCTTTCCAAACATAGGGATAGATGGATCTAATTTTCTCTCTGAATGTATAAAAAGTAGTACTCAAAGAATAGTTGACGATATCATTTGAACTAAAATTACTTTAGGGTTTAAGATCCCTCCTTCACTAAGGACCTTTGCACTTTCAGGCTTCAGCCTTCAGCTCTGTTTTTTAGATGGGCTGAGTAGGGTGACATAATACACGGGCCTTGTCTCCAAATGGAACCTCTTTTCCCCTAGGCATAAGTACATGAGGAATTCGGTATTTACTTCACAAGTCGCTAGGCAGCCCGACTAATGCCTACTGCCTTCTTGAACACTGTTACCGTGTAGTGAGAAAACATAATGACTGGTGTAAGGTGAAATGTCATATATTAATTGTAACCCAATTTATCAGGAAGGTGGTTTGGTGACAAAAAAAGAGTTAATGTCAAAACTTAGCAATAAGATGGAAGGGTGCCTAGGCGACGCCTAGGTTTCAGCCCAAGTCAACAAGTTAGCAAAGTTTCAGCACACCAACATAAATCATAGTGCAATGTATTCATGTATTATCATTTGGAACAGACCAATTTTTGAGAAATCATTTTTGACCTGTGAAATTCCACCCCACCACTTCTCTCACTGCAGTTTTTCTAAATTGTCCCCAAAGATCTAATATTGTGGAATTAAATTCCAACATAAATGGATTTTCACACACAGGCGTCTGCACATATGACTAAAGCGTGCACCTCCAATAACATATTTTAGGCAATATATAATTATGATTTTTTTTATCCATGGCAAAACATGGACATTTAGGTAGTCTTACAAAATACTATTTTTATCTGAAGTGTTTGGCACTTGTTTGAAATTGGTCATGGTATTGTCCAGCTTGTACTGCATTGTTAAGGCAGATGAAGTCTGCTACATATGAAAACATAGGTACTTGATTAAGCTTTGTCCTTCTTTGGAGTAATGCAGTTTATGGATTTTAGAATAGAAAAACTTACCCCAGTTCTGGAGCGTCTGTTTTGCTGTGCTCCCCTTGTTTTTGCCGTGATTGACCCAATTCAAGATTAGGAGGAATATTTGCATTTTGTACAATGCGAAAGCTATAGGGAGCACTGGAACTTTCATTTGCTTCTGTCGCACCTCTTTGTTCACTGGCTTGAAGCTGAAATTAAGTTGTTTCTTTAGCTTGCCTAAGATAATGTGTCACAATCTTCAAAGTTTCTAAGAGAAGTTTTTGAATCAAACCTTGTTATACAGTTCCAATTTTTGCTGTGTCACGATGTTTACTCTTCTACAGAGTTCCATGTTTTCCTGGTGAATTAGGCTTCCCTGAAGTGAAGTTAGTATTTCAGAACATGAAACACACAATCTTCCATGCATGTTCATTTGCATTGAAATAATAAAATGACATAGATGTAAGGGCCAAACCTTCGCCTGTAACTCCTCAATTTCACTTTCCAAAAGGTTATCCTGTTTGGCAGGTGTTTTCTGTTTAATTAGACAAGAAAATCAAAAGAAAAAAATACAGATATTGAAGAACACAGTGAATATAACCTTTCTCATTCTGATACTGCGCAGACTTATTTCAAGCCTATTCTCTAAACCCTGGAGGTCTCTCACACCTAGTCCAGAAAGCTCCTCACCCATCAGTTGCCTTCAACCATGTAAAAGAGTAATATCAGTATTTCAAGACTGACAATACTTCCAATCTAAATGTCACTACCAGCCTCTTTTGTTGGTCTGAAGGAGGTCAACTTATTGTGTTGTTAAAACTTACTACAAAAATTGGTTCTTTGATAGTGAATATTCTTATAATATTTCAAAATTTTCATTCATGTATTTACTATTTAGCATTGGTTTGATGAATCTTATATAAAGTTTTTCGTATGTCATTTATCTTGGATAAGCTACTTCTGTAAGGAATTCCATATTAATGAGTGTTCTACTTCCATTGCAGAATCACCGGAAGATTACTTGTGGCTTTCTTGCAAGTTGTGCAGTTGCTGCCTCAAGCTTGCTGCCTCCCCCTGCCAAATCTATCAGTAAAAAATAAAGTCTTGTCAGTTTCCTTAACCTACTAAAATCTATATTTTGATCAAAAAATGTGGTGTGTTGCTGAAAATCATCCACAACTCAATAGCATATCCATATGTGAATTGAGATGCAGTGACATGCTACCTGATCCATGTACTTGCAATATCTCGCCCATGCTGCAACACAATAAATCACATAGTTCTTCAGTTTGCTGCTATTATGCTAGAAAGTAATTTTGGTCAGCTGATCAATTCAGCTGGATCTTGCTTTTTTGTTGCAGTAGGTCCAGTAGCTTGGTCGGATGACCATCCTGAGAGTTATTAACCTTCGTTGTAGGTTAATTGTGCAATCAACTTTTGCTCCCAGTGAAATTTGGAACGGTGCAGTTGTGTATTCTAAGAAAAAGAAAAACTCTAGACATAACCTGCTCTGGACTGCATACTGCATGATCACTGATCATGTTGTTAGCATAAACTTATCTTAAGTACAGATATTTATGTATAACTGTATCTTAAATCAGGATTCAGGAGTTTGTTTTCAACCAATTCATTGAAATTAAACATTGTACTGTAGTAATCAATTTGTTCAAACAACATTGTACTGTAGTAACGTTTACAATCCCCAATGTAAATCCAAGGCAAATCGGATTGATATATCCCATTTTTGCGGTTATTGTAATCTTTTCTGGTATGCTCGGTATCTTGTGTGAAGTATGATGCTGCCCCAAAAACAAAAAGGGAAATGAGAAGGATAAAGAGAAGGATCTCTATGAGGTGTGGCTATGCAATACTACCTCCATGTTAAAACTGTCGTATATATTGTAGCATGTCGATGCTTTGTTTGACCTTTTTCTTGACATGTGAAAATGAATAATCATTAAACAATGGCAACATGGAAACAGGATTCACAAAATATAGGCTATTGAAATAGTGTTTCCTATCACCACATGATTCCATAACATGAGTATCGTACCATTACCATCAACAAAGTTTTACTGCTAGATGATAGTTTCTCAGTTATACATTCTTTCTGTTTATCATTGATGTTAGCTCGGTTTTCTATGTATCCTTTCTCTCTCTCTCTATTATTGTTTTACAGCCATTTTTGTACGCTATTGACACCTGGTATTTAAAATCCTTTGAAAAGCCATTTTGCAAACAGTTTTCAAATTCCCTTTTGATACACCCGACTGTTTTTAACGGACAAGTTGTCATCGCATGTATGAATGTGCTTTTGTGCCTTATTTATCGGGCAATATTTTGAGTTTGTGTTATACTATTGAACTTGAGAAGATGCGGTTGTTAGGAACGGCATCACCTACGGGAGGCGCCGGCCCTAGAGGAGTCCTATTAGTACTTATCTATTATTAGTTATTTCTGTTTCAGATTAAAGATTAGATATGTTATCAGATTAGAGATTAGAATTTAGTTATCAGATTAGAGATTAGATTCCAATTCAGTTATAAGATTAGAGATAAGGTTTGTATTAGGGCTATAAATACCCCTTAAGGGCTATGGAATAAATCAGACTTGAGTAATCTATTAGTTGCCAGGGTTTCCCCTATTCTCCTCTTTTGCCCAGGCGCAAACCACCTTCAACCTTGATCAGCAGCGCCATCCACCAAGTGCCTTGGCTGCCGATCAGCCACCAACCCACTCCTACAATCTTCGATCCAAGGGGCCAAGTTCTACCAATTTGGTATCAGAGATGCCAGGCTCCGACGAAGAGGACCTGCCCCAACCCGCCCAATATGTTGCAAACCAGGAAATTTTAGAACCCCTCACCAAGATGCTGTCCGAACTGGTGCACTCTGTCGCCAACATCAACACATACCTAGCGGCTAGGGACAGCCAATTCCCCTTTGGCATGCAGGGAGCAGGAACCACGGCCGGATGTAGCTCCTCCCCGCTGTTCTTGCCAGGTCCACTAGGGATCGGTCCCATGGCACCCCCTGGCCAACCACTATGCCGACGATAGGTCCTCCGCTCCTACCCATCCACCAGATTAATTTTCCTCACTCACCCTCACTGATTCCATCCACGGGACTGCCGTCGACATATCCCGCCATGGGAGGTGCCCCTGCGCCATACACACAACCACAGCCGGGGGCAGGAGGGGCTTGGCCGCTCGGCCCAGGCGCAATTCCTCCTGTCCATGGGCTGTACCAGGACGGCGACACTGGAACGACAATGGTTCCCCCTCACTTCTACAAAATTGACTTTGCCACCTACGACGGCTCAGAAGACCCCCTCGCATGGCTAAATCGGTGTGAGCAATTCTTTCGCTGGCAACACACCCTTGCCTCTGACAGGGTATGGTCGTACCATCTGATTGGAGCAGCCCAGACGTGGTACTACACTTTGGAGCAAGACGAGGGCATGCCCAGCTGGGACAGGTTCAAGGAGTTATGCCACATGCGTTTTGGGCTTGCTGTTCGCATCAACAGATTGTCAGAACTCGCCCGCCTACCCTTCCTCTCTACAGTGCAAGAGTACTCAGATCGCTTCAATGCGATACTATGCCACACCCATGATCTATCCCCTGTGCAAAAAGCCGATCTGTTCGTGGGTGGGCTGCCCGATCAGATTCGTGTCGACGTCGAGCTATGACAGCCGCGAGATCTCCAAACAGGAATGCACTGGGCACGCACATATGAGCGTCGGGCAGAGGAAATCTCATCACCGGCAGTACCACGCAGCACCCGGCCCCCACAGCGACCGGTGCCAGCACCACTAGGTCGGTAGCCCCACCACAACCGACACAAGGCCCAGCGACAGCAGTACCGTTGGTCTTGCCGGCCCCAGCCCCGCCGGCCTCGACCCGAGCCCTGCCGCTATCTGTCCCCATAGGAGCTGGGGGAACGTCGTCGCCAAGGCCTCTGCTACAACTGCGACGAGCCCTACGTCCGCGGCCACAAGTGTCAACGACTATTCTACATTGAGGTCTCGGACTTCGTCGACGAGGACAACATGGAGGAGGCCATCGACATGGCGGTAGACGACACCACCGATCAACCGGTGGTATCACTACATGCTATATTGCTATTGCAGGCATCCATACGAAGGACACGATGCATCTCCACGTCGACATCCACAACCATCGTCTACTAGCGCTCCTTAACTCGGGCTCTACTCACAACTTTATCAATGCAGGGGTTCTTTGTCAGCTGTAGTTGTCCACATCGGCACATCCTGCTATGCGCGTAGCTGTGGCAAACGGCGACTGCGTCTTGTGCAAAGGAGTGACACACGACGTCTCCATCCGCATCCATGACGAAGACTTCATCATCAGCTGCCTCAGCATTGCTCTAGGGGGCTTCGACGTGGTCCTTGGCATCGAGTTCTTACGAACTCTCGGACCCATTCTTTGAGACTTTGAGAACTTCTCCATGGCATTTTAGCGAGGATCTCGACGGATCCAATGGAAGGGCTTGGGGTCATCTGGCAGCCAAGAATCGGCGATACATATGGCGGTTGCAACACCTGATCATCCCCTCATCGACCGCCTGCTACAACAATACGAGTCGGTGTTCGTCGAACCTCGCGGGTTACCGCCAATTCGCCCTTATGACCACCGCATCCACCTACTACCAGGGTCTGCACGAGCTCGAACGACAATGCGCTACCATGCTCTCCCAGGGGATTATTCGGCCTAGCACTTCACCTTTCTCTACACCAGTACTCCTGGTACGAAAGGCCGATAACTCTTGGCGGTTCTACATCGACTCCTGCGCCCTCAACGACAAGACCTCCAAAGACAAGTTCCCAATCCCGGTGGTTGACGAGCTCCTCGATGAACTCCATGGCGCCCGGTTCTTCACCAAGCTCGACCTACGGTTCGGATACCACCAGGTGCACATGCACCCGATGGACATCGAGAAGACAACATTTCAGACCCATCATGGCCACTTCGAGTTCCTCGTCATGCCGTTCGGCCTCTCCAACGCACCTGCCACATTCCAGGCCTTAATGAATGATGTGCTCCGCAGTTTCCTACGCAGGTTCGTCCTGGTCTTCTTTGATGATATATTGATCTACAATATATCTTGGGCTGAGCACCTGCAGCACGTCTGCCCAGTCTTGGAAGCACTACAAGAACACAACCTCCATCTGAAGCGATCAAAGTGCTCCTTCGGTGTACTTTCGGTCAACTACCTCGGCCACGTCATCACCGCCAACGGCGTTGCGATGGACAGCGACAAGGTAGACGCCGTCACCACATGTCCAGTACCGTGCTCGGCTCGAGGCCTCCGGGGTTTTCTGGGGCTCACGGGCTACTATCGAGAATTCATCCGCGACTTCGGCACCATCGTAGCACCACTAACAAGGCTTCTATAGAACTCGTTCACATGGTCGGACGAGGCGGCCTCCGTATTCAAGGCACTCCAGCATGCCCTCTCCACGGGACCTGTCCTCCAGATGCTGATCTTTGACAAGCCCTTCATTGTGTATTGTGATGCCTCAAGAGCAAGATTTGGTGCCGTTCTCCACTAGGACGCTGGGCGATTCGCCTTCTTCAGTCGGCCGTTCGCCACGCGTCATGTCAAATTGGCAGCCTACGAGCGCGAGTTGATCGGCCTAGTACAGGCAGTACGCCACTGGCGACCCTACCTATGGGGACGACGTTTTCTCGTCCGCACCGATCACTACAGCCTCAAGTTCCTCCTCGACCAATGACTGTCCACCGTGCCTCAACATTAGTGGATTAGCAAGTTGTTCGGCTTTGACTCCACGGTAGAATATCGTGTGGGTTGCCTTAACACCGTGGCCGACGCCCTCTCCCGCTGCGACACCAATACAACCGAACTGCTTGCCATTTTAGGACCATCATTCCAGATGCTGGATGAGATTCGGGAGGCTACTTTGACAGATAAGGAAGCACAAAGTCTCCTTCGGCAACTTCAGGAGGGCGAGCTTGGGGTGCCATGGCGCTCAGCTGACGGACTCATCCTGCACGGCTCACGCATCTTCGTCCCGACAACCCACGACCTACGCCACTGCGTTCTCACCTTGGTGCACTCAGCAGGACACGAGGGCATACAGAAGACCTTGCAGCGACTCCGAGGCGACTTCTACATCCCGGGCGACCGCACCTTGGTGCGTGACTTGGTGCGTGCTTGTCACACTTGCCAGCGCAACAAGATGGAGACACTGCAGCCAGCAGGGCTACTACAGCCCCTGGAGGTCCCCGACAGGTGTGGGCCGACATCTCAATGGACTTTATTGAGGGCCTGCCCAAGGTACATGGGAAGTTCGTGATTCTGACCGTCGTTGATCGCTTCTCCAAGTATGCGCACTTCATCGCCCTGAGTCACCCCTACTCCGCCACTTCCGTCGCCAAGGCATTCTTCGACGGGGTGGTTCGGCTACACGGATTCCCCTCCTCCATTGTCAGCGACAGGGATCCGGTCTTCACAAGCAATGTATGGCGCAATTTGTTCAAGATGGCAGGAGTGGCCCTTCGCATGAGCACAACTTTTCACCCATAGACGGACGGTCAGTCCGAGGTCGTCAACAAGGTGATCGCCATGTACTTGCGCTGCGCCACCGGAGATCGCCCCCGCGCATGGGTGGATTGGCTACCATGGGTGGAGTATTGCTACAATACATCCTTTCACACCGCTTTGCGCGCCACTCCTTTCGAGGTCGTCTACGGCAGGCCACCACCGCCCCTACTACCACACAGAGAAGGCACTGCTCGGACGAAGACAGTGGACGAGCTACTACGCACGCGTGACGTCTTCTTAGCTGAAATTCGGGAACGTCTTCAAGCACAACAGCTCTCCAAGCGATACTACGATGACCATCATCGTGATGTGGAGTTCGTCGTGGGCGACTGGGTCTGGCTGTGCCTACTTCATCGCACAACCCAGTCACTTGAGCCACGGGCCAAAGGGAAGCTTGGGCCACGCTACACGGGACCATTTCAGATCGTGGAACGCATCGGCCAGGTCGCCTATCGTCTTTAGTTGCCGGAGGGCGCCTGCCTTCATGATGTTTTCCACGTCGGGCTGTTGAAGCCCCACCGCGGTGACCCTCTAGCAGCAACACCAGCACTACCTCCCACACTGGACGGTTGCATTCTGCCCTCACCAGATCGTGTGCTACGTGTGCAACTACGCCGTGACGTGTGGCATGTGCTCGCTCAGTGGCAAGGTATGGCGGCCCCCAACGCAACGTGGGAACAGCTCCAAGATTTCAAAGAATCCTATCCTGAAGTACAGCTCGAGGACGAGCTATTTGAAGAGGCGGGGAGAGATGTTAGGACCGGCATCACCTATGGGAGGCGCCGACCCTAGAGGAGTCCTATTAATACTTATCTATTATTAGTTATTTCTGTTTCAGATTAAAGATTAGATCTGTTATCAGATTAGAGATTAGAATTCAGTTATCATATTAGAGATTAGATTCCAATTCAGTTATAAGATTAGAGATAAGGTTTGTATTAGGGCTATAAATACCCCTTAAGTGCTATGGAATAAATCAGACCTGAGGGCCTGTTTGGGAGCCCATAATCCCAGCCCATCCCCATGGATTGGGCCGGGATTATGGGCTCCCAAACCAGCCCTGAGTAATCTATTAGTTGCCAGGGTTTCCCCTATTCTCCTCTTCTGCCCAGGCGCACACCACCTCCAACCCTGATCGGCAGCGCCATCCACCCGGTGCCCTGGCTGCCGATCAGCCACCAACCCACTCCTACAATCTTCGATCCAAGGGGCCAAGTTCTACCAGCGGTGAAATTGTTATACCATGTCTTTGGACCAATGCAATCAGCGAAGTCCTTGAACAGGGTATTGTGCCAAAAGGTAAGTTCCTCATTTCCTATTAAAAGCTCAAGCATCTTATATTTGTGTTTTCCTTCAGTGCTCACTGTATGATCTAGTTACAGATCCTTGGATGAACGTTGGATGTGCACGGATCTGGCCTCGTCTGCTAGAGGGTGTCTGTCCTCATGTGCTGAACTGTGTGGTTCATGGAGATGTGTGAGGCTATACTAGTACCAGTGCGCATATTATGGTGCAAGACAATTTCTGAGAAATTATGACCGGCCGGCCTCTTCCAGTGTCAATTTAAGCTGTTGTTTTCAAGCAACCAAACAAGGAACTACTGTCCTGTACTGCAGTTTCACGCAATACTTAATTATCCTTACCTGTGTCAATACTACGCAAACCATTTGTATTGTATAGTCTTGTTTCATGTATGTTTGTTTTTGAAACCAACTATTCTGTCGGGACGATGAATTGCTCGATTATGTGCCCTATCTTTGGTGCATTAACCGATTGAGATTTACCATTGCTTCATTCTCCAGAACACGCTCAACTAATAATCTGATCGGAGATTTCTTTTTCGATTATAGTTGAAAAAGAGCGTATTAATCTAGTAACACCTACAGTAATCTGCTGGACTGCCGCCTTGGGGTTCGCGTGCTAGCTCTTGCCAAGCTCAAGTTCAGAGAAACCTCAGAAATATCAAATTAAGCAAATCTTAGTTTAATTTGCTGAATTTCTCCTATGTTTCTTAGTATACTTGCAAAAGGGATAAAGTTATCTAGTATACTATAAGCAATGTAATCATCCCCAGCTACCAAGGAGCAACACAACAACCTCTACCCCGGCCATCCGTCGATCTAAGGTGATCACACAGCGATCAGAAATTACTCAAAAAATGCAGTGTGTGCACCATATGCATGCCCGGCCGCATGCATGCATGAACCACAGTGCAGTACTATATATAGTCTAGATATATATGATGCACGTAGCAGTATTTAGCTAGGCAAAATTTATAAAAGAAACCTTAAAGACTAGTTTATTTGCTGTCATTAGCCGTCAGATCATGTAAGATCCATATCACATGTGTTCTCTGACCAAATAAAGCTGTACTACCTTTTAACAATATAGTTAATTAAAGTATCTCTAAAACACCTATCTCCGTCTCACTTAGATAAAAAATTTTAAAAATAAAGATCATCCAAGGGACTCTATTTCAGTACTCCCTATTTCTGCTCCTTAAAAAAAACTCCCTATTTCAGGGGATCTCTAGAAATTAATCATCCATATATCCTCTCTCTAGATTTAAAATAGTGGATCGGAATATAGATTGTGATATTTAGGAAGTGTGTTAGAGAACGAGCAAAGAAATATATATATAGGGGATAGGGCAGCGGAAATTTTTAAGAAGACACTTATATAAAGATTTAGGGAGTCATTGGGAGTAAGTATATCTTTCTTTGCCATACCTTAATCTCTGAAGTCGAATTCGCAGCGCCCGGCTCCTCCTTTGCGTTGGTATACCGGTCTATCACTGCTTTCATGCTAACATGCATACAAGTAAAGCACAAATGGTTCGGTCAGCGTTTTTCATTCGTTTTTAATTTGGAAGTTACATTGGAACCTACTGCTTCTTGTTGATGATGCCTAGCTTGATTTTACTTAATTACTAGCTTAGGCAAGGGAAACACACATAAAGGAATATCATATCATATCATATCATATCCAAACATCTGGAAATTAATACGTGCAGTGTGTGTCTATATATCTTTGATGCAGACATGCAGTAGTGGCAGCACGCAAAGCTACTACTGCATGTAGACACGCTAAAAACATTTATACAAAATTTCATAGCAATGTTATTCTCTGTAAATATCTTTTTTTCTTCAAAACTTAATTTCCTACATATGGGTGCAGCTGATAACTTGTCTTTATATGTTAATTTGACCATGCATGCATCATGTCTATTTACCAGGAGCTAAGTTACACTCATGCCACCCGATTTTTGGTATTCGTGAGATACATCACCTTAATTACCTGACACACCAAATAAAATAATTTTATAAAATATTCACATTATTTTTTCTCCCACTAAGCACGTCGACTTTATAGGGTTATAATAAATTTAGAAGAATGAACACGCTAGCTGAAAAAAGAGAGCAAAACAACAGAGAAAATTATTTCATTGCATGAGATGAACATATATACCGACATAATCCATTAATGTGTCAAGAAGATATATACTCATACTAGTTTTGCAGTTACATGACAGTTAATTAAACAAACAAATGCATATAATGCTTATGCTTAGGTAGCTTGGGTCTTGTTGATGAATGTGTTTCAAACCCTCGAATGATGAAAGCTGATCAGACATATATATATCTATCTATCTAGTGAAGGAAAAGGAGCTATGAACCATTATTGTTTTAGAGAAAGAACCAGATGCATGGTTAATTGACGCCAAAACAGATCAGAGAACAATCGAAGGAACTTAACTACAACTAATTCACAGCGAGCGAACGGATGCATAAATATACATCTGGTGGATTATTACTTGGTGCTGGAGAACTCGTAGAGCCTGCCGGTGCTGGAGAAGACGACGAGGCCGACCTCCGCATCGCAGAGGATTGAGAGCTCCTTTGCCTTCTTCAGCAGCCCGTTCCGCCGCTTCGAGAACGTCACCTGCCTGCTTGTCGAGTTGTCTATTCTCCTTATCACTATCTTCCCCCTCCCCATCTCCCTGCAGCTTCGAGCTTCCTCTCTCACTCTCTCAGATCTAACACAGGAGATCACAAACCTAGCTCAAGAAATAAAGGCATAAACACAACACAGAAACAATAACTAACCATGGGCGCATAGGCACACACAAGGGGAAGAAAATCGATCAGGAAATTGATGGATCGATGGGGGAATCTAATGGCCGCCAAAGGCTGGTACGTTACCTAGCTTGCAATTCCTGAGAGAAAGAGAGAGAGAGAGAGAAAGAGAGAGAGAGAGAGAGAGAGAGAGAGAGAGAGAGAGAGAGAGAGAGAGAGAGAGAGAGAGAGAGAGAGAGAGTAGAGTGAAGGCGAGATGCTGGTTAGGTTTTATGCACGGATGGATGCAAGTGGCTGAACTAGCAGTCCTCCTCTACACTTAGCTTCCCATTGAGGCCACTTAGCCGGCCATGTATTATAATGCTATACTTAAAACTTTATTGTTGGCACAAATGGAAGCTGATTATGATTGGCGAGCTAGGTTCATGAATGTGTTATCCAGCCATGTTCATTTTGTAGATGTGGTCACACATGTAATTAAGTTTGCATTTGGTATCACAGATCCTGATATTAAATAACAATAATAAAATGTTCTGTGGAATTTTATATATGTTCATGTTATTAATTGAATATGTTTGTTTATCTCTATGACATATAGCAATGAATCTTTATGGTGATCATATAGGTGGGTGTTGCATGTAACCACTATCCAAAACAAGAGTTTTGCCGAGTGTATTCTGAGCGCCCGAGGAAAACACTTGATTAGACAATAAGGCCTTGGAAGTTTGAACTCATCTCAAGATGGGTAGCTAGAGTATTATTAATTATCAAATCTGCATTGGTCAAACTGTCAAAGTACATAACTAGCCTATAAATTCGGTAAATCCAAAAATAACACACCTTTAATTTGTGAGAATTCGATCTTACAGTGTTTTATATATAAGGTAAAGGTCTCTCTAGAAAGTGGGCATCCTTGGATTCCTCATATCCATCAAATTATATGCTCAAGGTATCTATATTGTGGTTTTTATCATGATATAGTACAAAAGAACCTTTGAGTGGTTTGGGCCAATGCGAACAATGGTTTGAACGATATTCTTATTATTATTTGCCCTTTGCAATAAATTATTATTA
This sequence comes from Zizania palustris, assembly GCA_019279435.1. NCBI lineage: Eukaryota > Viridiplantae > Streptophyta > Magnoliopsida > Poales > Poaceae > Zizania > Zizania palustris. The sequence continues at coordinate 39,554,550 of JAAALK010000283.1, read as the reverse complement.
CGTCAGTTTTTCCCATGAAGGTTTAATTTCTTTATATGACATTTCATAGACCATATATGGCTAGAGACATTATATATATATATATATTGTAATCTGCCCATCATAATTAGTTCGCCCATTGGTTTGCTAATCCACTCTTGTAGTTACATATGATAGTATCTGTTATACTGAAAAAGTAGGGGTAAAGAAGTACATTTACCTAATAAGAATATGTAGAAAAATTCGATGTAGCTTGCCTTGTTGCTTACCACGGACAACATAAGGATGTGTCCTTTGGCAACATGGGAGGGTCAAATTATACAAACATGGGAGATGTCGACATCCTTTGAGCTTATCTCATATAGTTTAATCATTCCATGCATGAACCTTTCTTTCCTTTGAAAGATTGTGCTCCCATGTAACTAAGTTTGTGAAAAGTTCTTGTCTATCACATCTTATAATATATAGTGTTTGTAGTACGCTAATCCTACAAATATATACCAACGGCTTCTGATGTTAGTTTATGTCCATTTCTAGTAGCTAGTATTGATTTGGCTTGTCATTACAGTCATTTAGGTCCTGTCGATCTGACATAATTTCATATTTCACATTTTTTATAGCTAGTGAAACCTATCTCTAGGAAATTTTGTATTTGGAGCCGCTTAATTATTAGTTGAGCCATATAATTTGCATTTTTAAATAAAAACAAAATTTTAAATTGCTTTATTTTATCGTACAAACTCTTATCTACCATGTATTTTAGAGCTTTGAACTGTGTCAAATAGACCTTTAGGGTGCGTTTAGTATGGCTCCAGCCCTAATTTCTTTGTCTCGTAGAGCTTGAGGGTCTAATCAACTTTAAGTTCTTCACATCAGCTTTAGTATGGATTTTATGATCCGGAGTTGTACCAAACAAATCCTTAATCAGAGGTTCTAGACTAAATTAATAACACCGCTATGATCTCAGATCTTTCTTTTTGGTGGACGGTGCAGTGGTGTCTGTGTTCGGGGTGGTTCTTGCACCTCCCAAAGACCAAATAAACTCTCTATATATGTTGAAGTTTGGAGTTATTTTATAGTCTCACAAAAGTTAATTCAGGATCTGATATACTTAAACCTTACCCACCGTAATTTTTTCATGTTCTTCATCCTTCACCTACAATTTGAAACCACTTCACTCAGCTCATGAAATTATTTTCTATTCTCAATGCAGCATCATGGATGCACGTACTGCATGTGCATGCATCATGATGAGACGGTAGATAGATCACTTAGATCCGAGACATAGAGTATATGGGTCTGCCAATGCAAGGCTCCACCTCCACGTATATACTTAATCATCCTAGAGCTAGAGTTTAATTAGACGGTACTGGTGTTTATTTTTTAAGAGTATATCGTATGTGTACACATATATGCTTAAAAATACTACATTTTCAAAATATAAGGCATAAATTTTTACACGGTTTTTCATATAGAATATTAATCGATCATCAGTTACTTTCACTATTGTATCATTAGCATCAAATATCAATCTAACTATATTACACACGTAACAATGCAACTAAATATTTTTAACTTAATTATTACTGAAAAGTTATAAATGTTGATTTTCAAAAAATTTAAATATAAATACATTATATTTTAAAACAACAATATATAATACTTCCTCCAGTATTCAAAATGATCGAAGCCGTTTTGAACATGTTTTTAGATATCATAAAGTTATGAATTAGTGTGTGTTTTATTTGTTTACGCCTATTAAATACAATGTGGTAGTAAAGATAGTGTGAGAAACGAGAAAAGAGTAGTACTACTTCAAGGGTATAAACATCCAAAATCTTAACTAATATAAAGCGGACAGTGGTCGTCCGTCCGCTCCGTCCACGCCTCTTACTTCTCATAAAAAAACCAATCAAAACTTATACCTTAAAAAAACCGGTGCAACTGCCCTAATAAAACCGGGGCAACCGGCCCGGTCAAAGCGCAAGCGCAGTTGCGCGCTCAACTGCCCCGCCCCATGCGCCCCTGTGCAACCGCCCGCCCTGTGCATGCATGCGCTTTTGAGAAAGAAAGAAGAAAAGAGGAAAAGAAAAAAAAAGAAAAAAAGGAAAAAAATAAAAAAATAAAATTGTATTTATATTTCAGTCTTTTAATTTATGTATTTTGCGCGAAAATAAAAAAAGATTTTGTTGCAAAGCACAGGCCTCTAACTAGTATAGAATAAAGTGTAATACGACTTGCTTTAGACAACTATTGATATTAGTCTAAAATAATTTGCTTTAGGGAACCAAAAGAGGGGTATATAGAAAGCGTTGCTTAGATTTAGAGTTTATCAATCGATCAGTGTGCCTAACCAATCCTAGTATCCTCGGCTTTGTGTGCTTGGGTTCTTTGGTTAGTGAGCCCACATGGTAGCATGGTCACACTGTCACACAAAGGACCAATCGCAAGACATCAGTTTGTGTTTGCGTACGTGGATCATATCATGGTGTGAGGTGAGCTCAATGCTCAAAGCCCTTTCCAAGTTACGAGGTTTTACTTTGAGCGAGGAGACCATCCAGCTGCATTTTCATGTACGAAAGCGGGCGGAGGACAAGTGTCAATCATTGCCTTATGATGAGACAACACCTGTCAGGAAAGGTCTAGGGATGCGTACGTGCCCAACCACACACGCACGTTGTAGTGACTTGTTAATTACACTACTCAGATCTGTCTTTAATTTGTTAAAGAAAGTGCCCATCGTGGTTTTCGTGTCTGCTAGTGTAACTTTCGTGTTATTAATTAGTGGCGGATCTATCGAAAAGTATGATCTGTGCGGTAGAGCTCCAAATCCTGAAATCTATACTGAAGCTGGAGTAGAGTATTTGAAGCTGGTTAGATCATATTTCACCACTCTAGTTCATTTTTTTGGAATGCTCTCAATTGAATCCACTTCTCAGGAAAAGTGTTTGACTTAGCTCTAGCTCCACTGCACATGACAAAGATACATCACGTAGTACATATTTGGTATAACTCCAGTTCCTCCCAAGTTTACACCGAATCTAGGATTTGTATAACATGATAAAATATTTTAAAATTTTATTTTTAACTTAAATTAAAAACCAATTTCCTCAACTAAATAACATCAATCTATTCACAACTTCGGATCATCATTTTTGAGAGTAGGTTTAGCTTGTCCGACGTAGAATTGTACGAGCTATAACCTTAATTATTTATATTCTATTTACATATTTGTGAGTTGATTTCTAAAGTAGGACTACACGTATACTTACAAAAATATTTAAACATTGATTTTTTTTTGAAAAATCAGTTAACAAAACACCCACTATAACATAACGGTGTAATTAAATAAGCACTCGTTCCATCAATGTACTAGGGAAGGGAAGTAACACATGAGATTTACTAGGTACATAAATTCACCTCGATTTTATTGATATTAAATTGTTATCTAAACCATTGGTGGTACATATGTTGGAGGAATAGGAAGATTTACTTTTGCTTTTAATTAGTGTAAAAAAACTCATAAATCAAGCTGAATATAATTGTTATATCATGCATTTTTGCTTCTAATGTTGAAATAATCACTTCCATGATCCCCTTGGGTTGCTCGCTCCTCTCCCCCGCCACCTCCCCTCTCCCGCCAAAATTTCCACTCTCCAGACGGGTCCCCCATGCCGCGACCCTCCGATGCCGCGCGGCGTCCTCGGGCGACGCCGCCCTCCGCTCCTTCCGCGCGCACCACCTCGCCGGTCGCGCCCTCCACGCCAACCCCGCGCTGACGCCCGCACTCGCGGCCTGCGCGCGGCTGCCCTCGGCGGCGGCCGAGGCCGAGGCCGAGCAGATCCACGCCCTCCTCGTCAAGTCCGGCGCCCCGCCGTCCGTCTCCGGCGTCTACGCCTCCACCTCCCTTGCCCGTGCCTACGCGCGGCTTGGTCGCCTGGGAGACGCGCGGAAGGTGTTCGACGGAATGCCGGTGAAGACGGTGGTGTCCTGGAACGTGCTTCTTGATGGGCTTGCGCGAGCCGGCGACTTGGACGCTGCCTGGGGGGTGTTTGTGGAAATGCCGGAGCGGAATGTAGTTTCCTGGAACACTGTCATTGCTGGTTTCACGAGGCATGGATGGGCTCAGGAGGCGGTTGATCTGTTTGTAGACATGACGATGGTTTATGGTTTGACGCCAGATGAAGCCACGATGGTCGGCTTCCTATCAGCTGTTCGTGATATCGGCTTGCATCGACATGGGAGGAGCGCGCACGGGTACGCGATCCGGCAAGAGTTCTCACTGGATGGTCCTCTTGGTGTTGCTCTGATCAACATGTACACAAGGTGTGGGAGCATGGGCGGCGCATTCCGGTGCTTCTCAAGTGTCGCCAGCAAGAATGTGGAACACTGGACCTCTGTGGTTGGTGGTTTTGCAGCACACGGTCACCCAGAGATGGCACTGAGGCTGTTCACTAAGATGAGGCAGCTGGGCATTGAGCCCAATGGTGTCACCTTCTTGGCCGTCCTGAATGCCTGCAGCCATGGTGGTCTTGTCGACGAAGGTTTCAAGTACTTCAACCTAATGAGGAGAATGGGCATCAAGTCAACGATACAGCACTACGGTTGCTTGATAGATCTTCTTGGCCGTGCCGGGTTCTTGGAAGAGGCCTTCAAGCTCGCCAGCAGTCTGCCGGAAGATCCCGGTCTTGTGATCTGGAGCTCACTGCTAGCTGCCTGCCAGAGCCATGGCAATGTCAAGATGGCAGAGGTTGCTGCTCGGAAGCTGGCGCGCGCAGAGCCGAGCCATGGCAGCTCCTATGTCTTGCTATCCAACACATACGCGCGAGCAGGGAAATGGGAAGACTTGAAGAGAACGAGGAGGAAGATGGAGGAGCACGGGGTAATGAAGAAGCCTGGGCTCAGCTGGATCGAGTTAGATGGCCATGTACATTCCTTTGCCAATGCAGACAAGTTGCACACAGAAAGCGAAGGCATTTATCAGATGTTGGAACATCTGAAACTTAATTTAATATCAGCTGGGCGTGAACCTGAAACACTTGCCCTTCCTGAAATTTGATCCAGGAAATTGTATGTTTGTATTGATCACATCTTTTTTTGTGCGTATGTTACATTAGATATCAGTTCAAACTCATACTAACAATGTAGTATCAGAAGATATTGTATAGATCAAGTGGATGTTAAATTCTTCTAAACTTAGCAAATCTCTAGTCTGCTATCATTTCTCGCACTCATTAGAAGAGCAGGACACGCAAAAATACGACACCACTAGAAAACGGTGGTTCCCAGTTCCCACCCACTGCTAATGTTGTGCCTAATCTCTAAGTGCCATGCTTTGTTTAAGAAAAGTTCATCCAATATAAAAACGCGATCGAAGCATTTGCTGGGGTCTACCGGGTGCACTAGATGAGGGCTGACGGTCTCTCGATCTAGTTTTAGCAACATCGACAACTATCATCCAGCCATTTATTATCTGCAAAGTGAAGCATATATATAAGCTTTAAGAGTAGAAAGACTACCAAAAAAGAGAATTTTGTCAGAATACCTGTCCGTTCATTGCTTTCAGAGCAGTACCTCCAGCTTCTTCTGTGGTGTATTCTATGAAAGCATACCCCTTTGATCTTTTTGATATCTTGTCCATTATTATCTTCACTGTGATAATATAGTTTGATGAAACTCAATATCTCAAAAAAATCAAACAAAAAGATCTGAATGGAGAGGTACATGCATTTCTGTATTAGTATCACAAACCTTCAACCAGCTCACCGAAAGGCTCAAAGGCGGCCCGCAAAGTTTTCTCAGATGTATAAAACGAAAGTCCTGCCAGAAATATTACACCATAGTTAGGGACAATGAGATAAACAGAACATGACTTTCTATCACAATGTATGCTTTTGCTTTTGTTGTGCAGTGTTGCTCGCCTCACAGATGAGAGCAAAAGAAACCGAAGTTTGCATTTTCCATACTCGCATGCATGACTTGTTACATTTGAAATCTGACTGAACACTAATTTATTTTCATCCGTTCTGCATCCAACCAATATTTCTCAGTGGATCTTATCAATTCACAATTCAGAACTATACCTCATGTAGGCTCTTGCTGTCTAATTTACACAACCTACCTACCACTGAATAATAAAATCTGGGCATACAGCATCATGAGTTCAATAGGAAAGACACTAAATATTACTCCAGGACAAAGCAGAGGACATTCTCATGTAAATGATAGATGACTAGATAAACAAGATGAAATTCATGTACAATATAGGCTGACTTTACCAGTAACAAAGAGCCTTTTAGTTTTGACGTCCACCTTATTAGCTTCTGACGATTTGAAGCTGTCATCACCTGAAATCATAAAAAATACACAAGTAGCCTTGTTCATGCATCTAACAATGTGGGCGTTTTATTTGTTCCTAGTGGCATGAATGAATACACTAGTTGCAAATCCCAACTAGATATGTTTTCAGGGGAGAATATGTTCTGTGAGTACAAGACATTTAACAGAAACCAAATTTTATTGCCAATTTAAGACCCCAGGACTATGTAATAATAGCACCAAATATTTAATGATATACTTATTAATTATTATTATAGCTCAGATTAGATTAGAAGCGTGAATCACAGTGAAATTTTGCCATCCTCTTAGGTGGTTAGGAGTCAGCAACAGAGCATTTTGTTTCTTACTTATTGGCAGGAAAAAAAATAATTCAGCCCATTACCTTTATATAACAAGTTGGATGAAAAACCAGCTAAATCAAGGCACAATTATTCTTTAGTAGCATTGACGCGGACGGTGACATTAACAAAAGGCACAATTTCGATGATAGGATTCAAGACCACAGCGTAAAGAAATGAATTGGAATAATTATAGAATAAATCATTCACACCTTTGTAATTTTTGTTGTCAGATCGAAAATTTGTATCTGGTTGAACAGATAATACTCCAGGAATTTCTGATATACAAACTTACACTGTCAGTTGTGTATAAATAAATAAATAAATAAATAAATATATTTTCCTATAAAAAATAAAATAACTGTATTATTTGCATATTAAAACGTGGAAAGCACTAGTTGCTCACCAGCTAGCTCCTTCGCACATTCTTCGTTAATGTGACAGCAGAAACCATAATCTATCTCCCATGAAATGTGATATATGCTGACTTGTGCATCCTTTTCACTGTAAAATTAGGAAGATAAAACAGTTGTGTCATCCAGGACAGACACAGCAAAACAGTAGCTATGTTAGTGATATGGCCACATACTTTCCCAACACTTTCATGAGAATCTGGGTATAATGGTCCACCATTTGTGCCTTTGTCACAACTTCGACCCCTGGCTTCTCCATTCGGACAATCCAAAACTCATTTTCACTAGAGGAAGAGTGGTTAGAAACAGTATCACTGAAACTTCCAAGGTTAGCTTCGGAGAGTCCCGAGCCATGATTATCCTTCTCAGATTTATCAGCCTTATCCAGACTAACAGCTAATACCTCAGGCATTTCTGCACATTGGGAAGAGCATAAGTAACTGATATAAATGACAAGCTAAGGTTATACTAGTAGCTGAAAGCATCTCCATCTCTCACTAGAATTCAAACATTTTCATGCAAAGTTACAGAAAGCAGCAACAGCTCATTAGATTACACAATTCACTTCACTGAGCGATTGAACAACATACTCGCAAGGTCTCTTGACGCTTCATCATCGATCTCGCAGCAAAAATTGTAGCTCCCATCCCATGAAGCGTCGTATATGCGCGTCTGAGCCTCCTCCTGGCTGCACAATAATTTCAGCCTCATAGAGCGGCGAAGTTTTTTCTTCCCATTAACACAAAAACAACGTGTTTCCACCGGTTACCTCCCCAATACCCTAGCCAATGTGGCGACGTAGTAGTCGACGGCCTCCGCACGGGACACCTCGCCGCCTCCCGGGGGAGCGGGGGGTTTATCCATCGCCACGAACCACCTAGAGCAGTGCGGCTGGACCGAAGCAGCAGAGAGCGGCGTGGGAGACGACGCCGCAGCAGAGGCCAGGCGGAGGAAGCGGCGCCGGCACCGCCGTCGAGTGTACGGAGTCAGGTGAGGAATCGAGACGCTTTGGGCGGCAGTGGCGACGGCGGAGGTGGAGACAGCGAGGCCGCTGGCCAGGAGGAGGGAGGCGCGGGCAGCGTCCATGTCCGCCTCGAGTCCGCGCGAGTGGCTGGCTGGGTAGCGGCGAGCGAGCGAGCGAGGAGACGACGAGACGACCACCGCGTGGGCTGCGAGGGAAATATCTCGGTGCCGTGACAACATGGGCCCTTTTTACGTTTATCCAAAGGCCCAATTGTCTCTGATCCCGACCCAGTAGGTAGGCCTGCCATTGGGGAGGGTATGGGTATACCCATGCTTACCCATATTCATATCCATATTAAGCCTTACCCAATCTTACCCTCCCCAATTCTCCATTACCCAAAATTCCCCATATCCATTGGTTAATGGGTAAAACATAGTATTGTAAATAAAACATAATTGGTTTATTTATCCATACCCTCTCCTCCCCAATTCTAATTGGATAATATCCATACCCTCCCCACTCAAAATGGGTAAAATATTTTTTACCCATACCCTCCCCATTCCTTATGGGTATGGGTTTGGATAATGGGTAAGGATACCCAATGGCAGGCCTACCAGTAGGCTTACATCATCTGGGCCCAAATCAAAGAATCAAACATTGGGTAGATTGTGAGAATAAGGTTGAGACTAAAATGGGCTGCTGGAAAGGAAAACTCCTTGATATTGGAGGGAGATTGCTGCTGATTAATTCATGCTTGAGCAGTATTCCTCTTTACATGCTATCCTTTTATCTTCTACCTAAAGGTGTTAAGAAAAGATTGGATTTTTTTAGAGCCAGGTTGCTGTGGCAAGAAGATATGGGTATCAAAAAATACCACTTGATGAATTGGCCTACAATTTGTATGCCAAAGAACTGTGGTGGGTTGGGAATTTTGGATTTAGAAATTATGAATGTGGCTTTGATGGGTAGATGGTTGTGGAAGTTGGAGAATGAGGATGGAATTTGGCAAACTTTGATAAGAAATAAATACCTACAGAATGTCACCATGTCTCAGAGAAGGTTGAAAGTTGGGGATTCTCAGTTTTGGAGATCTCTTTTGGTCATTCGAGATAGATTTCTGCAGTTTTGTACTAAGAAAATTGGCAATGGGAAGAGAACTCTGTTTTGGGAGGATAATTGGTTGGGGAACCGAACTTTAGCTCAAGAATTTCCTGAACTGTACAATGTGACCTTCTCAAAGAATATCACTGTGGAAAAGGCTTGTGAAAATAATGGGAATAATATTAGATTTAGGAGGGATCTTTCTAGAGAAAGATTCCATTCTTGGCTGAAATTGAAACACATAATTAACACTGTGGTATTCTCTGAGAAAGAAGATTCAGTTTGGTGGAATTTAACAAAAAAAGGAGTGTTCACAGTTAAATCGTTTTACAATGCTCTCAAGGTACAGAATTTAAGTGTTTGTTCTGAAGACATTTGGGATTTGAAGATTCCTTTGAAAGTAAAAATTTTCTTGTGGCTGACGAGGAAGAACAAAATTTTGACTAAAACCAACTTGATTAAGAGGGGTTGGAAAGGAGGCACAAATGGTTGTTGTTTTTGTGGCTTGCCTGAAACTGTGAAACATTTGTTTCTTGAGTGTAATGTTGCCAAATTTATTTGGAGATTGGTCAATATTTGCTTCGGCATTAGTCCTCCCTCTGATATAAATACTTTGTGGGGTGACTGGTTTAGGAAATTGGAGAAACATGTTAAAAAGACTATGGGTGTGGGTTTAGCTGCAATCTTCTGGGGTATTTGGAAATGCAGAAATGAAGCCTGCTTCAAAAATAAGAAACTTGGAGATCCTTCGGAGTTGGTGAACTTAATCTGTTTCTGGATATCTTCTTGGATCATCTTGCAGAGATCGGAGGAAAGGGGAAGAAAGCTGGCTCTGGCGGTGCATCTAATCGAGCAGGTGGCAAGTGAAGTGTTCATTAGAAGAAACGGATGGAATCTATCAAGACCTCTGCTAGGCAACTGATAGTTTGTGGACCTTTTGTCTGAGTTTTCCAACTAGCTTTTCCTATGTTTCGCTGATGTTAAGACGTTGAATATCGGTTCTGCTGTCGGTAACAACTTAGTTCTCAGTGCTTTGCTGATGGGTAGTGGTATCGTTGCACTCGTTGCTGGTTCGTGTCTGTGTTTTTTGGTATCTCCTTGTGTTTAGCTCATGTCTTGTTTGTCAGTACTCTGTTCATTTCTATAATAGAAATGGGAGTGGGCTTTGGCCCTCTCTGCTTCAAAAAAAAAAGAATCATGTGTTGCCGTGACTCAGTGAGCCTATCCACGTGGCAGATTTTTTTTCGGAACGATGCATTTATTAAATAAATTTTAAATATCTGGTATACGATTTTTAAAAATAATTACAAAACTAATATTATGTCAGCTGATATAAAGTGCTGATTTAAGATTTTTAGGCCCTAGATCTCAAATGCTGACGTTGGAGTCGCCCGATTATCAATCTAGATCGTCGACGAAGTATTGATCTATGGTCTAAAACCAACCCTAGATCAATACTTTATCAACTAATATAAAGTTATTTTTGCATTTTTTTTTTCAAAAAATTGTTTACCAGACTTAAAATTTATTTAAAAAATGTATCATTTAAAAAACTCACTTTAAAAAATAACACACGTCTGTACGTTTAAACTACCGCAAAGACGTTGCCTCTATCGACTCGGCGCACGTGGGCACACAAAGGAATTACAATTTGATGTTGATACCGGAAGCGATTTGTCATGGATCCAGTGCGATGCACCATGCACGAACTGTGCCAAAGTATGCAATTAAACATGACCGATTTCCATTCTAATTCCAATACCATATTTCATGGACTAAAATTTAGTCCGTGTCACATCAGATGTTTGGACATCAAATTGAAAGACTAAAAATAAACTAATTATAAAAACAATTGTAGAATTGGAGGATAATTCGCGAGACGAATTTATTAAGCCTAATTAATCCATGATTAGCAAATTTTTACTGTAGCATAACATTGTCAAATTATGACGTAATTGGGTTTATTAAATTCGTCTCGCAAATAATCCACCGATTATGAATGAGTTTTATAAATAGTCTACATTTAATACTCTAAAATAGTATATAAACATTTGATATGACTGTGACTAAAATTTAGTCCCTTAAACCAAACACCTGGTATTGTCCTTTGCAAGTTTAGTTGCATATTTTTCTCTGGCCACTGTTGACTGTTTTCCCTTTGGATCCCCTATACTCTTTACCAAAATTGTTCTGTACTCCCATCGCAACAATCCTGGAAAAAGAACCTGACAAATTCCTTTCGCTCTTCTTAACCATCTTTTTCGTATCGCCAGTAATTTATACCACACTGAAGTCCAAAAGGTAAATCTTGGAGATCAGCAGCCCAGTATGCATGTATTATTCAGATAAAGAGAATTCCTGCTGCTTTCGTAAAGTATTGTCGTATCTATACTACTTTATACTATTTTAAAAGTAGTTAGTAGGGGTGAATTTGTGATTAACACAATTCTTTTTATTGATGTATAAGCTCTCTGAAGTATGGCATTTTATTCTTGTATTTTTTCCATTCGACTGATGTGTATACATATATAAATCACGTATTTTGCAACATAACCTTATTCTTAATAATAAAAATTTATTTAGAACATAATATTTATTCAAACATGTTTAGTAATACTGCGATGATAAGAAGTAAAATTGAACTATTACAAGTGCTATTATATATCTATAATTATAAACATTACTTAAAAATACATAAAACGGATGTGAAATTCAGATTACGAAGTTCTTTTTATGCCAAAAAGGGTATTTCTAGAATTTTTTACGAATCTAACGGCCCATATGCAAAATTCATAGTTTTACGTGATTTTTCAGTAATCCAAGAGCCTTTGAGCAAAATTCATGTTTCTGTGTGATTTTTAGAAATCTAAGGGGGTTTACGCAAAATTCATATAACTATGCAAAATACAAAAATTAAAGGATAAAAATGCAAAAGTATGTTTTTCTTTTATTTTTAATTTTTCTTTTCCTTCTCGGATGTTGCGTGCATGAATTTTTTTTCTTCCTTTTCTTTTCGATGCATGTGGTTGTTGCCCCGGTCACGGATGAATGAATTCACACTTTATAATATAATAGTAGAGATGTATGTGTGTATGTTTGTATGCACATTTGGCTCCCCATTCGCCTTGAACAAAACTGGCTATCTCCCTCGTCATCTGCTTCAACTCTTCAGTCCAAGAAACCGGCGTATTCTGCAGAGCACACCTCGACTCTCCCAGCAGATCGCAGAGGGTTCCTCCACGGGGTCCTTGAAGCTGGCGGCTTCACTCAGCTCTTCAAACGCATCGACGAGGTTCCGGAGCCGAGCAACAAACTCGATCAGAAGCGAAGCGAACGTGGCCAGCGACAGGGCGCTCGCGCTCTCGTAAGTTCTCGACTCCGCAGCAGCTTCAGCTGGCAAGCTTGGACAGAAGGATCGCCGGTCAGGCCACGGCGGCTGCGGCTTGAGAGACGCCTTCGACGCCGAGCTGGAGCTGGACAGGAGTGTGCTGGAACCGAAGCTGTTGGACTTGTGCACTGCGCCGGGACCGGCAGTGGCGCGTCCAGGCAGTTCATCCTTGGCGGCTGCTCCTTCTTGGCGCCTGACGACGATGGCTTCCCATTTCTCCGTGTTGACCAGGAGGTGAGACTTCTGGTCGATCTTCTTCTGCAGCTCTTCAGCTGCAAGGTGGACTTCCGATAGGATGTTTGGAGAGCTCAGTTTCGACATTGTTTTGACTCTATGCCCTAGTTCACGCAACACTCTGGCGCTTTCTTGGCCCACCCTATGAAGCTCACCACTGAAAACCTTCCTGCTCTCCGGTGGCGCCTAAAGTTGATCAGGAAAAACTTGGGTTACAAATCAATCCAGAATTCAGTGTTGCCAACAAAAAATGAATCAGAATTCAGTAGAGCATGCACCAACCTGAATCTCCGAGAGAATGCACCCATGTAGTGCCATGACAGCGAAGGAGCAATGCCTCAGTGCTCCACCAACTTTAGTGTAGTTCCTCCAAGGATATTTCATCATCTTGTAAGGGCCGTGTGGTGGCTCCCATATAGCAAATCCTAACTGCAAACACAGGGAATAAACTATGTTAAACATACAAGAAAAAGTATCCTAAAACTACTGCGTCTGGAGCAAGAACATACCAGGGCTTCTTCTTGGGCTGATGCTTCCACGGCTGCTCTATACCCACTATACAGAGGATCATCAGAAGCTTGGTATGTGAGTATCTTTGATGGAACTCTTTCATACTCCATGCATTTCAAATATCCATCAACACATCCTGGAGTGACCAACCAACTTGGTTAGTTGATTAGTTTCTCATCATTTAGCAACATATCAAGCTATTTATTACTCATGCAACCAGCTGACAAAACTCAAAGGTGATAAGAAAGAATCCCATACAGTTTAGGTATTGGATGTGGCCATACCTTCTAAGGATTTTGCAACTTCACCGAAATTCTTTGCCACCAAGTTGTGCAGATCCTCTCCTGCCCAGATTGGGTGTATGCCTACATTGACTGCCAGACTAACGGCAGCACCGATTGCAATCAATATGAATCTGCTTACGGCCGTAGCAGTGAATTTCCCAGTGTTGTATCCAGATACAGTGACGTAGCAGAAAGTCAGCAAGAAGACACGAAGTCCATACTCGTAAGGCTTCATCTTGGGGTGCAGCTTTGTCAAGGTCGCACTGAATGCTAGCAATTAAAAAAATTGAAAATGCTATGAATTTCATACCCTCAAACCGTCTGATCAATTAATCATCAGGTGAAGAACAGTTTCAGAATCTCTCCGTACTCACCAACAACAAAGGTGATAATGATCAGAAACACCATGGCCAGATTTCCCATGTGTGAGGACAACTCAGCAACTGCTAGAGAAAGCCCACCTGCAGTGAGAGTCCCCAATCCCCTGTTGAGCCCCTTGCTCAAGGTTGCACCTGTGTAACAAGAAGCTGAATTAATCATGTAATCACTGGATCGGATTTAACAGTTGTGGAATCGAGAAGAAGGGATCTGTCACTGTCAGTTGTGATTGCATGATAAAAGTTTCTAATTTTAATGTTTCATATGTTCGTCCACTAGGGGCAGCAGCATATAGTTGACAGATCAGATTGGAAACATTCAAAAAATAAAACTTTGAAGCCGGAAAAGAAATCAATTGTTAGTAAACCATGCATTGTTTTAGCGGATGATCAGGACACGACGTGTTGATAAACAAAGCGCACCGATGCTGAACTCGAAGACGACGACGACGGTGAGGATGGCCCAGACGGAGTGGCTGGCGATGTCGGTTGGCTCGCGGAGGAACACGAGCAGCGTGATGAGCGCGAGCGCCGTCGCCACCTTGGCCGCGAACACGGGTTTCCGGGGGTCCTTCCGCGCGAACGCCCACATCTCCGCGGCGGCCGCGCTCACCGCCCTCGCCGCCCGCCGGAGGCGTCCCTCACCATCGTCCTCCTCCCCCCGCGCGGCGGCGCCGGGGACGCCCCAGTTGAATGAGAGCAGCGGGTCCCTCAGCCCGCGCTGGTCGAGCGTCGACCGCAGAGACAGCAGCTCCGGTGGCTCGGCGACCGGCAACAACGCCATGGCGCGGCGGCGAGACCCCGCGTCACGCGCGCGACGCGGCGTGGGTGCATGCAACGACGCGCGCGACGCATCAGACGCCGGGAGTTGCGGCGCCGCTCTCCTCGGGGCTCAATTTAAATCGCCCGACCCGTCCGTCCGCTCGTTCTTTTGCGGTTCGGATTCCTTGTCCGTGTCTCGTTCGGGCATTCTCTCTCCTGATGACCTGATCCCCACCCGGCCGCCCCGCCCCGCTCCGCTCCGCGCCGCGTCGCTACAGAGAATTCTTTGGCACGCACGCGTTGGCGCCGGTGCACTCAGCGCTGTCCTGCCTCACGCTCGCGTACAGGCACAGCGACCGCGACGTGAGTGCGCCGCCGCCGCGGCTTCTGTTTTTGCTTGAAGCGAGCGCCCGTGTCGTCTCTCCACACGGGGGAACGTCAAAACGTGACGCCGTTGGTGCGGCGCCGGGATTAATTCGGCTGCTGCTCGACGACGGCGACGCGTAGGCTGTTCCGCTGCCGCGGCCGGCCGCGTTGAGCGGGCAAAACAAGAGGAGAAAAACCACCTCGACGACGCGTACGCAGGACACGTCGGCCCACGCAGTTGATGAGGTGAACCCACGAAGGCCCATTAAAATTTGTTTGCGGGCCCAAAAATATCCAATTGTTGGGCCCATCCCCCCCCCCCAACCCACCCACCCACCCGCGACTCTCGTCTCTCCTAATCGGCTAGCCCTACCGGATACCCCCTCTCCCCATCGCAGACTCTCTCCCGCGCCGCCTCCTCCTCACCTCTCTCTCTCTCTCATCGCCGACTGCGCTTACACCAACGACATCGAGGAAGGAGGCGGAATAGTTGTCTGACAGCCTGAGTTCAGGGAAAGGAGGGGAGCGATGGCGGAGGCGGCGCCAATTGGCCTGTCGTGGGCGCCCAAGTTGCCTTCCCTCCCGACGACCAGCGGCGGGACGAAGGGCTCGGGGCCCATCCCGAGAAGCTCGCAGGAGTCGCTCTATAAGCCAGGGAGCCAGCTCGTTGACGGGCTCTTCGTGCCACCCAGGGATCCGAGGAAGGCCAACAAGCTGGCCAGGAAGAACGTCAAGGACACCACCGGCAAGGGATGGTGGGTTGCATCTCTCTCTGAATACTTCCGGGGTTTTGCGATTACCAGCGCATGGGAGGATTGAAGATGTCAGTGCTTATGATCTGCTGCTTGGATTTTCAGGTTCGACATGCCGGCTCCGACCATCACTCCCGAGTTGAAGAAAGATCTTGAGATTTTGCAGGTATGGTGTTAGTTTTACTACCATGAATTATGTTACTTGCAGTAGTGGAATTGGATTTGGTGAAGAACTGAAGATACTGGTAATAGGAGACCATATTATCTATATGAAAAATAGAGAGCTAGCTTTGAAAATATAGCTCCCTGCATAAAAAGCATTGAAAATTTAGGAATGTGATCTTGTTAGGGCAACTAATAGTTATATTATATCATCATTCAGCACAGTGTAGAGAATTGGCATTTTGTCATTGTGTGATTGTCCTGTTCTTTATACCTAAGATAATTCCTGAAGCAAAAAAGAAGCAACTTTCTTTCTTATTAATAGAAGGGGGGAACATTAAGCATGCATTAGTTTATGTAAGTTTGATCCTTGTTATGCCCCTCCTGTGGAGTGTAATCTGATAATATTGTCATCTGATTAAACTGTTTTATTTGGGAGTTGAAATTCAACGTAAACTATTGAACCCACACTGTTGATGATGTTAGCTCTAATCTCATATTCTCATCATCTCATGCAATCTTGTAGTTGAGACATGTAATGGACCCAAAAAGGCACTTCAAGAGGTCTGGAAAGTCCAAGGCCCTTCCAAAATACTTCCAAGTAAGTAATCAGACCAGCCAGTAATTTTTTTTATCTGATATCTTCTTGAATCTATTAAGAAGTGCTTATGGTTGCTTATTGTCAACTTGTATGATGAAATTACTGTTATGGCTCTAGGTTGGTACAGTTATTGAGCCTGCATCCGAGTTCTTCTCAAGTAGGCTGACAAAGAGGGAGCGCAAGACAACATTGGTTGATGAACTCTTGTCTGATCAACAACTTAAGAACTACAGGTAAGCCCACCGTATTACAGGGTGATACTGTGCCACTGTGGACTCTGGCTTCTTGTTAGTACTGCATGAGAATTGGTGTTAGGATAACCTGCTAGCGAATGCATTTATTCCATAAAGCTAGAGCTCTTCTGACATCGAGGTTGTCATCAATATCCATTACAATGCAGGATGCGCAAAGTAAGGGAAATTCAGGAGAGCCGCACGCCAGGTGGCAACCAGAAGTGGAAGAACAAGGGCAAGAAGACACTTAAAAGAGCTAAGGATAGGCGGAAATGAGGCTCCTGTTCAGCCCAACGGGTACTTTTCACTCGATTTGTGCTGAGGAAGAGTTATTGGAGACTACTGGATGATATAATTGATGCTGTATGAGGGATGCATTTTCTTGTTCTGCTCATTTATGTTAGCAGGTGTAACTGAACTAGAATGTCGGTTGCTGTATAACTTTCCATTAATGAGCCATGAGTTTCTGGTATGCTGTACCTGGATTTTCTTGTTCTCATCCTCCTGCTTTTAAGGTAAAAAATATACCAATCCAGCCAACTTAGTGCCTGTCTGTTTCAGATTGAAATTATAACAATCTAGCTTATAAAAAAATTAATTTGGGTTAGATCAGTTTATTGAATTGTTATTATCGATACTTTAGATTATAATAAGTTGACTGAATAAATTATTCTATCTGTTTTACCTTAAAAAAGTATTTGTTTTAGTTAAAAAAAGTAGATTGTTATAATTTCAAACTAAAATAAATAGTACCTTAAGGGTGTATTTGGTTGAGCTGTAGATTCTGAAAAAACTGTTGTGAGCTGTGAAACTGAGAAATTGTTTGATTAGAATAATTGTGGATTTATATTTTAGTAGTTCATGATGTTTAGTTATATTATTAATGTGTAATTTTATATGTAAATCATTCTAATCATGAAATTTTGCAATGTTTATATTAAAATTATATGTTTTTAAATTACACTAAAATTTTACATGAATTGATATGTTTTAACAGCATGTAGATAATATTCATTCAAAATTAAACTGAGAATCTGTAAAATCTGAGTTATATCAGCTTTCAAATTTATACTATGAGAATCTGTATCTGCATATTTTGAAAAAGTTGGGTGCCAAAAGCTAGGTGATTAAAAAAGCTCTTTGGTTTAGATTCCAGATCAAAAAGCTTTTTGGTTCAGATTTCAGTTTTTTTTCGAAAGCTGGTTCAAAAATCTGAACTAAACAAATCTTAAATGGGCTGATGGGCTGCACGAGAATGACAATTCCATTCCAGCCCAGCTATAACAGGCCGGCCTTTCGGAGACAGTGGCTTTGTAGCTTTGTATCAACTCCGTTACGCAGACAAGTCTGCGAAATGCAACCTCGGCTTCTCCCCTCGTTGAATCTTTCAACTCGTTCTGATGGAAATGTGAAGAGCGATGTGTTAGCTGTTCTTGAGGGGGAAAATAGGGAAAATATTCTGTGCAATCGTGTGATCTGATGCATCCAATCAAAATCTAACGGGATCACATTATTGCACAAGATATTTCCCCTTCTTGATGCTATACAGATGCCAAGAGATCAAACGTCCTTTTCTCTGGTACTAGCTTCCTTTTCTCTCTCTTTTTTTTTCTGTTTCAGGCAGTACAAATTAGACGACGGCAAAATACTCAATCGACCCGTAAATCTAACCATGTAGCTGCAAAAAGGAACAGCTGATCATCTACCAGTTGTTGCTACTGTAACCGATGTAGCTGCTGCGCTGCCGCAAACCGTCTTGATCATAGAGTGCACCACCATAGTTCATGGCCTTGATTTCCACGGAACGGCGCTTGCTGTCTACGTCCTGCACAGCTCCAAAGACGATCTCGTTTGTTGCCTCGCAGCTCGGCTCATAGAAAGTTTGTGGTCCTGATGAATACTGCATGTGGTGCTGTAAGTACTGCTGGTGATGTATTTGCTGTTGCTGCTGCGGCGGCTGAGGTACATCTCCGTTCCAACCATTTAACTGAGACCGGCCATGTCGGATGTGGTGGATCTTTTCTGGCTCCTTTGACATGAAAGCATAATTCTTGCGAGGGGTTGTAGTTCTTGTATCCAGTGGCGGGGGTGTCTCGTCATGCGGGATGGCATAGCTTTCTTGTACTGGCCACGAGTTTGCTCGAGCCTGCTGCGGATGAGTGTTTAAGCACTTCTTTATGGAAAATGCTGCACCAACTATCTCTGCAACAGACGATTTTATTCCCCCAATGAGTTTACCGATTGAGGTGAACAACCCCTCTTCAATCTCTTGTTTCTCGGGTTCATCCTCATTTGGGATTAGCGGTGGACGAAACGAAGGTTTTAGTGGCTTCTGGTATGGAGGGATGCTTGCGATAGTAGCTTTTAGTGGAGCCCGAGGTTCCTGCATGGCGAAATTCAATTCAAACAATGTAGCTATCAATTTACTGCAAGAAGAATGGAAGTGAGATGACACATGTGGAATTGTGGATAAGTACAAATATTTTTAACTTGGCACCATGAGAAGTTTAATATAAAAATAAAGAAATGCTATAATGTTTCGTGTTATCTCTTGCAGATAATTGACTAATCTTCCATCATATCAACTGGATGTTTATAGTTTATACAACTACCACCAACAATGAGTGAACTACTAAACAAGAAGCACTCTAGAGTCTAGGTATGTAGAAGTTTCTGTTCTGTGTAATGTTAATCAAATTGGCAACTACACTTCAAGCTTCTAACATTTACCCACCCGTCCCACTGTCCCAGCAAGAACACTGGATCAGTATGCTTTCACATAAGATGGTAATGCTGGGGTAGGTCACTAGTAAGTAGTAAGGACTAAGGAAGAAAGTTGGGGCAGTGGAGCCAGTGGGTGACAATACCAGAAGTGACAGACGGAGGGCAACATATTCATGTACTGGTCTGCAGGGTTATAGCAGGCATGTGGTCCATTGTAACCCTTGCCTTGTTATCTAACTCTGACAATCTACCAGGAAAATCTGCCATGTTTTTTCCTCAAAAAAGTAAAAACAAATACAGTGTTGAGCATTCAGTACTTACATCCTCCGTTGATACCATCCCTAAAACCCTGCGTTGGAGCAATGCAAGCATGTAGCCGAAGAAAGCAGCAGCAAGAAGCAGTGCAAGTCCTGTGAGCATAAAAACTTGATGTAATTAGTGTACTGTAAAGGGTCTAAAATGCTACCTCAGATAGTATGCCTTGACATCAGGTTTTTCACGTCGAATAATAATAGTCTATAGAAAACAGAACTTGACAGATATACCTAGAGGGAAATCAGCTTCATACTGGTACACACAGTCATCGAAGTGGAGTTGAATCTCCCGAATCGCTTGGTTCCCTCTGTCAATCACCAAAAGAGAGCAGCTACTGCCAATATAGCGGACTTCAAAATCAGTAGAAAATTTTGCATCATCACTTGGACCATCAACATGCCCGCCTCTGCTCGATTTTCCCCCAGCAATAGTTGTAACCCCTAAATGTCAGAACAGTTTAAGTCAAGCACTTACCCCTTTACTAAAAACCAGACAAGTTTGTGCATGGTGAAGGCAGCATGCGTATTTAATTTTATCAAAAACTCAGACACAGCTAACATCAAGCTTATGCATCAGAAAATGTTTTCAAGATTTTTTTCCCCAAAAGCTTTGGAAGAAAAAAGCTTTGAACAAAATTAAGATTTGCTCCTTGCGGTGTTGCAGAGGGCCAGAGATCATGCTCTGAGCAGATTTTTCTCTAAAGCTGAGAGCATTATCTTCATATTGACATATTGTATGGCAGGTTTACTCTTCTCAGATGTAACTTTGGATGCAAGTGCAAAATACATGCTGGACATGCCCAACAAAACCAAAAGGATGACATATGATGCTTAGGGAACAGACAAGACCATGTGCATAGACCCCCACAAGACATTTTAGCTTACCTGTGTCACTGATCTTTCTAATAACCATGTTCATAGCATCAGCCACATAAATGTTACCCCTGCCGTCCACCGTAAATCCCTTTGGATGGTTCATCCTGGCCTCCCGAAGCCTCCCATCAATATGACCAGGAAATCCTTCTGGAGAACCAGCTACAAGCTTTGGTCTGCTATCTGCATTGTTCAGTCCATTTTCAGAATATGGGGTGACATTCAGTATAGCGGAAAACAATCTGCTGCTACATGAAACACATGTTATCAATTCATCGCTTCGTAGAATATGCAAATAAAAAGGGCACGTCACAGGATAACGGGTATAGGTGTATATAGACATACAGCACAATGCTTAATCAAAGTCAGGGTTTCAAGTATCAAAATCTCAGGGTTGTCATTCTAGTGCTAGAACGCGATAGCATCACCTTGATGAGATTAGTGGCATAAGTTTGGTTGAAAGCAGGAAGGGTAACAATTTTTTGACCGAATTTCCCCACTTCTACAAGTGAAATTACTAATGTTGGTTGCACATAAAAATGGGGGTAACCAAGAAAAATAAACCAACAAAAAAGGCATTTAAAAGCAACAGAGTTGCAAACTGAAAAACTAACAAACACATCGCAATCAAGTGGTAGACCAAGCCAGACCAGAAATTCATTACTCCAACCAACCCGCAACATCAGCATCATCCCTACCGAACCCTAGACAAGCATCTAATTAGCAGAATGCCAGAATGGCGGAATCGTACTGGGCGCTAGAACTACCACATGCCAAATTTAGGAGTGCGGCAAGGAGGGGCTTACTCACATCGGGACAGCGGCAGCGCGATCCTGTAGATGTTGCTGTTCATGGAGTCCATGACGAGCAGTTCGCCGCCCTGGGTGACCTCCACGGCGTAAGGCTCGATCCCCAGCTTGCTGCCGTCGAAGACCGTCTCCACGGTGTACCCGCCCTCGTACTTCACCATCGACTTCCCCCCGCTCCCTGCTTCCGCCCAGAGAAAGAGAAATCGCTTCAGGCGACCCAGACCAGCAACCCGCGAGAAACGCCACAGTCGACAGAGAGATTTAAGCAATCACCTGTCTTCGTGGTGGATTTGAGCGACCACAGCCGCTTCACCACCGCCGACGCGGTGTTGGAGAGGAACCCGCTCACCATCTCTGCAAATGGCAACGGAAAAGCACCCATCAAGACGCAGGAACCAGCAAAGCAGCGCAAAGCGAAGAAGCCGAGAACCCCGGAAGGCAGGCAGGAATGCTCACTTGCGGGGTACGACGACGCGGAGGCCGGATCAACGGCGGCGAGGAGGAGCGCAGTCAGCAGCAGCACCGCCACCGGGGCGGCCCTTCCCCCACCTCCTCCCCTGGCCTCCATCCTCCGCAGCACAGCACGCAAGCACGCGCAATTACCAGGAATGTCTTTATTGTAGTATTAGAATTAAATAAAATTTAAAAGTGTAATAGGCACAGAATCATGCAGCCCAGCACCAGATATTATTGTCATGAAATGACAGAGATTAATTACCTTGCATTACCAGGCCAACATACATTCAGAAAAATAATGTTCAATTCTGCATGCACACTAATTACGGATAGAAATCACAGATAAAAGAAAGTAATTTAATTAGTTTCTATAGTTGAAAAAGAAGATGATTTATTAATAACCTTCTTTTAAGCATGTTCAATTACGAGTTAATTTAATTACGAGTTCCAGCTCTTTGATATATCATATGAGATAGAACCGAAATTTCCACAGCAGTACAGAATCCAGCAACATGCATGCTTTGATGCTGAGCATTTTCCTTTTGTTAGGGCCGGCTGCTTCCATTTTTTCAACGAACAAGTGTGAGGGAAAAGGAACAAGCAAAAGCTCCAAGCTTTCACTTCACCTCATCTCGGTGGTACCGCACTACCGCTGCAGTTTTGATCTTGATGAGAAGTTGAGAACTGAAGTGATGTACATGTACTACTGCTACTAGTGCTGAAACATAGGAGTAGATTCCTTCTCGAATATTCCAGATGCATCTAGTACTCTAGTAGCCGAATACATGAGATAGCTAGCTCGACGCCGCGAACTGCAGCGTCGAGCAGGGTTACTTTAACCGTCGGCCGGTGGTAACGGTTACTGTGGCCGGAGGACGACTGCAGCCGGCCGGTGAGAAGACGGTAACCTTCCCTTTTGCCGTCGTTTCAGGCTTTGCTTCTTCTTCTACTTTTTTTCGCTCTCGCGGTCGGGCGGGCGTACGTGCGTGCCTGTTCGGTTATGAAAGAATTGAAGGATATTGGAAGAGATTGAGAAAGATTGGAGGGGATTGTAGTATAAATCCTCTCCAATTCTCTTCCCTGAGGATTAACTGAACAGGCCATGAGGGGGAGAACCGCTCGCCGCGCGCGTGGCCGGGAAAAAGGCCTGCCCCGCTGCCTTTTTCCAGTGTCTCCTCCGCCGTCGCGACGTGGCGAAATCTGAAGAAAATGAGACGGGTCGGAGAGAGATCATGTTGGTATGTATGGCTATGGCATCCAAGAGCCAAGTTGTCTCACTTCACTCCTGCATTGTGCCGTTGCCTGTACCGGATGCAAGTCTTCACAAACGTGTGTGTTGTCTGCAACAATAGAACTCAAAACAAAATACATATGCGTCATAAGAGTTGGGACTAAGAAAATGAGTCTCGCACCAAAAAGTGTGAGTCTCTTACCAAAAAGTGTTTGTCTTCAACAAAAAAGACAAACATGACTATATGGCATGATTCACTTTGCGTGGGAGAAATAAAAAGACCCTATGTTGTATTTTGGACCCATGTTTTTTAAACAAAAGTTACATGCACCCTCCATTTTTATGTTTATGTGTCATAACAACTACGGCCCTGTTTGGAAACAAAGTTTTTTATAGTTTTGGAAGCAATACTGCAGTATTGAGCAATACTCTAGTATTATATACAAAATGTGTTTGGCAACTCCATTTGAAATCTATGTAAAGTAAATTATAGTATTATAAATAATGTATTCAATCTACACTATTGAAAACTTTGGTATGAAGCATTTTTCCCAAACTGTGGTATTATAAACTGTGGTATTGTTATGAACATAGTATAATATAGTTTTTGAAATACTGTAGTTTCTAAAAACTGTGTTTCCAAACAAGGCATATGTTGTTGGAGAACAGTATTAGGAACATATAGATTCTAGGATTTTTTTAAAAATAACAGTTCAAATCTTGGAATTTTCTTTAGATTTATTCTGTTCTAAGAGAGTACTACACAGTGTTTAGGGATTAAGATTCTGAAACACCAAACTTATATAGCTTATGAATACTAATTTAATTTTAAAATCTTCCGCTATTAAAATTCGATCTGAACACAGCAACGGGCCCAAAGGAGTTGAGCAGATTGTTGGTGGGTCGCATAGCTTTACTAGATGATTGGCTCATCGATTTGCGCGCAGTTTGTTGGTGGGGCCCACAGACCAGAATATCGGACCATTCTGTCTGCTATAAATAGGGCGTCGAAACTTTACTAATTTTACTAATTAGACTATTCACAATGATGGGTTCATAATACTGTTTCTTACAATGTCACGTCAATTTTACAACTGAATGAAATATCCTCTCTCAGTGGAGAGTTTCATTTCACTATTTACTAGGCTAATTAGTGTAATTAAATGCAACTAGCTCTCATGAAATACCCTCTCTCTGATGAACGATTTAGCTCTCAATGGTTGTTTCATTTCATTTCATTCGTCTTGAAAACGGGTTAGCACCATGTCATGGTGATGACACTACTTTTTTCTCTTTATTCATTAATTAAATGTCATGTAAGTAAAAAATCTGATGTGGCATGATAATTAATACCATAAAACACCCTAGGAAACTTCCATTGTGAATAACTTTAGAAGTAATAAGCATGAGTTAATTATAAAATTAATTGTATAATTTTTAGGCTAGTTTATGAGACAAATCTATTAAACCTAATTGAAAAATTATGATGTATTAATTAGATTTAATAGATATGCAATTAGTTTTATAATTAGCTTATATTTAATTTTTCAAATTAACATTCAAATATCCGATTTTATAATTAGCTTATATTTAATTTTTCAAATTAACGTTCGTACATCCGATGCGGCGACGGAGTAAAGTTGTCCACACATCCCATAATCTTTTGGACCAGACGTGCGAGAAACTATGGAGATTACTTTTGAAAAAAAAATTGCACGATTTTTTTTTTGCAATTTTCACCGTTAGTAGTTTTCATATTGCCTAGTTAGAAACACCTTCGGATATATTTATGTCAGCAATTACTGTCTCAATTTTTTTAAAAAATGAAGTCAAAGTTACGCATCCGACGATAAAAAAAACAAAAGAGAAGACAAACTCATGTATCTTTGATTGTCCGGAAAGAGTATCTTGCTGGTCGCCATTACAGATTTGAGACAGCTTCTGCATCCACAACAGCGACAGGTTCCTTACAAGAAAACAAGGGGCAACTCAACAGAAGGCTTCACGGACAAAAATGGTCACTCCCTGTAGAGTAGGCTCTCCAAAGATTTGCAACGGGCTGGCTGGCTTGCTGGCCGGCCGGCGGCCGGCCATGAGGTGCTCGAACATCTACTGCCACCATCAGGTTAGCTGTGTCGGCATGAAGTGATATATACACATGGAGAATTGTCATCTCATCTCATCTCTAGATTTATACAGCAGCTATACTATCATCAGACTTGGTACACCATTCCTACCTCCAGTGTGGAGGCATGGGGTATGTTGGCAGCATACGATGGACCGCGGCTGTTCCTCCTCAAGAACTCGTAGAAGAAGTTTATGACGATCCGCTTCACGAAGCTGGACCCGCTCTTTGCCTTCATGTATGAGTGCCCAAGGATGAAGGACATCCCAGCCTCCCTTGCATCCACTAGCTCCTGCAGCTCTCGGTGCACTTCGCTGTCTAGCTGGGCATTTTTTGGCAGCGTGAACCTTGCTTTCTTCCGGTTTGCGGCGACAACTTGCGTGTTGTTTGTATCCTTATGAGGGGATGCTGATTCAACAAGTTCTCCATCCTCCTCACACAGTGGAATTCCATTACTGATGGAAGATAGTTTCTCACAGGACTTCTCTGTGTCTTCCAGAACACCATTATGGTCAGAACCTCCACCGCGGATGAACTCTGCAATGCTGCTAACTAGGTCCTTTTCAAACTCTAGGTCATCCTTCTGCACATCGCGGTATCCATATCTGATGATGACCCTGTATAGCCTGTACTCTTTTGGACCAATGCGACCCACTAGAAACCGTTCTTCGGGTTGGACATGAGGCACCGGAACTGATTTAACACAGAGAAAAACAAGTACCTGATTGGGAAAAAAAGTACTTTAGTAAGGACCTGTAAGTTACATGGATGCGTGAAAATAAAAGTATGATAAAAAATACCTGGTGAAACGCAGGCAGATTAGTGACGAAGTGGGAGAAAATGGCTGGAATTCCAGATACCAGGTCTGTATGTATCAGGCCAATGCCTCGAACACGGACAATCCCCAATGAAGGGCCAAGGTTCAAGAGCCAGTTTACCGAAACCTTGTTTTGAAAATCGAACTCATACTTCTTTATAGTGCCGTAATGCCACACACACATAACTATCATAAATATAAAGGACAGGGTGATTGGGACCCATGCACCTTCATGAAACTTGACAAGGGAAGCTGAGAAGTAGAGTACTTCAATTGTGCCAAAGAAAAGCAGGAAACCAAGCGCAAGGAAGATACTTTTGTTCCAGCAAAGCACAATGACTAGTGACATTAAACAGGTGGTGACAAGCATAACAGTTATAACTGCCAGACCTGTAACAAGAAAGTTCAGAAGAAACAGTAAGAACCACCACTGGCTGCACTAATCAGTTGCTCCTCGATGTGCAAAAGAAACAACTGAATGTACAAATTGTCCTACCTTGTGCATTTGCCAAGTGTTTTGTGTTTCTGAAGCCAAGAGTAACAGCCAGGCAGAGTATCATCAGGATCCAATTGATTTCTGGTATGTATATCTGACCGTGTACCGTAGACGATGTGTGCACAATTTTCACGCCAGGGAAACAACTTAATGAAGAACATTGCTTGATAATTGAAAAGGTACCAGTAATAATTGCCTGGCTCCCAACCACAGCTGCAAGTATAGCAATCACCAGAACCGGCCATCTGAGTTTTTCTGAGTACAGAGGTGCATGAGTCAATGCTGAGAAATATGCCATTGCTATGTGTATCAATTACTTTATTGTGAACATTACAAACAACAAAAGCCAAATCCAAGATAGTACCTGGTACTGACACATAGAATCCAATATGATAGGTATTCTCAAAGCTGTGGTGTTGTGAGATATAAGCAGCCTGTCCCATATAAGCGAGAACCAGAGCCGGATAAACCATGGACATGAATGCAATCTGTTGGAAGCAAAAGTAACATAAGAAACTGGAGGTAATCAAAGGGTTTAGTTCAAGAATGACAAGAAGCACATGTCAAGATATAAAAGACCATGGAGTTAAAAGGTAGACCATTATGAAATATAGGAATAGCATATAGACTGACTCATTCGAGCATGAATATACAGACTATAATACCATGGTGGGAAATAAACAAATGATAAACTGACTTTGTTTCTTTTTATATCCTAAAGGAAAAG
The DNA here is from genome assembly GCA_019279435.1 of Zizania palustris. NCBI lineage: Eukaryota > Viridiplantae > Streptophyta > Magnoliopsida > Poales > Poaceae > Zizania > Zizania palustris. The sequence continues at coordinate 39,527,175 of JAAALK010000283.1, read as the reverse complement.
AACACGCCAAGCACCTTGCAACGGAAGAAAATCGCATCTAAAAATGACTTGATTATGTGTTTAGTCAAGCTAATTAGTTGACCATTTGAACAAATCAGTTAATCAGTGATGTCATTCACATTTAATAATTCACTTTTATAGAAAGATTATTTTATTCAGGAGATTGATAGAGTTTAATATTGAGAATTTTATGGTGCCCCTAAATTTTATGCACCGTCCGATCTGTACGATCTAACAACTCAAATTTGATATCGGTAATCTATTATTACCTCATAGAGGTAAAAGATAATATAATATATCTTTAATATGTGCAGACACATATACAGGTATCAATTAATTCCTTTACTTATATACTAGCAAATTAATTGTTACATGCACTAGAAAAATGAAATAATCAACAAAATTTTCGTACGGGCGATATACATGTTTATTACTTTCCATAATCAAGCAGCTAGCCTGTTTTCTTTTTAATTAATTATTTCAAACACACTCAATCAACGGTCCAAATCAGTATTAACTATTACCTCCCTAGGAGGTAATGAGAGTATCGTAATGGACCCTATAAGCTTTTATAATGATAACTCCTATATGAAGGGGCAATAAAATAAAACATTAAACATCATGGAGAAGTCACAGCAAACCATGTACTGTACTGTGTTATGATGTAACAGGCTCATCTCATACTCATACCTTAATTGACGATTGTGAGAAATGTCCAAGATCTGCATACATAGCTTCCGAGCCTAGAAGTTTTAACAATGAAAAAGAAAACTGAGCTTCTCACATCATCACTCAACCAAAGTCTCAGCCAGTCAAACAGTAGACAACTTCTAAGCTATCCATACCTGTTACACAGAGAAGGATTCCACCCAGTGACATCCAGCCACCTGTTTGGGTCTTCTTGAGAAACTGATACATGTAGTAGGGTGAGAGAGCTCGGTACACGTGGTGGTTCCAATGAACGATGTTGTAGACCCCTATAGTACTTATGCAGAGGAGCCAGATGCAGACGATTGGCGCGAAGAGGAACCCAACTCTGTGTGTACCATAGTGTTGCAGCGCAAACAAGGCTATGAGTATGGCACACGTCACAGGAAGTTCTACGTCTGCACATTCACATCACCGGAACTAACAGTAAGCATCTCGTACGCATGGTGTAATCAAAACATATATAACAATACCAGTCAGGCAGTCATCGATCTGTAATTATGTATACCAAATTGTTCTGAGCTCCTAAATTGACCAGAATATGCAAGTAAAATCAATATGCATACTCTAGTTCTACTCCAAGTGGGCAACATATGAAAATAAAACAAGCAATTGACCTACATTTGTGGTGCTCCTTCTCCATGGACAGCTCAAGCCCTGAGACCGCGGAGAACACTGCGAATGGAGCATCAAAACAGAATAATTCGCATCATCACAACAGCGACAGAATGCCAACATAATCGAGATTTCTTGGGAGAGGTCAAACCTGAGACCGCAGGGGTGAGCACGCCGTCCCCGATGACCATACACGTCCCGAGCAGCGCGAACAAGAGCAGAAGCCTCTGCAGCACCCTGTACCTCTCCAGCACTGCCCTCGACCTCGACATGGGCCGGGCGTCACGACGCCCGGCGCACTTCCCTCCCGCCGTCAGCTCGTCGCCGGTGCCGCCGCCGGGTAGCAGGCCAACGCGGACGTGGCGGCAGATGAGGGAGTACAGCGCGAACGTGCCGCCCTCGCCGCCGTCGTCCGCGCGGAGCACGATGAGGACGTACTTGACGAGGGAGATGAGGGTCAGCGTCCAGAACACGAAGGAGAGCACGCCGTAGATCTCCTCGTTGCCCGCCGAGTGCTGGATGTCGTTGCCGGCGAAGGCGCTCTTGTACACGTAGAGCGGCGACGTGGCCACGTCGCCGTACACCACCCCGAGGCTCTGGTACGCGAGCAGCAGCGACGCGCCCCATGACTCCCTCCTCTGCTCAAGAATCAGCGAGTCAGGAAAAGTGGAAAACCAACGAACCGCGGCCTGCTCGGACCAAACCCGACGAAAAAGCTCAAATCTTTCGCGCCGAGTCGAAGAACTCGAGCGACGAGCTCACCTTCCCGGGCACCCCCACTCTTTGCCCGCCCTCCAGATCCATGGTCCCTCGCACGCGGGGTTCAATGCGCCGCACCGGAGACACCCATGGGGGCAAACTAGCAGCGCGGCGTCAAATTGCTGCAAGGAAACAAGGGATTCGGTGACGGAATCCTATCGCAGTCCAGGATTTATCAATCTATCTACCGCTCTTGGTCGCTGGCGAGCTAGATGACAACCACAACAGGGGAAGCCACCACACTCCACACTCCCCTCCCCTCCCTCCCTCCCTCCCCCTCTTCTAGTAACTTCCCGCGAGAAGCACACCTCCTACGCTCGCCTCCTCTTGACTCGCTACTCCTAGTACGAAAATGGGTAACTTTTCTCTCTGTTTGTATCCAAGAACGCCACGACAAGCAAAGGAGAAGTTTTTTTTTCCTTTCGGCGTGCAGAGAGCAACAACCAACCGAAGCAAGAAGATGTAGCGATGTGGTCACCGTGTGGTGGGCTGCTCTCCTGTCTCCTCCGTCCTCTAGCAGTCTGTAGCGAACCGAAGCGAGCCGCTTCTTGCTATCTTTGTACTCGTTGCCGGAGGTGGCAGTCGACGGGCAGAGCGAGAGCGGATCCGTCGAGTGGTAGACGCGCCGTGGGTGGAAATTGCGTGCGGTTGAGAAGGGATGGAACGCGTGGGTTACCCGGGTTTGGCCTTTGGGTGGTTTACCGTCGCGAATTGGTTGATACGACACCTGTGCCTTTTAATCAGTGTCGATAGTGTGCTTTTCAGCCACCAAATCAGATGCTTTTTCTGGTTACCCTTCGACGAACTGAAGCACCGGACAGAAGATTACGTGTACAGGTTAGATATGAATCTACGGTCGTCTTGTCAAAAAAGTCCCCAAGAAATACTGCCTTGTTAGGACAAATCTATAAACATGTGTCCATCAATCGACTTCGACGGGTTGAAAACCAACACGTCTAATAAAAAGTTAAGATTTAAAACCAAGGTAAGGTGTAGATGACGGAGGATGGGAGGGATAGATTTAAGTGAGCCTTTTTCTTAGCAGACTCTTCCTTGTGTTTTTTTTTTCTTTTTATGAATAGTACTCGTTTCTTTTAGATAATGGAAATGGTTTACATTTCCGGTTTTTGTCAATAGTCACATGGAAATTGTGCTCGTTTCTAGATGAATATAAGTGCCGGTGACTTTTTGTTAGGTTATTTTCTATGGAATTTGTTTGGTTTTTAACTGTTTTTCGTAGCTTTCATAGAAAGTACTTTTTATTTTTGCAAACATGTAATTTTCCATGGAGTCCAATAGTCTATTCTTTATTTTCAAACTCATATTCGTTTCAAACTCATATTCGTTTCAAACGCATGTAATTTTCTACGTGACCGTTTTTTTACTTTTGACAAGGAAGCATGGTATGCGTCCACGTATTAGGGTTCATTTCTTCCGATAACTTGTCTAGCTACCCAATGTTGGACAGGACGTGAAATACAATTTAAAAAAGGACGTGAAATATAATTTAAAAAGGAGATAAGCACGGAAGTGTACCTCATGTTGGAAAGCTACGTGCAGGAGAAAAACAAGCAGTGGAGAGCTACAGGAGAATGATGGGCGAAGCATATGCAGAAAAACCCAATCTTTCCAAAGAGGTGTTCATGTTTCTTCATATAAATAACATATGAAGTCATGAACCCTGAAAGTGAAAAGGATGTTGCTAACAGCAGTGATTAATTATTCGTTTCCTAGGGCACTTTGCGTAATAAAATCTCAGTCGCTGGGCTACCGGTCAGCAAGGATGGTTGCCATTTGCCATTTTACCCCCTCTTTTCCTTCCATATTGTTGCTATCAGATGTTGACAACCTTCCAATTGTACTGCCTCTCTAGTTCTTGTAAGCAAATCTCAGCAGTACTACGCGTTTGATCGGAGAAATTGAGTCGAAGATCGCGTAATTATACGTGTGTCAGATTTGCACGTGGCGTAGAACTCAAGCGTGCTTATATGGGACAGAATCTGATGAAGTCACCCGACGAATTTTTCAGTTTTACTTCGTTCCACAAGTCATGAGGTTGGTGAGCAACGAGAAGTCGAGAACACCAATGGAGAGGATCACACGACAAGACGAGTGCTGAATTTATTGCTTCCAAGCAGGATGATAAGATTGTAGGAATGATCTTTCAGAATTCAGAGCATGCAAAAGAGGAAAAGACTGTCCTTTTACAGTTTTACTGCTAGGTATAGGTTCGTCAGGAATCTTGTATCCTGGTTAGTCCCGATTTTTCAGGATTCCTTGCGTTAGATTCCAACCTTGTGCTCTTCGGCTTTTCTGAATGTCATGGTTACGCGATGCTTATGTCGCCCGTCTCCCGACGCATTTTCGACAGAAAAATTTGGCACAGTAGATGGAAGGAGAGACGTTGTTTTCTCCTCGAGTATGGTTTATCTGACAGGGCATCTGCATGCATTCTTTTAGCTAGCTAAAGTAGCAGCTAATCAAGGGCGACCCATCGACCGATCGATCGGTCGCTTCGCCTACACCGATCGGCGCCATGCGCCCATGCCATCGAGAACGGTCGCGGCGCGGCGCGGCGCGCGGAGCTCCCTGACGTGGCGAGAAGTTTGGCTCCGGTCACATCGCATCCTGGCTGTCGCGTCCGCGCCGTCGCTGTCGCCGCCCGGGACCCGGCGAGGGCGAGCCGCGCGCCAGCGACGTGCGCGACGAGGGGGCAAAGCAAGCGACGGCCCCCGATCTGTGACGAGAACATCTCCCCCTCCTCTCCTGCTGCTCCCATGCTCTTGGGCCGCGCGCGCGCGCGTCTCGGTTAGGTGAGAGCTTTCTTGCGTGCTTAGGTTTTAGTCTTAGCTGCCAACACAGAGAGATCACGCAGTGCAATGACAGCCACGCACTTTAGCAGAGAACAAAAGAAGAAAACAACACATGAGTTCTACTTCTGTTTTTACTATGATGTGGAATCCTGGATGCAGGTTACGTGGTTGAGTGCTACAATGCTCTGTTGATTGTGTTGCTGTGATCCTGGTGAAGTGATCATGTCCAATTGCCTGCTTCTCCAAAATATTTGGGACCTGTGGGCTGTGGCATCTACACACGTGTGATCCTCGTGGCTTGGTGGATGGGAATGTAAAAAAAAATATGAACACGAGCTTGGCAATGGTAGGTGAGATGTTTCTTTAGAACCGTGTTAATGATAGTATCTCTCTTGTCCTTTGCAGAGAGCCACCTGAAGCTTTGCTACTGGGATACAATTCTTGCATGATTGCATCCAAGATTAGCTTGGCATCATCGGTGCTAAGCTGTAGTACTCGAGTACTTGAACAGGAGCAACGAGGTCTGAAATCAGCTCATGAACATTACTGAAGTAAGCTGACAGACAGTAATGGCGTACCGCATGAGGTTTTTCAACGGTCATTGTCAGCGTAGGTGCCATGCTCGATCGATCCCGTTTTATACTTTTTATGATCAATCGATGCATGTAAACATTAGGAAACTCCATCACGGGATCGCTTATAATTTAGAATGTGTGATCAGTCTGAATCATAGAGGGCAGAGGAAGCAGGACCGTACGTACCGTCGCCGTTAGTTGGGTAAACAGCGAACTAACTCGTCGATGATTATTGGGGACGGATCTGGCGCCTCCATTAAGATCGAGCAACCAAATCATTGTTCCTCCTATCTATCTTATCTGAATGAATGCTTGGATTGGTATGCATGCTGGGTCCAATGCCTTTCGCTGCCCGGTGAGCATGTGGCTGTGACTAGCGACGACCGACTTGGCATGAACACTTGGATTGGACACTGGACAGGTGACTCGGAGAGATCAAGATCGATCGATCGAACAGTCAGTTGTCTACTCGTGTAGGGGTGTACTGTGCACCGTGTAATTTTAGCTGCTAGAGTATGGACCTCTCGCTGCTAACGTCCGAGTTCTGAGAAAGCGAGTGGTGGTCTAGTGGAGAGACAGGATGAGATCGAGGGAGGAGGAAGTAAAGGAACGGGTCACCCCGGATCTATCTTTTAATTTTGGTGGTTTGCAAGTCACGAGGGAGGCTGGTGCGCAGCGGCGGCGACGGCCGCGGGGGGACGGACGGACGGACGGTTGGGCGTCGCCGTCGCCGCGGGGACGATGCGGGACGCGACCATGTTTCTCTCGTTCCGCGTGCGCGCGCCGACGACGTGAGACGTACTGTGAGAGTGGTGGACACAAGGCGGGCGTCCGCGTCGGCGAGCTCGGTCATGCCGGTGCGGTGTGCCGCGCTTGGTGAGCCCTCGTGCGCGGCAGCTTGGTGGCGGCGCGCCCGCGCCGGCACACAACGGCGCACGCGTGGATCGACTCGCGCCGCTGGTTGGCCTATCGTATGACTGTTTGAGCTGTGCATACCACAGGTGCCCGACAGACCAACTCGTGCGTGTCCACGTCGTTGTTTGGTAGAGTTGAAGTGGAACCAAACTCTATCAATTTTTTATTCTTTTTAAATATAATATATGAACTTGTTTTGAAAAAAAAAACTTTCTCTGCTCTGTAATAGACTAGTACAGTTACAGAAGAAAAGAAGAGAATATGCCATCAAGAAAGAAGAGAAGTGTTGGGCCTTCCCGTTGAACTATCACTACGGGCCAAGATCCCAGCACTTTGAAAACCCACTAGAAAATGTTATAATCTCTCGAGAAGATATTCCGTCAACCTCCACTTGTAAAATACTGCATTATACAATAATATTTGGATTTATTTTAAACTTGATTTTTATAAGATGATAAACACATGCTGTTATAAATATCATATTTAGAAATTAGATACTTAAATTAATTTATAGATTTTTATTTCTTTTTTTCAGTCTCTACTTTTGGGTGGCTAAAGATATAAACATCATAATTTTTGTTATTTCGTTTTTATTAACTTTATATAAAATACAAGTCATTTTATATTTTTATATTTACATATATTTATCTATATTTATATTTAGCACTATCGGTTGGAATCGGTTCGAATCAGATATTTTTCTACACCACTACACAATAGACCGGCTTACCGCTAGATCAAGAAATACAACCTATAAGAACAAATATAATAAACTAATGTACAGACCAAAAAAAATTGCTACATCATACATCATACTAGTGTTTAGATGGAGGAGAGAGGAGAGTGAAGATGTTAGATTATGTATTAAATATATTTTATATGTATAAATGGCTAACTATTATATACCTAGACAGGAGTGTTATTCTACATCACGTACGTGTCGTAGAATAACTATTCTATACCGACTACTTTCAGTAGTAGATTTTCTTATTAAAAATAGAAATTGAGTATTATTTTGTTCTCAGCAGTAGAATTTTCGGTAGAATAGCTATACTACACCTATGGTGTAAGATAGCATTTGTATATACATAGGTTGTTATATATATATACATACAAATGCTATCCTACACCACGGGTGTAACATAACTATTCTACCGAGAAATCTACTATTAAAAAAATAATACTTAATTGTTATTCTACTGAAAAAATCTACTACTGAAGATAATTGATGTAGAATAGCTATTCTACACACGTGATGTAGAATAGCGCTCCCGTAAATATATATATATATTATATATATTATATATATATATATATATATATATATTAACATGACACAACAAGCTAGCTAAATATTGATTCCAAAACTTTATCACCGGAACGCCTGAGCCGTGCGCGCGTAAGTCGAAGTTGGTACCCTAGGCGCGGCGCTCCCGCTCCGCCGCTCCGGTGCTCTCGCTGCCGACGCCGAGGAGATATAGCCATGGTGAGTTCCAAGCACTTGTCGTACCACCGTTGCTGCTATTCCTCTTCCAGATCACGATCATGGATGCTCTCTCCTAGATTGCGCATCTCGTTACACTTTAGTGTCGTGGAGATGGTGGGAACTGGGAAACTAGGTTTTGATGGGGAGACGGCCCGAGGAACTGGGGTTTTAATTATTTTTCGACGACTGGTAATTCTGTGTGTGGGGTACTGGGGCTTAGTTTACTGCAGTTTTGGTGCTGTTGGATTATACTTTGGTGGAAAAATTTTCGGTTCAGTGGTGAATGCTGGTTTGCTAGTGTGGTCAAGGATGTGGTTAGTTTTTGGAAATTTGTTCATAAACTGCAACTAGTCCTTCAATTCGGACCTACTCACAATATTACTTTAGTTTATTATGGATTGGTGAACTTAGGAGTTAGGATCCATAGCTCTTAGGGCTTGTTTGTGATGAAAGGAAGAAAAACTCTGGAAAAAATTGCCCAAGAGGATATTTTAGGTGACATGCCATTCCCAGGGAAAAGTTCCTCACCAGAATATATTTCCTGTGATCATTTGGGAAAATTCCCGAGGAGGAAACAATCCATTTTCAAGGCTAACAACGATTGCAAAATGATGCACACTATAAAATGACCAAAGTAACTCTAGTTTTGCTTTTCATAACATGATTATTTCACAGGAGGTGCTACATAGAAGCAACTCCATAGAAAGTTTAAGCATCATTTCAAATTGACATATTTCATATCCTTGAAGCACTGTTCAAATCCTGCAAACTTGAATAAAATAATTAACAACAGAAATAGCATATAAGCTCTGTACATAGATCATCATCAACAACTGAGCAGCCATGAAAACAAAGAATTCAAATTAAGAAAAGCATGTGTTTCCACAGATCAACATTTGCATCTAAATAAAAATGCATGCTCTTCTGTACATCTAACCATTGCATTGATCATTAGCATGATTGCTATAGTTTGCACTGGAACTGAACAAATAAAAATGGAAAAAAAAATCAAAGATCAAGCAAAAAAAATATAAAAGAGCAACCAATGATGTATCGTTTATGTGAACAAGATCAGGAGATTTTCCAAATCATTTGTACTATTCTCACCAGCAGGAAACTATGCTACCACATGAAGCAAAATCACAGATCACAGTAGCTACCTCAAGAAATGCAAGAGTTATCCTGGTGAGGAGAGGGAGGAAGAGCACACTCACTAGAGAGATCTTGTCGCTGGAGTGCAGGAGAGCAGAGAAAATGAACCATTGGTGGCAGCATCACATTACTAGAGGGCACAAATCAGACAGTTGCATGTGGCATCTTACAGGAAGGGAAGAAGTAGTGGCAACAGAGCGTGAATAGGAGGCGGCGGTGGTGGAGCATGATAGGTGGGGCGGCGGCGGAGGAGGAGGAGGAGCAAGACGGGTGGTGCGGAGAGCACGGTCGGGGGCGCACTCTTGCGCGGTCGGGGGCGCACTCTTGCGCCGCACATGGGAGCGGGGAGAATGGGCCCGACCTCTCCAAACGTGTTGTTTTCCCCGAGGAAGTGGCACGAATCGGGCTAGGATAACCTTGTCCGATGGACTTCCAAACACGTAGAAAATTTGGCCTAGGGAAGATAACCCCATGGGCGCCTAGGGAATGGGCTGGATCCCTGTGGGAAACCGGGCTGCCAAATGAGGCCTTAGAGCATCTTTAAGAGATTACTTATGTGGCTATTTAAATTTGAATTTAGGTATTTTGGTAAAACTGAAGCTCCAAAAGTCCCCTTAAATGACTCCTTTTCCTAATTAATTCCCTAAATCACCTCTCATCTCTCTCAAATATAGTATTAGCTTGGTTAGTCCCTAAATAAGAAATCTCTCTTGAATGACGTGGTCAAATCCCACAATTGGCTGATGTCTCGCTGACTAGGTAACTCAAGTAATAAAGATTATCTATTTCTCTCTTCTCTGCTTAAGCTGGCCAGGCAAAGTTTTTGCCGTGTCTATCTATCAAGTGACGAGAGGGATCAGTCTCGAGTCGTGCGGCAAGAGGGAAACAACCTCGAGTTGTGGCTATCCATTACTATTGGTTATGAAGTTCGGGATCCCAAGACCGCGGACATAACACATACTAATTGTAACCTTACTATTTCCATATGCCCAGTTGGTTTTCATGCTGAATAGTTCTTTATCAATGTTTTATGGGAGGATTTTAGAGTGTAAGTAAACAAATATGCTATTTGTTTTATTATAGTAACTGTGTACACTTCTTCAATGTATTGTACTGAAAAGTAATATTATATTTTGTGACAGTGTTGTATCTAATATTCCCTCTCCTGTAATATTTATTCTCAAACTCTGAAGGTTCTGGTGTTAGTCATTTCATTAAACCAAAGTACGGACCATTTTCACATGTCTACTGTCAGAAAGTTGAAGATGGACTTCATAGAGGCACAAGTATTTCCAATCATGGGACCTTCCTGGAAAATGTGGAGCATCAACTTATTGCTGATTCAATGGTTCAATGCTTTATTATTAGATATCAATAACGGATGGGATGCATTTCACCAAACCTTTCTGCCATTGTTGAAAGTGCTGTTGCTTCAAAATCGATGAGAGCCGCAGCCTGCAGGTAGTTTGGAAGCATAGGAGAAAATGCCCAATTGTAATTTGCAGCTTCTCGATGCTAAGAAGAAAATTCTGGCTGGATTTTCTCCTGCTAAATCCCAGTTCCATGTTGGTTATCTTGAACAAACCGAAGTATATCAAAGAACAATTCCACCTTTAAGAGCTCATGCTTGTAGACTTATAGCTGCAAAATCAACACTAGCAGCAAGGATTGATTCCATAAGAGGTGACCCGACTTAAAAAGCTGGGCAGAACTTATTAGAAGAAATTCATAAGAAGATAGATAAATTGCAAGAATTACCACCTGCAAATCTGGCAAATCGGATGTAGTTTGGTGTGCCCGAGGATAGCTCCTTAGGCTAGTTAGTAGTTACTATATGCATGAACACCGCAGTGGCATTTTGTTTAGTTCCAGGATTGCTGAATTTGATGTATAGTAATAGTTTCTCTTTTTTCTTATTCTTTTTTTTCTGTTGTCAGGTGATTTCTTAGGGAAGGGTTATGGCTTACTTGGACAAGCAGGAAGTGGGAAAATATGCCTCTAGGTTGCTCAGAGCAGACTTGCTGCTGAAGTTGTCAAAATGTGGGCAGTTTCATTTGCCATTATTACGTGGCATTTTATTTTCAACTGACAAGACATATGATAGTACAGAGAAAAAAGTCTTTCCATTATGCAACCTATCCTACTTGGTTCAAATTGCTGGGAACTTTTTGCAAAGATGTTGATATGGACCTGAGTTTGTTATAATATTGGAATGCAAAAATTGCTCAATTAATTGATCGAGGAAAAACTGCTAGAAAGAAACATTCTGTTGTCCCTTTTCCCACTTTGCTACAATTATATTTATCCTATCTCACTCCATATATTTGGTTAAAATTACCAGATTGTTTAAACCTTGTTCTCATGAAGTTCATATGAAATGTTCAGTTTGCACTTGGTTCAGTTTGTAGGAAACACATCCTTTCTTTATTCTGCATCATACTTAATTACATTGCTTACAACATATTAACAATCTTTTGTTTCTTTCACATGATCCGCTGTTACATCATTAGTTTGGTTCTATATTTCTTCTTTATACCAGATTGAAGGCGAGGAGTTATGACAGGAGTGAGGCAAGGTCGGGTTTGACATCAATTCTGGCATTTGCACTAGTTCAAGTAAGTTCTTTCTTCAAATTGGAGCCATCTCGTCGTTTTCCTGGATGAATAGTTTGTTCGCCACATAGCCTCTAAAATTCTTTTACGGGGTTTTGTTTTATCTCCTATTTTTGTACTCTCTGGCTCTCTGCAATCATCTTGGCACTCACTAATCACTAGATCCGTATAGATTATTGTTTAACGTAACGATCACCTTGGCCTCCCTTTTTGTTGCTACTATTAATTGCATGAAGTTCTTATGTCTTCTATGTCCTAATGCTATTGTTTTCTTGTCCAGGGAATGGAACTCTCAAATCCATTGGTGCAGAATGACTTTACTGTCAGTGGAACACAAGGAAGCCACCTTCCTCACCCCATTTTCAGTCATAGAAGAACCGAAGGGACGTGAGCACATGAAAATCAGGTTCTTACCGTTTCTTGATCACACTTTCCATCATAGAATGTAGAGAAAAAAAAAAGACCTAACTACCCAATCCCATGCTTATGCATGCCAGTAGATGTGTTACAATTATACTTGGCCTTACCACCTAATAAACACAAAACAGTTTCCAGGTGATAAGGAGGAGTAAATGACTAATCATGCAGTTTTGTTTGGTCATTCGTTTTACTGTCCACGTCCATTCATGACGATGTCATGAAAGGACTCGCAATCTGATTCTGTTTTCTTCGGCGCCCACAGTTTTGGCCTCCGTGGTGCTCTTATCTAGTTATCCAACGACCCTGATGAGTGATGAGTGTCGAACAGTGAGGCACCAACTAGTCGTAGTGATCAGATCCTGGACGTTGCCTCTTGTCATATGAAGTCTGAAGACAAGCAGAACTGTAAAAGCCAATGTATCTTTCTTATTGAGGGCCGTAGGACCCAACTTGATTGTCCTGATGGTCCTTGCCGCATGCTTTTATCACTGATCCGCTGTCCTTCCGTCTTGTCTGATTGAGGGCGGTCCTACTGATCTTGATCATTCTTAACCTAACAATCTACAAGCCGTGGTGGATCTAGGAATCTGTAGGAATTAGATATGAACTTCTGAGTTCTTACTTCTTACCCAGGCATCTGATGCCTTGTTTAAATTCATTGTGCTGTTGGGATAATCCATTATTGCAAAATTTAAGTATTTAACTGAGCCATAACAATACACTCAGTCCTGACACCCTACTGAATTGACGCGAAATAAACGGTTGCGTACGTTTTAAAAACTACACTGTGATGTTCTAGATTTGACTGTGCTGTGGTTGTGTGGTGAGTACAGTACGCTGGCAGCTGCTTTGGCCGTACGGGGCTACCGGCTACATGCCGACTAGAAGGCAGTACTGCAGCAGCGCCCCTCGGTTTCGTTGAGCGCCCAGTGCATTGCATCTGGACCGCGGAGACGCACCAGCGCGATGCACGTAAAGGAGCGTAGGCATAGCGAGGCCGTGCCCTCAGCTTTGTTCTCACGCGAAGGGTGTGGGGTACAGCGTCAGCGTGTTCCTGTGTCCGGCTCCACTGCTCCAGCGTACGCCAACGCTTATCATCTTCACCATCTCGGAAGAAGCCGAATCGGATTCCTCTCCTCCTCTTTTACATGCACAGAAGCGACCAAATCCCGGCTTCTGTCACGAGCGTCACACTGTTGGTTCTGGTCACACGCCGGTGAAACGAGTGTGCATCTGTGCCTCCCGTATTCTCGATGCAGTCTTTTTTTACACCCAAAATTACTTCTGTTCGTTGCCAGGACAGACCGGGTGTACCGAGTAGGAGCAGTAGAACTAAACAACAACCATCGGCATGATGGTAGATCCTCCAGTTTTCGGCAAGCTCGATTTTTCGTGGCAGAACGGTTGACCATAAAGTTACATTGATTTAAGTCATGATTGTGAAAAAATCATCTCTTTTATGGAAGTCAATGATATACTAATCCGGTTCTAAAATTCTTGATATTTTAGATATATTCTTACATATCAAAAATCAATCGATATACAATTTTTTTGTTTAATACATATTAAATATAATTTTATTGTACTTATATTTAATAAATTTATTTACATGTAAGATATATGAGTTTAAAATGATTTGTCTATAAGAAAAATGTTAATAATTAGTATTTAAAAACTCTCATGGAGATATATAAACAACTCTTCCCAAATTTTCTACTGCTTTCTCTCTCCTTATCTGGACCTACACCTTTTGTCGTCAGCAACAATGTCACCAGTGACCAGTCCAAAGCTCACGCGAACCTGCCTGTTAAATAGCCGCCCCTGTGCACCAGAAGTGCAACGGGGAGAGCTACGGGGAAAAAACATATATACTCCTCCATTACTGATCACCACACAAGGTTTGCTGCAACAGGGGCGTAGGTTGCAAGGGAACATGGCGGCAAGGAGGGCTGCTTCCTCCCTGCTCTCTCGCCGCCTCACCCTGAGGCCTTGTGCTGCCGCCTCCTCCACCAGCGACTCCGCCATCCTTGGAGCAGGTGATGGTCTCTACTCTCTTCTTGGATCTGTTCTTGTGTGATATGTCCTTGTGTTGGTCAGAAATGTTTTGCATTTTCTGACAGCACGGCGCCTGTTGCCCGGAGCACTTCAGAGATTCAACACTGCATCGGCGGCCGTCACGGCGGCTACGGAGGAGCCGATCCAGCCGCCGGTGGACGTGAAGTACACCCAGCTCTTCATCAACGGCGACTTCGTCGATGCGGCGTCGGGTACATACACGAGCTGATCGATCCAGCGGGCGTCGCTCACATGGCGTCGCCGCCGTCGTGTTGCCACGTACAGGCCACGGCCAGTACGCACGCACATTTACATTCAGCAAGTGTAACGCGTGCTCTCTCTTTTTTTGCCAGGGAAGACGTTCCCTACGATGGACCCCCGCACCGGCGAGGTCATCGCCCGCGTGGCCGAGGGCGACTCGGAGGACATCGACCGCGCCGTCGCCGCCGCCCGCCGGGCCTTCGACAAGGGCCCATGGCCGCGGATGACCGCTTACGTATGTACTACTAGCTTTGTTACAGCTTACGTGCTGCCACGAGGCAGCCACACGGCGAACAGATCGTGATCTCGTCGGTGCGTGCAGGAGCGGTGCAGGGTGCTGCTGCGTTTCGCGGACCTGATCGAGCAGCACGCCGAGGAGATCGCGGCGCTAGAGACGTGGGACAGCGGGAAGACGCTGGAGCAGACGGCGGGGTCGGAGGTGCCGATGGTGGCGCGGTACATGCGGTACTACGCCGGCTGGGCGGACAAGATCCACGGTCTCATCGTGCCGGCGGACGGGCCGCACCACGTGCAGGTGCTGCACGAGCCCGTTGGCGTGGCCGGACAGATCATCCCCTGGAACTTCCCGCTGCTCATGTTCGCATGGAAGGTCGGCCCGGCCCTCGCCTGCGGCAACGCCGTCGTGCTCAAGACCGCCGAGCAGACTCCGCTCTCCGCACTCTTCGTCGCCAGCCTGCTCCAGGAGGCTGGGCTCCCGGAGGGCGTTCTCAACGTGGTCTCCGGCTTTGGCCCCACGGCCGGCGCCGCCCTCTCCAGCCACATGGGTGTCGACAAGGTAAACATCGATTAATTAACCCATATGCGCTTACTCTTCTCTAACTTCCTGGTAACAAGTGAGCGTTTTGACGTCCGCAGCTTGCTTTCACCGGGTCGACGGGCACGGGCAAGATTGTGCTTGAACTAGCCGCGAGGAGCAACCTTAAGCCGGTGACGCTGGAGCTCGGGGGCAAGTCGCCGTTCATCGTCATGGACGACGCTGATGTCGACCAGGCCGTCGAGCTTGCCCACCGCGCGCTCTTCTTCAACCAGGTGAGTAACGGAGTACCAGCTAGCCTACCACCAGTGTGTGTACGAGCTTTACGTGCCATGCCATCGCGCGTATTCGCGTCACTAGCAACGAGCTCTGAAATGACGTCAACTTCGCTGCGGTTTGTGGTCGAGCAGGGGCAATGCTGCTGCGCCGGGTCACGCACGTTCGTCCACGAGAGCGTATACGACGAGTTCGTGGAGAAGGCGAAGGCGCGCGCTCTGAAGCGCGTGGTCGGCGACCCCTTCAGAAGTGGCGTCGAGCAGGGGCCTCAGGTACACACTGAAACATCACGTGCTCCAACTTAACACAGTACACACTGGGAGATGCGTGATATGACCCAAATTCCTCTCTTGGATCAGATCGACGGCGAGCAATTCAAGAAGATCTTGAAATACGTCCAGTCCGGCGTCGACAGCGGCGCGACCCTCGTGGCCGGAGGCGACAGGGCTGGCAGCAGGGGCTTCTACATCCAGCCAACCGTCTTTGCAGACGTCGAGGTAAGGTTCCCGGTCCCGGCCGCCGCAATGCAAGCACCACCGCACATTCCAAGCCCAGTGCAATCAATGTTGATGCCATGACGGTTGTTGCAGGACGAAATGAAGATCGCTCAGGACGAGATATTCGGGCCAGTGCAGTCCATCCTCAAGTTCAGGTGAGCATCCGTAGAATTCCATCAGGGTGACACAGAGTATGAACTGGATTTTACATATATTTTATCGATGTGTTTGTGGGGCGGGTGGTGCGTGCAATGCAGCACGGTGGAGGAGGTGGTGCGCCGGTCGAACGCGTCGCCGTACGGGCTGGCGGCGGGGGTGTTCACGAGGAGGCTGGACGCGGCGAACACGCTGGCGCGGGCGCTGAAGGTGGGGTCGGTGTGGTTGAACTGCTACGACGTGTTCGACGCGGCCATCCCGTTCGGCGGCTACAAGATGAGCGGCGTCGGGAGGGAGAAGGGAGCCTACAGCCTCCGCAACTACCTCCAGACCAAGGCCGTCGTCTCGCCCATCAAGGACGCCGCCTGGTTGTAGCCCTAGTAATAATCCTCTCTCCTCCCGCCGTCATTGCCCATGGTGGCCGGCCCCGTGCCACATGTGCTTTTCCGCCATGTCTCTGAACAACGCCAGACATGGCACACACCTAAGGTTGCGATGAATAATGACTTAGCTTTGTGCTCATGGTCATGGTGGCTGCTCGTCGTTTCCCTGTTGAAATTGAATTGCTCCTCACAACCAATCCAATTCCAAGAACCAAACGGAGCATATTGTAGAAATTGAATAATTCAGTCTAACGAACAAACAAATCGCAACTTGTTTTCTAATAACTTGTCATAAGTTAACTTATATAATCTAACACCTGTACCTTCAAAGTGGGATTCGATGCAGCATCAGACAAGCATCACTCGATGCCACTAGGATTTTTAAAAACCATGTCAGCTTGATCCCAGGAGGCGAACATCTCATTCGCTAGGGTCGTTCTCTCATAGTTTGCCACATGATTCTTAATTTCTTATGGCACGCAAGCGATCGACGGAA
The DNA here is from genome assembly GCA_019279435.1 of Zizania palustris. Lineage (NCBI taxonomy): Eukaryota > Viridiplantae > Streptophyta > Magnoliopsida > Poales > Poaceae > Zizania > Zizania palustris. The sequence continues at coordinate 39,510,221 of JAAALK010000283.1, read as the reverse complement.
GAGGCGAGCTTGGATTAATTAACAGATAACAATGCGATGAGTAGTTGTTTTGGGGTAAATGCACATTCAGCTCAGTCCAAACGCAGACACGCTCTGCACATATATGTTTAAAAAACGCATTCAGCTTGAAGTGTAGTGTTGCGTACTTGCCTCTGGAGTCTGGACACTTTCGAAAAAAAAATAAAAAAAATATGGATAGGATACGTAACGAGTAACGTCTACCAAATACCAATCCGAGCAGGCGAGCAGCACTTCAACGTGATGAATCAGATCGAATTCTTGGAATCGCCGAGCTGAAACCAAATGATCCATTTGATCTGTACAAGCTGCTTCCGTAAATGCAAGAAGCACCAAGTTGTGAACAAAAAGTAATCAACAGAGTTCGGAGAGACCAAAACACTACCGTTCGGTACCACCCAATCTCCGGGTAACGATCTCCAGTGTGGTTGCCTCGTCCACCGCGCCGGCGGTGGCCGCCTTCCCGTCGCCGGCAACCACCTCGGCGCGGCAGATGGGGCAAAACCGTCTCTTGCACAGCCACGAGTCGACGCACCGGGCGTGGAAGCCGTGCTGGCACCCCGGCAGCACCCGGCACCGGTCGCCGGCCTGGAACGCCTCCAGGCACACCGCGCAGTCCCCGCCGCCGGCGCCGGCGCCGACGCCTTCCTTGCGCTCGTGGCACGGCAGCCCGGCGATCTCGTCGGCCGTCAGCCCCTGCGCGTGCTCCGCGCGCTCCTCCACCCGTGACGACGCGCCGCTCAGGAACACGCCCCGCCGCAGCGCCCAGAAGATCACGAGCACGTGCAGCACGAGCATGATCACCACGCCGGCGACGAGGAGGACCACCGACAGCGTCGCTCCCGGCGCCATGCAGCTCGCAGCTTCCCAACAAGATTCCTCCACTGCAGCTGATTCTGCCTTGCTTTCTCGACTATACTTCCCCTATCTCGAGCAAGAATGCAAGATTACCCGAGGCAAGAAAGCGCTTGTCCCTCAAGTTGGCAGTAGAACCAGTTCTGAAAGCTGAGCCGGGACGTCAGGTCAATCTCCCGCTTCACCTTTGACAAAACTGCTGCAACTACATGTCCGTAAAAGCGACACCTTGTTCGATCCTCCATATATCATTTTCCAAATCCTCTGTGATCTGTCCTGGCAGAGGCGACGGATGTGTAATTAGATTAGAAAACATCAACTCATTACTGGTAGCATAGCAAGTAGCCGGAGCTGCAGCGTGAGGACGACGTGCCCTGCTCGGGATTTGGAAGATTAGTAGGTGACCGCAATGGGCGCGGCCGAGCGATCTGGGCAACGAAAGCGGCCGCGTCGATAGTAACCGTTGGTTGGCTGCACCTACCTCTGTCGACGTGGCAGGCCGATGCCAGTTACGCTCGTTTTCCGGTACCGTTTCTTTTCTCCCAAAGTTTTTTTTTGTGTGTGTGGCGTACGTTGCTTAGGCCTCCACGACAGCATGTTTTTTTGTTCGGAGTTTCGACTATAACGTCGTTTAAACAAAATACTAGTGAGAGGCCCGTGCGTTGCAACGGATGCATAATGTTAACAGCAATATATTTAGAACATGATATATTTTCCGAACACATTTGTTTAGTAATATTGCGACGATAAGAAACAATGTAATATATTATTCCTCAAAACAATACATAGAAGTATGCTTTCTATATAAAGTGTCATTGCATATTTATAATTACAAATCTGGTATGAAATTGTACAATATACTATACAGTGAGCACATCTTCTTTTATCTACTCAGTGAGCACTTCCTTGTAGACGATATTCTTTGTTAACGTGCTTGTTGAATTGATTCCCCTATTTTTCTCCGGAGCGGCGAGTATTTTGATGTTGCTACGAGAAGTTGCTCGTGACAGAGCTACATATAGTTGTCCATGAGAGAACACCGGGTTCGGGAGGTATATTCCAACATGCGGTATTGTTTGACCCTGTGCTTTATTAATTGTCATTGCAAAACTCACCCTAACAGGAAATTGACTCCTCTTAAACTTGAAGGGGAACATCTCATCATCGGAGGGGCACAAGGGTATGCGTGGAAGGAAGACTCTCTCACCAGCATGTTGTCCCAATACAATTTCAGCATCGATAGTATTTCTTTGAAATGCTCGGACTATCAACCTAGTCCCATTACACAGACCATTGGCCGGGTCAAGATTTCTGAGCAAAATCACAGGACAATTAACCTTGAGTTTTAATATATGAGGAGGTAACCCATTTGGCGTCAATGAATTCAGGAACTCAGACGGATAATGGTTGCATGGATCATCGACTGCTCGATCATGACTGTGATAAATTATCTCGTCACCAGGAAAACGTTCGATAAGCTTCATGTTTATTGCATCAACGTTCTCATTCCTCGTTGACAAAATAGCTCGAGATGTGATGTAGTCTGCATCAGTCATGTTTGCACCTAACATTGGAAATACCATGTCAATAAGACTATCAATGTCTGATTCTGCACCAGTGTAGGGTACACATATTTCGTCGGGTAAATTTACATAGTCATCATCGATGGTCTCTTCAATGCCATTGCCAATCCGTAGCAGGTAGTCTGAAAACCATATATCTGATCGAGCTCTCATGTTATGGACAAGTCTCAACTGATGCATGTTATCCCATAAGTAAGATCTACGCAATGTTGCGTTTACAATTTGAGCCCTATTCCCCTTTCGTATAACTGGAAGAACTTGTCTGAAGTCACCTCCAAAAACCATTGTTTTGCCTCCAAATGGTAGATTGGGCTTTTCCATTATATCCCTCATGCTCTTGTCCAACGCCTCAATTGCCTGTCTTTTTGTCATGGAGACTTCATCCCATAATATAAGCGAAGCTTTTTGAAGAAGCTTCGCAGTACCACTTTGTTTGGTGAAGTTACACACTCCATTGTCTTGTATGCTTAGTGGTATCTTGAACCTTGAATGAGCCGTTCTACCTCCAGGCATGATGGAAGCAGCAACACCAGATGTTGCAGTAGCAATAGCTATCTTCCCCTCGCTACGGACTTTTGCTAATAAAGCTTTGTACAGAAAGGTTTTTCCTGTTCCTCCTGGACCATCAACAAAAAACACACCTCCACTATTGTTGTCAACGGATGATAGTATAACATCATAAGCATATCTCTGTTCTGCATTAAGAGAGGATGTGCTCGCTAGTAGCTCATTATCTACTTGTATAGAGGACTCTTCACAAATCTCCCTCACCTCACCCGCCATGGCGTCATATGATTCATCAATTTCTGGAAGAGGAAATGATGTTATCTCTTTACCCATTGACTGAAGCAATTTTCTTATATCCAATAACACCATTTGTTCAACTGCATATGCATTCATCTGGGATCGTCGGATGTCATCAGACATTGCTTCGAAGTGTTTGTTCCAGAGTCCACGCACATCGCTAGGTTCACAATATACCAATATTGTAGCAAACAACCTTCGGAGGGACGAAGGCATATGAAATACTTCAGCTTCAGAGAGGCACTCATCAATGCTGTTATCTGACTCAATAATACCTCTTTTCTCAGCGCTTTCTCGAAATGTAGGGTATACAATACCATCATATGTCCTCAAATTCTCAAATGAAGTAGCACCAACCACATGGTTTAATAGCACCCTCAAGTAGTATCTTTCTCCCTCTGCTGGATGTGCTGAGATGATCCTCCCAACCTGCGTGCTTCGTTCTCTTATTTTCCAAAGCTTACGTCTAGGCAACCACACTGCATATTGTGGGAAATCCCTATAAAGTAATGTGCGTGCCCACGTAAATTCTTGATTTGCCTTGAAATACTCAGTCAACATGGTTCTTGAGGCACCCTGTTGGTCGAGAACTTCACGTACATCAGCATTCTCTCTATAGGACACAAGATGCATTCCTGGGAGGTGGAGCTGTAACTGTAGCACTGGTGGCGAAATCCCGCTAAGATCAAATCCAAATATTCTCCACAATGCCTCCTGTGGTGTTACCCACCTAGCATCCCTATATTCATTGATCTCATTGATCTCGCGGTTTTCATCAGCTTCATTGACGGACACAGACGCCCTATCATGACCCTTATAAATATACTTGTAGAGGTACTTAACAGCCTTAATACTCGAACAAACTTCTGCATTGATGTGACAGTCATACCTTCTTAGAAGCATGGGATTATATGGGACAACCCATCTGTTGTCTAAGTCATGACCTCTCACTCTTACCCTTTGTTTGTCATCCCTTCTCCTGTAGATAGGGTAAGAATCTTCGCCTTGGATAGTTGTGTCACTAAACTGGCGTGGATAATAGCACTTGCAACTACCATTTTTCATGCATGGACTCTTCCTATTTAGTGGACCACACGGGCCATGCATCATATGTTTCACTACCATTTCATATAGCTCCGGGTATTTATCCTTATCTGGAAGTTCTGCTGATATAACATTATCATACTCATCGGGACAACTCAATTTGTATGTTGACTCCATGATAAGGAGGAAATGTGCATGTGGTAGACCCCTTTTTTGGAACTCGATAACATGGACTTGTGCTGCAATGATTCCTAGGATATGTTTACGAAATAGCTGGAATTTGAGATCCTCTAGCTTGGCTTTAAATACACGCACAACAAGATCAGGACGATCTTGTGGTGTTTGGCCAGGTGCAAGGTCCCTACTTATCTCTTCCCAATTAGGATTACAAGTCATTGTGATAAATATGTCGGGTTTTCCATACTTCTGCACTAAGGCCATAGCATCCATATATCTTCGTCTCATATCCCTCCCGCCACCGATAAACGATGCAGGTAGGACCCATCTTTTTCCCAATCTGCTGGCTCTATGTTCTCCAACAGATACACTATCCATCAAGCCCTGGTAAAGATCCGCACGAATCTTCTTCTGATTGTATAAGAAGTAATTCAGGCGAGACGTTTCAATTTTTATGTAGGTATCAACTACAAACTGCTGGAATAGACGTCTCCCATACAAGACCGTGTTGAAGACTCCACTACGCATCTGGAATTTATAGCAATAATATTCACGCATCGAAACAAAAAACTTGCTGGTAGTATCTACAAAGAAAAGAGAAATCAATTAGGTGATTAGCGTATGGATTAATAGTATCGTAATAACATGAATATGAGTCACTTAGCTAACCTGAGTTGTCAGCATTTCTTTGTCGGGTTGTATTTATTTGACTAATGTCAATACCTTGTCTTGGTATATCAGAATGCCAACCGAGCTCTGCTCTTGGAAAAAATAGGGGGTATGACAAAGGGTCGTAGCACCCATCACTCGGTCTAATTGAATAGTAGTTGTTGTTATTGCCAAACAAGGTGATGCTACGATCAAAATGTTTATTAATATCATTCCCCTCAACCCACACAGCAGCAACCTCTGATGTTAACGGTCTGTTATAAGTTCTCTGGTCTAGCTTATAATCCATATTTAGCACAATACGATATTCATCAACGTCTTCAACCTGTCCTAGGCTTCTGAATGTTTCAGAGTAGGGATTATCTCTCAAAATATGTACCAAACATCTAATAATAGATATGTCCCTTTCTCTATATCTCATCTCGAGCACGACGGAAACGATGTGATAAGCTAGGATCATCATCATAGAAGTACAACTGCAAGTGGCTTGGTTCATTGTCTCCATTCCCAAAAGAATGTATGTTATGGTACATTTGCCCATGCGCTTTAAATGTGTAAACTCCATCCCTTGCACTTGCGAGGTTCTTGTCATAATCACAGTACATTGTGGTGAAGGAGAAATGACTGTTAAAATATCTAATATTCTCTATAAAATGTTGTGATTGAATGTCTTCACCTGTGTACAACCGTCGAAGCTCCTCAGGTGGCGCAGGTATTTGAAGTTTGACCTTGCCATTCATACAACAAAATCCTGGCGGCTCATATTCAAACCTCTTCGCACCACAATGACGACAGTCTGGCTGAGTCTTTAAAATGTGGGCGCTAACAGGTAGGTTCTGGTAGACAACGTCAGTTGTATTAAGGTTGTTAGATCCTATCTCAGAGCCATGTGGTGTATTACGAACGACACAGTTTGGACCAAGAGTTCTTCTTCTTGCTCGATTTTGTTGGTTACGTTTTTCCCGCATAACCTGCCTTTGCTCATCTGTCATACTTGCTGAATATCGTTGGTTCTCTCGCCTCGCTTGCCTCTGTTCATCTGTCATACTTGCATATCGAGCTTTATCACGTGCACGTCTTTTGTTTCGTTGCTCTGATGTCAAGCTTGCATAGCGTGCTCTTTCACGAGCACGCCTTATCTCAGCACGATCTATCGATCGGTCAAGTTGGGTTTGTTGAACAGATGGAATTGCTTGTTGCTCTTGTGAGTCGATAGTTGGAGTTGCTAATATAGCAGAATTTGCACCTGCACAAAGTTTATGTAATCACATGAGACATAATTTTTGCTATTAGTAATTGCACAACCCATATTGCAGTAGTTTATACCATTAGAGGTTTGTCCTTGAAATAATCCCGCTGATGTAAGGGTACTTTGTGTAGGAACAACAAATGAGGACGGTTGTCGATATGACACATTTTCACCGTCCGATGAACTTTCCGATGGAGTCTGTGATGGTTGTCGAATACAAATTCCAGAAGGGCCGTGAGGCAAAATGTTACAACGATTTCTCTTTTGTCTATGACGACCATCGATAACTAAAAATTTAAAATGAGTACACATTTTCAGACAATAATTTTAGTGTAATGTTGTAGCACAAATATTTGAATAGACAAATAAACATGATAAATTAGGCGCATAAAATATAATAACCTTCTTTCCCCTCTCTCCTCGGTATATTTTCTGACATGGTTGATAGCTTTGTTATCGCGGCGTCGAGCGACCTGTTGATTGCATAATTGGTTAACCAATAAACAAACGATAATTGAGTGGAAACATTATAGATGGAACATGATTTTAATTCAGATAAGTGTTTGAGTTTTTAATTTATTTTTCTTGGTACCAAAGAGTGATTTAGAATACTTGTTTTGGATTAAAGGGTTATTTTGAGGGTTAGGATTACAAATTTGTTATTTAAATAGGGCATTGAATGATTATTAATCAAGATTGGATCTGGAGATTGTGTTAGAGGAAAGAAAATATTATTCAAGGTTAGGAATGAGAGTATTACAGTGAATGATGTTTTCATTTTGTAAATAAGCGTATTTCAATTTGAGACATGTATTCCAATACAAATATTACATTGAAATAACTTCAAAGGGAATACACAATAGATTCAACGAATGATCACAAAACCAAATACCAAATTCAAATAACTTCAAAGGGAGTACACAATAGATTAAACGAAATGAACACAAAAACCAATATTACATTCAAATAACTTCAAAGGGTGTACCCAATAGAAATAAACACAAAACATCCGAATATGAGGAAGTACATAAACAACGCACACCACAATACACACAAGACTGTAACACTATGGACAGTCAGATCCATAAATCGTTGCAAAATATCTCCATCTAGCTTCCATGAACCGATTCACAAAGCTTAGATCCATAGTTCCTGAACTCAGACGTTGCCGTAAGTCTGCATTTATATTTCAAAGAAAAATAATTAACAATATCTATAATATTATGTGATGTATTGCCATTATTCTTAGCTTGTGTTTGTATTGTTGGAACTACTTACTTTGCAAAGGTAGTGTGGATGGATAAATCGGATTAAACTTGACTGTAGTGTGTTCTGAAGTCTCTAAACATCCTATCGCCAAGTAGAACAAATATTAGCGTAATTCATCACTATATCTTTATTAATGATAAAATGGGTTAGGGCTAAATTACTATGCTTCTTGTGAAGTCGAAGCATGGTTCCTAAAACAATGTGGTTGTTACGATGAGCTTCTGTCCATTCAGAGATGTGATCAGTGAGGGAGTCACCCCAAATTCCAACAACCATCATGTTCAAGCTAAAAAAGATCAAATTCTCATTAGCTTTCGATTTGCAAAAACAATATGATTGTTTATAACGATATAAGTGGTTGTATCTAACTTATGAATTACCTAGTGTCCATCAGTGTTATCTCCCTATATAGACCTCCAAGTCGTTCCAATTTCCCCCAATAGACAACAACTCCAGCTATGTCTGTCCAAATAATCATATCATACTATAAGTAAGACAACTATTTTTTTGAAACTATGCATCACCGATTCAATTTACGTACGTACCCACAAACGTTTTATTAGGACGAATCCACGCGTCATGAAACGTCAATAGATATTTTGGATAGGGAGGGAATTGGATTGGAAGAATGTATGGCTCAACTGTTGTATTTCTTCGAAGAGAACCTTCATAGGCATGGGCAATGCTCCGATAGTACAATGCCTCTTCAAGATTAGGTTGAAAATATAGACAATGAATAGTATAACATTGTCCTTGATTTAGGAGAATGTTAAACCTATGAACTTCCTCCCGCTCCCATGCAATGACTTCTATTTTAGCACCCTACGTATAATATTAGGGTTTAGAATAGTTCACATGTTCACTACTATGTAAAATTTAGGCCAACTTGTGTGCAACTTACGGTAATATCCATTAAAATAAATCGTTGTTTTTCTCCATATTCATCAGGGAGAAACTTAACTTCTACTCTGGCGACGGCACTCCATGCATAGTTTAAGTGCTCGAACTCTATCTCGTCAAATTTCATAAACCTTAACAAATAAATGCAATTTAGAACATCTTTCATCGTTGCAGGAAAGTTGGTTTTACTAATATAGGCTCACCTAGGTACCACCGCATTACGGGTTGGACGGTCGGCATAAGTTCTCTTTCGCATGCCAGCCATTTAATATATCTAAGAAATTCAACTATATTATAATGTTTTATCTAGCGGAATTATTTGACAAATCAGATATAAACACATTATTTGACAAATAGAATAGAAACACATGTAAGAATGAAAATAGGGGAAAATCTTTACAGAATAAAAAGGGGGAAATATTAAAGAATAAACAGGATAATTCATCGAAAAATGCCAAAAATTCAAAAAATACAGAAACGCAATTAAGAAATGTATAGAAAAATATAAAAAAATCATGGAAATGCGGAAAAAAATTAAGAACAGTTGGTTTTTATTGGCTGATGTTTTTATTCAATATATGTTTTGTGTTTCCCATGTAATAATTGGAGAATGTCATGATAATTAGGTTTGTACTGATGGTATTATTACTCATAGGAAATGAACATCTAATAAGCAGATAAGCTAGAGATAAATCAGGTTTAAACAATGCACATCCTATATCAGATTCATGGCCCATAATGATATCTATAAATTGCATGTCTTGCTCCTATCCCCTCTAAGGCAGTTTTTTCAGCCCACAGTTATCTGAATAAAATATTAACTACAATGTACAAATTATTACTTATAACAATGAGACGCCAAATAGACCCAAGATCACAGGCAACCAACATAATTTCTAATGGAACGTTACATTAGAAATAAACAGATGTGCCTAAATACTACGGCATAGGAAATGATGGTATTATTACTCATAGGAAATAAACATCTCATAAGGAGATAAGCTAGAGATAAATCAGGTTCAAACCGTCTTTAGATGTGAATACTCTTTAGATGAGAAATCGTCTTGAATCTGTAAGAAATAAAAATAGTTCAGTAAGAAAAAAAATAATTATTTCTAATAAAAAAAGAGTCATTGGACTAAATACAAAATGAATTCAGTAATCATTTTAATTATGGAAAATACAATAATATACAACATCTAAACTTGCTTTATCTTTTTTTTGGGAATTTTTATACGTTCAAGGGAATAATAAAATAGAAAATTAATTCTATTGGGTCTCAGTTCCACTTCCAAGTATATATGTTTATACTTTAAGTTAGCCATGTACTTTCCGAGGACGAATTTAAACTTCAGCAAGCTCAATTATTTTAGTTTTGACAAGCCCATGATGCATTGTCTATTTGTCTGCTGATTGTATGCCACCTGGAGAAAACATCTCATTCAGAAAGTATTAGGTACAATTAATTTCTTCATTTTGTAAGTCAACTTGCCACCTGGAGAAAACATCTCATTCAGAAAGTATTAGGTACAATTAATTTCTTCATTTTGTAAGTCAACTTTTCTGACTATATGATCGAAATTAAGAAATTACTCTAAGTAAATATGCATATGCACTTGCCACAGTTAAAGGGAATAATAAAATAAAAAATTAATTCTATTAAGTTCTAACAATTTACTCATAGAAATGCTCAAAACATTAAGAGTAATTGTACTGGACATGATGAATCATGTTAAAATTATCTACATCCCTAAAGTTGTTTTATCTTAATTTTGGTGATTTTCTAATTTTTCAGGGAATAATTAAATAGGAAAAAGGCAATTATTTAATTCTGTAAAATGGAAAATACTATTAGAAATGCTGGAAAAATTAGGAGTAATTTTACTGAACATTATGAATTTTACAAAATTATTCTAGCATCAAACTTAATTTTATCTGATTTTTGGGCAATTTTCTTAATTTCCAGAGAATAAACAAAATAGTAAATCAATTCATTAATTCTGGAAATTTAAAAACCAATTCCGGCCCAACCAGTGTTACCCTCCGGCCCATAAACAACTTTTCGCAGGCTTTCTGAGTCCTGGGCCCAGGCCAGGCATTCGGCGCGCGCCCGCGCACGCAACCTGGGCCTGGGCCAGGATTTCCGTTTCCCGCCTGGGCCGGATCGAGGCCTCTTAATCCTGGCCGTCGGATCAGATCCGACGGCCAGGCGTCGTTGTCGGCCGTATATAGACGCCGCGCTCGCACCCCCGAACCCTAATCCCATTTCCCCCCTCCCAGCCCGAGAGCGAGAGCGGAGCGGCGCGGTGGCGCGCGCCGGCGGGCGCGTGGCGGCGGAGCGGCGCGCGGTGGCGGCCACCGGCGGTCGGCCGCCGCCGGCTAGCTCGCCGGAGCACCGCGCTCACCCGAGGGTGAGCGGGGCTCCGTCGAGCTAGCCCGCGGTGGTCAAAGCCGAGCGACCCGAGAGGGTTCGCCGTCCTATGGCGACCGGCGGCGCGGTCCCGGCTTCCGGCGAGCGGCGGAGGGCTCCCGGCCACCGGCGAGCGGCGGCGCAACGACCCGAGAGCCAAGGTGAGACCCCGGGCCCACTCTTAGTTTAGGGTTAGGGTTAGGGTAAAAACCCTAACCCTAACCTTCGGTTTTTTTTCCCTTCGGTTTTTTTCTGTTTGCTCATATGTACTGACTGCCTCTCTTCTCTTACCCGAAGGCGGATCCAGCCCTGTTGAGCGGCGGCGCGACGACCGGACGGCGGAGCGGGCGAGCGGCGGCGAGAGTCCGTGAGCTACGTTAGGTTAGGGTCTGAGCAGAGGGAGGGAGCAGAGGGGAGAGATCAGTGAGGTAGAGAGGAGGGGAGAGGTCTGGGTTTTGTAGTGGGATGCACGATCCTGGCCCAGGCAGTTGCGCTGCGCTCGGACTTGGTCCAGGCAGTTGCACTGCCAGGGGAGGGGGCGCACGGTCGAGGCGGACCGGGGAGGGGGTGCGCGGTCGAGGCGGAGAGGTCGCGATGCGCGCGATGCGCGGGGAGGGGGCGCGCGGTCGAGGCGGACCGGGGAGGGGCCCTGGGAGCACAACGGCCTGGACCGGAGAGGGGGGCGCGCGGTCGAGGCGGACCGGGGAGTGGCGTGGTCGCGCTGCGCGCGATGCGCGGGGAGGGGGCGCGCGGCTGAGGCGGACGGACGAGTAAGTCGTCCTTTTTATATAGTTAAGATGAATATATATTATGCTGATATGGTAGTAGTGATTTTCAGAATACGGAGCTCTCTAAATAATTTATAAAATCCAATGGTAGTAGAATCAAAAACAAACTAAATTAATAGAATCTAGAAGCTAAAAATAGACTTCTCTATATTATCAAAAGTTACGCGCTTCTCAGAATCTAAAGTTTTCCTAAACAGACTTAAAAGAATTTGCTTGACATATTCATGACATGTTTGGAGAAACTTCTAACAACTACAGCTACTAGCTTCCTAAACTATCCAAATTCTAGAATTATATCGAGAAACTCAACACTTATAATTATAATTGGGCCCAAGTGCAGTTTTCTTCGACCAAAAAAGTTGGGAAGCCCACGTAGTCCGATGTACTTGGGGCCACGTGAAGCCCTGCTGATTAGCAGCAGCATCAGGGCTGGGCTGGGCTGGGCTGCAGTGCAATCTTGCACGTCGATCGGACGATCCGCCCGTCAATTTGTCGCTGAGAGGTCGCTTCCACAGTGCATGAGCACTCGAGCAGAGCGTGACTATGTCGAGCTGGGGCACGACCGCACGACGCTGGTGGAGACAGATCCACTCCACGCACAACGGGCTGCTGCCACCATGGCATGCATGCTGACCGTGTCAGCTGGCTGGTGCGCTGCCCGGTGTGAGATGGCGAATGATCGAGCTGCACTGATAATTCTACCATAGTAGCGCAGACGACATGCCACATGGTGTGTCAACAACCTGCCATGTTCGAGTAGCGGACCAGCTGTACGCCGGTACGTACGTAGCTAGAAGGCGACAAATCTACTGCTTCCAAACGGGGTCAGCCACGCTGGCTCCTGGATCCTGCATGTTTGCCCATCAGTTTAGCTTATTACTCGTCGAAAAAAACAGTTCTTTTAACCTGTAAATCGATCTGTAATCGTAGGCAGGAGAGCTGGAGAGGTAAGAGCAGCGCTCGGTGACTGATTGGGGGTGGCCGGGTGGGGGGCGGTGAGGTGGTACGGGAGGAGACCGCGCACGCGCGCGCGCGGCGGGGCGACGTACGTCCGTGCGGCGAACCGCGAACCCCAGGAGCTGGAGTGGTCACGTCGGGCGGCGCGTCGCCGCTAGCTAGCTGCTGCTGCTGCTGCTGGTGCAGGGATGCGTCCCGCAGCGATGCGATCACGCGAGGTTGGCGCCGGCAGGGATGGATGGATGGGCCTGCGGGGGGCGACACGGAACGTGGCGGAGCAGGAGATGGGTGGAGTGGAGATCAACCCTGGAAAGCGCACCGGCCATTGGCGGAGAGTGGAGAGACACAGCCCGCGCCTCTGCCCTCTTGGCCCCGCGAGGAAGATCCGTCCGCCTCGGGGGCAGAGGCGCCAAAATTGCACTGCTGTGATCGCCACTCCACCAAACCTCGGGTGGCCACGGTGGGCGCCCGCCAGCACGCAGGCGAAGCAACCCGTCAAACTCACCGTCTCGTTTCGTTTTCCCGGACGAAAAAAAAAACATTTTGTCCGCGTTCGTTCCTATCCTCATCTCGTCGGCACGGCGTGCAACAATTAGCCAATTAAGGTCGCTTATCACCACCACCGGATCGATCTCCGTCTCGCCATAACTGCCGACTTCTTCTTCCCACGGAGAGCACTACTACTCTTCGGCTTGTCGTCCTCCTGGTCTGATATGAGCAGCGGATCGGAAGCTCCAAAGCACACGCTTTTTTCTTGGCCACACCTTCAAATTTCCAGTCGCCGTCAGAAATGAATTTCTCCTCTCTTTTTCTTCTTTCCGTGACATGATTGATTGCAACACACACACAGATGCTTCATGCTTGGAATGCGATCGAGGCCTATCAAAACATATTCTCATCAGCGATCGATTAATTCAGTGGCACATATAGATAGAGTAGATAGTCACTGGTACGTACGTAGCTGAAGCTGATTATAAGTTGTAAGTGCATGATTGCTTCCAAATACGAGCGTTGATTAGGCCCGCCTAGCTTCTTTCAGTACCTGTAATCTTTTTTGCAACATCGCCATCGAGGAGGAGATCGAGACGGGGAAGAATCTTGCATTGGTTATGCCTGTCCAATTAGTGGGTCTGCAAAAGACAAAAGGTGTTCCCATGTCCTGTCAAGGCCAAGGAAAATTTCTCTTGCGCTGTTCCTGTTACACTTAACTACTGCTCCGATATGACATTACAACTTATCTAAGTTAGTTCGGATTTGTTACTGTTGCGAGAAAATACTTTCACCTAATAATGCAATAACAACAAATACTTTGAAGCTCTCTCCGAGTATTTTAGCCACCGCTTCGGCAGTGGCGGAGCTAGAGAAAAGCTGAAGGGGGTGCACCACTTTAAGCGGTACACCATATTGTGTTCAAGGAGGTGCACAAAAGGTAAAAAATTGCTACTGATAACTAAAATTTTTTTCCCACCCGGGTTCCTGGGAACCCGCAGCCAATAGGTTGGCTCCGCCCCTGCGCTTCGGCTCGAGTTACCGTGAGATTTTTCAAAGGCTAGGTGCTTGGAGCTGCTTAATAGACTGAAACCTTTCACCAAAAAGGTTGCAAGTATTGAAACCGTTTGGAGGTGACTCGAAACTATGGGCTCTCAAACCCCTTCGACAAGACGTACACATTGTTTTATTCACGTGGAGCGTTACTAAACTACCCTTATGTAATTCGCTATTTTGTATTGTAATAGTCCGTTGAACATATAGGATAAACTAGTATTACCATATTATTATTGTACCTATAAATACCCTTGCCTTATAGGGTAGAGGAGATCGAACTCTTGAAGTGTTTATCAATACAACTCACGTTCAAAAAATGTTATCTGCTTTGGAGGCCTTGAACACTGTTCGAACCCCGATAAAAACTTCAAATCCTTTAAGGTTCTAAACATTAAAACATGTTGCGTAGATTAGTAAAGTTACTAAGACTAGTATACAACATAAATAACTTTATGTTAATGTGTACGAGCTGCTGATTTGTAGTATATTCCCAGGTTCCAAGTAGCTAGCAGGCTAAGGTGACTGGTTGTTCTTGGGGAATTCTAGTGAAAGGGTGAAATGAAAGGGATGCATCACCTTAGTAACAGTACAAGTTGAAGGTGAGAGTGATGGATCGAATTGAAGTGGCTACATACAGTTTCCCTTTGAATGGATGAGATCAAACCAAAAGCATATTTTTTATCGACATTTATGCAAATATTAATATAATATATACAGTAGTATTGTGCAGTGGCCCGTTTAATCTTTTTAATCCTTTTATTTATTTGAAATTATCTACATGATTATTCCATCTGTCCCTAAATAATTTACTCCTATAGCTCTCTTTTCTCTACAAGTTTAGATTTTATGGGACTTGATATATCTTGTCAATTAATTAACTGACATGAAATACATATACTTATTTCTGCAAACATTAAATCTGGAGATCACATGTAGACCGACAAGAACCATGCTGTTTGCATTCGTCTCGAGCTGTCCGAATCTTGTAATAAATATGAAAAGATTACCTCCATTTTGATCTGCAGGCTTGCTATACTATTTGCATCTCCGTTTCATTATGTCAGGGTAATCAACTTATCATTGAATCTGAAGCACGAGTTTAATCATCTTGCAAGCATATACAGTAACAGAGATATCTCGACGACATAATTATAAATGACAAGACTAAAAATCTCAATTCGACATAATTTGATATGTGCGATAAAAAGAGTAGTTGCCTCCGTGCACTTATTGCTACCGATGTTACCCCTACCATACCATGCATGCATACACCTTCTTCGGGGCGAACTCAACCATACAGAAAGGTACGATTTTTAACACGAGAATACGAGATTGAATGGTCGGCGCGCGCGCGCGCGCCGGCTAGTTCCACATCCACCAGCTGATTTGGCTGTCCTCGTCGTCGTCGTCCGCGTGGTGGCTATGGCCGGCGAAGAGGACGCCGGCGCCGTCGGGGTAGTAGCTGCAGCCCTCGTCGCTGCCGGCGCCGTCGTCCTCCTCCGACTGGATGCTCCTGGTGGCGTGGGGATCTGTGGGCCCCATCACGCAGTCGTGGTACTCGTCGGCTGGGAAGTAGGACTCCACGCTGCTGTCCACGGCGGCGAGACGCCCGCCGCACCCGAGCAACGCGTCCGCGTCCACCACCGCGCTCCCGCCGCTGCCGGTGCTCAGTATGTCCTCGGCCTTCACCTGCTGCACCTCGAACGCTGCCTCCTCTGGCGCCGGTTCCTCGGCGACCTTCACGTCCGCCGAAGGCAGCCCCGAGGCGTCGACGGCTGCGCCGGGGATCCCCTCCGCCGTCTCCTTCTCTTGCAGCTTCTCGGTCAACGACACCACCTGACGCCGGCACAGATGACCGTACCGAGGACTCAGAATTAGGACATGGATGGTATAAATTGTTAAGACGAAGCGGAGAAGGGCGGCGCGGGTAGCTAGCCCACCTGAGAGTGGAGCCTGTGGTTGTCCTGGAGGAGGGCGTCGTGGTCGGCGCGGAGGGCGTCAAAGGACGCCTTGAGGCAGTCGAAGTCGCGCTCGAGCTGCTTGGTCTTCCAGCGGGCGCGGCGGTTCTGGAACCAGACGGCCACCTGCCGCGGCTGCAGCCCTAGCTTCTGCGCCAGCTCCGTCTTCCGCTCCGGCTCCAGCTTGTTCTCCTCCTCGAAGCTTCTCTCCAGCAGATGCACCTACACGCGCGCGCGCATGCACCGATCCAGTCGTCAGAGCTCGGAACAGAGCACCACCGACCTTGACGCTAGGAGCTGAACTGGAGTGGCTAAGTACCTGCTCCGGGGTCAGGCGGCGCTTCTTCTCCGGAAGCTGCTCGTCGTAGTACTCCTCCTCGAACAGCTCGTCGGGCGAGGTGAAGAAGGGCCGCTTGACGCCGCGCCCTCCTTCTTCCAGGCCAAGCACCGGTCTCGCCCCTTCATCACTCCCACATCGCAACCCCAATCAATACAAAAATCGACCCAACTGACTAATCGGCAGTAACAACTGAAGAAATTTAGATGAGACTAATACCTCGATGGAACATGGCGCCGCCGCCGCCACCCGCGCCGCAGTCCAAGAAGAGCATCTGCCCGGCGCCGGATCCCGGCGCGTTGAAGATGAGCCGGCCGGACTCCATCGATCGTAGCAGGGGACCGGATCAAAAGCTTCAAGCAGCTAAAGATCGATTGCCTTACTTGTCGTGATGGGAAATCCAATCAAACGCGCGCGCGCGCGTTCGATGTATGTATGTATATATGTACAGCTCGCAGCGGCGGATCTTAATTATAAGAAGCAGGAGGATGACGCGATGGTGGCGGCGATCTTGTGGCGGAAGAAGCTGGTGCTCCACAGAAGCCTCGTGGAGATCTTCATCGGCGTGAGCGACAACCCCATCATGAAGACCCCAATCCCGATGTCCCGAGAGATCTCCTCAGCCGCGGGGGGAGGAGACCACTCGCCGGAAGAGTAAAACCACCCCCTCTCTCTCCCCCACACACACACCAGAGAAGAAGCAACCTAGCGGCGGCGGCACAATTCGGCGACGCTCCGGTGGCCGGAGTAGTAGCTGTAATGGAACAGAAGAAGGAATCTTATTGGGGGATGGGGGGTTTAAAATGTGTGAAATTATTTTAAATTTCCGAAATACATATACTTTTTTTTCTAGTGGAGGGCTCTGAGCTAGGCTAAGTAAAGTTGGGAGAAATGGAGCGGGGCCTTCTTATAGGTGGCACGGCGTGGTGAATTGACGGGATTGCCCCTGCGTGGCAGCAGTGGGTGTGAGTGGCTGGGAGACTGAAGGTGGGAGACGAGGCATCTGATCTGATACGAATACGATTTCATCTTTTTTTTTCTCTAGAAAAAAGGTGAAAGCTGTAGTTTGCTTAGCCTATTTTTTCCGACCTTATTTGAAAGTTATGGGTCATAGTTGTATCGAGATTTGAACGAGAATTTTCCAGAAGGTTACTCATCTTGATACTACTTTCGCCTAAGCATATTTAACATTAAAGTTCTGATTAGATTTGGTATCAGCTAACTCACATCATTTCCACAGCGTAGCCTATTTCACAAATGAGATCATGAAACACGATTTAAAACCAACTTTAGATAGCGGTTGTCATGTCCGTACTTTTTGATCAAGGCCAAATAAACATCGGAGAGGGTTTTTATAGGTGTTATGATTCACTCCACGGTAGTTCGAAAAAAAAACATTCAACTTTTTTTTCAGCTGGCTCTCCGCAGCTTAAAAAAACATTCAGCTGTGCACGGAACGACCATGGGTCTTATTGATCAACATGTAAACTGAGTTCAGCATTACGTTGATCTGTAGCAAAATATGCCAACGTGTAAACAAGGGCATGCATGATTATTAAAATGCACAGAAGATCCAAGACAATAAACAGGGCGCGTGATAGGATAGCCAACTGTCGCGTAACTGTCCAGGGACCGGGAATCTGGATTATCCAACGGGATGGAATCCACGAGCCAAGAGACCGTTACGTCCGAACGGTAGTATACAGATTTTTTTTATATATAAATAGTTGAGTCCTCGTGCGCCAAAGCAATGAGGAAAAAAAACTATAATATAAATAGAACGTCACGCAAATGATATAAATAAATTGATAAAATAATATTTATCATGATTCAGTTTCAAAACTAATATAGATTTTAATAACAATAGAATCACACGTCAATAAGAAGTTATTAGTGGTGTCAGATCCACAACCACTAGCTTATTTTAAAGTAATATAAATTTGCCACTATTAATATAATTTTTTATGATATTTATTTTAAAATAATGTATATAAAATTATTTAACCCGGTGGTGATACGTGGATTATAATAATTAAAAAAACAAAATCACTTCTCAACGGTAGTAGATTATGGAATGTCTTTCCATTCGTTTTATAAACCAACATGTTAAATCGTGTATTTTTTAAAGATCAATAAACAAAATGTCAAAAAATATAAACTCATTTATTTTTTATTAAATTCAGTTGTTTGAAACTTAAGTATAAATAATTGTCATAAACTTCAGCTTCAAAAATACATTTAGGGCATGTTTAGATACTAGGTATTGGGTTTACAAATAAAGAATTTAAATTCAATTCTATAAGGTGGGTTGTCTGGGCCATCATGGAATTGGATTATTAAATCCGATATAGAATTCAACTAGGAATTCACAATTCTGCCCAATTCCTCTTCAAGAAAAAAGAATCTATATTTGTCAAAATTGATCAGTGTACCATACATTCCTTTATCAAGCTTGTTTTTATACCTAATATTTCTTGTATTAATGAAATTAATTTCATAGTTTGATCAACCACATAGGTTTGAGAATTAGTTCTCGTATTTCAATTTTATGGAATACCCCGACATAAATTTTGGATTTCAATTAAATTCCACACAATTTAATGTTTTATAAAAATTTAAATGAATTATAATTCTTTTAATATCTGAGATCCCAACAAGACTTTTCTAATTGGTCCAACACATGCATGGTCTAGGGATTCCTGCATGTTAGCGGTCCATCTGTCCATGCATGTGAAAACTTTGATATACTGGCCAGTTGCATACATGCATGTATTATTGCACGTATTTTCTCCGGCATTTTCCGTTACAACTGTGGCATGCATGATTCGAGTTAGGAAGACAAATTCTCTCTTGGTACGTAAGAGACTCTGGTGTTTGTAACTGTGGCCTGTGGGGTATATGTATGCTTAATTATAATATATCATATATTTCTGATTAATTTTAACTCAGCCTCTCAATAGCTTTATGATATTTATTTTTTAGCTTGTCTACATTTCATTATTAAAAAAACTATAATGTTACACTATGTCCCTGGCATGGAACGCAAAACCTTTTAATTTTTTTAGGATCGTACATCTAGGGCATCACTATGGAATAAAAAGGTGATCTTAAGTATTAAATATAACTTTGTTGCAAGCTTTATACATTGTTTTGGCAATCACAAGCAAAAAAAATATTAAGGTGCACCTTAAGCTTAAGGTGTAGCCATAAGAAATAAAATGCCAACTTTTTATGGGTCCCACCCTAAGTTGGGCCCACTTTAATAAAGTGCTTCTTTTATAGTTTATTCCATTGTGTACATGCATGGCACTAACAAATAACAATTTTTTGTGGGTCCCACCCTAAGTTGGGCTCACTTTAATAAAGTGCTACTTTTTAATTTCTTCCATTGTGTACATGGCACTAATAAATAACAAATTTTTGTGGGTCCTACCTTAATGTTATTTGGAACAATACCATTGTTACTATTGTGGTTGCCCTCATGCCATCACTCAATAACTCTTCTCTATCTATAAATTTCTATTTAGTAACGTATCTCTTGCAAAATATGGTACATAATATACTAATATCACTGGTATAAAAACATTTTTACATTCGCTTTATTTCTTTCACTGTATAGACAACAAAAGAGAAAAAAATAATTAAGCCCTAGCTAGCTACTCTCCTTTGCCATCGTCACTGAAAGCACTTCAATTTGGATTCTTATTACAAGTAGGTGACGCACTTATATATGTACCAACTCGTATGTCTCTAGCTCTTGGGTCAACGCTAGCTTCTTTTTCCTTGTTAGTTCATCGATCGCCTCTTCTCGTCATGTCATGTTTGTTAAGAGTGTGACTACTAATATAATAAGGTGATAAAAATATACCAAAATGTGTAGCTAGCTGGACAGATGATATATATGATAGTGCACCATGCATCATTGCATTAACAGTGAACATGATGTTTATTGCGGAGAAGTGAACGGGAACTTTCAGAAGGTCACCCATCTTGATACTATTCCCGTCTGAGCACGTTTAACATTAGAGTTCTGAGAATATTTAGTGTCAGCTAACCCACGCCCCTTTCACCGCATATACCATATATATGGTATAAATCTTCCCAAGTCGACAACTAGAGCTTGAGAGCTAAAATTCCTATTGAAATTTTAAAAAGTCTGTAATGTTATATGTATTTGTTAGCTCAGGTTAATGAGGTTTGGAGAAAGCATGCAGCAGCATAAAATGTACACACGAACACGACAGCGACCTGCAAACGGCTGCGTGCACGCACGTACTGATACTATGATCTCTCTGATCACTGTCACTACTGCAGGGACAAGCAGGGGATGAACGGATTAGTACTAAACTAAACGGCCGGGTTATTCGCTTACATCGCGATAGAATTTTTTTCTTAAGTTGATGCACTGCATGCTGGAGCTGGTACGTACGTACTAAGCTAGCTAGCCAATATAATGGAGAATGGAAGTTTAATAATTACCATATATATATGGACGTCGCATGCGAAAATGACCGTGTAGTAGCTAAGCTAGATCGATAGAGGCATAGAGCACGTATATTATATATATGCCATTACTAATTAATCATGATTCATGCACCCGTACGTACGTCGTTGTACATCCATCTATGCATGAAGAGAGATCCGGCCAGCTGCAGCTACATACGATTACCAGTACAGAAAAAAAGAAAAACTGGTATGAAAAGGCACAACACATACTGTCACGTTTTGCACTCTCGTTTTCTTAAGGAAGTAGGAGTAGTATACACACAGTACAAAAAGTTAAAAAAAACAAGAGAAGTTGAGGAGAGGAGAAGACGACGGAAGAAGCACGCGGGAAGCGGGGCGCAGGCGGCAGCGCAGCGGCGAAATCTTGGGGCGTAAAGATGGTAATGGGTACCTGAAACTCGAAATCCGATGGGTTTTTACTTTATTAGGGTACATATACGGGTAAAGTTGCTCACCCGTGAGTCTATTAATGGGAAAAAATAGTACCCAACGGGTACGCGGGTATGGGTATGGTTTCCTAATATCCATACCCGTTACCCGATGGGTACCCATCACCCAATAAGTTATATTTTTGAGAGTTTAAATCATTGTTGCTATTGTTGTAGATTAAATTATTGATGTATTATGTTTGAGAGTTTATTTGTATATGTAATTTTGATCTTATGATTGAATGATTGATCGATCTATTTAGGTGAAACATTGTTTTTGTTGGGATAAATATACAATTGTTATTTGTTAGTATATTTTGTGTGTAGTGTTTATTGATGGGTATGGGTACCCGATGGGTATATTTTACCCGCATGAGTATGAGTTTTGGAAGAAATGATACCCACATGTATATATGGGTTATCCGATAGAGAGATTTTTTTCTAATGGATATAGGTTTGAGATAGTCAAACCCAATGAATATAGACTGATTGTCATCTTTATTCGGGCGGGGAGATGCCGGGCCCACGCAGGGCGGGTGAGTCAGCCGTCACGGATGGCTTGTCTTACGTGCACCACGTATGCTGGCGTGGGCCCCACCACCGCGGCGGTAGCACATGGGCCGCGCCCACCTGATCGTCTGCGCGTCGACCTCCTCCCCTTTCCCTCGGTGCGCTGCCGAAATCCATCCTTTTTTTTTATTTTTCTTCTCCGCTATAGCCTCATAGCCTCTACATTCTGTAGACCGGCGTCGAGCGGCTAAAGGTGAGAAACCTGTGGCCACTCACTACATAGCTAGCTCACGGCCAATGCTCCAAAGGTTCTGAACTTGTGATTTGTGATAGCCGATAGGATTGTTAGACAGCAATCGAATTCGATTGGGATTTGGGAAAGGAGAGAACTGGCACTGGCACTGGCAGGCACCGTTCATCGGAGGCGAGGCGACTCTCCCGGCCGACGGAATTGTGGCGTGCAAGAAAGCGATGCATATCCCACATCTGCATCGTTGCTGCGTGGCAGCGACTCACTGTGCCGTGGTGTTGATTAGGGATGGCAATTATACCAGTATACCCGTTTATCCGTGAGTAAAAATTCTATTAAGGTCGGGTTTGTTCCATTTTTTATACCCACGGGTATGATAATGGGTCAAATCTTATACCCGACGGGTAAACGGGTACGGGTATGGGTATTCAGTACCCATACCCGCTTTACCCGTTTACCCGGAGTATATAAACCCATTCCAAAATCAAAACCCTAACTCCTCTCAGCTCTCACCCCGTCACCCTCTCACCCCTTCCCCTTCCGAGCCACTCCTCCCAGCTCTCACCCCGCCATCACCCTCTCACCCCGCCGTCGCCGGCCATCGAGCCCCCGCCGCCGGAGTGCCGGACGCCGAGCCCCCGCCGCCGGACCTTCTGCATCCGAGCCCCCGCCACCGGACGCCGAGGCCCCGCCGCCGGACGCCGAGGCCCCCGCCGCCGGACCTTCCGCCGCCGAGCCCCTGCCGCCGGACGCCGAGGCCCCCACCGCCGGAGGCCGGACCTTCCGCTGCCGAGCCCCCCGAGCCCCTGCCACCGGACGCCGAGCACCCCGCCGCCGGACGCCGAATAATTCATATTGCTATTTTTTTTCATGGGTAAACGGGTATACCCGCGGGTATACGGTACCTGCGGGTATCGGGTATGGGCACGGGTTTTTACCCGTCGCGGGTGACGGGTACGGGTATTTTTCGCGGGTACGGATATGGGTATATAATACCCGTGCCCGTGATACCCGACTGCCATCCCTAATGTTGATCACTCCGATCCTTCCCCCCTCCCGGCCTTTTCGTCTCTTCCCCCTCCCCTCTCACTCGCAAAGCAGAGATCTCCACATCTCGCGTTCCGATCCAAATCCACATTCTCCTTCTATCAATCTCAATTATAAAATACAAGCTATCTAAGATTTTTTATATTATATTCAATAGAAAATATTGGCAATCGCCTGTTTTCGATATGACAATAATATAACTACGTGATATGTACCGTACTGAAGTTATTTAAAAAAACTTAATTACTAATTAAAAATTTATAAATATTGATTTTTCTATAATAAATTCACTCTCGACATTTCTCTCTTTCTACGGTAACCGTATTGAAATGAGTTGATACTCCTCCGTTCATTTTTTAAGAATAACATTGAATTTTACCGTAACATTTGACCACTGTCTGTCTTATTTAAAAATTTATACAAATACGCAAAAATATAAATTATGTTTAAAATATGTTCGATAATAAAACAAAATATAAGAAAATAAATGATATTTTTAAAAAATGAATAAGATGAATAGTAAGATGCTGAGATAAAAGTCAACGATGCTATTTGTTTTTGGACGAAGTATACATTTGTATGGTGATGCATTTGCCGACGGGAAATCGTGTCGAAGAATCAAGCCTTAGATTGGACTTGTTGTAAAGGAAAAATGCACTGATGAGATTGGGCGGTGGAAAAAAGCACCTCTACTTTTTATGTCTAGCTTACTGTTAAAGCAGAAGATGCTCGTAACCAGTGCACCATTCCTACTGGTACAAGGAATGCATGCAATTGATTTTTCTTTTCAATCTGGATACAATTTTATCGGCAACGTGGTGCGCCAGGCCAGCCTGCAGATTAAGCAGTTCTCTCAAACAAAAAAAAACTTTTTTCTTCAGATGCATGCATGGATAGATTTGAATAATCATGGCCATGTAAGCTAGCTAGGTTGATCGTATAAAAAAGTTGGTTATTCTGTACAACGCAAGTCAACGCGCGCAGTGAGAGGTACGTACGTGTAGTTTTCAACGCTGCAGAATTAAGGCATGTAAAGCGGAACGGTTTTTAATGTACAAGAGACAACAAATAAATAACATGGTACAACCATAAGCCCTTAAATTATAAATAAAGCTAAGAGACAATGCATATGGAGAATCGTGTAGAGACGGGAGAGCCCGTCTCTTGTATTTTTTAGTTAATTCTCTGTAGACTTCTTAGGGCATGTACAATGGGTGTCTTGAGTTGTGTCTTCGGATGTGTCTAAGGGGGTAAATGTAAAAAAACTCAAGACACGTCTCTTAACGAAGACCCTGTGTCTTGGTTCTATGCTCGAGACATAGTACTAGCTGATTGGTCAATTTAATTTATTGAATGTTTTAATTGGTGCAATGAATATAACAAGACACAGGTTTTATAGACACGTCCACTGTACTATATTGTGTTTTAGCTATGTCTTATGCTTGAAGTACGGGTACCGATGCCCTTAACGATAGTTCACTTAATTATCATTAATTACGCTCTCCAGAAAAAGGAACATTGTAACGTGATACATGCATGGCGGCATAAATTAACTCCAGAATCGGAAAATAGTTAAGCCATCCACTAAACAAGATCGATCTCAACAGCTGCAGTTCGTGGAGTGGGTCTCCTCGTCCTCGATCTCACCGATCGACGAACAGATCGACCACACGCGCGACAAGGTCGTATTCCCTGCACGAAAATTCCAAGAACGCACTCGAGTACATTTCTGCAATTATTCTACAATCTACGTATACAGCTCTACACACACAAGATCGGAAACCCATATATACTAAGCATCTAGCTAGTTTGTATAAGTCGTTCGAAGGAGATCGAGCTTTGCCAACGAGAAAGAACATTGCTGGTACGGTGCATGTCACCTGGCGTCAGTTCAACACTGCAGTACGTTGAATCCATCCAAAACGGAGGAGAGATCGATCGTAAGGGAAATGACACGATCGACTCGCGTCGCCGAGACTCCGAATCGGGCTTCGTATGTACATGTTTGGGTTGAAAAGATCGATCTACAAACCAGCCAGATGCATGCATCGTTGTTGATCGATTTGATGCTCGATCTGTCGCTTAAGAAACAATTAATCAGCCTTAGCCGCCGCATATGCACGCAATTATATATATATATATATATATATATATATATATATATATATATAGAGAGAGAGAGAGAGAGAGAGAAAGTCAGTGATCCGAATCCGATCCTGCAGGTGAAGCAACAATGGAGGGGACAAGCTAGCTAGGTCAACCGATAGCAGTGAAAGGCACGGTCCATTTCAAACCGAGCAAGCATGCGAAGCCTCGCGCTCGCGCTTGCACTACCGCTACGTCGATCTCACCGTTGCATCTTTTAGCTAGCATTTTGTACAGTGAGGGGGCACTACTGAGACCTAGTGGCACTGAGCACTATGTGCAGGGGTAAGCACGAAGAAAACCTCCATGCATCGCCGTTGACCCAGCTCGATTGATCGGCTTGCCGGCCGGGCGGCACTCTCTGTCCGTGCAGCAGCAACTGCTTGATAGATTTTTATTCAGTGGCCGGTTAAATATCATCGATCGATCAGTCAGTGGTAGCTTCAGTATCATTTTCATTCACTTTCTAAGTGGCCTGGTCCTTCAAATTGTGAGATGAGGACATTTCTGTCAGTACACAGAGTGGGAATTATAAGAAAAACAAGGTCTGAATCTGTCTTCTCCATCTTTGTGAATTAAGAATGCTAAGTTTGTTTTGTTTAGCTCGATCGACTGATGCAGAACGCAGATGCACGAGGCCGACAGGAAATCCAGAGATCGGAGCAGCTAGCTAGATATTTCCTGACACCGATCAATAAACACACAGTCACACAGAGGATTAGTACGCTCAACATCATTTTTTAAGTGCGATAATCTCGCTTGCTTCCATCCCTTTCGTTGATTCCGTGTCTGATTAAGGGAAACTCGCTGAGTCGCTGGAACCTTCTTTAATCCGAGACGAAATCGGGCAAATTAACCCAGAGTGGGCGGCGATCGTGCCCGAGCATTTCCGGAGGAAAGAAAAACTCGACGAAGTGGGAGGCGAGCTAGCAAAAGGCTCTCCCGGGTCAGTGCACAACGCACTGACGAAAGAGCTGATCGATCGGCGAAGCATCAGTGCTGCCGCTGATCGATCCTCCCGGGCGGCGAGGCGAGCAGAAGATCGACGCCGTTTCGATCAGGAGCAGTGACCACACGAATCGGCGCCATGAATCGTAGTGCAATGGAACATGAGGTGTTTCTGTGCAGCAGGCAACTTGTGATCATATTGCTAGCTAGCTAGGTTGGCACTTGGCACCACCACCAACAGCTAGCTGTGTACCCCCAGGGTCTTTGAATACAGCATTTTATATATATGTTTTTTCAGGCCATGTTGGGTGAATGATTCTGTTGTTCAGGTTTGTGTCATTGTGTGTTACCCCCTCTGAAAAAGATTTTAAGCCATGTTTTGATCATTACCAATAAATATATTTTATAAAAGCTATTTGAAATATGAATATATTGACATAACTTTTATACACTAATTTGTAAATTGAATAACTGTTGGTCAAAATTCATAAAGTTTAACAATTTTATAATATTAGATAGCCTATAATTTTCTACAGGAGTACTACCCTGACTTCATCTCTTTCCATGTTCGCGCAAGGGTTTTCAATTCAACTCATATGTGACACAAGATTAAAATCTAGGTGAATATAATAAGCACAAGTGACTTCAAATCGGACTGAAAGCTACCTGAATGACCCGGCTGTCTTTTTTTTCGCATTGCTGACACTGTCAGCCTGACAGTCAAATCAAGAGTAATGAGGAGAAACAGAGGCAATAGGAGAACAAGAAGCTTATCCTGGATGACCTTGTTTTGCTTAAAGAAGCAACTTGATGAAGTTTTTTTGGCTTAGCTGTGAAGAAACAGTGACTGCTTTTGCATCAAATTGTGGAGGAGGAGGAGGAGGAGAGAGAGAGAGAGAGAGAGAGAGAGGAGAGAGAGAGAGAGAGAGAGAGAGAGAGAGAGAGAGAGAGAGAGAGAGAGAGAGCAGTGTCCAAATGCAATTGTGCATGGTGGTGAATCTCCTCAGTGGAGAGTCAAGGTGGACTCTGAGCTTTAAAAGCTGGGGATGAAATGGTGATGGAGTTGGTTGACGGGACATGCCAAAGCCAAAACCAAGGCAAATTGTTCTTGATAAATACTCTATTGTTCTTGATAAAAGTGGGGGCATGTGAGGCAGATAAGTCGTAAGCTTCTTTCCTCCCACCGGCCACTGTTTTTATCTGTGTGGTCTTAATTTTTCGCTTTTGTTGGAACTGCGTATTAGTATTAAAGTGGGAGCAAGTGCAAGAAAAAAAATACTCCTGATTAAGGCAGGTAATTGAGCTGGTTCGATGACTATGCACTCAGTGGGCTTATATTAATAGGAGACCAGCAGAAGTATCAAGGCCCGTTTGGTTCCACTTTGCTAAACTTTAGAGACTACTCCCTCCGGTACATAAAACAAGTCGTTTTAGGCTTGTATCAATAGTGTGCTAAAACAAGTCGTTTTGTATTTTTTGTACATTTTGGACAACTATACCTCTCAAGTAGTACTATTTTTTCTTGTTTTTCGTGCTATGTTTACTTCTACATTATATTTAATAGGAGCAAACATGGAAAGTACACACTAATTAATTACTCCTTGGTATGTGAAATCATGTTCAAAACGACTTGTTTTTGTGTATCGGAGGGAGTAAAGTTTAGTCTTTTTACTTCCTAAAATATCAAACATGATGTCTGAAAGTGACTAAACTTTAATCTCTAAACTTTAGCCCTTTAGTTATCATGATGTTGCTAAAAAGGACTAAAGAGTACTAATGACAGGGAATATCCCTCATTAATATCTCTCGGGACAGGACAAAACACATTTACAATCATTTATTAAATAACTTTTAGTCACTAAAACTAAACAGCTAGTGACTAAAGTTTAATCAAGTAAATAAATGAATACTAAAGTTTAGTTCAGTCATTAAAGGAACCAAATATGGCCTTAGTCTACTTTAGACTATAGGATGATGTGAAGAAAAAAGTATATATGTTTTCTACTCAGTCTCAAATTTTGTTTCAAATATTACAATTTCTACAATTTTTCTAAATCTTTCTATTTTACACCTATCTACTGTTACCGTGTTTACATGAAGTACTTGCTTGGAGGAATAAGAGAGAGAGAGAGTTAGTTCAGATTTTTCTTTGCGACTTAATAAACAAGTAAAAGCCTAAATATGACTATAATTTAGAATGTATAGAGTAGATGGAATAGGGGTAACTTTGAATATCTCACTTTCACATGCTAGATTGTAAATAGAGTAAAGATGACAATGAGTACCCGAAACCCAAAATTCGATGGGTTTTTATTCTATTAGGGTAGATATACAGGTAATATTATTCACTCGCGGGTCTACTAACGGAAAAAATAGTACCCAAATGGGTACGCGGGTATGGGTATGATTTCCTAATATCCATACCTGTTATCCGATGAATATCCATCACCCAAAATCCTATATTTTTTGGAGTTTAAATCATTGTTGCTATTGTTGTACGTTTAATTATTGATGTATTATGTTTAGGAGTTTATTTATATATGTAATTTTGATCTTATGACTCAATGAGTGACGGTCTAATTAGATGAAATACTGTTTTTGTGAGGATAGATACATAGTTGTTATTTATTTGTATGTTTTGTGTGTGGTGCTTATTGATGGGTATGGGTACCCGATAAGTATATCCGTATGGGTATGAGTTTGGGAAAAAATAGTATCCGTATATATATATATGGGTTATCTGACGAAAATATTGTTTCTAACGGGTATAGGTTTGAGATGGTAAAACCAATGGGTATAGATCCATTCCCATCTTATCTTTAAAATAGAGAGAAAAATGAAAGATGCTACCGAGAGCAGATTATGTCACGGGAAAAATGCAAATTGAAATAAATTAGTTGTTGCAAGCCTTAAAAAGGTGCCAGCTATCGACGTTAAGAGCATCTCCATTGTATTCAACTTGCTATATTAAAAATAGCAAGCATTATCCAAAAAGTGTCTCCATTATACTTGCTATTTGACTTGTTATTTTAGGGAGCTTGCTATTTTTTTCACCAAACTTGCTACATGTAACAAGTTTTATGAGAAAATAGCAAGCCCCCTACAATAGCAAGTACAATGGAGTGAGTAATAAAATAGCAAGCCAATTAAAATAGGAAAACTTGCTATTGTTATGAATAGCAAGTCAAAAATAGCAATTACAATTGAAGTTCACATCTTTTGGCCCTGGACTGGACTGCGGTTGGCGTGTGGGCCGTATTAGTTGGCTCAGAACGGGACTGCGGCCATAATAATGAGCCATTGCGCCTTACGTGAGAGTGAGGCCCGTCAAAAGGTGAAATTATGGGCAGGAGTTGATTCTTGATAGGGGTGGTTGTCTCTTGTCTGGTTGATGGCAAGCAGGCCCAGCACATTACGGGCTCGTAATTTTCAGCTCACATTCTCACGATCCATGGTGATCGGCAGATGTGAAAGAAGCTAGTAAGCTGGACCCAACATGTACATCACCTGCTCCATGGGCTCAATTGGACCTCTTCCACGGTTCAACCAAGACATCCACAGACATGGTAGCCGGTAGGAGTATTTTACTTGTGATTCCCGCAGAGAATTGATCGAGTTGACTCCCTGAGTTCGTGGCGCGCCTACGTGCTTGATCAGTCTGCACGTACCCTGCACATGTTCATGCACGTCCTTAACTCCCAAGAGTTCACAAAAACATCAGCACACTTGGCCACTTTCGCAAACGATCCGATCCAAATGAAGCTTAACAGCAACCAGCTCGTCCGGAAAGCAGCTTCCACCACCGGGCTGCTCCTCATCCTGCTGCTCGCCGCCTTCACCTTGTGCAACTACTCCTCCCTGAAGTTGAGCCCACTCCCGTACGTCCATGTATCCGGCGGCGCGGCCACTGCGTCTCGCGAGACGGCGACATCGCCGGTAAATGAAAGAAAAGCCGGCGCCGAGGCGGGTGCGGTGTGCGACGTGGCGAAAGGTGAGTGGGTGCCCGACCCGGCGGCGGCGCCTTACTACACCAACGAGACTTGCCCGCTGATCGACAGCCGGCAGAACTGCATGAAGTACGGCAAGCCGGGACTGGAGTCCATCCTCCGGTGGCGGTGGCAGCCCCGCGGCTGCAACCTCCCCCGCTTCCACGCTGCCGCCTTCCTCCGCCTCGTCCGCGGCAAGTCCATGGCATTCCTCGGCGACTCCGTCGCCCGCAACCACATGCAGTCACTCATGTGCCTCCTGTCCAAGGTACACATATTCACTCACCGTCATTGCACGTACCAGCGCACATTTTGATGCTTCATGGTTGCCGTTCCCGCGCGCGCGCGCGCGCAGGTGGAGTTCCCGACGGACACCGAGCCCAAGGACTGCATCCACTGCACGCGAAAATACCATTACCGCGCGCACAACTTCACCGTGTGCGTGTTCTGGACACCATTCCTGGTCCGGTGGAACCTGATGCGCGCCGGCGGGCAGCAGTTCATGGACCCGCACAAC
Organism: Zizania palustris; assembly: GCA_019279435.1. Taxonomy (NCBI): domain Eukaryota; kingdom Viridiplantae; phylum Streptophyta; class Magnoliopsida; order Poales; family Poaceae; genus Zizania; species Zizania palustris. The sequence continues at coordinate 39,479,321 of JAAALK010000283.1, read as the reverse complement.
CTGTTCCTCGACGAGGCCGACCCCGAGTGGACGCGCGACGTCGCCGGCTACGACTACGTCGTCCTCAACGGCGCCAAGTGGTTCACCCGGCCTACCGTGCTATACGAGGGGGGCCGCCTTGTCGGGTGTAGCGACTGCGGCGGCGATCCCAACGCCACCGCCGCGCCGACGCTGCCGCCGCACTACGCGGTGCGCGTGTCGTTCCGGACCGCGCTCCGGGCGCTGCGCGAGAACCCCGGGTTCCGCGGCACGGTGGTCGTCCGGACGGTGGCGCCGCCGCACTACGAGAACGGCAAGTGGTACGACGGCGGGAACTGCCTGAGGACACGGCCCATGCGGAGCAACGAGACGGGCCTCCCAGAGACGGAGGCCGCGTTCTACGCCGCGCAGGTGGATGAGTTCCAGGCCGCGGCGAGCGCCGCAGCTGCAGGGCGGTTCTTGCTGCTGGACATAAGCGAGATGATGCAGATGCGTGGCGACGGGCATCCGGGCCAGTACGGCCACTGGCCGCACGAGGGGGTCGGCTTCGGCATCGACTGTGTCCATTGGTGCTTGCCCGGCCCGGTCGACGTCTGGAACGAGCTATTGCTCCACTTGCTCAAGGGTTAGGCATGACAACATCATGCATCTTGGTGTGTCGATTGAAACGTATATTTTGGAAAGTTATTTGTAAACCGTGTTGTGAAAAAATTGTAAACAATGTATAAAAACAACTCAAATATAAATGAAACAGTGCAAAAGACAATGCTAGAATTGGAGACTAGGGGCCGAACGCTGGAGGGGACCGATGGTGCGGGAGGGGACTAGCGGCGCTGAAGTGGAAAGTCGGCACGAGGTCTCACAGGAGGTGAGGGAATATGACAGCGGCCCCGGGGTCCGATAGAAGGAACGAGAACGGGACACCACACGTAGGAGGGGGTCAGCAGCGCCGAGTGGAGCTGACGACGCCTAGTCGATCCGGTGACGGGAAAGAGGTAGGGTGGTGGCTGTGCAAGCACGATCAATGGCATGTCCACACAAGAGGGTAGCTCGTGCAAGGAAAGAACGAAACAAATGGTTTTGTTGGATGATAAAGTGGGTAATTTCCACCAATAAAAGTAGCTGGGGAATCCATAAAATTTATTTTACACAGCAACAATCGATAGATTCTATAAAAGTTGATTGTTTGGATCAGATTTTAACTTCTAAGAAAAAAGCCGGTTGAAAAATTTGAACCAAAGCTTTAGGTTCTCTTTTTCTGTTCTCATTGTTTTGTACAAGAGCGGCATCGATTTTCGATGAGAATTGCTTTTTACACCGTTTGCTGAGACATCTATCAGTGGTATGCACGGTTTGATGGGTGGATGCCGCATCCACCCAATTTTTCCCCATGAATTCCTGACGTAAAGAATGTGCGCAGTTGCTATATATCCTGACGGCAACAGCAAGCAGCATGCATGTTATCGTGTCCAAGTCAACCTCATTAATTCTGCATGGATAAGATAAGATGTAGAATTAGGCCGACAAGACTGCATCATATCTTGGGACATTCATTGTAGCACAGTTAGAATTAATACTGCATCTAGGGCTACAAATTCTTAGATGATATCACGGGTCAAGTTTATTATACTCCATACGGGGATCTTGCCATACCGCATACCGGACTTAGAGCATCTCCACGGGTGATCTTAAAAATAGATGGATTATAATTTGTTGGGATTTATTTTTGAGGATACAAAAAGTTTAAATATGTTTTTCTTGAGTAGAGTCCCTAAATTAAAGTATACAATGATTAATTTTGAGGATCTTTTATTTTTAGGAGTATCATTTATTGGAGGATATTTTTTTAAATTTTAATCCAAAAATTTAGAGAAGAGAATTCTTTAGAGCTTCTCTTTGAGATGCGATGGCTGTGCGTGGTTTGATCTAGGGCCGGCTTTGGGCCAGTGCCAACGGTGCGACCGCACCGGGCCTCCGAAAGTATGAGGTCTCCAAAATTTAGTATGTTAATAGACCTCACAAGTATTAATAAAACTTGGTTGCAAATTAATCACAAGTTACAGACAACAAATCTACTAATAGACTTCAATTTTTTATTTCGTACTGGGCCACAAAAATATGCCCCGGTTTGATCCGAACGAGCCATGGACAGCACAGGATGTTGCATTGACCCTGCATGCGACGTCAACGATAAGAAATGCAATAACATTTTTTTACTTTCTGAGGAGGAATGTGATACCAAGTATCATCTTAATTATACCATCATAATATAACTTGGGTTTACAAATGCCACTTTGTAGTCGATCTAGTACACGTACGGTCTCGACTGAAAAGGAATTGCATTGTATTGTTTCTCTTCAAGTTAGTTTGCTTCAGGCTATTCACAATGGGGTTTCGTGAGGTGTTTTATGGTATTAATTATCATGTCACCTCAGATTTTCTGCTGACATAGCATTTACTTAATGAGGGAAAAGAAGGAAGTAGTGCCATCACCATGACATGGTGCTAACCCGTTTCCAAGACGGATGAAACGAAATGAAATGCTCAATGAGAACCAAATTTTTTCATCGGAGAGAGAATATTTTATGAGAGCTAGTTATATTTAATTACACCAGTTAGCTTAGGAAATAGTTAAATGAAAGTCTTCACTGAAAAAGAGTATTTTATTCAGTTACAAGTGCATTGGGTTATGTTCCACGGAGGCACGCGGCGTGGACGACCCTGTAGATCCTGCATGCGGCATTGCATGGAAGGAGACGTGGATGGCATGCGGCAACATGCATGTGCTCTGTGGGTCGCCAAGGAGTCCCATCACGTACAGGAGGCAATGCATGCACAAGTTGGCGCGTGGCCACTGCACCGCGTTAGGCAGTCTAGCTACTTGCCACTGCACGACTTCAATTCCTCACAAATCGTCTCTTGATAGCCGGATCAGCTTGAGTTTCCTGCTAGCTGATAACTATTAGAAATAATAATATCGTTTGTGTGCATAGATGGATTAGTCACGTGATTCAATACTGATTTATCTCCACTAGTATTATGAACAGTAGGAAACAAAAATTGAATTTCTGAGTTAAGACGAACTTCTACATTCGAGTGGAGTTCTGAGAAGGAAAAACTGTTTCATAAAACTACATCTCTAGAAATATATATATGACCAGTCCAGATACTTAAACCCTTTATACATAGAGCTGAGTTGAACCCTAGAAAAAAAACACATTGTTTAGATATGAATTCAAGCTTGCGATTATTATAAGGTTGCAAATTTGGCCAGCAGACACAACCAAAAATTCTCAAGCCATTGTGCTGTAGAAATTTTGGGATGAAACATTTCAGGCAACTGTCTTTGGACAAACTGTTTCAACATAAAAGAGAGACCTACTTCCACTATGCGCCGATGCTTTTTTTTTCCTGTAGACAATTCTATTGATGAGTATAAGGACAAAACACATAATGGACAATACAATTTTAGTAAAAAAGAATTGAGATTTTGATATTCTCCTCCCATGCATGGCTAGTATTTTTATATCAAAGAGGCATTCTACCATGGCTTGAAACTTCTCAAAAATTTAAGACTTATGATGTAAGAGGTAAATCATATGAGTTTATCGAAGATATTAATAAAACTCACATAGTACTTTTTCTTCTTACGGGGACTCAGGTGCAGGACCCTAGATATCAGAAAACACCGGATCTAAAGGAGTTCTCCTATGATGTGATCTATTGCTTCGGTATCCATATAACAGTCAGTATCTATACCATAACAATTGACAATAGCTGTGACATGTTTTTCATCATCATCTAGTGGTAGTCCACCGTCGTCTCCAAGAACTTTCATCTTTGCAAACTACTCTAAGACGAGCATGTTGCCTTTTTTAGTTGTAGTGAGCGCAATGCGAGTATTAATTGCTCACGCTTGGGTATGGGATGAATACATCTGCTGGATTCGTTGTTCTCTCTCTCACTCCTCTCAAGCTCACATGTTCTTGCACATTTTCTATCCTCGCTTAATATATACATAACTCCGAGTTAAAAAATCATGGAGTACATGTTCCACATCGTTGAGTACGTCTTGGATACTCGTCTTGGACTTTGGAGTCTTGGATACGCAAACCGCGTGACCACGAAGCATTAACAGTTTGACCTGATTAATTTCGTAATGCCGCTCGACATAATCTTCCCCGATAAAATATCAACTGTGCAGTGCTTGGTTGGAATAAACTTGATCAGTCGCGATCTGATGAGTTTAGTTGGTTCAGTGCAGTTGTTGTATCAGAAAAAAAACCAAATCAATATATTGACCTTTGTCGATTTACAGAACAGCACAAGCTTGCAAGTTATACAAAAGCACTTAAATCATTTAATAGTTAAAGTTAAGTACTACTTTTGATCAACCAGCATCTGTAACAACAGCTCGCTCCACAGGTCTACCGGCCCCGGCAAGCACCAATGCAGGCAATCCACCACGAAGTTGCCCTCCACGCTACCGCCGGGCAGGTGGCCGTACCTGCTCGGGTGTCCGTCCGGACGCAGGTCCATCGCCTCGGTGATGTCTAGCATCAGCAGCTCCCCGCCGTTGCTCCTCACCGCCGCCTCCGCCTCCCTGAGCGCGTCGACCTACAGCAGGGGCAGATCGGGTCACATTTGTGCCGATGCGTTGGAAAGTTGAGGTTTTTGGCGGGGTTCTCTCACCTGCGCGCCGCGGTACTCGGCCTCCACGGCGCCCAGGGCGCGCTCATCGCGCCGGAAAGGGCGCGTGCGGACGCAGTCGCCGCCGTTGTTCCACTCCCCGTTCTCGAAGTGCGCGGGGGTCAACGTCCGGAGGACAGCCTTGCCGCGGAACCTCCCCGGCGCGGCGAGGGCCCCGAGCGCCGTGCGGAACGCGGCGCGCACGGCGCGGGGCACGGCAATCTCGGACGCGTTTGGGACGGCTCCGCTTGCGGCGCCGTTGCGCCCGACGACGCGTCCGCCCTCGTAGTAGATCGACGGTCGAAAGAACCAGTTGGTGTCCGACAGGACGATGTAGTCGAACTCGGCGACGTGCGCCGCCCACCGGGCGTCCGCCGTATCGAGGTGGAGGTCCCACAAGCCGAGCCCGAGCGTCGTGCTCGACCGGTTGGCCTTGACCAGGAAGGGCGACCAGAAGAGAGAGGCGGTGAAGTCGTAGCTGCCGTAGCGGTAGTCTCGCCGGACGGTCCTCCCCGTCACGTCGATCTCCGGCGTCGTGCTGACCTCCACCGGCTGCGCCACCTGCGACACACTCATGGCCCAGCCGCTTGCATTCCATCACCAACAGAGCAGCAAAAAACCAAGAAATTTACGGCTTTCCATGTGATTCTACGTCTCTACGCACCTTGGACAGAAGGCACAGCAAAGACTTGAAGTGGTTCCTGGCGAGGGAGTCTCCGACGAACGCCATGGACTTGCCCCTCATCGCCTCCAAGAACCTCGCCGCGTCGAAGCGGGGGAGATCGCACCCCTCCGGCCTCCACCTCCACTTCATGAACTCAAGGCTCGGCTTACCAAACTTCATGCAGTTCTGGTGATCGTCGATGAACGGGCACGTCAGGTTCGTGTAGTACGGCGCCTCGGAGTCCGGCACCCACTCGCCCCGCGTCAGGTTACACGCCCTGACGATGCCCGGAGACGGCGAGGAAGAGGCCTCGGCCTCGGCCTCAATATACGTGTAGCGATCAGCGAAGGTGAAGTCATAGAGCGAGATGAGCCCGAATGTTAGCAAGACGGCGATCAGCACAGCAATGGTGGCCGATCTCTTCGGAGAAGACGGGTTGCTCTTCTGGGATTTCATGAGGAACCAGAGCGAGTGGTTGCTTGGTAGAGGAGGGCCGGACACGGATGGAAGAGGGATATGCAGGTGCAGAGTGTATCTTTACTCTTTACTCTTTGCTTTAGCTGGTGGACTGGTGGTGGCGGTTGAGGTCAAAGTGTGCATTGCACGACTAATTTCTAACAAAACTGCATGTTACCATGCTCGATTCAGCAGCTCACGTCGCTTTCTCAGTCATATCATCCTGCCGTCTTCAACTCTTGATTCAAAGTCGAATTCAGTTTGCTAAACAACTGTACGAACCTGTGTCCCGATATTCCGTCCGCGTTAAATTCCTACTTGCTGTGGAAACAAAGGGCCCCTGCAGCGACGACTCATTTGAAACCAGAGTTAAAAACGGAAGCAATCCGTCCAACATTCAGCGGTCAAAAGGTAAAACGTAATATAGAATTCATTCGTGAATTGGTTTCCTTCGTAGCTTCCATAAGGTTGCTGCTGTTTGCAAATGGCTCGTCAAAGCTTGAGCTTGTTTGTTCCAAAGTTCAGTTTGATGCCTTGAAATCTTTTCTTTTCTGAAGAATAATTTTGGCCCGACCTGACTCTGCTTGAGCCTCCGACGGGTGATCACTGATCAGTGGTGCCGGTGGTTGTTTCGCATGGCGCAGCAGCCGAGGGAGTAGGCGAAGATGAGGACGGCGAGGACGGCGATGTTGAGCGCCGCCACGAACCTCCAGTTGCTCCTGGCAGTGGCCAGCACGCCGGCCTTGCAGGCGTTGCACCGGAAGCACAGCACGGTCTGCTCGTTGCTCCACGCCATGCAGTCGACGTCCGCCGCCGTGCCCAGGCCCGCGGCCGGCGCAACCCAGAACGTCGCGTTCACGCGCTCGTACCCGCAGTACGCCGGCGGCTTGCAGCATCCTGACTGCACGGACGGGACACATAACTGATAAGAGTATAGGACTACTACTATACTGACGAATGATGCGTGCATGTTCAGAAATGGTTACACGATTACGGATGCATGTAACATCCTCAATTAAAACCTCGTACATTTCTTACACAACATTCAATCTTCAATAAATGAGAGTCATGTTGATCTTATTCTTTTTTTTTAACAAAAAAGAGCAAAGGGTATTGATTACTACTTCACCTGGATTGAAAAAAATGAAGTGATGCGTTGAAGTGAACCGCTTTATTCAGTCACTGGGAAGTGGGCCCATGCATGATGCAAGCCATGCAACGCAACGTCGCAACCGATGGATCCATATGCGTGCGTACCTGGACGAGCGGCAGATGCTGCCGGTAGAACTCGCCGGGGTTGATCCCGGCGAGCTGGCCGCCGCACACGGCCGCGTCGGTCATGCAGCTCTCGATCCGGCGCCACGTCTCGTAGTCCCCGATCCTGTCGTGCATCCAGTCAGAGTAGTCCCCGATCCGGTAGTCCCCGTAACCGGCGCCGGACATGGCGGTGGCGAAGCCCTTGTTGGTGACGACGAACAGGAAGGTGGTGACGAAGAACATGCCGACGATGAGCAGGAACATGACGGACACGTAGGCCCAGAGGAGCGGCGCGGCACGGCAGCAAGCGCCGGCGATCGCCATGAGGGAGAGCAGGAGGACCGCGCCGCCGAGCGCCACGGCGGGCAGCCGCGCCAGGCGCTGGCACTCGGTGGCCGGGTGGTCGGCGAGGTAGGCTCCCGCGCCGATGAGCGGCACGGAGGCGAGCATCGCGGCGAAGCTCAGGGCGCCCAGGACGCCATTGGAGAGCCTTCCCATTTCGCGCACGTCTCGCCGTCCGAAGGTTAACGACGAGATGGTTTCTCACTGGCAGAGCAGTCTGTTCACAGCGGATTTTGGGGAGATCTCGTGGAATTTTTGCAGCAGAATGGCTGCTTCAAGTCGTCTTTGCATTGCCATTTGGCGGTTTGGGATTCCAGGAAGAGAGTTGTTCAGGGGATCAGACTGTTCTTGCAGATCTCATGGTTACGATTTTACTAGTAGCTCAGATGGCGGGCTTGAGCTGAACGAACATAGGCCCAAGCCCAAACTTCTAGTTTGGTCAGTTTCTTCGTGGATTCAGCCGACACACGACAAATTTACAGGACAAACATCCCTGGAAGACACCAGATGGCATGAACATGATTTAAACCCACACAAATGCACTGCAAAACGCAGGACTGCAGTGTACAGATGACATTGTTTCGGTTAACTAAGAAGTAAACATCCAGAAATTATCCAACAAATCAGCATTTGCCCTAAAACAGGAATGCAGCGTAGCATCTCTGAGGATGAACTTTCAAAGTTTGAGCAGCATTAGTATGGCTTGAATTTCCGTTGAGCACGAAGCTGCTGTATCCTTTTCTTGTCCTGCTCAAACTTGCTTTGCAACATCGCGAGTTCTGCACAAGAAACACAGAACTTGGGAGTTAGCTCCAAGCAGCTCTTGCCTTTTCGCGACCTATCAAGTTGCAGAAAATACATCACGCAGCACAGTAATAGAGAACAAATTTGCAGCCTCATCTCTCCTGTTATCCAGAGCACCAAAATGGTCATGAGCGGTTGAACTGAATAACGTTTGAAGTCCCAGATGTCCATACTATGACTAAAATGACATAGGGATGAAAATGTTCCGAGTACTAAGCACTGGCAGTAACTATAAAGCTGCATAAAAAATAATAGGAAAGCTTCCAAGAAGTATATACATACCACTGATGTGAGCTTCTCGCTTTTGAAATCTGTAGAAATTCATATCCACTTCCTTGGGTTTCTTATTAGCCATTTTCTCCTGCATTGCAGCTAGAGATACAGAGCCAACAGCTGTTCCAGTTTCAGTATCTGTGGTCTTTTTCCTGCCCTTGTGATGCACCACAACTGTCCATCCATCCTCTGCAGACCGTGCCTCCCTCTCTTTCCTCTCCTGAATTAATCAAGCCAACAATTAGACTAAAGTTCATTTTGGCAACAAAAGTAGGTGCACATTATTATAAACACATCATCCAGAAGCAGTCTTCCAGTTTCTCAAGAATAGTAGAAAGAACAGATAGTAAACACAGTGTCAGTACACTGGCAACACCACATCAGTCACTCGGGGAATACTTCAAGAAACAAGCCATCACTTGGAACAAAAGTGGCTTAGGGGGGTACTCACCTGCTCTTGTTGTTCCTCATGAGTAGTTATAAACTCATCTATTCTCTGCTGCAACACTTTCAAGCCTGGTCGCTTCTGTTTGTACTCTAAGATCCATTCTGTCAAGATACCACATATTAGTTTTGCCCTTTAAATGCATTGACTTGAAAACATATATAATGGAGCATAACTACATTAAATAAGAGCCTTGCAAGTCTACAATATGACTGAATTTTAGAACTCATTTCATTGCAGGAATTGATTAGGATTTATCGATCTTTGGGTACATTTATCAGTTTTATTATGAAGCCAGCTCTAAATCAAATTTAATTTGCGGTGGTCCTAAACAGCATAGTTGTTACGGCGGCGAGGCGAGGCGAGGCGCTAAACTACCTTCACACCTTTTAGGCGAGTATGGCGTGCGGCGAGGCGACGCCATACTCACTTAACGTAAATGTACATGTCACAATAATTTTGGAATAATAGGAAATTAAATTTAGAACCATATGAAATATAAATAGTCAAACAAGTCTATATTTCATTCAGTATATACAAACATACATAAGCCAAAGAGGCAATCAACTAGTTATGTATGGAAAAATTATGTATGGAAAGCTTATAAATGATAGGATCTTTATATGGAAATCATCAATATATGGAAAGCTAATAAATTATATATGGAAAATATCAATATATGAAAAGTTGATCAATTATATATAGAAATAATTAATATATGAGAAGCTGATTAGTTATATATGGAAATCATAAATATATATAAAACTTTACATATGGAAATTATCAATAAATGGTAAGCCTATTCATGGTATGAGCATATGTATTTCCAAAGAATAGAGTAGATTTATTTCCAACAAAACAGAATAAATTTATTTCCAAAACAGCAAAATAGAGCAGAGAATAGAAGGTATTATTCTGTATTATTTTCTACCACAGCAAAACTCTAAACCCTAAACAAGAGGGAGTACAGAGCGGAGAGGGACAAACAGAGCAGAGTGGGGGATGCAAGGCCGACCCCCATGGCGAGCGGTCCCGGTGGCGGCGGTTGATCTTGACGCGGTGGCGGCGCGGATCCATCGGTGGAGGCGCAAATCCGGCGGCTGGGGCACAGATCTGGCGGCTGGGGCGCAGATCCAAGCGGCGGGGAATGGATCTAGCAGAGGGAGTGGCAGGCACAAGCGGAGGGAGCGGCGCTGGAGGTGCGGCTCATCACAGAAGCCTCGCCGCCGCGCCTGGCGTCGCCTCGAAGGATTATGGCGTCCATTTGACGCCACATGCGCTTAGGCGGACGCCATATGCGCCGTGGCGGACGCCACATTCGACTGTGGCGAGTCGTCCGCCGTGGCGTCCGCCGGAGTTCGCCTCGACGCCTAATCGTCGCTTAGGCGACGCCTAAGCGACGCCATGACAACTATGCTAAACAGACATTCCTACGTAATCTTTCTATTAATTCAGTCACTCAATTTCAAAGGATATTTAATTAGGCTGTTTTTTGGAAACATACACTGAATTTTTTGTTTATGTTTGACCTTTATTTCTCCACCAAACAAACCCCATGGATAAAGGAAGCATGAAACAACCAAAAAACTATATCAGTGATCAAGAGTAGAAACTAAAGCCATTACTTTTCATTCCTCTGGAACAATCGTCATCAACAGATTGAATCTCTTCAACATTTGCAGTATCAAGTTCAAAACACATCTCCAACTTGTTCTCTTTGTCTGAGGAATTCTTATCCTTTTTGTTGCCTTTCCCTGACTTCTTTACTTTCTCTGCAATTTAAATACTGTCAACAAGTCTAAACAAGTTCACAGAATTTTTTCCAAATACTCTAAAATTAACTTTAATTACGAGATAAGTATAAAGTCCCTACTGGTCTTTTTTTATTTCCCCTCTTTACTTCTTCAGACTCCCCCATATCCATATTGCCACTCTCTGTGGCAAGTTGGTAATCACAAACTGCACAAAAACTAACTCAGATATGGAGTTTAAATAGAGGAAATAATGAGTACAATAGACAAAAGGAAGAACACACATAGTACTGGCACTTTGTGTGAAATCACTAGGTAAACCATTTTCACAAAATAGAAAAGGAGGTAGTGGCATTGTGAAGGAATATAGTTCGGTACAAGGTCATGGTAATGGAGCAGTAAGCAAGATAAAGTACCACATGGAGTTTCTTCATCTTGATTCCCATGCAAAACTTCCTCTGCATTACCAGGCTCATCAGAGCTCCTCCCTTTCCTTATCCTCTGTTCCTTCTTCAGCTTACTTGTTCCAATATAAGTTCTGTCAGACAGACTTCGATGTCCCTCAACAGGATTACTGCCTTCTTTGAGATTCTTTTTACTCTTCTTCTTCTTCTTCTTCTCCTCCATCTTTGTATCATGATCTTTACTTGTTAGGAGTTCCACCACATTATCAGACTCAATATGACTGCTCTTTGTTTTGATGTGCTTCTTCTTCTGTTTCACCACTGCAACTCTCTTGCTGTGTACCAATCCTTTATCTAGCAACAAAAGACAAATATGTAAAACACTTGCAACAGGAAATGGCAAGTAAACATAGCCCTAAATAAACAACATAAATAGTTGGAAGTAAGTGAAACAAGTTGGGATGAAGTTGTTATTGTATTATCTTATTTTATAGTGAAACAAGTTGGGAAGAAGTTGTTAATAAGAGATTGCTGAGGGAAATAGGTAAAAGAAATTTCCATCCAATATTTAATAACTGATCCATTCTCATCCTGGGTGAAGTCCATCTTATTGTGATAGAAATGAAGAGAAATAAATAAGCTTTAGTTAATGTAATTATGTAATAACTAATAAGGGTGCCCATTGTCTAAGGAACTCCCAGGATATGAGCTGATTCTCATTGCTTCCACCTTTGCAGGTTAATCAAGGTGATGAATTTGAGCTACTGTACTATTGCTCTAGGTTTAATCACTAATTAGTAATTACACAGCACAATAAAAATCAATTTGGGAGGCATACGAAGAAAAAAACACTGATAGTACCTTGCCCGATACCATGTTCTGCGGCAACCTCACTCTCAACAGCACCATCAAAAATCCTATCCTTCTTTCTCTTCAAGTTCTTCCTCTTCACCCCAAGCACTGATTTCTTATCCGCTTTCGCTTCCCGCGAGGCCTTCTTGTCTGTAGTAGAACAAGCTTTTACCCCCTAATCTCATTTCGAATGAATCTAACAGAGAAACTAGGCGACGCAGAAAGGCGGAAAAGGGCGCACCTTTTGATTTGCCCATGCCAACGAATTAAGACGCCAAGCTGACAAACGAAAGACCGCGGAGAGAGCGGCGCCGAATAAGACTACTTCCCTGAGCGGCCGCTCCGAGTGGAGGGCACCGCCGGCGTCGTCCGTCGGAGCGCTCGGGGTGTAGGCTGGCCTAGATTTAGATGGCCAGGCCGGACGGCTGCACAGCTCGGGTCCGACGAGGCCGGGCTGGACGGCGGCGGCGCTCGCGGCGAAGGCGAGCAATGGCCAATGGGGACGGGGAGAGGTGGAGGCTCAATTTTATATGTGGTAGGAGTGCGTAATTTCTTTAAACTTTGATGGCAAAGTGGAAATTTGGTGGGCTATTGGGGCCCGTAAGGCCCAAAAGGCCTCCGAAACGGGGCCTTCGTCTCGAGACCTTAAGCCCTAGCTCCGGAACCAACCAAACGGCGCGAACGCGACGAGTCGAAGGCGGCGACGGCGATGGGGAGCGACACGGAGGCGGAGAAGAAGAAGACCCCAACGGCGCTCGCGCCCATCGCGAAGCCTCTCGCGGGCAAGAAGCTCTGCAAGAGAACTCTCAAGCTCGTCCGGCGAGGTTCCTTGGTCATCCCCTTTTCTTTCCTGGGTCCAATTCCAACCTCGGTCGATTTCTTCTTTTGTTGTTTAAGGTTTTTGGCCATGGTTTTGTTGTTGCTGTAATTTTTTCCAGCGTCAGAGGCCAAGTGCCTGAAGCGGGGAGTCAAGGAGGTAGTCAAGAGCATCCGTCGCGGGAACAAAGGGTTGGTATATCTCTAGCATTTATTTTTTGCGTGCTGTTTAGTGCCAGTAATTGATGTGCTGATACTTAAATGAAATCCCTACTTAAATGGCCATAGCGATCGGCAAAGAGCAAGACAATTTCTTTTAGGTGGACAGTGTGCCATGTCATTGAGAAGCACTGTACATAATGGTGTAACTTGTTTAAGTCGTCATGTTATGTTAGTCTTGTACTCTTGTTGATGATGGATTTTTCCATTTTGCCATGATATGAAGTTATGACCTTTTCTATAGTGGTAGATGAAAAAAATTATAATTTGCCACTCTCAAGATGACCCTTTGATTATGATGCTACTCCGAGACAATGACATTTAGAACCATTTTGGTTAATGGCATGTGGGACAGGATAGATAGTCTGATTATTTTGATGTTAATCATGTGATATGGCTGTGTTGTTTAAATATCATTATCACTTATCAATGGTTTGTCTTGCATAATGTCATTAACAACTGTGGCTTTGGTCTTTGTAGGTTGTGTGTAATCGCTGGAAACATTTCTCCTATTGATGTGATTACACACGTTCCGATACTTTGTGAGGAAGCTGATATTCCTTACATATATGTGCCATCAAAAGAGGTTTGTTGCAAATTTTCCTGCCTTATGTAGGCTTAATGCTCTTTCAATCACTCAGCACAATTATTCATTCATTATCATGCCAAATCTTATGAGATGACATTAGGCAGTAATATTGTCTCTATCTACTACTAGATTTATTACTTAATCAAGCCAAATTTCACACTAGTTCATGGCTTCAAGCTACGATGGCTATGTTGTACAATTGTGTGTGAACTAGACACATTTTGCTTTATTTGTTTGGCTCTTTCATATGATACATATCAGATGTTTGCCACTGATAAATGATTTAAACATGATTGAAACTTCTCATTTATTTTTATGATGACGATTACTGTAATGCTATTCTGAGCTGGATGGAAGATGTATCAAATATAAGTTGCTTGGTGCCTTGGTTGTCCTTATTTTCATTGTTCAAGATGTGCACCTAACATTTTCTTCAGAAGTCCACAAAAGTGAAATACTAGGGTCTTGCATCAATCCTTATGTTAAGAAAATTAGATCTTGAAATTAATCAATGCCCCTTTCCACTTTTAATCTTACCATGAACTACCAATGTAGTTGTCCATATACCTACCCAAAAGGAGAATATCAACAAACTGGAAATTAAGTACACTAATTGGCCATAGGAGGATTTTAGATTAGGGATTGGTCCCTAAGGATTGAGAACTTTGGATAGGAACACGTCCTTATGCGATGTCGCTTATATCATGGCAGACTGGTCACTGGATCTTGGTCACTTATATCATGGCAGACTTGGTTAAGGCCCCAAGTTACTGACATATTGTGGTTGTCCCTCTGTACAGGATCTTGCAACTGCTGGAACCACTAAGAGGCCTACTTGTTGCGTCTTGGTTATGACCAAGCCTGCAAAGGGGGAGATCAATGAAGAGGTGAAGGAGAAACTGAAGTCGGACTACGACCAGGTTGTAGCTGAAGTTGTGGAGGTTACATCTTCAATGTTCTGAGAACATGATGTTTTGAGCAAATCCAGCTTGTGTGAACATCATTTGTTGCTCTACTTGACTAGAATTTGTTGCTCTACATGATCAGCATAAGTTAGTCAATTGTAATGAAATCTGGTGGTGGGAAAATCATTTACTTCCTAGCAAGAAATCCCAGGGCCTAGATGGACAGATGTGATTGTATATGCAAATGCCTCAGCACCCCCTGGATCACTTACCCAGTTGCCTGTGGTTAAGTTGGATATAATTTTCCCATCTGGTCAATGTTAGTTAAATGCTGCAAGGGCTCTTGTCTTTGTTCCCTTGATGACCAATTCTCTAGCCTTCATGGCATGAGGTGTTTGGAGTTTGGACCACCTCAAGTGTGCAGAGTTGTCATAGTACATCCGTTGTTGCCGTACAGCTTGGCAACCGATGCAGCCATGTTTCAGAGCCATTCACAGTTCGGACAGAGTCAGTGACTCAGGGAACAACTCGGCATTGGCATTGGATCTGATCTTTTCTGGCGCTTCATCTGATGTACGGGGAAATGTTGCTCCGGTGTTTGGAAGCTTGTGCCAAATACACGACAAACGCATCGGGTGAAGTTTCTGTAACTGCCCATGTTTTTTTAGCAGTGTTAACAAATACACAATCTCTAGCATTTATATATGATTAGGTAAACAAGTTTGAAAAAAAAACTAAATGCTAAACAAAAGTTTGTCAAGGTAGGGAGATTGCATATTTGCATTTGAGATGATAAGAAAGTGAAGGTATGATAGCGAATGCCGAGCATGTGGAAGGTGTATTTAGACACAACTCTCAGTATATTTGGTTGAGCCGTAGATTTTGAAAGAACTGATATGAGCTGTGGAAAAGTTGATTTGAGCTGTGAGTTGTAGAAAAGCTGAGAAAATATTTGGTTGAAATAGTTACAGATTTATATTTTGGTAGTTCACGATATTTAGTTACATTATTAATGTGTAATTTTATATGTATATCATTCTAATCATAAAATTTTGTAATGTTTATATTAAAATTATATATTTTAAATTACATTAAAATGATATATTTTACTAAATATATTTTAAATTACATTAAAATGATATATTTTACTAAATTTTCACTTTTTTAAATTTTACATGAACTAATATGTTTTAATATTATAGTAGGTAATATTCATTCAAAGTTGAACTGAGAAGCTGTGAAATCTGAGTTATACTAACTTTCAAATTTGTTCTACGAAAATCTACAGATTCTAAAAAAGCTGAATGATCAAAAAAGTTATTTAGTTCAGATTCCAGCTTCCGAGATAAGGAAGTTGGTTCAAAAATGTAAACCAAACAAAAGGTTCCAACTACCCTTCCCAACTCACAGATGTTGTATGTGTGGGCTACAGTGCTGGTAAATACATATTACTTGTTCAGGCTTTGCCAAAAACAAAACTTGGGCTTGGTAAGTCATGTTTGCATCGATGGCTTGCAGCTTGCCAGATCGGAATAACACCAAACATGGCTTGTGGTTTTGATTCTTTTTTTTGTTTACCGGGCCGTATGCACTGTACGATTGTGACCTTGCTGGTCAAAGACACTGAAGGTTGGAGAATATACGTCAGCATCGTTGGTCACAGCACTTGAAAGATGAGATCACCTGGTCAAAGTCAAACCAAGAACAAGAAGCTAGTGATGTTGGTAATGTGTGTGGAGCAGTGGATGCAAAGATTTCCTACTGTTTTCATCTTGCATGTTACTGTGTGGGTGTGCTGCAGATGCATGACGTGGACTATGCATGCTTGTTGCCCCTTGATAACCATTTCTGTTAATGGTCTCCATTGCCACTAAGTGCTCTTGTCATTTCAGTATAAACAACAACTAACGCTAATGATGGCATGTTGCAGTTTTGAGTGGGAAGACAAGATTAAGACAAGTGAAGTAGTGTGTTATGATTTATACCCCTTGCTTTGAGCTTGATCAGACATGTCTTCTTCTGCTCGTGCACCAACTTTCAAGGCAGCAAGCAAACTGAAGCTCCTGAACAGTGGTGCTTTCTATACGGATGAACCTGCAGGCCACTTTTTTAGGAACCTATCTATACGTCTTCACACTCACAGCTCTATACCACATCTATACGGTATTTCCATACAACATTGCTCTTTCTTTCACACACACATGCACACACAAGAAAGCAGAAGATAGCGAAGGGAAAGAGAAAAGGTGTAGAGGGGCAAAAGCAGCAAAGCATCCCTCATTTCACTGAAAAGAGATGTCACATCTTTCATGCAAGGTAGCCTACAATGATTTCTCCTCCTCAAAGGAAAAAGGAGCATGGCCGTGCCACTGCCATCTCGCCTGCAGATCAACAAGGTCGATGGCCTCGTGGAGCATTCAGGCTAACAGCAATACCCTAAACAACACAAATCTCGGTTTCCTTAGACTAGTATTGACACGAGAAATACTAACATATTTACTCAGAAAAGTTTGCCTTTTACTTGGAAGTGTGTATGCGAGTATAGTTAAGCATGTTGTTGTTTGATGCCAACTGAATTGAAACAATGTGTTGTGCCAAGCAGCCAGGTTTGCTGCATTGCTGCTACAGTGACAACAGAGCCACAGGCCAGAACTGCATTCCTTTTAATTTGGTTTTGATTCTTCATCCACAATGCATGATGACCAGAATTCTCTTGTCCATTCCCCTTAGTGCTAGTGCCTCCACTTCAGGTCAGGTGAGAGGCACTTCCTCCCTGTCATTATCTGCCCTTCCGTCCATGAAAGATACTTTGCTTCTTTGTTTATTGCCCCCAAAATAATTCTTGCACACTTACCTAGCTAATTGTCCAGCTGCCCCTGTCTTGGAGAATTCTTTTGTTACAAGAATCCCTCAAAGGTGTGCTGTGGTGACCTGCTACATGCACCCACACTCCAATAAAGCTGATGTCTTTCTTTGATGGGATCAATATTAATCCGTTGCTTTAGACTAGATTAGCATGTCACTTTAAGTTAACAACTCATGGTCACTGTTTTTCATAACTTGATTTTTCACTGGCTCCAGCCCCAAGAACACAGAAAGGGAAGAGAGGAGGAATGCCCCCTCATTTGTTCCAATTTTCTATTGCAAGCAGGGTCAGGTGGCAGGCATGTTTTGTTCCCTCGCGCCCCATCCTTTTGCGCTTTTGCTTGCAGCCAGAACACAAGCATCTTCTTTTGTGTCATTTGCTACTGACAAGGCTCAGAGGTGAGAGGCCTCTCGAGAAGAGAAGGCTGCATGCTTCCTTTCCTTGGCCTCACTCTTGCCCTCCATGTTTGAGCACACAGCAAGAGACTAACCCTTCCTCGAGAGGCCATCCTGCGACCTGCTTCCGCCCTTCCATGGCAATGGAGGTGGTTCTTGCTGTTTACTCCCTGGTGCTGCTTTCCTTCTTCTCCTCTTGCAGGACTGCAAGTGGCCTCCTCTCTCCCAAGGGTGTAAACTATGAAGGTTAATATCCCATTATTCCTTCCTCAAATCAAGAGCTTTCCCCCCTTTTTTTCTCTTGCATTGGTGCTTGCTACCTTGTTGTGTAATGTGCATCCTACTGTTCTTCTCCCAGATCAAGAGCTCTGTTATGATTCTTCTTTGGTTGTTTCTCTAGCATTGATTTCTGCGTGACATAATCTCTGTTCCATTTGTAGTGCAAGCTCTCATGATGATCAAGAACTACCTCAAGGATCCACATGGTGTGCTCAAGAACTGGGACCAAGACTCCGTGGATCCTTGCAGCTGGACCATGGTGACTTGCTCACCTGAGAACCTTGTCACTGGCCTGTAAGCAAGGCACCTGCCATTTTTTGAACCAACTCCAAACTAGTTCCTTAACCAGAATCTTTGCTTGTTCTAATTTGGCAGGGAAGCTCCAAGCCAGAATCTTTCTGGCTTGCTCTCCCCAAGCATTGGCAATTTAACCAATCTTGAGATAGTGTAAGTTTTTCCTGTCGTGATTAGCCTTTGCGATCACTACTGTAGATTCTGCTTTCATTATGTTTCTTTTGCGCGGCAGGACATCTTATCTTTTGTTCTTCCTTTTTTCTTCCTCTCTGTAGTCTTCTGCAGAACAACAACATCAATGGTCCAATTCCAGAGGAGATAGGTAGGCTAACAAAGCTCAAAACACTTGATCTCTCCAGCAACCACTTCTCTGGTGGAATCCCAAACTCTGTTGGCCACCTTCAAAGCCTCCAGTACCTGTGAGTGCAGCTCTGTTCTTGTGTGGTAGTCTTACAAGAGACTTGTCCTCTCAGGAGCCAACAACTACAGTAGCTCCTCTTATTTTTGCTCAAGAAAAAAAAGGAAAACAGTAGCTCTTCTTATTCTTTACCATTATGCTGCTTCCAGGAGGCTCAACAATAACACCCTGTCTGGTGCATACCCTTCATCATCAGCTAATTTATCACAGCTTGTTTTCCTGTGAGTATCCTTTGCTTGTTTTGCTGTCCGGTGATCAGGGTTCCACGCTGGTGGTGTGGTGCTCACAGTGGCCTTGCATATTTCAGGGACCTTTCCTATAATAATTTGAGTGGCCCTGTACCTGGTTCTTTGGCAAGAACGTTCAAGTCAGTCTGCAGTCTGATACCTCTCTTTAAAAAATAACAGCAGTCATATTCTTGCATTACCTCCAAATTTTGAGTTTATAGAAGAACTTGTTCGACTTCTTGTTGCAGCATAGTAGGGAATCCACTGATCTGTGCTGCGGCTAGAGAACATGATTGTTATGGAACTTTACCTATGCCGATGTCCTACAACCTGAATAATACACAGGGTATGCAGTTCTCTTTGCTCATTGCTGATTAAAAGCGTCGCCTTGCAAGTTGAAATGTACATCGATCATGTAGATAACAATTGTTCTAATGACCTATTGACCTGTCAACGAAAGGTACTCCGATGCCAGCAAAATCCAAAGGCCACAAGGTGGCAATTGCGTTTGGTTCTACGATTGGCTGCATCAGCTTCCTTCTCGTTGCAACGGGTTTGCTGCTCTGGTGGAGGCATAGGCGAAATCAGCAAATTCTTTTCGCCGTTGACGGTAAGTAAAAAAAAAAAAAGCCAAACTACTAGTGTATCAGTTACTGACATGCCAATGTTGTTTTGATCGTAACGCATTGGGTATCGCAGAGCAACACATAGAGAATGTCAACCTAGGAAACGTGAAGAGGTTTCAGTTCAGAGAGCTCCAGGTTGCAACTGAGAACTTCAGCAACAAAAACATCTTAGGAAAAGGTGGCTTTGGAAACGTTTACTGGGGGAAGCTCCCAGATGGGACTGTGGTGGCTGTGAAGAGGCTGAAAGACGGCAATGCTGCAGGCGGGGAGGCACAGTTTCAGACTGAAGTTGAGATGATCAGCTTGGCGCTGCACCGGAACCTCCTCAGGCTCTATGGCTTCTGCATGACTGCCACTGAAAGGCTTCTGGTGTATCCATACATGTCGAACGGGAGTGTCGCATTGCGCCTGAAAGGTAACAACATAATGGTTTCACTTTTTTACCTGTGAATTGATTGATTAAGATGGGCCGTTCACATACCATAAAATTTGCATAAAATTATAAATGAAATAGTACTGAACCGTGTCAATGTTCTCCAACAGAGAGCTTTTCATTTGATCCTTACATTTCTATCGTTTCCATTGGCCAAACCTTTCACAAACAGAGCATGATTCCTATGTAAGCAAATATTACCTTTGTTTTCGTGCCGCCAATTATAGGAAAACCACCGCTGGACTGGATCACCAGAAAGAGGATAGCACTCGGTGCAGCAAGAGGCCTACTGTACCTGCACGAGCAGTGTGACCCCAAGATTATTCACAGGGACGTAAAGGCAGCCAACATATTGCTTGATGACTACTGTGAAGCCATTGTTGGAGATTTTGGGCTTGCCAAGCTCCTGGATCACCGTGACTCACATGTCACCACGGCCGTTAGGGGAACCGTTGGGCACATTGCCCCAGAGTACCTCTCCACCGGCCAGTCATCTGAGAAAACCGACGTCTTCGGTTTTGGAATCCTACTGCTTGAGCTGATCACTGGTCAAACTGCCCTTGAGTTCGGAAAGGCGTCAAATCAGAAGGGAGCCATGCTGGACTGGGTAAGTAAACTGCCATTTTTTAAGTGTTTGGAGCACGTGAAAATTCTTGCTAGAGTGAGGCTACCGTAAGTCTTGCCTCTTTCCTTGACATTGGCTTGTGTTCAGGTGAAGAAGATGCACCAGGAGAAGAAGCTCGATGTGCTTGTCGACAAGGGCCTGAGGGCCAGCTATGACCGTGTCGAGCTGGAGGAGATGGTGCAGGTGGCACTGCTGTGCACCCAGTATCTCCCTGGCCATAGACCCAAGATGTCCGAAGTGGTCAGGATGCTGGAAGGCGATGGGCTGGCGGAGCGGTGGGAGGCATCACAGCGCGCTGACTCGCACAAGTTCAAGGTCCCTGATTTCACCTTCGATCGCTGCTACTCCGACCTGACGGACGACTCGTCATTGCTGGTGCAGGCAGTCGAGCTCTCCGGGCCAAGATGACACAATGACAAACAGTGGAAGGCCAGCCATCATCAGATCTTTTGCAGCAGGGCTTGTACAGCATGAAACACCCCTGTGTAGAATGGCAAATAATCAAAACGTCTGAAGCAACTGGTAACACAACCCATCAGAAATTGATGCAGGTATCAGATCAGCTGTACAAAGATTAAAAGAAGAGCACTACCTAGGCATAAGATATTTCTACATTTACAGGTTATGTAACTACTGGTTATTTTCCAAGATGTAAGGTTTTGTTTAGGCTTTTGGTTTTTCCTCTGTATTTTTTTTTACATTCGTTAGTTTTAGTTCCAGAAAAACTGTTGGCATTGAATAAAAAAAAGCCTGGCAGTCTCATCTCTGTGCATTCAGGCAAAGCTTGTTAGGATTATTCTGTTTGTAACATGTAAAATTGAAAAATTATGCCCCCATAAAAAAAGGCAAACACGTAGCATGCGTATCTAGTTAAATGTGACTTAACATAATAACTTGATCACAACCATCTACATCAAATACAATAAGATAAACAGCATGTATTATTATCTTCTGACTACCTCTGATACGCCTATACCTGATAACATGGAAAAAAAACAGTAACTGATTTGGAGTACTTGGTCTGAAGCAAGACTGAACAATACCAAACTATAAGGATATATGGGTAACGGGTGGAAGTGATAGGCAACAAATGTATCCAGTATCAACTTTGGCCATCCTATCTCGAAGCACAATTATCTGTTAAACAAACAACTGTAAACAAATTAACTGAAACTACACCGTATCAAATGAATCCTAGGAACATGTTTGAAGCTTAGAGCCTTAGACCCAAGCCTTTGAACAAAACTATTCCAAGATTAGCAGTACGATCATGAAGGCAAAACGTTTCCAGATACACTGAACGAAGTTGTTCTGGTCACAATAGGCTGCCTAGTCAGGTGCAACAGCATAGGAAGAGAATACAAATAAAGATTTCACAGGCTAACGCATCTGAATAACTGCATGCTGCAGTAAGCCAGTAAAAATCGTCAGTAAAGTTGACTTATACACTTCACATCACCATAGATATTTGCATATCAATACAGTGCCAAAGAAACTATCCGGTGACATGATTTGGTGCTTTAGAACATCTTGTGTATAAAGTCTTCACTTCCTACCTCACGCTTGAGGTTCCAAAAGATAAAATGGCTAAGGGAAGTGCCAACGACTGGCACAAAACCTCAAACTTTGGAATCCAAGGGACCCCCATTCCCTTTCTCTTTAGCAAAAGATACGGCACAAAGAGAGCAAAGAGCATCTACCAACCCTTTGCCTCCTTTTCTTATACAGCATTATCTACTAATTCTTCTATGTTTTGGTTTGTTCCAGTTCAACGTACAGCTAGTCCAGATTGCTCAAAAACAATTTGTATGAATACTTCATCAACTGTTCAGTTTACCTTTTATTGTGTGTAATGAGAATGTATATGGAAAATATGAACGAACACATCATCTCTGTTAAGGATAATACCTGAAATTCAACAGAATCTATGTATCTAACACCTTATGTGAAAATGGTCTCCAAACTTGTTTCATAAAATGTTTACATTGAGTAAAATAAATGACTCCAACTCACCAGAAAAGTGTTCCCTTTTGTTCTAGGTGTGCCAAATTGCAGCAAATCTTTATCAGAAAATAACGTTGCATTTGAGGACTGCCATCATGGAAACAAAAGTCACGGACAACCACAAGATTGGCACACGGAACTCCACACCCCCAAGAATGACACGTGTCACACACTGGATTCCACTGCCACTCTCCCATTAGTACTCCACACTGAGCTTCCAGAATTGAACTCCCAGTCACTCCCAAGTAAGTTCAAGAAAAACTTCAAAAGCCAGAGTAAGGGAGGAACAGAAGAAGAGAGACACCCGCATGAATAGGAAATATTAAACCTTCAATCTTCGATAAGATCTCTCTACGTTATGAAGTACAAGTTGCAAAATTTATACGTTCATGAATTGTAATTTCAGAAGTAACCTTTTTGAGCAGGAAGCTGGAGGGAGAAGCTTTCCATGGATCAGGCCGTGCGATGGATGTCAAGTAGCACCAAGCGTGGTGTACTGCCATGCAGATGCTGCATATCTCTGCACATCATGTGACACACAGGTTCATTCTGCTAATCATGTGGCATCAAGTCATGAGCGCGTCCATGTCTGCGAAGTCTGTGAGAGTGCACCATCAGTGTTGGCATGCTGCGCAGACACAGCGGTGCTGTGTACTACCTGTGATGCACAGATGCACTCTGCAAATCCACTTTTTCAGAGGCACCAACGAGTTCCTATGCTACCACTCCCAGTTCCAGCTGCCTCTGGTTTCACGGTGGCAGAAGCTGCTGTCACTGTCCATGGAGACAGGGAAGAGGAAGTGAACTCTTGGCTCCATTTCAGCAGAGATTCTGATAACAGATGTTGTACCGACACCATCAGCAATAACATGCACTTTGATGAAATAGATCAACACTTCAATCTTGTTGGATACAATTTCATCACTAGTACCACCGAAATGCAGTACAGAGTGCCAGAACAATATCAGATTCAGAAAAGGTATGGAGAAAAGGAATGGAGTGAACATATAGTACCTTCACAAGTCACCATAGCAAGTGAGCAGCAGCAGAGTGGTTATGAAATGTTAGGGCCAGAGCAGGCGGCCTCCATGACTGCTGAGGTCAGTGCACAGTTCACGCAGCCTCCAGTGTGAGTTAATGTATTATTAGGTTGTCAAACAATCATGTGGCCAACTGGCGATCTATTTATCTTTCGACTTAAAACCACATCAAGCTCAGGTTAGAACATTACAAATAGTCCTATACTTAAAAGATACATATAACAAAGTGATTACACAGATTCTTAGTACAAAGTTCAGTTTGGATGCAGCATGCAGATTATGTCTGTTCCACCATTTTTCTCAAGTTTTTTCTCATTCTTATATTAAAAGACACTCCATTCTCTTTTTTTTTTTTGGGGGGGGGGGGGGGGGGGGGAGGAGGATCTAACACCGAGATTGGACTGCATCTTCTGATACTATTATAGTAGAATATGTTAGAAGCCACTGTAATATACAGATACATATATAATCCCCAGAGAAATTAGTTGTTGCTGCTCTTAGTTACCGATTAAACACACATATCATGTATTCCTGTATCTAGTTGGCTAGTTATCAATTCTTACAATTGCAAGCTCAGTATGTGTTTTTTCATAATTTCTCTTTTTTTACACCAGCAGCGCATATAAGACCAAATACTCATCACACACATATAGGATTTTTTTCAATACTAACATATAAGTAAAGGTTTTACAGTTTCCTATGCATAATTGATACTATTGCAGGGTATCTGATGCATGGAATTTTCTTGTTGTTCACATATCTCAGTAACTATTTTCCAATTCTATCTCAGGTATCTTTCTCATCAATGGATGTGGTGGGTATAGTACCAGACAACCCTATAGCCAATATATCAAATACCAACATCCTAATAACGGGTGGAGCTATGGAACCCTTAATCAGGCAATCACTTCAGATGCCAGTGCAATTCAGCCCCATGGACCGAGAAGCCAGGATCTTCAGGTACAAGGAGAAAAAACGGGCAAGGAAATTTGAGAAGACCATAAGGTATGCATCAAAGAAGGCATACGCGGAGACACGTCCACGGATCAAGGGTCGTTTTGTCAAAAGGTCAGACATAGAGATTGAAGCGGACCAGATGTTCTCATCACCAACTCAAGTCTCTAACTGAAGATAGCTATGGACTATGGTAATGTTCCATGGTTCTGATGTAACACGACAAGAAAATTATGTCAACAAGAAACATGGAGTTAGTAATCATATGGAAAGGTGCATGGGTCTAAAAACTCTAGCTATCATTGGCATTAGGACATTATTTACATATTTCTTATTTGATTATCTTAATATTGCAATTATCTGTTAACATTTACCTGGAAGACTATAGTTATAACCCGACCATGTTGGAGAATAGCATACTAGAAAATAGAAATACAGTAAAGTGTAAAAACATAAAGAGAAGTATAATATAACATGGTAGAAAATTGCTAACAGATAATTCCAGTGTTTGAGTATAGTTAGGCAGTCCCTTGGTAATATATGAACTAAAGCAAAAATATATTATCTGGGGACTACCTAACTATACTCAAAAATATAATGTTCCGTGATAATATATAATTAACCAAAATATATTATCAGTGTACTATACTACTGTAGTATATAAGTATATAACCAAAAATATATTGTTCTAGTGTCTAGTGACAATGAAGGGCACGATTCTGAAATAACAAAGCTATAATGAATTGATAGACATACATCAATTGACTGTTCTGGCAGAAGATAACAGCCACAGAAAATGATCAAACACCACATTGTCATATAATTCTGAAGAAATTTTAGCTTATATGTAATGTCTACAAGACGGTCAGTTCTAGTGCTTCCTAATCCTATCTCAAACATGATTCACGTAAATATATTTGATTTTACATTATCAACTAAAATTCTAAAAACATGTAGAGGGCACTGGAATGTAATATCTCGGCACACACAGTAAAGAAGTATAAAATATGTACCTTCCAAAAGGGAAATAAATTGCAATATGATTATGTACTATTGTATGTAAAAGCCTAACTTGCACTTTAGCTTTAAGTAAAGTTATCAAATGCAATATGCTATGGTGCTATCATAAGAAACTTGATGAGAAAGTTGCATTGATTTAGCTTAAAGTTCAAAGGGACAGGGCAGAGGCAGATATGCGCACAACTCATGTTTTTCCATTAAGTACTGTGTAGATACTATACAGTTTTGAGTTGTGACCTAAGTTTACATGAATGGAAAATGACCAGGTAACATCAATCTGTGATATACTGATGTTGATCCAGATAAGGACTTTAATGTATTAATTGCCTATGGAGAGGCAGAACAGAAGTAAAACAGAACGATGATTGAGGACACAGCACAGCATGGAAATATCTCAGCTTTATGTCATAATGAAGCAGTCAAAACAGATCAATCTTTTGCATCTTCAGGATCTAACAGATCAATTAATTCACATGATCCTCTTCATCTTCAGAATCTACAAGAAGGCAGGAAACAGTGAACATCATCATGATAGGTAAGTAAATGTTAGGCCTATATTATGCGACAGTAAGGATGTGATTGATAACAAATGGCCCCACATGATGATATATTCATCTTTAAACAATGTTTTAATTTTTTTTAAAAAAAAATCGTTATCAAAATCCACTGTCATATGATAATAACCTAATATGGAGAGACTAGAGAGAGGGAGAGAGAACCTACCAGATCGGACGTCATCCCCAACATGCCCTTTAGATTGCATTTGCTTCATAAGCATCCGATACATTAAGACCCACCAATATATGTGTAGAACAAGGAGGGAGAATAGTAGACAGTTGAATACATAGTAGTATATTGGCCCTTCGAACTTATGTTTCTCCTTGTCCAGAATCAGAACAACTTCATAGCTGAAATTTATAAGAAATACATAAGCTTTAGTGACATTATAGAGTCCCATTGAGTATAGAACTCAATATATGAACACAGTAACATGTAGTATATACCTTGTGCTCCAGAGAATCCAGAATGGGAAATATATCAGGCGGAGGACTGCCCAAGAACCGACAAATATAAGAAATGAAACATCAGCAAGCAACTGGTAGCCACTGTACTTAGAAATCTTTCCCAATTCCAGGAACACATCACTTGCATCATGGATGGCGAGGACAATTGAACCCACACGAGCAAATCTGCTTAAGGACACAATTAATTTGGTAATATAAAAAACAACA
The DNA here is from genome assembly GCA_019279435.1 of Zizania palustris. NCBI lineage: Eukaryota > Viridiplantae > Streptophyta > Magnoliopsida > Poales > Poaceae > Zizania > Zizania palustris. Next base: position 39,452,463 of record JAAALK010000283.1, on the reverse strand, counting down.
CTCTGATCTCTGATTATGTTGGTTCCAATGGGCAATTGATAGTGATGACAGAGCCTTTACCAAGCATATGGCGGCCAAATTACTAGGTGTATATAAAATAAATTGTATCTAGCTTGTTTTCTCCAATCAACAGATATAGTTGGGTATAAATTGCACTATATAATTCCGTATTAACAGAGTAAAAAGAGTAACATTCTATCCTACAGTATTCTATAGGGAAAGGAGAAAAATGTCAACTATATGGTCAAGTCGATATTTATGATATATCTAAAGTTGCATTACATGTTTCCATTCTATCAATCCATCGTATCACCGTTCAAGATGCAGCACAGTTGGTCCACACATAATGGTTCCATTAACTGGCCCGGTTAAGGTTGTCAGCTAATCTTCCATAATGTTAAGGATGGATGTCATAGATAGTTGATGCAGGAAAAAATGACCAAGACAAACATCCAATACAAATATGGAGAAGTATATCTGTAACATGGAAATTCTGTGAGTACAAATCCAAAGATATGCAAAGCGTGGTAATGTCATTCTAGATGAAGCTGGTACATGACAGATAGCAGGAGTGTTGGGGTTGGATAGTCTGTCTCACAGAGGAAGTTCTTAGGTTGTTTAGGATCAGTGGCTGGTTGTCTGTGATTGGTGGAGCTCCCTCCAAAATCCAATCCATTTGTTGCTGTTTTGCGTGCTCTCTTAAAACATTACAATAGATAATAAAGCATAATTATTATGTATTGAACTAAGTTTAATGGTACATAACAATGTATGTCAGTAGGTGTACGCTTCCATGTTTTTTAAAAGAAAAAAGGCAGGAGTGTTGGGGTTGGATAGTCTCCTTCAGACCTTCACAGAGGAAGTTCTTAGGATGTTTAGGATCAGTGGTTGGTTGTCTGTGATTGGTGGAGCTCCCTCCAATCCATTTGATGTTGTTTTGTGTTTTCTCTAAAAACATTACAATAAATAATATAACATAATTATTATCTATTGAACTATAAAGTTTAATATTTATATAGTACATAACAATGTAAGTGTGCACTTCAATGTTTCTAAAAAGGAAAAAATGGCACATATGAATGCATATCATATATGGCCATGCCCAGTTGCACAAATACTAAAATTAGTAAAATACATGTGTTTTTTCTTGTGACCTAGCTAGCAACTCCATTTCTCAGCACTGGATCGGGACAAGAAACAGAAGGGCTCTGTAGCGACTCAGTAAGTGTTCACAAAATTGGTACCACTTGTACTTTAACATATATAAGCATGACAAATCTATAGATAGCTAACATACCTGAATATGTAAGATAATGCTATGAGAAAAACAGATGCTATATGATGGACCATTGAAATACCAAAATCTGAGCGCCTTATTTCCCAGAACTGAAGAGCAAATATTGAGTATGTATAAAAACCAGCAGCATACATGTAGACCAACTTGAGTTTATATCTGTACAGAAAAAGGATTTTGTGATACTTGGAGCAGATGTGTGTGAGTGTATGACCAGGAAGGCGTATAATAACCCGGAGTGGACAAAACATCTATAACAAGCAGGGGACAGAACACATGCATCTTACTTAATTCTTTGATCTGGCCAGATCTGATCTCCTGGTCCAACCCAGAATTTTTTTGTGTTAGTGAACCATGGCTCATTGTATGTAACAGACAGGGCCAATAACTCCCCAGAAAGGAAATATATGCCTTTCCAAGCTGATTCCTTAAACTTCCTGATCTTTATCCTCTCTGCATATGTCACAAGATCAAGCTTATCATCCCCCTTCTTGAAAATCAGTCTCCTGGCTAACCACTGTGGACAAAATGTTGGGTCAGGAATACTACATAGTCCTCCCTAAAAAATGAATGTTTGGATCAAGGGATATAAATCCAAATCCTAAAATTCCTTTAGAAATCTTCATATTCCAAACGCACCTTAAAAATGACATAGGATAGGAATGCGGTTATGTGTACGAGATTAGTAAATGTAACTTATTAATAGAACAGTTGATATATCCCAATATCAACCTTCCCTTTCACTGTGATGGAAGTTTTCGCAAATAGGCGTCAACAGCACTGGGGACGATCCCACTGTACAGCATTCTACTCTAATCGTTAAATTTCTTTATCCTAGCAATCCTGAGAGTAATACGACCACAATAGCAGCTGATTAGAGTAAAAAAACTATCCAAGTAAGGTGCTGGCTCAAGCATCGCACATATCGCATACAAAGGTTGAGCAGATGTGGCATAGTGGCAAACAAACAGCGAACATGAGCGTGGTGGAAAAAAACGCTTAAAACCATCACAGCGGCACAACCTCGAAGATGAAGCGGTCGAGGAGGAAGCGGACGGCGAGGAAGAAGGCCACGAAGAAGGGGATCGCCGCGAAGTCCCTGTAGGCGGGGTAGCTCTCCGCCTCCCAGTCGACCTGCGGGATTCCCATCGCCGGGCCGCCGCTCGTCGGGGGAAGCTGTGGAGAGAGCGGTGAGGAGCGGAGCGAGGCGAAGCCGAAGACTAGTGCGGTTCAACACTTGGCGCTCGGCGCTCCGCGCTACGGCGGTTTTGTGGCGGCTGAATGCTGACTGGCCCGGACTCTTCCGACGCTGGCGGCGCGGCGACCAATACTTTTTTCTGTTAATTACGGGAGACCCGCAGCACGCGCGCAGTCACCGCAATACACGATTATTTTTTTTAATACTCTGTTTCACGGCATTTTTAGTCCTTAAACTACTAAATAGGTTGACTTAAATTTTGACTAAAGTCTTTAATTCTTTAGTCTACCGAGGTGTTTGGTTTGAGGGACTAAATTTTAGTTCATTTCACATCGAATATTTAGATATTATTTTATAGTATTAAATATAGACTATTTACAGATCTAATGGATTGTTTGCGAGATGAATTTAATTAGCCTAATTACATCATGATTTGATAATGTGATGCTATAGTAAACATTTGCTAATTATGGATTAATTAGGTTTAATAAATTCGTCTCGTGAATTATCCTCTGATTCTAAAATTGTTTTATAATTAGTTTATTTTTAGTCATTCAATTTGATGTTTAAACATCTGATGTGACACAGATTAAATTTTAGTACATGAAATCAAACACCCTCTAAAAAAGTGGACTAAACTGGACTAAACAACACAAAAGACACCCAACTCTTGTATTTATGACATTAGAACAAGAAGAATAGGTGTACTAGTCTAGAGGTAAAAATATTTGTTGAATTACATTTATGGATTTTAGTCAATGGAGCCAAATAAGGTATGGACTAAAGTTTAGTCCATTAACTAAACTTTAGTATTGGACTAAGAACATCTCCATTGTACTTGTTATTTTTGACTTGCTATTTATAGCAATAGCAAACCTTCATATTCAAATTGACTTGTTATTTTGCTATTCACTCCGATGTACTTGCTAAATATGACTTCCTATTTAAATGTAGCTATATTTTATCAATTTATATATATATATATACAAAGAAAATGAAAACAATTAAACAAGCTTAACATTCAATAAAATAATAAGTTTGGTTGGCTTGTTAGATGTAGCAAGTGTGAATAGAAGAATAGCAAGCTCCTTAAAATAACAAGATAAAAAACGAGTATATTGAAGTGGTTTTTTGGATTATATTTACTATTTTAAATAATAGCAAGTATGATAGTAAATAGAAATGCTTGAAATGAACAAACAGGTACTAATACGTGCATGTAGAGTTTTGTCACTGCATGAAAAAGTGTGCAGAATATTTTTGTTGGCTTAAATAGTTTGGGCTTTTTGAACATAGTATTTTAAAAACACAGAAATAAAAACATAGAATTAGAATAATTTATATACAGATGAATTCTATACCTATATACAATACATGAATTTTAAAAATAATGTGTTTAAATGGTTCTTAGAAAACAAACATAGAAACCTGTAGAAAAAGAGATAGAAAGAAAATGCATTATACTTTTACAAAGAAAAACAAATTATGGATTGAAATCGGAGCATAGGAAAGCAAGCTCCAATCTTCCAAATAACCAGAAATTTTTCAGAGGATTTAAATATTTTAAAATTTCTACGAAAATTCTTCAATCCAAAGAAGCCAAAGCCATGCTATAAAATTCTCAGTCAAAATTATATGTAAATTATATTTATTATATAGGGCAGATGTTAGTATATTTTTCTGTAATTTTGGTCTAGAGAAGTTTAACTTAAAAAATATAAACAATTTATAATATTAAAAAATACAGTAACAATTATTAATCAATATTATTTTTATGTAGTAAATTATAAACACTCTATTAAAATTATATGACTTTTTTAAAATAAGTTAAACTTTTTTAACTTTGAACAATCTTAAAGAAAAATGTATTAACATATACAATATCAAATAAATATACTAAACCGAGGCAACATTTTACATTTGTTCCTATTTTTTATATAAAATAGGTCAGAACTAAAGATGCTAACTTGTAAAAAATATAATATAGAATGAAAGGATAAATAAGATAAAGCATGTGTAAGTTGTGCTTTCTCCTATTCACAAAAAGAAATCGTTTTACATTATATTAAGAGTTACCTAAAATATGTCATTTTGTATTTTATTGTGCATTTTGGTCAAATATATTCTTGACGTTATACTATTTTTTTATTTATCGTGTTATATTTACTCTTGCATTATATTTATAATTATTAGCGATCAATATGGAAAATACAAACTATTTTACTGCTCTTTGATATCAAAAATAATATTCAAAACGTCTTCTTTTTTTTAACATGCACGTAGAGCCCGCTTGAAATGTAAGTGAAACGTAAGGCATCGAACTTGTGACAAATGGTATTTTGTGCGACTTTTAATTTTGGCGTGAATTTTACGTAGAATCCTCCCCGCGGAAACATGCTAACAATTTTTTTTTTCGCTAGAGATTTCACGAGATCTCGGGATGAATACTCATCGTCCCAGTCCAGGGCTTCAGGCGAACAGAGTCGAAAAGGCGTTCACCCTCTTCATCTCCGGTGTCGCTCAGTCTCAACGTGGCGCCAGATCAGCCGCCCCCGACCTATCCCCCACCTCCGCTCTCCCGACCCCACAATCCGTGGACTCAGTTCGGCCGCGCTACCCTTTCCCTCGCACTACTCCATCCATCCACCCACTCCACTCCCCCCTCCCCTTGTACCCCGTCACCACGACGGCCGGCGAGGCTTCGGCTCCCCGCCATTCCCGAAGCTTCCAGAACAATGGCGAGGCTTCTCGTGCTCCGGTCGGCGCCGTACCACCGCTCCCACCTCTCCGCCACCGCCACCTTCCTCCTCTCCCACTCCAAAGTACAACCCCACTCCGCATCCTTCCCCTCCACCGCCCGCCGCCCGCTCCCGCTGCCTCTCCGAGTCCCGGCCCGCGCCATCGAGTCCTCCCCTGGTCCCACCAAGCAGGATCCCACTCCGGCCGCCGGTGAGGCCCAGGAGCCGCTCACCGCTGCGCCGGCGTTCGAGGTGGAGGAACTCGGGTGGGGGACTCAACTCGCGGTGAAGCTCCGTATGCTGGTGGCGCCGCCGTGGAAGCGCGTGCGCAAGGGCAGCGTCCTTAAGATGAAGCTTCGGGGCGAGGTGGTGCTCTACCTGTCGACCACACGGCGCATTAGCTGATTTCCCCTGCTTAAATCGTTTTTTACTCATTTTGTAAACTTTTACAAAAAAAAAATCCTGATAGACGCTTAGGTTATAGCTGGATATATTTAAAAGTGTTTGCTTACTGCTACAAATATCTTGTTGTTTCGCGCTTGCTTGCCACTTTTTGTTTGTCATCGTGTTGTTAGTTTAGGATGACTTGCTTTATGTTTCCAACATTTGTCAATTTTGCCACGTGACTTGCTGTTTGATTTTCTATGTAATTGTTTACTGCCACAGATATCTGATCAGTTGAAGACACGCTTCTCTTCCGGGTTATCATTGCCACAAATCTGCGAGAATTTTGTTAAGGCTGCCTATGACCCACGAATATCAGGGATCTATCTGCACATAGAACCGCTGAGCTGTGGATGGGGAAAGGTGGATGAGATCAGAAGGCACATTGTGGATTTCAAGAAGTCTGGTAAAACCTAAGCTATGCTGAATCTAGTGTTCCCTCCGGTATGGAAAAACAAATTGTTTAGAACATGATTTAAGATACCAAAGAGTAATTAATTATGGGATGTTTTTCCTTGTTTGCTCCTATTAAATAACATACAAACTACAAATAATCAATAATGTACTCTCCTTTCGTTGGTTAGCGGCTTCAGCTTTTACTCTGCAAAACAGAGTTCGAAACCTGTGTTGCGACTTTTGGAAATTTTTTTGCATGGCGCACACCACAGAAGATCGTCTTACTTTTTTTGCATGGCGCAAGGAGAGAGAGTAACTACCCAGTGATGCAAGAGACGAAGCGAGGATAGAGAGTAGCCAACGAAAAAATTTAAATGACATCCGCATGCAGGTAGGGGTAGAACAGGAAGAAAAACTCCTCAAAGTCTGAAACGATATGTTTTATGTGACTTGAGTAGAAAGCTAAAACGACTTGTATTTCTATACCGGAGGGAGTATCTTGTTTCTGTTCCAACCTGTCAGATGATCAATAATGCTGAATGACTTTGTAGGTAAATTTGTTGTTGGTTATATGCCTGTCTGTGGGGAGAAAGAGTACTATCTTGCTTGCGCATGTGGTGAGCTGTATGCACCGCCAAGTGCTTATGTTGCTTTGTTTGGTCTGACTGTTCAGCAAACATTTCTCAGAGGTAATTGCATGTACTATGGTGACATGAAACTTATGTTTTATTGATATGGCTATTGGTTAAATGCATACTCCCTCCGGTGTACAAATAATAGTCGTTTTAGTTTTTATTGAGAGTGTACAAATATTAGTCATCCCATCAATCGAAGCATTGCTGCCAAATGAGATGTGACCATCGGGAGTTGAACTTGGTAGCACCACTAAAATCTAGGCTCCATAACCAATTGAGACAATCCTTGTAACTTTATTTAATATCACCTTGGTATGTGTAATTTTGTCTAAACGACTAATATTTGTACACCGGAGGGAGTACTTATTTATGTTTCACTTGTTAGCAGTAGAAGGATGACCCTGATTTCTAGTGCTGTTTTGGGTGCAGAACTACATAAGCTATTCCCCTGATTAGTAGTTTTGGTAGACTTAATGAACCTTCTTATGCATTTTCTTATGCTATTTTATACAGCAACTGTCCTTCATACCATCATCATGTTCAATGCATTTTTATGGTTTCACTTCTCCGTGGGAGCCAAGATTAGTAATCTCAGTCATACACTTGTGTTGTTGTTGCACAAAAGCAAGCTACTTGAATGCAGCTAAGTTCCTTTCTGGGTGTCTAATACTTTCAAACTTGATTGGCAAGGTGTTCTTGAGAAAGTTGGAATACAACCAGAAATTCAACGAATTGGTCGCTACAAAAGTGCGGGAGACCAACTTGCACGGAAGAGCATGTCAAATGAGGTTAGGGAGATGCTAGCCACACTGCTTGACAATATTTATGGAAACTGGCTTGATACAATATCTTCCAAACATGGTAATTCCTAATATATCCATTTCACATATTTAAAGGATAAGTTGTCAGTTGATTTTTTCTAATATAGGGAAGAAAAAAGAAGAAATCGAAGAATTTATTAATTCAGGAGTCTATCAGGTTACCAGACTTAAGGAAGAAGGTTGGATAACAGATTTACTTTATGATGACGAGGTACATATTCCTTTTAATTCTTTACTAAGGTGTCAAATAAATTACATAATAAACTTATTTGGTTTAAGGGTAGCTACCACATCTGTTGCCCACATGACCACATCAATGTTGATAAGTAATCCGTGACCTTTCCAAACAGTCTCAATTAAAAGTCTTCTATAAAACATGAGAGCACCAAATTCAAAACTTAGATAATGAACTATTGCACCGCCATTACTTTTCCTTTTTTTCACTGGAGTCATTGTAATTTGTAACCATTTCATTTGTTCAAGTATTCACTCTCTTTTATGAGGTGAGTGAAAAAAGTCAAATGTAAATATGTAATTAGACCTTCTATGGTTAATTCATTCATCTCTTGAAGCTCTGCATGTACTAAGTTTCTAAACTCAGTCTTTTGAATTTTGTTGGGCAAACATGGATGTGCTCAAGATATCTGACATAACAAACTGAGAATGTAGTTATAAATTTGCATGATTAACTATTTATTTGAATTCACATACTGAACTGTTTATTTCGTTTTTAAAAATGGCTTCTATTGTGTTCTTTATTGGCACTGTATTATTCTATAGGTAATGGCAATGTTGAAGGAGAGAGTAGGACAGAAAGACAAGAAAAGCCTGCGTATGGTTGACTACAGGTAATTTAGATATTAATATATTATACAACTGGAGAACTAGGTGGAAACCAGCCAGATTTCAGGATTTTTCTGTTTTTTTATTCTTTTCTTGCTTTTTCCAAATATAGGTGTTTCAAACTTAAAAGTAAACATTGTTTGTACACATTGTTAGCACTTAGCAAAACAGCATTAAACAAATGTCCTCTCCAGTAAACTGGTCAAACTGAACCTATCAAGTGAGATCTAGAATCTGATCCTGTCACTAATCCACTGTTGCCATTTTCTTTTCTTGTACTGTGAGATTCTATGTTATTAATTGATGTTGCTTGATAAATCTAGAAAGTCAAACATTTTTTGTTTCGTGTATTAAAATGGCTTTGGTTCTCTTAACCAGTAAATATTCGCGTGTAAGTAAGTGGACTCTTGGGTTACAAGGAGGAGGAGAACGAATTGCAGTGATCAGAGCATCTGGAAGCATAACACGTACTCGCAGCCCATTGAGTGGTCCTAGTTCAGGCATTATTGCTGAGCAGTTGATTGAGAAGATACGTACTGTTAGAGGTAATTTTATATGTTATGCCAGATTGCTAGTAATCATTTGGTATTTCTCATACACAGATTTGATTTCTATGTTTACAAGTAGAAAGCTAACAATCTTCAAACATTAATCAATTAGAGGTGGATCCCAAATTTCTGCACGGTATGCTATTTGTGCTTGCATTCTTTTATTAATAAAATTCATTTGGAGACAGACATTCAGATGTTCTTTTGCTCAGACAAAGAGCAATGGTTCAATGAGAAAATGCTGATACTTTATGTTTCTCTGTTCAACTCCAGTTTATGAAGAGCCATAATGTTGCTAAGAATCTGAGTAATTAATTCTATAAGTGCTCTTGAAAACCAAGACCAACCATGTCTTATTTTGTTCAACCTTCCTTCCATTTATATTTTTCTAGCCAAGAGAACTGAGTCCATATTCTTTAAACTGGATTGTTTGTAAAAAATATAATAATTCTGAATATTCTTTAAACTGGATTCAGTTCCCTGTTTTATTTATATTTCTTCGATGAGATAGAATTTCCTTCTTATGTTTGCACAGATTATGGACCATAGAATCACCTCCTAAAGCTTTTGTTAGCATGTGCATATAGTGCAAACTTCGGTTTGTTCATCTGTTCTCTTAACAGATAATTCTATTCACTATTTGTAACGAATAAGTTTCTTATTCTTACCAGAGTCAGAAAAGTATAAAGCTGTTATCCTCCGTATAGACAGCCCAGGTGGTGATGCTCTTGCTTCTGATCTGTAAGTTTTGCCTCAGGTTTCATTGTTTCATTAGCAGCAGCAGGGCATCCTTATGTATTAATAATTATTATTTGATTTGAACTAGGATGTGGAGGGAAATTCGACTTCTAGCTGACTCCAAGCCTGTGGTTGCTTCAATGTCTGATGTTGCTGCAAGTGGTGGATACTACATGGCAATGGCTGCACCGGTTATCGTTGCTGAGAGACTCACACTAACAGGATCAATTGGAGTTGTTACAGGTGATCTTTATTATCTTGTATTTTTATGGTCCTACTAGAGTAACAAATCACTATCCAAATTGACTGCTAAGTTGACACTCTCGCAATGGTCTCAACTTTGAACTTATATAAATTGTACTCTGTTTCAGAGTTCAGACAATGAATTAAGCTGTCATTGCATGTTAATTCCTATTTTAACATTGGTGTATTGGGAACAGGGAAGTTCTGCCTTCAAAAGCTATATGAGCGGATTGACTTCAATAAAGAAATTATATCTAAGGGCAGATACGCAGAGCTTAATGCTGCTGATCAACGCCCTTTAAGGTAAGGGTAATCTTTAGTACTTCATTCATCACAATGCTTCTGCAGCTGGATAACATGAAAGCAATGCATGGGAATTTGTGTATAATAATTTACAGCGATTCGTAGTTTTGTGTTCTCAAAAAATAAAAAATATGTTCATAATTTTTAGACAAGCAGGAATTGGTTTTATTGTGTAAAATCATCATAAATCTAGAAGATTGTTCCTTCTTATTTTTTGTTTAGTTTTGTCATCATTATATTTTAATGAATAGTGATATGGACTTCTATAATGTAGCTCATTATAGGTCAGCTCTTTTCTATTTAATAACTGTTAGATATTTAATATACTAGGTCATCTTTTCTCTTAGAGCTGACTGGTAACTTGGTAAGTCCATGGCAATGTACACACTGATGTATGGGAAACATGAAAAAACGAGAGGTTTGTTATTCTTGTATCATTGTATGGTTATTTATTATGTGGGTGTTACCTAAGTTTTTGGAGAAAATAATTTCCACCCAACAGTCGCACATGGCACATCTCTTTCCTGCCAAATGGAGCATAAGTGCAGCTGGATTATTATTTTGTTACCACTTGGTCTGTCTACCTGTACCACTAACCTACTAATGTTCAGATGGATTTCAGATTTTCTGTTTTTATGCTTCACTGTTATATGAAACATGTTGTTTTTGAAGAGTGTGATATGTTTCCACAGACCGGATGAGGCAGAGCTTTTTGAAAAGTCCGCACAAAATGCTTATGCATTGTTTCGAGATAAAGCAGCCATGTCACGCTCAATGAGTGTAAGGATTGACCTCAGATGTTGAGCATATCATATTTCTTCAAGCATGTGATAAGTGATAACTGATAAGTTCTTGTGCCCCCAGGTTGATCAGATGGAGACTGTTGCACAAGGTCGGGTGTGGAGTGGGCAAGATGCAGCTTCAAGAGGATTGGTTGATTCACTGGGAGGATTCTCACAAGCTCTTGCTATTGCAAAACAGAAAGCTAATATACCCCAGGATAGGAAGGTTTGTTCTGCACTTCTGCTATAGATAATGAGTATTTATTGAATATACTTCTCTTGTGGATGCATATCTGTGTCAGGCTTTATTAGTGTGTTTCTGTGTTAACTGATAACAGAGTTACATTCAATTCTGTGATGGGGTTCGAACAATTGCTTTACATTCTGATGAAGTAACCAAGGGCACTTCCCTAATCCCTGTTGACAAATACAGTGTTTTGGATGCTCTATTGAGCTGTTTCAACTTTCACGTTGGATTTGTAAATCATAACGGACCCTGCTTTGTTACTTTGGACTTTGCACTTTTTATTGAATATTTCGAGCTTGCAAATATTTATGAGATGACTTCAAGTGGAAACTGGAAATACATAATTTAGAGTTCACCTTCCAAATGCTGATTTTGTGCTGAACAATGCAGGTCCAGCTAGTTGAGATCTCAAAGCCCTCACCGACATTACCGGAGATCTTATCAGGCATTGGTGGTTCATTGCTTGGAGTTGACAGGGCAATGAAGGGAGTGCTCCAGGATATCACTTCCCTAAATGGAGTCCAAGCTAGAATGGATGGAATATTGTTTGGACGATCAGAAGATTTTTCTGGAGAAAATCAGCTCTTCTTGCTCGTAAAAGATATCATTAATTATTTTGATTGATTATACCAGTCATTACCATATGTTTTACAAACAATTATATGTACAAGAAGAAAAAATATCAGCATGGCAGTACACATCCACCATACCTAGAGGCTAGAAGCATGTAGACCTGGCATTAATTCAATACACTTGGCATTGCATATGCCATTTTGTTATTTCATACTGAAGTTTATCAAAATATTGTACATACCTTACTGAAAATTCAAGGAAACTTGTTTTTCTAGTTTGCGTGATTTGGAACCTAATAGCTCCCATTTACTCTTCACTGCTGAGATCTTATGTCTGTTACCCCATGTATTTATATTCTAGTCAATTTCATGTTTTGAAGGGCTTGTAAGATGACTTCCAAGTTTCAAGAGAATGTGTTATATGAAATGGGGTTCCTGTAAACTCATAGCGAACTTATGATACGAACTCCAACAATCTGTGCAGTTATGTACACTGATTGTTTTTCAGATTTGGCAGGTTTGGATTAGGAGTGTTACTGGTTGAGGGACGAAAACTGTGTGGGCAATTGATTTGCTGAGAAAGATAGGTAACTAATTTCTGCACTTAGTAGTGCTTGGACACCAATATTTATTTTTGTTTGATGGAAATGCTCCACTACCAGCTAGTAAGTAACACTACAACAGCTTTTTCTAGATTTGTGTGGTGCATGTGAATATATATCTGACCTATGTCAATTACTGTTCTGAGAAGCGTATTTTAACTTTATTGTTACTTTATCAAAATTTCAATTCCATATATGATCACTGTTGGTAAGAAACTAAGAATAATGTAAAAGGCTATCCATTTCTGGTTCCATTCATTTACCAATAGCCAAAATGAGATTTATGACTAATGTGTTTCCGTTTAGGTTATTGCATGAGAATTTCTATTATTATAGGTGCTTCTTGGATTTATTTTGTCACTGTCTAGTCATTCTTTCTTGTGAAAGTCCTTGTCTAGTACTCTAGTGGCATACACCATTTATGAAATTAAATGGCCCATTGGTTTGTTTTAGCTAACTATTGAATGTTCTAAAAACTTCATTGTATGGCCATATTCTGAGTAATAATGTCATCATTTTTTCAAAAGTAATGATTTTATCTCGTTCCTTGGTACTTATCCATCTGCGATATCTCAGAGACGATGATGAAAATATAACTGAAGAAATTACGGCTATATGCTAAAATTGATATCCAACATAGGGCAAGGTACAAAAAATAAAAGCCTTAGAATAAAAGGAAGAAGCCTCTTGGTTTAAATTCTCATATTATGCCATCTAGTCTTGTAGTCCTGCACACCTCAAGTGTCAGGGCCTATGAAGGCACTCTCTGTATTCTCTGCAGGGATCTTCTCAAGCTGCTTCTGCAGTTTGGACTGTTCATCTCTCAGCTGGCAGTTTTCATGGGTAATGTGATCACAGTCCCTGATGACATGGTTCAGCTGATCTAGGAGTTGACGATTAGTGCTGCGGAGGTGGACAACCTGGGCCCATAGCTCGCTTAACTGCTTCTGCTTCCTCATGCGGGATCGTCGGGCAGACTCCCTATTGGATATCATTCTTCTCCTCCTGCGCTCTTCTGCAAGACTGCGTTGATAGTCATCTGACTCATCTGAATTGGATTTATTTCCAACTGGAAGACCAGTTTCATGGGGAAGGTGTGCAACATGTTGGTAGGATATAGCTTGAGCTGCCAGAAGGCTGTTATACTGGAAGAGGAAGTCATTTGTAGCTACATGGTAATGAGGTTTGAAAGAAGCTGCAGTTGCAGGTGACAAGTATGGAACACTAGCAATCTCAGCAGGGTACATGCTCACTCGGTGTATGAATTGGAACGAAGAGAGGCTTCTGAAAGACAACAAGAGAGTAGTGGGGTGGATTTATAGCACACAAGGATTTTGGAAATGTACAGGACCCACACCAGCAATATTCAGATTACCTTTTTGTGCTTCTTGGATGTACAGAAATCAGGGACAGGAACAGAGCTTGCATATACATGAGACTGAGGTTAACAAAATTCCTGATGGACATCATGTAATATTTTATTATTGTGCTGGCTTTTCTAAATGTATTGGTCCCAGTATGCTTCCAAAAGGGCCTCCATCCAGACTGTCGATTTGTGATCAAACAAAAGGACATGAGGTGCAGGGCCCTCAGCAACATCACTAGCACCAGGTGCTCAAACCATTCAGAGAGATGGTGGTTGGCTAACAGTGACAGGCATCTGTGGTGAATTGTGGAAGGTAAATGGACTGTAAAGCTGAGGTGTGTGTCTTCAAAGGGCAATACCATCATAGGTCAGATAACTCTGCTTGTATGATACATGGTCAGGTTATCATTTTCAACAGAGTTAGTGTTTGAAGTTTTGAACGTGCATGATTTAGTTCTGGATATTTGGGATCTCAACCAATTTTCTTTAGGATAACAGTGTGGCAAGAAAACAAGATTATACTGAACGCAATTGTCCTTAGAGATGTCTGGGTGGTATCTTATTCTGCAATGATTTAATCCATTCTTCTGATAGAGCTTATACAATGGGAACATCTTTTAGAAGGAGAAAAAGAGGCAAGTACTAAGTTTGGTGTCTTATGGCCACTACTGTGGTCCCCAGTGGAATTCCTCTTGGATAAAGAGGACGTGCAGTTTTGCAGTTGGCAACTTGGCATTGATTTTCTCATCAACTGAAAAAAGCATATCCACTAGCTAGTATGTTACACCTCTTAAGTAATTCCAGAGTTATAGTTGTTCTTTCTTTCTTTTGTTTACTTAGGTTGAATTCAGTAAAGTGAATTTCTTGGTACCTTACAATCTGATTTTTGTTCCTTTTTTTATAGAAAATCTAACATTTTGTTCCTAGAGAATGGATATAGTTTTTTGGATTTTTTGCTCTTATGTCACAAAGTTGAGTGGTGTTTACTTTTTTGTCACGTCCTGTGTGTTTGACAACTGGACCCAAGAGCCACATGTCATACAGTCATATGAGGCAAAAGAGTAAATTTCACCAACTTATGTGTGACATGAATGTAAATCTCCCTAGTTTTTTTGGGTGTTCATGAGTATTTCAGACAGTGACTTGCTCTTGATTTCATTAGAAGTCATGGAAAAAAGAACCAACATATCAAATACCAATTAAGATCAAGGACGGAGGATCCGATTCCATTTTAAAATGGAAATTCTCTCATGCTTAGCTATCCTATGAGGCTATGAAGGTTCTTGGTTTGAGAATTTGAGTTTTCAAAACATAGTTCTTTACATTAGAGTGATTATGGAAGTTCATAATATTGCTGCTCTTATATCTATTTAAAATGTAGTTGTACACAATTGGTATGTATAGTTTACATCCAAAGAAATAAAATCATATTTATTATCTGCTGCTATTTGCATGCCTTTCAGAAGATATGCGTTCACCTTCAAAGATCTCTGGACGAGCTGACGTTCGGTCTAGGAATGCAGTAGTCCAACTCCATCGAGGTAATTTGCATGAATATACTTCGATGGTATTGATTGTGCATGTCATTCTTACTGGTTCATATAATGTATATGTGTATAGTTGCTCGAGATAGGATGCTATGCTGTTGGGTTTCCAGATTTCCAGTCACTTAAACATAGTTTAACATGGAGATATTTTGTTAATTGTCTACAGGAACAAGTTCCTTTCAGGATATGAAAGTGCATCAGGTTTGTTTTAGTTTTTTAAAAAGAAATTTTATGTTTTTCCATCGACAAGAAATCAATTCCACCAATTGCCATCGGCAAATATCAGTTCTACGAAATGTCATCACAAGCACTTTTCTTCTATTTTTGCTATTGCCGTTAGGTTACCGTCCGTTAGCCCCTCTAAAATTACCATTCTGTCCCTATAATCGATCAAGCAGGGTGTAATATCATCTATTCTTGGAAATTGATAAGAAAACATATTTTACAGATAATGGATGTAAATATGTTGTTATTTTCTTGTTTCTACAAAAGAATGGAAGAGATACACGGTGCTTGATCGATTCTAGAGGCAAAATGATCATTTTTAGGAGTTAATTGAGAGAAATGGACGTAACCTAAAGGTGATTGGAAAAACGGAAGAAACCGTTTGTATGATGGCATTTCATAGAACTCTTTGTCGATGCCAATTCGTGAAATCGGTCACTTGTAGTTGGCAAAACATAGGATTTCTAAAAGAACAAAACGGTGCGCTGGATCACAGCCAATCCATCCATTCTGAAGAGTTTACTTGCGCATGCAGTTGGCACAAATCCTGCATCAAGCTACTGGCTGTAAGTGGCAGTTTCGGAAAATCTGAAGTCTTCTCTTCCACTGTGAAAATATGGAGTTTAATGGACGTCCAGAACTCAATTGGAGGGAGGGATCGATGAATGGCTATGCTAGAGAGAAAATCATGCTCCGGGAGTTACGGGAGGTGTCAAATTCAATCGGATTCGATTTGAGATTCCATACGGCATTAATATCATTTCGCACCTAAGGCAATCCACTTCATATGGACTCTTACATTGTCTAGGCCTGTCCTGGCTGTGGCTGTGAGGCGCGCTGTCGTCTTTGGAAGACAGGGCAATCTTATCCGTGCTCTCTTTGGATCTTGAACACAAGAACGAAGGAAAACTTGCAAAAGGAGGTCATGATTAGAGGGGAAAAAAACAAGATCGATCTGATTTTACTTGGTGTCCGTTACTTTCACAAATACTTCACCTTTCTGCTGTTTCCGGTAGAAAGCAGACGTCCGAACGCTCAGCGATCAAGGTAATCCCACATAAAATCTAACACCTGTTGTGCCGTCATCAAGCGTGACACGTACAAGGTAATATCCTTCGCTATATCCTTTGAAGAACGAAGCCGAATCTTTTCAAGTTTTTGCATTGTTATTTGGGCTCGCTTCACTGCTCTTATGTAAGTACACAAAATAAGTACACCAGTTGCTACAGTAGGTTAGTTGAGCGAATTGAAGTGGCCAGATCCGACTGATATAAGGACGGATTAAAATAAAAAAATTCTGACTAGATAACGCATGGTTAACTGTTTAGTTTCCAGACTCTATAATCTAAGTGTGATTATGATGGCAAGTCTATGAGGTATGTTTTAGCTGGAAATGATTATTAGTTAGGTAGCTGGTTTAAGTATCTAGTTAGTGAGAATTTTAAAAATAAAAATAGTATTTTTCAGTTTCTGTACTCTAATTCATTTATAAGTTTTACTGTTACTGATTCTAGTGATTTCCATGATCTAGTTTAGAACACGACTAACTTGTTTTAGTTTTAGATTATAAAAGTAGTTGTATACGTAAGAAATTGAAAGAAACAAGCCTAGGGCTCACCCCCCTAACCTAGGCTTGTGGACTGCACTGACTCAATAATGTTGATGAGAAAAAAAATCCAGAAAAGCAAAGGCGCATTGGCCTACACAAAGATTGGTTTCTTTCTTTTCGTATACCCTTAAGAGATTCGTGTCCGGCAACTCCCATCAAACGCATCCATCCTGCCCGTAAAGTCACCGACCCCGGACACAGAATCTTTCGGCCGTTGGATCGGCCGATCACGCGTCCTATCGCCGTCGAAAGCTCTCACTGTCCTACCGTGCTACTGTGTGTGTTTAGCTCTCTGTAAGGAGCTGGTCCCATGGTTACCTAATTAGGGATGGCAGGGAGTGTGTAGACGGTACGAAGCTACGGAAAACGAGGCAAAATCTTTTGGTACGTACCGGTGGTGCTACTGCTATAGGGTGATGTCTGGGCGCACACGGGGTTGCTGTTTCAAAAGGCAGCCGAGTTGGGCAGGGCCGCACGGTCACGTACAAGTCGACATGTCGATGATGATGAGCTTTGAACCAAGAAATTAAAGGCAGGTCTACCTATCGGCTATCTCATCCGTGTGCATGCAGCATGCTTTCTGGAAAGATTTGGACGCAGATCGAGATCGAGTCGCTCCATGCCCGTGCCCGTGTCCGTGCCCGTGCTCATGCTGTAGCAGCAAGTGCTTATTAGGTTCTCACACGGATCCGTGCGTGCGTGTTTCAACAAGGACGGACTCACCGGCTCACGGACGCACTCACGCACGTACGCTAGCTTGTGAACACCTGCACTGACACTGTTCCACCCAGAAACTGTGTCGTTGATTGCATTTTTCACAGAGGTCGTCGTTGCTGGTTGCTGCTTGGTAACGGTACGGTGTTGCCTCGCTGGGAGACCACTGAAACGTCCAGATTTACCGGAGGTTCCGATCGAGACGACAACATCGATCAACCGATCGATCGGCCATCTCTCCCGACATACGTTGCGAAACGAGCTGAGACGTCTGAACGGTCGACACGCGTTTGGGCTATAGTCGTCTATACTCTGAGTCTGATCGAGGCGGACTAGACTAGTCATCTATACGTAATATACAAACCAAAGGCTTAATTTGTGGGTCGATCGATCGCGAGCTGAGGACAGCAAATCGCCAGGTCGCGCGCGCCGAGATGCTCATGCACGAAGTGAAATAAAGCACATATTATACAAACTAGACGTGCGAAAGCCGTAGACTAGAGTACTAGACCCCGTTCAAAAACAAAAGTTAGGAAATGGATTATGAATTGAGCTGATTTTAATTTATAACGATTATTTAATAGTGAAGAATTAATAAATATCTACACGATAGCTGTCATGTCCCTGAGCGTGCGTGCGTGCGTGCGCGCGCATGGAGCGAGGGCGAGCCTAACACGACCAATGGCTGCAGGCGGCCGGGGTGATTGCGATGACCGGCCACTCGACTCGCAGCGAATCCCCGCTCGGCGAGCCACCGAAACTGCGTCTCGTCTTCGTCTACGCGCGAGCGATCGATCACGGGTCAATTGATCTCGGTGGCACCGAGGATGAGGCAGTACGTACTGAAGCGGCAGGCAGGGCGGCCGCGCGCCGGGCGGCGCGGGTCAACACCCTCACCCGTAGAGCCCTCGACGACGCGCGAGAAATCAACCGTACCGGCCGGGCGGGGTGCGTTAGACAGCTCTCCTTCACGCAAAGCCAGAATTGCGGGGGACGCCGGGACTGGACGGATCGCCGGCCGGTTTTGCCTGCCTGCCATGAGAGGGGCAAGGAGCGTGTCGGCCTCGCTCGCGCGCTGGTGCCGAATTTTTTCTTACATGAAGCTTACATGAAGATTATATTAGTGCAGAAAAATATTAAAGAATCTCTGGCTCTGATGCGGTGTACGAATCTTTTTTTATAATCCTTGTATTTTTTTTCCTGAAAACAAAGGTAGTTGCCATGCCGTTGAGGCCACCATATATAGAGAGTAGAGACGGGCCGCTGAGACCTACCTTTCGCTTTCTCAAATGCATGTAGTACCATTTAAAACTGTGACTAATTAAACGTGCGCCAAATTAAGGCCAAACTTCGGAGATGGGTCAGCAAATTTCCTGAGAAACTAACACGGGCACATCCAAAAGTTGTAGATTGAAAACGAAATGCACAGTTGCACACTCGTCCGCTTTTGATATTTTGTGCTGCGTATATTGCCTATCCATTATTAATCAATGCACGAACAAAGTACTATTAAATATTAGTTAGCTAGCTCAGTTGCACTACTACAAAGCGATACTGTAGTGGCGGACGTTGGTGCTGCCGTCAGCACCAGCAATTGCCACTACAGTGGTTTTGCCCAACGGTGATGGTTTGTAGTAGTATTGGTTGGGAAGTAAAGCAGCGCCGCTTTACTTGGCTAAGCAACTGTCGTTGGGTTTTTTTCCACGAATAACCATAATTAGTTAATCGTCGTCGTCTTCATGCACGCTAATGCTAGTTGCGTCGAAAGGCGCCGTCGCGGAAGAGACGCGCGCGCGCGCGTTGCTTACGTCCGAGCTCGCGCCCTGCCTAAAAAGGCCACAGATCAATTCGTGCAATTCGCCAATTCGTTCGTAGGGATTTCACCGGATCCCCGCGCGTCGATGGTTTCGACCGTTTGCTTCGCGCGATATCGACCGACCGGCCTGTCACTCGCACGTAGCGTCGCGGCGGTTGTGTCATGCGCGCGCGCGTGTCGCGTGGCGCGGTGTCGAGCTCCCCGCGGCCGCCGCGTCGCCGTCAACACCCTACACCCCCCACTCCGGCCACCCGCTCCTGCCTGCCTGCATCTGCCACAGCTCTCTCTTTTGCGCCCCGTTGCACGCGGCGCGAGAGCGATTCGTCGATTCGGATGCGCGCGAGTTTTCCCCTTACGTGCGCGGGCGCAGTGCAGCCGCAAACCGTCGTTTTCGCCGGCCGGGCGAGCGCAGCGTCGTCATCGTCGTCCCTATCCGCTCGCGCGGGCCCGGCCCCGGTGCGTGCGGTCCGGTCGCGCGAGCTGATGAGTGGATCTCGTACGGTGCCCTAGCCTAATTATTCCTCGGGGGCCGCGTGTCAGCCATCGATCAGTGACCGAGTGTGCAGTGCACCGACAGCAATATAATGAGCATGGGGATGGGGAGACACGGGGTGTGCATCGCAGTGATGCGAGCGATAGGATGTTGCCTGGTCTCTCCATTATCCATGGCTAAATTAGCCAGTGGCGGAACCAGTGTTGTCACTGTTGAGACTGTGAGATTATAGTGAATCGCCTGAGGCTAGCTGCCATTTTTGACGTCAATAAGTTTCCCAAGAAACTCTACTTCTCATATTTTCATCTGCGTCATTAAAGGTAGAGGGGGTTTCACTTCCACCGTATCATATGCACAAAACACCCTCCGTACAACAAAACACCCTCCGTACACAAGTTTGATCGTAGACTTTCATCTGAAATCCAACAACCATAGTTCAGGGTTTTTTTTGTAAATTAGTAAAAAGAAAGCGAAGCGGCATTGTAAAGGGATTTTTTGTAAAAATAGAAGGTCGTTGAATTTTACATGAAAGATCACGATTAGACTTATGTATTTGTGCACGTGATGCGGACATAGAGCTCGTGCGTAGCCCTGTTTTTTTAATCTTAGTTGGGATAATATTATTTTTTTAGTAAACAGCTTTACCATTGTGTCAGTGTGTCAGGAAGAGTCCCTTCCATCGTCATCATCCATAGGTCGCACGACATGAGCCCCTTTTGTAGACGAATTGGTTTTTTTATTACAAGTGCAAATAAAGTTTGTTAAGGCTGTGTATTTGAAGAGTATCCACTTTGAGCCCACCAGCCTGTGCAATCTGGGTTCGGCTCAGTAAAATCCGAACTGAAACTTCAGGGGAACAGCAATCGGAAGAATTGGGCCAGCCCTTTTCTGCTGCTCTGCAGCTTCAGGTAATTCGTCTACTGTTTGGAGCTACCCAGTCAATTAAACGGGGCTGTTTCGCTGCTGTTTCCGGCCGTCCCTCCGGCCATTGCATTTTGACAAAGTATAATATGTACATCGGTTGCCGTGTAAAATCTCCACCTTCAATCTGTAATCCAACAGACAGCAACTCCACTAGATCATTTAGCAAAAAACACCTCCTTGCTACATTTACAATAACCCTGGTGGAGCTGCTGTGCTGTCCGTTGGATTCCAAATTAAAGGTGGAGATCTTATATGTGCACTCTTACATTTTTTTTTTGGCAGCAGGAACCGAGAAAAACAGATCGGACTGAACACCATACATGCGTTTATAAAAAAAACACACGCCAATCGGAGGGCGAGGAGAAAATTCCGGTCAGAGCAACGAACGAGCCACGCAGCTCGCAACACGGGGCGCGCCTACCATGCCCGACCGATTCGTCCGGCTTCCGACACGCCATGCAAAAGGTTACTGACCAAGAAAGCCTCGATGGCGATGCATTCGACTTTGCATCGATCAGTTAGGGAGAGCAGAGAGCAGAGAGCAGTGATGATGCGTCCTTCCTCGTCGTACTTGGCTTCTTTTTCGACGCCGGCGACGGTGGCTACGTACGGCAACTCTGCCATGTGCCCGATGAGCCCCTTCTTCCACGCTACGGAAACTTGATCGCAAGGCACGTAGTACGGATAAAGTGCCTGTGAAAGGCTCTTCTACCATGCTACTGGAATGGAATCCGTTGCGATTACATATATTTTTTCTGATTTTCTGGAGGTTTGCACTGCGTAAAGGGAAAGGAAACGATACTCTATCGATACATGCATGGCACCCTTCGAAACGTTGACACTGTTGTTAAGTAAGAAAAATGGACCCCGTAAAATAAGCAAGAAATAGCAGCCTCATCAAGCCTTTGTGAGTGCTTCAATTCTAATTGAGATGCGGCCGCAATCGAATCAAAATGTACAAAAATCTCACCAATTCACATTGATTTGATCCATCCCTTCCTCTCGATCAAAAGATGTTTTTTTTGGGCGGTGTATGCGTATCATAATTGACAATTCACAATTCGCAGATATTACAAACATACGGCCTAAATGCTGAATAGCAAATTAATCGCTTCTTCTTTTTGTTATTCAATCATTAAGGGTAGCGTAATGGTGTCGTACCTGTCGCCGTCACCATGGGCGTCGCCGTTGCCACCGGCGGCGGTTCGCCTCGCCTTCCACTTCTCGTACTCTGGGTCATCGGTGGGCAGCTCGTGGCGGCACAGCGGGCACGTGTTGCGGATGGCGAGCCACGGCAGGATGCAGCCGTCGTGGTAGAGGTGCGCGCACGGCAGCCTCCTGGCCGGCTCCCCGGCCTTGATACCGTCCTTGCACACCGCGCACTGGGTGTCGCCGCGGGCTGCGTCGGCCTCCGCGACAACCACGGTCGGGAGGCCCTCCACGGCGGCCTTCGACGCCGCGCGTCCGCCCTTGGCGGGGGCCTCGTGCTCCACCTCCGCGGCGAGCTGCCCGAACAGCGTGTCATCGGGGTCGTCAAGGAAGAACGTGTCGATGCCGCCGTAGTCGTCGGCGTCGATGTCATCGACCACAAGGCTCCCGAGGCTGTTCGTGGCCAGGAGCACCTCCCACTCCAGGCTCCTCACCGCCGCGGAAGCAGCAGCCTCCTCCTCGTCCCCCCTGACGGCGACCTGCTCCCACTCGTCGCCGTCGTTCACTCCGAGGTCCCACCTCGCGTGGTCGGGCTCCTCCAGCTGCAGGCAGTCCCAGCAGAGAGGCAGCCCCACCTCCCCGCCCTCCTCATCCGGAGGCGCCCACTCAGCATCTTCGTCGTCGTCCTCGTCCTCATCGAAACCGAGCCCGAAGAACGCCGACGCAGACCCTTGCGGCGCAGGGCAGCGGTCCATGTGGGGAGGGAAGGGGGCTACATCGGAGTCAGAATCAGATAGAAGCACCGGGAACGGCGGCCAGAAGGAGGGGAACGACACGGAGGCGGTGGGCTCCTCGTCGTAGTCGTCGTCGTCATCGTCAGAGCACCCTCCGCCTCCTGCGAACGGGAAGACGAGGCGGTGGGAGGAGGAATCGTCCGCCATTGGCCAACGACCGAGGTGGGGGGACGAGAGTACGAGACGTTTGCGCTGTTCCTTCTCTCTCCTCCCCTCCTTTTTGTCTCCTCCCGTCCGCAGGCCGCAGCTCCGCTCGCCTCGCGAATCGCCGGTTCGCTACGCCTTCTCTCTCTGTCTCTTCCTTTTTCTCCCTTACTTTTCGGGCGCTTCAGGATTGGATTCGGGTTGGTGTACCGGACGCCCGGCGCCGGCGTCCGGCGGCGACCGGAGAAAGAAAACGAGACGAGCGTGCCGAATCGAACGCGGGTTAGTGGGCCGAAGGTAAGAGCTCTCAAAGCCCAACGAGGTAGAGCCCATATGCAATCATGGGCCCACATTAATCTTTCCTTTCCTGTAAAATTTCATGCTTCCATTTCCTTTCTCAATTCCATAGCATTATTCGAATAAAATTTGATATTTTATAAAATAATGAATCTAACATTGTACTGTTTGTTTAGCTGGGGTCCCCAGCGTGCTACCGTTGCCGTTTGGCTTTCTAATAAAGCCGAGCCTTCTAGGTCTTTCAAAAAAAAAACATTGTACTGTAAAATATATTGAATATATTTTTAAATTATAATATTACGAGACGTAAAATTTAGTAGTTTTGAAGGGCGTATCCTGCAAACTTTCAAACGAGTGATTGAGCGAGTGACAGCCATGTCTCATGGTGTTCTTTCGGTAGTAAAATATAAGACACTTCAAAAAAAATTACATCGTTTTTTAACGTTGATGTTTGAGTATTAATTTAATTAGGTATGTTTCGTCGGTAATTATAAATTTAATATTATACGTTTGAGTAGTCCATATACGTTTTTTTTTACAAAAAGTTATATGGAATTCGTGTATTCACGTGTTTTCGCCTTGTTTTCCACGCAGTTGTCGTAACTTGCAACTCTCAAAATAAATATTTGATTAGAGCAGTATAAATGTGATGATTAGGATAGTTCTAAGACGATGATGTTTCATGTTTGGTTGGTGGGGACGGGTTTGATCAATTTAGTATTTGGTTGCTGTTATAGTTGTGATAAGATTTTATTTGATTCCACGTATCAATGGTTTAAAAAGTATGACAAAATTCTCTTAAATTTGATAAGGTGCAATAAAGAATTTCATATTCTCAACTTATATGATAAGTTTTATTAAAAAATTGATAGGTAGCAACCAAACAGCCTCCGTACAACTGAGAAGGAAAAATATAGAATTGGTGGAGTCAAGGCAAAATAGGTGTTTGGATAAAATTTATTTTAAAAAATCATCAATTGTTTATCACTGTCTATGTTAAGATTTTCCTAATGTTTATCATCATATCAGTCATATAAAAAAATAAAAACCAATGATTATAAAATATAAATTATCAAATCTTTCGTATTTACGTCTTGATCTGAACATGTAATGGGCCTATATTAGGTCGATTTATACCGCATCGCCTCTCCACTGGACGGCTACATCAGAGATCAAATCCCTGTTCCCCAAATCCGAAGCCGCCGAACCCCGTGCATCGTCGGCGACGCGGAGCGGCAGCCATCTGCCGCCTCGATCTGCTCGTCGTCCTCTTCGTTTTGGCGTGTCGTGGAGATCCATCCGGGGGGCGATCTCTTTCGCTGGGTGAGGTAAGCCCTAATTTGCCCGTGTCGATTCCACTTTCGTCTACCTTGCTGCTGTGGTCTTTTCTAGGGTTCTCCCTTCCTATCTCTCTTTTACCCGCGTCTGCCTGCTTTCCACTGCTGTTTTTGATTTGGTTGATGTCGTTTCATTTATTTTTGTTTGGGTCTTAGGCGCAGTCGAGATGTCCGAGTACCAGAACGTCGTTGGAGGGAGGCTCAAGTTGAAGGGGAAAGCGCTGGATGTAAAGGAAGGCGGAGTTAAGAAGAAAAATAAGAAGAAGAAGCAACACCGCGAGGAGTCATCTCAATCCGAGCATGGGGAGCTCCACCAAGGTTTGTGCTCGTTGCTCCATTGCCCTAATCTGGAACTAAGCATCTGTTGCGATTGCTAAACAGCTAAACAGCTATGTGTGTCTAATGACTGATTCGGTTCGATTGCTACGTTATTATCCACAGACTAACTGCAAATGTTTCCTGCCCCCCTGAATAATACTTTAGCATGTTAATGTTGTGTGCCTTTTTGGGTGGAGCACTTTGTAGTTTGCCACTTTGGCAACGTATCTATACTCAAAAAGTTATGGTGCTCAAATATACACATTAAATCTAGGCTAAGGATATTGTATTCAACGGTGTCCAGCTATTTGCGTTTACACCCTCCCACCTTCTCTTTTCCAGTGCATAAAAAATTGTTGGATAAGAGGAGATGGGAGAGTGTAAACGCAAAATAACTGGACACCGTTAGATAGAAGATCCTCGACCCAAATTTAATGTGTGCATTTGATCACCGTAACTCTTTTTGAGCATAGGATACGTTGCCTTGTACTTTTCAGTACTGCTTGCTAGCTGACATTATTTTGTTGGCAAGATAGTTTAATATCTCAATGACTTTACTACTTACCAGGAGGACTAATTATTGAGTCTCTTTATCACAAAAATAAAAAAACTGATGTCAGATTTGGTGCTTCAGGCTTGTATCTATGTGAAAGTTATTTTTTAACAAACAAGAAACCTTGCTTAAAATTCCTGTAGTTAGTTTTAGACCAAAGTCAAGAAATCAGGGTCTCTAGTTTATTGTTAAGACAGTATGGCATATCCTAATATCTTTCCCAAACTTGTGATTTTTGGATCACCCTTAATGATATCCAGCTTATGGTGGTACATTAGGCTATATTGGAATTACAGAATGCATCAAACAGGAAATTATTCTTTATGGGGGATGATGCCTGTACTGATTCGCTGAGCTACTGAACCTTAAATGTTATGGCCTACCCATGCTGGTTTTGTTTACCTCTCCAATAACTTGATTGCTATGTTACACTTGGTTCTGTCTGTTTGAGTGAACTGCATCAATATAAATTGTTTTCGGCCGAATGAATTTTATACCTAATTTGTTCGATGCTCTTCAGGTGGAAGCTCTGAATTACCAGCTGACCCTAATGATGAATTGACCGAAGCTGAGAAGATGGGGGACGAAGGGAATATGCAAGGTGACTATGATCACCGCACACCAGCTGAGCGGCGTTACATGGAGCAGAAGCAGAAGATCGACATGCACAAGTTAGCCAAAGTAGCCAACAAGTCACACAGGGACCGCATCCAGGACTTCAACCAATATCTGGCAAATCTTAGCGAGCACTACGACATCCCAAAAGTTGGCCCTGGCTAAACTTGCCAAAAAAATCCAGACTTCCAGAGTTTCACAGGAATGCTCTTAGCTGTATGGTTCTAAAACACACTATCCGAAAGATTGAGTTGCTGTGTTTCGAAATCAAACCATACTTATTACTCGAGTATTCTGATTGTTATCTTGTTAATTGGTTTAATCCATGTACTATCATTCGGATTATTATTTCAGCTTATAGTTTCAGTACTTTAGAGCAGTTTAAGTCCTCCGTTTGATCCTTGATTGGCTTTCCGCCCATGAAGTTACTATCGATGTGAGATGACCGAACCCATTGTCAATGGACCCGGATGTTTGCAACACATGTAGCGGTGACAGATTTTTTTTTACTCACAAGCCTATTATTGGTGCTGACAAATAATCAATTTTCTCTGTATAAAATGACATTAATACAAGGTTAACTTAAAACAACTTGTCAGAAGGAATTATACATTTACGTATTACATAACACGCAGTTTGGTGTACCAGACCAAAGTAATAGCACTTTCATAGAGATTGTAGTACTATCATCGTAAAAGGTTGCATTTGGTTTTGTTTTTAAAATTTGCTCTAGCAGTGAGAAAACAGAATTGGTTTTTTAATTTGTTTATGCTGTGAAAAAAGCATAAACAAAACTATAAGCAGTTTTTTAGTACAAATTTTAAAAGCAACTTTAACTTTACTTTTCTACTTTTTAGTACAAATTAGATAACATGAATTCAAAATGTCTTAATTAATCGAACACCATTACTTTATACGATGAACTGTTTACTTTTTTACATAAATATCATCTATTTATTATATATATATATGTATAGAATATTATAATAATAAAAATTATGTCAAATCAGCTCACAATAGCAAACGACTTTCAACTTTTTGAATTATTCGTTTACACATAACACAGTTTGATGTATCAGACCAAAGTAATAGCACTTCCATACAGATTGTAGAACAATCATCTTTGGACAGGTTCATTCTCTCAAATCTGATCACCTAACAATAAAAAATAGCTCCCTTCAATCATTCAGCAATTTGTATCAACGGCCGAGTCAGGGCAGGGCCAAAAAAAGGAGATCTCCTGGGCAAGACCTGTTGAACAAACGTTTCCAAGAATAAGCCAAATAAATTGACATTTCGACGAAAGTGTAATCAAACAACATATTGCTTGTCATGTTCATACTCTTCATAGAAAGAATGCAACACCATCCAAGCTAGAAAGCAAGAACTACAGGACCTAGCAAAGCATATTGCTCTAGGAATTACGAGAAACAAATGAATGGATGTATAAGTACATTAAATAGTCCAGATCAAATAACCCCATTTTGCATACATTACATAGTTCATTGCTTGTGAAATAGGGAGATACTTCAGATCGAACGACATCCGCATTTACCTTCCCATTTCCCACAACTTAAAACAGTACAGTTTCAATTAGAATCTCTCTGATATCATGTTGCATGGGAATTCACGAGAACAATCAGAGAACTTTGAAGACCATGAATGGGTGTATCAACATTAGATACTTCAGATCAAACTACCTCCTCATTTTGATTCCTATTTCCCAGCAACTTAGAACACTGAGGTTTTGAATTTTTGATTCCAAATTACAAACATCATAAATGCCTGTCATTGGGGAAAACCATATCACCAGGGTAGAATACAAAAAAATCGAATTGACAGTCAACTGGACAAGCAATCAGAGAACTTTGAAGACCATCTATGCATTATCAGCAGTGAACTTTCAGATGGTATAACTTCCTCATTTTGCTAAACCATACTGCCCTCGAATCCAGTTAAAAAATCCTTGCACATCAACTAATTAATAATCCAAATTACAAATAGCGACATATAACGGAATGAGCCATGAAAATAAATGCGGAAATAGATTGGGTAAATGTGTCATGAACGGATCAGAGAACTTTGAAGACCATGGATGTGTTTTCCCCAAAATTAATTCGGAAGATTTTGCCTCCTCATTTCGGTTCTGTACAGCAAATGACTTACTACCGTATGAAAATGAAGGAAAAATGAACTGTGGACAACCAAAATCTAAGGCAAATGATAACAGAAACAGAAACAGCAGTAGGGTCAAAGGTGAAACAATGTGGACAGAAGAAATGATTCTGTAGAAAATTGCTGGTTTCCACAGAAGTATAGAGCCCCTGTCCAATCCATGGATGTAGCACCAATATATACCCTTTTCCCGCAGTTTTCCCTGCACCAAACCTTCATAGAACAGGGGGCTAACGGTGCGAGTCGGAAGAAGAACAGCAAATCCAAGAGTGGTATACGCATATAGAAGCAAATCAAACAAGAACATGTGAGAATCAAGTTCAGCGCACTCGAGATGAACACGAATGCACGATTGAATCACTCAAGCCACATAGATAGAGGAAGAATATGAAAAAAAATCGGGACAACAGAAAAGTCGGGTCGCATCACAGAGCAAATAGGACTACTAAACCCCCTTTCAATCTGAGGGAGTTTGGGGTGAATGTGTGAGTGGCCAGCCCATGGCGGCTAGGGTTCGTACAGGCTTGACAAGGCTAGGGTTTGTCTCCGCCGCCTCTTATATCGGCAAGACGGCAAGAAGCTTTCAATCCCCACTTGGGCTTTGATTGGGCCTTCCATGATCTCTGTTAATGTCTGTCGAAAGATTACCGCTACATTTTATAAAAGTTCAAAAATAATTTATATAATGTACTCTTTGGTCTCTCCGATGATTTATTGTATAGATAATAAGAATTAATAAATCAATTCAAATGAATTTATTATCCATTATTTTTTAGAAAATATGAGCACGTTTTGATATCTTGCACAGCAAGTAGCCTGGCTCAGTGCATACTGGGAACACGTGTTTGGTTGAACCTATTCCGTTTCTAGTTGGCCTGCTCATTGGATGCAAACAATTAAGTAACTAGTGATGTAACTAGTATATAATTAATATATATTATATGATAATAATATATTTTAAATCTTATTAAAGACTATAATATGGATTAATAATTATAACAAAAAATGTACATAATAAATATCATATTAACTTGTTTTTTTATTAATTTTTACATCACGTAATATATCCATGTACAAGTAACCAAACACCATCTCATTTTAATTAGGTTAAACAAATACAAACATCATCTCATTTTAATTAGGTTAAACAAATACAGGCATACAACCAAACACACATCACATGCATCGAACTTGTCTGAGTGATACAAGTCACGCCAGCCAAATTTAGAAAACCAAACAACGCTTATGAGTTTATATTCGAGAAAGAGTTAAAATAATTAGAGGATACAGGAAAATATGCACACTCACATCATCAAATGTCTTATGGTGTTTACTGGTATGTTACTCGATGAAACGCAAACTAAATCACTAGAATTCCATGGACACGTAGGTTGCAGAGAAGTCTGGCATCTTGTGCAGCCTCCTGAGGATGCTCTCCGCCGCCTGCTTGGCGGTGGCGTCGCCGCGGTGGAAGGCGCTCACAAGCGCAGTGGGCAGCATCCTGTCGCCTGTCACCTCCTTCACGCACCTGTCGTCTCCGTGCACCAGGAGACTCTCTACCAGTGTGAAGCACTTGTGCCAAAGGGCGTTCTCCCTGTGCTGCCTCAGCACCGCGAGCACGCGCCTCGCCACGTCGAGCTCGGCGAGAGCGGCCACGCCCCTGTCGACGTCCACCATGTCGTCGACGAGCGTGCACAGCGCTCCCAGCGCGGCGTCGACGACCTGGGGATCGTCGTTCTCGAGGCAGACGAGGAGGCCCTCGACGGCACCGGCCTCGAGGAGGCAGAAGGTCGTCGCCGACGAGCACACGCCCCGGTGCACTGGGCAGACGTTGGGCTTTGGGTTCTTGCTGTTATGGTTATGCACCCTTGCGTCTTTCAGGCGCTTGAGTATGGTCTTCTTCTTTTGCCGCGGCTCATCGTCGGGCGGCGGGCGGGACAGCTTGATGGACTGGTAGCTGAGGTTTTCGAGCCCCACGGAGGCGAGCCGTTGCACCTCGCCGCTTCCGGAAGCTCCGGCGAGGAGCCCGGAGAGCACCGCGGCGAAGTTGTGGTCCATGGCAGCCTTGAGCACTTCCGGATTGTACAGCGTCGCGGTGAGCCGCACGAGCGCGCCCACGAGGCCCTCCATGTACGGCACGTCGTGCCGGCACGTCCTCGCCGAGCCGCTCCGCACCTGTTCGATCCCGCTCAGTATCACCGGCACGGCGCCCTCCTGCACGAGCGCGAGGTTGAGCGAGACGTTCCGGTACGGCAGCCTCGAGAGGAGCGTCACCGCAGCGGCGTGCCGCTCGGTGACGACGCGGCCGGCGCGGATGATGCTTCTGACCAGCTTGCCCGGCTGGCCCTGCGTCTTGCAGAGCCTCTCGGCGATGGTGTGCCCCATGTGCGCGGACAGAGTGATGAGCAGCCTCGTCGCGGCGAGGCTGAGCGCCTCCAATGCGGAGCCCATGAGCTCCACGATAGAATGGCCTCGGTGGCTCTCTCTGACGACCGAGACCACGGCGGCGAGCGGATTGGCATGCACGCTGAGCGCGAGCAGGACACGGACGATGCTAAGGTTGAGCTCGTCAGGCATGAAACACTTGAGCATGTGGACGAAGTTGTAGATGGAGTACTTGGACGTGAGGACATGGCCTTCCTTGTTCACCACAGTGGTGTCTGGATCAATGCCGGACTCGACGACGTTGGCGAGGACAGCAGCAGCCATGGCTTTGTAGCTGAGGGGTTCATCATCTACCTTTCGGATGAAGAGCTCCTCCACCATGACAGGGACAACGCCTGCCTCGACGAGCATCTTGCTGTTGGGGCGGTGAGAGGAAAGCTGGACCAAGACGTCGAGCGCCGCCTTACGCGACACGGTGTCGCAGCTCTGCGCCATCTTGATGAGGACCCCGGAGGCGCTCCCGCTGATATCAATGGTGAGCTCATGCTCTAGGACCAGCTCGCTTAGGTAGCTGACCATCTCCATCTGTATCTCTTCTGAACCTGCATTGTATTCTTCATCTCAGCTCAAATTTATGATAATTAGAGGATCTAAGTTTGAAACCATTCAGCTCTTATGTTCAACAGAACATTTGGGGTGTTTAACTGATGAAAGTTGAGCAAGCACTAACATGTGCAGGTGAAGCCAAACAGCTTGACTTAATTGATTATCAGTTGATCAATACTTTTTTTGAAAGAATTGATCAATACATTTTCAGAAATCAAATGAACAAAACAGACATACTTTTTTTAGTGAAACCAGCAGGAGAGGCTCCTACTGAGGTTTATATTAAGGCAAAAGCCAGCAAAACTTAGGGTACAAGAGACATATATTTGTTCTGAATACTGGCTTAACTACCATACCATATAACATTTTCTTCATTGGAAACATCATACCTTCAACAAGATTACTCTGAAGGGGATCTAGATAGCCACTTTCAGCCATGTACTTTATGTTCTTTGAACACTTCTCTAGGTTCTTTAGGACCACTCCAGCTTTCTCAGCAGCAATTGGATCATCAGAACCATTTATCTTCATTGTGCTGAGAATCAGAATGCCTCCAGCAGTTGACCCAATATTCTCCAACAATAGCTGTGACTTTGAAAGTTCTAGCAAGAAAGAGATGGCTGCATGCCTTTCATCAGTACCATTACTTGACAGTAGCTTAATTGTCCGGTCAATGGCCTTGGTTTTTCCAATGATATCCTGCATGCCGTCAAGCAACGGAATTCCATCATGATGTATAGAACATGGTTTCAACATGAACAGTTGTGTTTACTGATCTAGATACTTGAGAAAAAGACTTAGTACTTACCTTTCCTTCTTCATCCTCAACTAACAAACACAGAAGCTCCAGTGCTCTACGCTGAATATGCACATTGTTGTTGTCCAACAACCGTGCTAGGAACCTGGTGACTCCAACCTTATGCATTTGCTCCCTATTTTTTCCCCTCACCTTCACCAAAGACTTCAGCTCATGTATGGCCTCAAGCACCACTGCGTCTGTACTTGACAGTGAGAGCGCAGTGCAGGCAATCCTGATCCGCATTGCCTCATTCCTCCTTGTCCATTCTGCAATCACACTCTTCAGGGAAGCATTGCTGGTCATCATCTTACTTTGCAATGCTATTTTTTTGACAGGGCAACTGACAGTTTCAGAACTGTCTGCAAACATCTCAAAATGTTCCTCTATGGATCTCCTTTCAAATGTCACACCACTCTCTATTAACACAGGATCAGTCATCACCTCATTTGTCAGTGGACAGAAGAATGCGCCATACAGTGGTTCAATGTATTTTGAGATCTCCGGGAGAGAGCTGAATGTCTGGCCTCTAAATTCATGGGATTCATGGTACATTCCCTGAAGAAAATCCACTAGCCTTGCTGTGTTGCTGCTGTGGAAAGGCCTCCTATTAGGCATGATGCTCATTGCATTTGTCAACATATCATCCTCCAAGTATCCCCTCACTGGGAGTGATTTGAACATCACATCTGCATAGGCATTGCTGTCAAACGTTGTTGTGGATATCCTGCTAATATAATCACATAAGTTCTGAATGACACTCTCCAGATCTTGTGTTATGCTCAGCATCTCATCATCTGTGAGCTGCAGTGCTCTGCCTCTGCATCTTGCAGTGAGGTCTTTAGCAAGGTTAACACAAGCAAGTGGAGATTCTGGCATCTGTGTCACACTGCTTGCAGCCCTTCGTGCTGTTTGATGCTCCATTATGTCCGTGCTTGACTCAATGAAGTTCTGGTAGCTGACATCAGCACATGACTACCAACAACATGACTGCATATGTGTACAGAAAAGCAAAGATAGCAACAAGGTAAATAATGTTCAGGTTTGGGATCACTAATTAAACCGACTTACCACAAGAGTTTAAAAAACATCACCAAAGTTTAGAGTACTTTAGGCTACTAAAGTGTGTTCAGATCAGACATGTGATGTTTTTGGCATTATCATGCTACTATTACTATTTTCTGACTAACTCAAATACAGGGATACAGGATACAGGCTTTGTTAGAATTACAAGCTCATAGTAGTAAGTTGCAGTGCATAGCATAGGAATCATGGCAGTAATTTGATTACTACACATAAAAAAATTATCCTGAGAAAACAACGACGAATGTTCGTAGGAAGCACTTCTTGCAATGCTCTCTTCCACAGAGCCTTTAAATAAAAGATTCAATACTTAATATTGCTGCTAAAAGTTTATAACACAGTACCTGTAAGGCTGTAAGGCTGTAAACAGTAACCAGAAGCTCCAAGATCTGAACTCTACAGTGATTTCATGTAGAGTAAGTTATAGAGGGAGCTTTTTGCTGCCTCCTCCCTCTCCAGCACTGAACCTGTGTTGAATGCAATTTATACAGGTCTTCTATCTGGGTATTGATAACCTCTATTTTATAGTGCAATTATTTATCACAGAGAAAACATGATGAAACTATCGACATCACTGGCAGAAACATGATAAATGAAGGTCAATCTTGGTGACTGGAAGATCGTCATCAATCATGAAATTTAGTTAATAAGAGCTCAATTAGGTGCTTCAGACTATCCAACAAGAGAAATACAGGTTCATGATAGGAACAAAGTTAGGCGATGGATAGGTTGGCAAACTACTCAAGGACCATAATGCCAACAATATAAAGAAAAAAGTCATTGAAAGCTATATCACATAGGATAGACAAATAGGGGTAGAGGCAGATATATCACTTGTAGCTAGAAAACAAGTGTGCATAGTAAAGTTTGATTGCTACAGCTCAGCGTGCATCCATGATCCATGCATCATTAAAATAAAATGCAGATCATAATCACAGGTGATGAGTTGATAGTGACACAAGCTACTTTGAACATGTTGAAAAATGTAAGCATATTAAAAAACAGGAACCACATCCAATTCTAATCATCACAAATACACTAGTTCTGGGTAGGTCGATTACAAAATCCAAACAACCTATGATATCCATCTGCTATCCAGCCTATGTCTTCTCAATTTTCTTTGCCTAAAGTCAACACAAGCTCAACTGCACAACCTACTTACCCACAGATTTAGGTAATCTATGCGCAGAAAAAAAATGCTTTTGTAGTTCCCCGAAAGGTTGTTGGCTTTTGAGGGGCTCATCTTTGCTCAATGTTTACTGACTGCTAATGTTCAGTTCAGTGAGATGCTCAAAATGATGGATGAACAACCGTAAAGTACAAATTCTTCAGTTAGGTCGTGTCCCTATATGATTGTGTATTTGTGTGCATCTAACAAGCTAAGCAAGTTGATGGATAAACAAATTGAGTCAAACTCCACGGCGAGCTCCAGACTGAGATAGCTTACCAAGTACGAAAACGAGCGGTCGCGCAGCCATGGTGCCCTTCTGCTGACGGTGGCCGGACGGTTCTGCTGCAAGCCTGTAATGCGTCGCAGGTGCTCCGCGCGGCGGCCAACGCGCCGTGTGTTGTGCGAACCACCGAGCCGCTGACGCGACGGCAATGGTGCAGCTCGAGACGGCGAGGGCGCGCGCGACCATAGGGGAGATCGAGGGGAGGTACCGTCGGCCGGAAGCTGTTGAGGAAGGTCAATCCCGATGCCGGTGGGGAGCGCGCGCCCGACCGCGTCGAAACTCGCCGCCGCTGCCCATTTTCGCCGCGAGCCGGAGGCCCGACCGGAGCGGGAGAAGATTATGCGCCTCCTCCCTAAGGCCCGCCACAAACCTTAGATGGGTCGTCCCGTGGCCCATTAGAGGCCCAGAACCAAGTTTTCCACCCACTTTCTTCTGCCCATCAGAAGGGAAAATTACTTACATGCCATTATAATTTTCAGAAATTGCTTACATGTCACTGTCAGTGACTGTGGCGGCCCCCATCTGACAGTGACACAACGATGGCATTTTGGCAAACTCTAAAAATCGTAATGGCACAGAAAAAATTAACCCCCATCAGAACGCGTTCGCCTCCGGCGCGCCGGCGCGGGATGCGCCGTGGTGCTGTGGCGCTTAAACTTTCTGGCGTGGAGGAACGCCATGGAAGAGCATGCGGCGCGGCTTGCCTTCAACTTCTAAGGAGAGTGATTTAGCAAATTATTAGTTGATAAATCTGGAGTCGCTCTAATTATAGGATGCCTCCTCTCGTCCGGCAAAAGCGCCACCACACGCTTGTCCCTTCCTCCATTTTCTCGTCGTCGATCGCCTGCCTCCCGAGCGCGCGGTGTGTCCAGGTCGCAAGGTGAAAAGGGAGGAACAGAAACTTCATCTTCTCCTCAAGACCTCGAATCGCGCGCGTGTGTGGAGATTCTCCACGCAAATTGCACGAAATGTAATTTAGACGGATTTGACCCACGTTTATGCGAAGAGTTTTCCATTTCAAGAGCGACTGAAATCTGGAATTCCGTCCGCGCAAGACGCACCATCCTCCTAGGAAAGTCTGGGCCTTCGCGCTTGGCTCCAAGAGGATGGTGATGCCAATGGTGAGCGCCGGTGACCGCGACGTGGAAGGCAGCGAGCCTCTCCTGACTCCTCCGGGGGAAGCACGAGGAAAGCTCGTATTTTTCCATTCTGCCGGGACATTTTGTTGCCACTCTGATGCCTCGTCTTTTCCTCGCCACGTGTTCAGATTCACTGAAATAGACATCAGCGGTATCGGTTGCTCTGGCCGTCGTGTTCGTGGTGATTACTGCGGGAATCGCCGTCATCAAGCTGATGAGAAGGCAGATTTCGACTGGGATTATTCCATCTGGAAACTTTCCCCTGCAGCTCCAGTTCTTGTCACTGACTACATTTACCATTACAATGGTACTAACTAGTAAGTGAGCTGATCTGATTAACCAGTTCTTGTCACTGCCTACATTTGCCATTACAACGAGCTCAAAGACCATTCCCAGATCAGGCCAATTTGATCTTCATATTTGCATTATCAAATGGTTGAGCTCTCTCTGTCGTTCTCAACTTCTCATCACCAGAGGCGCCGTCTTGACTAGAGATTATGTTTTCTGCAAACGTTGGATGATCTCATCGCCGTTTTGGTGTCACTGCAATCGGCAGTACTCTGGCCGTCTGACGTCATTTCCAACCGTCCGATTGCTTTACGAACGGCTCAGATGAATGCAACCTCCCCCTAGAGGTTCACCAAAGCTTCAGTTGGGCTGCTGTTGAAATTTTGCCCTGGTGCAACTGTGCAAATCAAGTCCCATACTAGTGTGTACACATCGCATACGTTCTAGTGGTGATGGACCTCAACTCCAATGGTTTGGATGGGTTTTCATCTCTTCTTGCCTTTTTCCTTTTTTTTCCCGAAGTCACGTTCTTGCTTCTTGTTCTATGAGTATTTGCAAGACGTCGATTAATTGAGTGTACGAGGAGGAACGGAATGGAATGATTCCTTATAGGGTGATATTGCTGTTTGGTTTGAGGGATGAGATGAAATCAAGTGGAACCAAACGATCCTCAAAAATAGAATATTCCATGTAGATGATAAACTGTATGGTACTGAATTTTTTGTTTTTGGCGAACGAAATAGTTCCGAACCATTCCATTACATTTCTTATCATACACCAAACCAAATAATACCTAAGTCACTAACTATCCAGTCCACTCAAACCAGTCCACGACGCGAACGTATCCACTCGAATCGATTCTATTCAAGTTTGCACTGTTTTTATTATTTTTCTCCGCCGGATTCGATCGTGTTGGATTGCACAGAGAACAGAAAATATTGTGTAATATAGTCAATATATTAAATGTGCCTTGAGATCAGGTTTGTCTAACTGTTTTCGGTCTGCTTACTGTGTCCAAATCGAGGCAGTTACCGTGGTAAACGGTCTAAACTAGTCAAAATTTTAGAAACCATTTAATATAGGGTAACGAGTATTTTAGAATTTTTTTAACAGTTATGTTTAAGTTAACCTATGAACAACCCTAAACTGTTTGGAAGATCTCAATTGGTGATGCAAGTTATTAATGGTATAGTTAGTCTAAAATATGTCATTAAAGACCACACATAACACGAATCAGTTAGTCTCACAAGACATTATCATCAGTACTAGTTACTGAGAACATGTACTAACTACTTACACGTAGCATTTGTCATGGTCGTGCACAATAATTTTAGTTATATTTTTTAGCTGTACCGCAATAATATTAGTTTGAGGGATTTTACCATCCTTGAGGGAGGGGATACGAAATTTGAATCATTCATAATATTCATTTAACGGTTAAGATTAATTTAGTATCCGCTGGAAACTGGGTGGATAGACAATGGTACCTCAAGTAGTGGAAGGGCATTCTTGTCTTTTTCATGTACAGGAATGTGCAGGGGCAGCAGACTGACTTAGCCGACGGAACACCGGCGAGGCTGGCGGGGCGCCGACGCGGCCTAGGCGGCGGCGCCAGCGAGGCTGACGGGGTGGCGAACAGCGCGCGTGTCGTAGAGGGCGGCGGACAGCGCGAGCAACGGGTGGCGCACATGTCATAGGCGCACGCAACGGCCCGGTAGGGGTGGGGCAGCGGCGCGGCGGTGCGACGGCGAGGCGAGGGGGCACAACTCGTGAGATTTGTCTGAGGATATGAGGAGACGACCATACCTATGCGAGCGGAGCGACGGGGCGGCGGGGGTGGCGGGTTGCTGTCGGCATGGTGGCGACGGCGGGGCGATGGGTCACCAGCGGCTGGGCGCCGACGATGGCTGAGCGGCAGTGGCTAGGAAGTGGTGATGGCTATATTTTTTTCTGATCATACCCTTACGAAATTAACGGTCAAATTTGATTTTGTACCTCTAATATCTCGTACCTCATGGTACCTTCCTCAAGGATGGTAAAAACTCTGAATTAGTTACTCTTTCAAATCGATATATAATAGCCACTTGGTGAGACCAACAAATTTTACCTCCCTACTCCACTCACGCATCATGTGGACTTCTCATGGAGATGTTACGTAGGAAGCTGCATCGCAGTACGCCCTTGACCAATAAGTTTTACTTCCCTACTCCGCTCACGCATCATGGAAACTTCTTATGGAGATGTTACATAGGAAGCTGCATCATAGTACGTCCTTGATCAACAAGTTTTACCTACCTACTCCACTCACACATCATGGAAACTTCTCATGAAAATGTTACATAGGAAACTGCATCTCAGTAAGTACTTGACCAATAAATTTTATCTCCCTACTCCACTCACGCATCATGGAGACTTCTCATGGAGATGTTACATAGGAAGCTGCATCGCAGTATGCCCTTAACCAATAAGTTTTACTTCCCTACTCCGCTCACGCATCATGGAGACTTCTCATGGAAATGTTACATAGGAAGCTGCATCGCAGTGCGCCCTTGATCAACAAGTTTTACCTCCCTACTTCACTCACGCATCATGGAAATTTCTCATGGAGATGTTATATAGTCCACACACTCGTCTATGCCGTGGGCCGCAATGTTCGCCGGAGAGAGTCACCAAGCCAACGACAATCCTAACACGCAAGTTGCGACGACTTGATGAACAAGCAGTGCAACCCATCTGCTCCGGTACTGTCCAGCTATATAAGGGGCATGCCGGTAAGCCCGGTAAGAATCCAAGATCAATCAGCTGGCCAGATTAAGCCACAGAGAGATCAAATCCAGCTGGTCCATATCCAAAATATCGTAGGAGGTGAATAGATCGATGACGGAGCACGGATCGCCCAGCGTCGTCTTCTGGCCGGCGGCGTTGGCGTCTTTGTTGGCGCGTTTCTGCACGGGGTTCCGCGCCGCCGCCGACGACGGACCGGCCGGAGGCGGCGGCGGCCCGACGCCACGACAGATGGCATCAGCTGCTGCCAAACACTTCTCCTGTGCTCACAAGATAAAATTTTCCTAGTTCTAGCTGACAGCCTTCCTCCTATACAATCTTAACTATATTAAAGCGTGGAGTGGTCGTCCGTCCGCACGGTCCCTTCCCCGTTCCCCGTGCAGCGCTCTCACATCCCATAAAAAACCAATCAAAACTTATACCCTAAAAAAACTGGTGCAACCACCCTAAAAAAACCGGTGCAACCGCCCCGTCAAACTGCGCTCAAGGTGCCCCGCCGCCTGCGCAACCGCCCGCCCCCTGTGCATGCATGCGTAGGTTTCATTGCGTGAGAAGAAAAGAGGAAAAGAAAAAAAGGAAAAAGAATAAAAAAGAAAATAAAAAACTAGAAAAAGAAAATTGTATTTATATTTCAGACTTTTAATTTATGTATTTTGCACGGAAATAAAAAAAACTATTATAAAATAAGATTCTGTTGCAAAGTACAGGCCTCTGACTATAAATCAATAAGACAATAACTGCTTGATTAGCTCACTGCCTCGATCGATCACCAGATTCACCACTGATCTGTATGCACCATGTGTGCGATGGAAATGCATGCGAATGATAGGGGGCGCGGCTAGGGCCTCACGTGCCGGCAGCCATGGCCATGAAGGCGACAACTCACCCCGAAAGCCCCCAAGCTCACATGCTTCTCCCCTAAAAAACAGATCCATGTTCCATAATCCAACCGAAAAGCAAACCCGCCCAAATCCTCAACGTGCTCCTCCATCCATCTCAGGCCTAGCTAGCTAGCAGCTACCTCTACCTGTTACTGCAGATACATTCAGCGAAGTAGCGAACAGAGCAAGTGCGAGTGTGCGACGTACTACTGTACTGGCACTGTACGCTGTAGCAGCAGGTAATAACTTTGGCGGTGGCTCTGTTGATGGATCGATGCGTTGGCCACGTGATGCAGCTTGCTCTCAGATCTGACTGACGAGCTACCTCACCCTGTGGGATATCTTAATCCGGAGCTGATTAATCATGGACCGACTTGTTTACTGATCCCTAAACGGATTCCTCAGCTCTGGATCGACTTCGCAGTCGTCTGCAGAGGGAATGTTCTGATCTGATCAGAGCAGAGCAGAGCACAGCAGAGCAGAGCGAGACAACGCATCCTGCATGCGCTGTCAATCATGGGATCAAATCATTTCCGTCATCGGGATCGATCTAATCTAATAAGCAGCAATCCGTCCGGCCGGCCGGCCGGCATGCACAAGGTGTAGTGGTAGCTACCACTAGCTAGCGATTAGCACTTGGATGTTTAATTTCTTATGTCTCGACGCGAAACGGCCGCGAAGCTTCGTGGGTTATGCGGGACACATGCGGCCTGTCGCTTCTGGGCGCAGCGACTTTTGAGCCTGTGCTAATAACCTCCGGTGAAATTTCAAATCCTCTAAAATATAATGGTTCATTCGAGAGCAACCACAGCTACAAATCTGCTATGTTGTCACTGCCATCAGATTTGGTGCACATGTTGCGGCCGAATTTTTATTAAGAACCGGCGAGAAAATTTACAGATGTACAAGAGAACAAACGAGGTTGTTGTGCCAACGCGGAGCGATTTGATGTGGCAGGCACTCGCGGCTCGCCCGCGGGCGTCTCGTCTGGTTCATGCATGCACTGGCCGCCGGGCCAACCCCCACGCATCATCGATCGGTCACGCGCGTACCGACGGGTCCATGTAGATGCAGCCCCACACCGCTGGCACGTGCACCGTGACACGTACGGGGTGAGGACGACAGGGGCCGCGTGCACGTACGTACGTAGCAGGCCAACCAGCAACGGGCCGGCGCCGGTCGATGCGTCGGGGTTACACGCGCGATCGTGATCGATCTCCCGTCCGTTTCGGCGCGCGCGCGGCGGCCGGCAGACTGGTCGATCGGTCGAGAGCTAGCACCCTTCGGTTTCACCCTCGAGGCTGTAAAGGCGGCCGCGCCCACGCGGCACGGCACGGCGCGGCGCTGCGCTGGAATGGCATGCACTTGCGCGGTACGGTGGCATCGATCACTCCCTCGATCGGCTCATGAGCGAACCGCAGTGAGCGCGCGCCGCGGCGGCGGCGGCGGCGGCGAGGCGAGGCGAGGCGAGCAGTGGCATGGATCATGGATGTTTGCATGCACCGTCGGCAAGCGTAGCTAGCTAGCTAGCTAGCGGCCGGGAAGGCCACTAGGCCAGGCGTCGCGCGCGCCGTCGGCATGTGCGCGCAAAGGGCGGTGGAAACAGCGGGAAAGCGCGGGGATCAGGGGGAGGCCAGGCCAGGCCAGGCCTCCCACACACCACCGCCTCACGCCACCGGCGGAGCACGTGAGCTACCTGCTTAGCTAGTTATCTCCTCCTTTTTCTTTGTTTCGCTTCTACCTGCAGCTTCGGTCAGTTAAAAGTTGACAACCCCTGTGCCGCAATTAGCGGTGATCGAACAGTAGATCGTCAAATATGTCACAACTACCGGGTATAACACTTACTTTGCCGACATGTAACCTTAAACTGTAAACTACATTATCTTTGATATTATGAAACTTCTTCTCGTGAACTGTAATGCTTTCGCATTTGCTTGCTTACTGTTTAGCATGATGCCATGATGCAACGGAGGCGTGGAGGAGAGATAGAGAGTATAAATTAACCGGTAACGTTTAAAGATGCAAAGTATATTACTACCAGCCAGACAGGCAGGGAGGCAGGAAGGCAGCTGTGGCTTACTTCCTCCTTTGTTTTTATCGTTGTCAGTCTCCTCTCCTTCTCGACTCTCTCTTGCTGACTATAATAAGCTCTGAGTGGACAGCCGAATTCGCTACATTCCATCAGTGTACGCCAGCTGAAAGATCCAGGCACCATCTTTCTGCTCAGACGGCAGGCCGGCTTTGGCAGCTGCGACTGCGAGAGATCTCCAGTGTCCCCGGCGGCAATGCAGCTCTTCCAAGGTATCAAGAGAGTTAGGCTGCTTTACCGTGTTCTTTCCGGCCAGCTTCATCCTGTCGCGCGCTCAACCTCTTCTATCCTTTTTTTGTCTCCCCCGTTGATGATGATGGTCATGGCTGTTGTGCATTTGTGCTGTGTTGTGCCGTGCCTGTCGGCGATTCGCAGGAGAGGAGCCAGCTCATGATTTCCTCTCGCTCCGCGCCGGAGGATCGTCGTCGTCGCCGTCGCCGTTCCAGCACCGGAACGCCTCCTCGCAAGGTGACCTGTCACCACTCTCGCTCCTTTGTCTTCTCCGCTGTAACCTGCAAGTGCCATGATGAGGAAGTTAGACGGCAATCAGCAATGCATCAACTTGCCAACCCATGTTACCCATGTCACTCCACTGCAAGTGCCGGATATGGCATGGAGATGCACAATTCACTGAAGCCCATGGAACTGACCATCGCTGCAGGTCACGCCGTCGACGGAGCATCGCCGGCAAGCTCGGAGGAAGAAGAGCATGTGCTACCGGGTGGCGTCGGGACGTTCAGCATCAGGCAAGCGTCTGGCACTCCGTCGAGAGAAGAGGCTGGTAGCCATGGCGTCGTCAGTGGTGCATTTGCACCTGTTCTTCATGGCGCCAGGATGGAGAATGCACATGAAACAGGATCAGGGAGTAGGGCTCACCGTGCACCGCCGACGATGTTGCAAGATTCTGCCACCGATCAAAGATCCATAGGTAAGACAGCATATGGAGGTTTTGTATGACTTAGCAAACTCCAGATGCATTATGTTCTAGCATTTTTTCAGCTCAGACCCTGACTGCTGTCAATGTATATATGCTCAGCGGCAAGAGGAGAGGGAAGAAGTAGCGCCAGTAGTGCTGATCAGGGGCCCAGCACTCCCAGATCAAAGCATTCAGCTACTGAGCAGAGAAGGAGGACCAAGATAAATGACAGGCAAGCTAGTTGAGGTCAAAATTCCATTTTGAAATTTGATCATATCCAAACCTGAACCCCGAAATACAGATGTGCATACTGCATACTAGTAGTATTAAGTTCCAGTACACAATATCATAAGGAGTGTATGGTGTAAGAAATGTGTTTTAAAATGTATGTCTTCATGCTCTCCTTCAGGCTTGAAATACTTCGTCAACTCCTGCCACAGTGTGATCAAAAGAGGGACAAAGCGTCTTTCCTTTCAGAGGTAAACAGAACATCAACTTTGGCGCAAGGGTCAGAAGGTTATATTGCAATTTTCTCCCATATGTGAAACACTTTGTTGCAGGTTATTGAATACATAAGGTTTTTGCAAGAGAAAGTCCAAAAGTATGAGGCATCCGATCCAGAAAGGAATCACGAGGATACCAAATCCATGCCATGGGTACTATATCATAGCCATGTTAGCATGTTCATGACATAATTGTGCAACAGTATTTACCCTTTTTTTCTTGGTAGGCAAAAGTCTACTACAGATCATGCTGGAGAAACACACAGGTAAATCATTAAAATAAAAATAGAAACTGAAAGCGAATGCACAATACACTTCACCATAATATATCAATGATAGGTACCTATCTCTGTTTCTTGTTTATGGTCTCACAGAACATCAGTCAAGTCCAGGGGGGAGAATTGTCACCTTCCACACAGGACATGAACAAAGAACAGTACGGTTCCAAGTCCATCTCGGTGGCACCTCCTGCTCCCTTCAACACACAAAGTATA
This sequence comes from Zizania palustris, assembly GCA_019279435.1. Lineage (NCBI taxonomy): Eukaryota > Viridiplantae > Streptophyta > Magnoliopsida > Poales > Poaceae > Zizania > Zizania palustris. The sequence goes on along the minus strand of JAAALK010000283.1, from coordinate 39,408,565 downwards.
ACCAGTACAACTGCCAGTTCCTCACATATGGCAAAAGGCATGCCACAAAATTGGACAGGTAAATTCATTTTTCCTTGCTAGTGCTTAATTGAGAGTTCTTTGTAAGAACAAGAGCCACTAAATTTAATATCTTTACAATGCAGAAAACAGCACACCTACCAATCAGCCACCATGGCTGAGCATGTCAACAATGCGCCAAGAATCTGAATCAGTCAACAGAATGCTAAACAAGGAGAGAAAGACTGTTCATGAAGATAACCATAGTCTTTCTAGTGCTTATTCTCAAGGGTGTGTTCCTGAACCATTTGTTAATTCAAGAATAAATTTAGCAGAGTATGTAACTAATAGAATGCAGTTTCAATTTGCAACAGATTATTAAACAGATTGACAGAAGCTCTTAAAAAGTCAGGAGTAGACCCATCTCAAGCTAATATATCAGTAGAGATCAATATGAGTAAACGAAAAGAAAATACCAGTGACAATTCAAAGGTATAGAACCTTTACAAAGTTAATTTATTCATGATGTGCAAGCAAAATATATCATGTGCTTAACAATTCTTTTGTCCTCACTTCATATCACAGACCAACGAGGCTGAAGAACCTATCCACATAACCAAGAGGCCCAGGTGCAATAAAAGCTAGATCTTTGTTCCAAACTAGAAAGTTCAGAGTTCAGATATCACCAAGTTCAGACATGGACTTGGTAGCAGCAACCCCAACTGATGCAATTCTTTTATATATATTGCAACAACAATTAACTAACCTAAGCTTCCAATCATATTCCACTGATGCTACTTCAGGGGAGGTCTGGAGGACACTCCCAATTTGCTCATTCATCATCTGTAAATGTAATACATCTTCTATAATATGTATGTGTATTGCTCTCTCTAAAAGTTCTCAATCTAACTCATTTGGTCGTACACCTGATTGTAATGGCATTGTACCAACCTTCTATAACTCCATCCATTAAATTGGTCACTAAAGCTGTAAATAATAACGGTACTAAACTGAACTTGTGAGTTTTGCTATCTACTAACATCATTGAGGCATCGAGACGAATGTGCATATCATATTCCCTCGTTCCTTTTCACCAGCAGGTTTGAGCAAACTCATCACATCACCTGGCGCTCGGCTGCATCTGCGACGATTGGCAGCCGTGGTGTCTTCCCTAGCAGACAGGCGCCGCCGCCGTAGACCAGGCAGACGAGCAGGAAGAGGAAGACAGTGCTCTCCATGCTCTGGAAGAGCTCGAAGCCGATCCCGCTGCTGGTGGAGGGCGCGAAGGACTGCGCGAGGAGGTCGGGGAAGATGAGTAGCACGTCGAGCGCGACGGCCTGCATGGCGTTGAAGCGGACGAAGCGGGAGAAGGCCTGCTGGTTGCGGACGACGGCGAAGTAGAGGGTGAGGAAGAGGAGTAAGGGCGTGAACGGCGAGGAGCGGAAGAGGCGCGCGGCCGGCGCGAGAGGGCTGAGCAGAGTGCTGAAGAGCGGGAACTGAGCGAGGAGAAAGCGCCCATGGTGCACGCCGTCAAGGAATGGGTAGAGGTATGCCACGGCGGCCACCAGGCGGTCGGGAGCCTCCACCGCGCCGCTGTTGTTGTTGTCATTCTGATTGGACGCACGCGGCGGCGGCGCGAGCAGGCGGGCGCGCGAGGTCCCCCTTGCGGGGACGAGGAGTAGGGGGAGGCACACGGGTGGCGCGGGGTGTGCCAGGCGGCCGAGCGGGCGCGGGTACGAGAGGAGGAGCGAGACGGCGGACGCCATGGGGAGAGACTGACTAGAGAGGATTGGCTAAGGGAGCGACGCGGCGGGCGCTGGAGTGTAGGTGCGGAGATTTTAGTAAGGGACTCGACGGGTAAACGCCTAAACGGCCGTGCGGCGGAGGGAGGCGGCCGCGGCCTCCGGCCTCCGGACGGAGCGGGTGGGTGGGAAGAGGAGATTTTTGCGGATTTCGGGTGATGCGGCCTACGGGGAGACGACGAGATTGGTCGTTGGAATAGTAGTGCCGGGGCCCACGGGATGGATTTGGCGGGCCTCTTTGTCCGCGTAATGCGGCCCATTTTCGGTGGGAGTTGAACGGAAAAGCCTGGAGCATGGGGACTAAAAATTAAGTTGGGCCGACGAGTTAATTCTGATTTAAGTTTTTATTTTAGGATAGATTCAACCCGGGGTTTTAGATGATTTCTATCTTGCTATATGCTATATTAGTAAAAAATTATGTAGATAATATATTAATATCTTTTTATTTTTTACTTTAGGTCTATAGTAATTTTTTCTATATTTTTTATTTTCTATTTTATTTTATTTTCTTGCTCTGTCACAATAAATACACAAGACACCTTGACAATTGTGACCCTAGCCCTCCTGTGAAGTCCGAAGTCACGAGAGCGTTGCGTGGAGGTGGAGTGGCGGGAACTCGCCGGCCTCGTCGACGCGGCATGGTCCCGCGCGAGCGCGACGGCATGGCATCAATCGTACACGCGATCGATCCCCGGGCGGCTCGCCCGCCCCACACTGCCGCAGCCACAGTCGCCGCATGCCGAGGGAGGGGCCGGGGACGCGTCCGCATGCGCTTTCAACAGGGAGGGCGGCCGCGCAATTTGCGCGCGGCACCATGAGGCAACCGACGCCGCGCCGGCGCGTCTCCGTCCGTCCGTCCACCGTCCGTCCGTATTCCCTCACCCATCCCCTTCACCGCACCGCGCGCATGCCACCGTCGTCCCGTCCGTCCGACTCGCCAGTCGGCCGGCCGGCCGGCCGGTCCACGTACGCGACTCGACCACACGAGCGGCGAGCATCCCGGCGCGCGGAGGACTCTCGCTGGCCTGTCAGCCTGTCGCCCGGCCTGTCCCAGCGGGAATCGGGGAAATTGATTATTTACCATTCTATTCCATTAGTAAATTTAGGATATATTTCGTAGATAAAAAATTAATTATATATCTTTATTTAGTTTTCTAGACATTATCATTTTATACCTATTAAATTATATATTCATCAATACAAATGACTAAAATACCATCATAAACACATAATTACTGGATTAAGCTATTTTGCTTTATACCATTTTTCTTTTTTCTTTCTCTAGAAACAACTTTCAGTTCATTTCGCTTCAAAAAATCTTGTTCAACATGCATGTCTCTGTTTGAGGCTACAACATTCTCCCTATTAGTCTGTTATAGCTGTGTGTATAGGAGTGTATTACAATTTAAAGTACAGAAAAAGATTTTTTTAAAATTAGTATTTTATTGAAAAAAAATCAAATTTGTATGTCGGATTCAAAAAATTACAAAAATAGTATCCGGTCGGTCGACCAAGTGCCGACTGGCGCCGGAACGCGCCACGCCCGTGCCCTGGCCCGCTCCCGTCCCAAGCCTGCACCCCGGTCGGCGCCCGCGTTGCGCCTGTGTCGCGTCCCCTCGCCTCCTGGCCCTCGCGCGCTCCCGCGACCCTCGCCAACCGTGGGCTCGGTGAGGGGGCGAGGGGTCACGGGGGCGTGCGGGGGCCGAGAGGCGAGGGAGCGCGCCACGACGCGTTCCGGCGCCAATCAGCCGATGGACGGCCGACTGGCTGCCACGTGGCTCTAGTCGGCCGACCAAGTGCTGACTGGTGGCCAGTTGGCACTTGGTCGGCTGATCGGATATTATTTTTATAATTTTTTGAATCCGACATATAAAATTGATTTTTTAAAAAAAAATCACAGAAAAATGTATTTTATAAAGTAATAGATATATAATCAATTTACATTTAGAAAAGATTATATTGTAGATTTTAGACTAATGTGAGTGTATATAATCAATTTTCTCCTTAGAATTAGAAACCGGGAACAAAAGTGGCGTTCTTGTGTCTCTCTCGTGGTCGTTTTGTAGTACAGGAATCTTTCTCCCGTGCTGCCATGCACCATGCATCATTGTTCTCTGTTTAGTGACGAGTTATTCTCTTGGACAGGGACGACATGGCCAAAATCTCGCTAAGTATGATATATATACCTGTTTCTTCTGCTAGCTATAGATTATCGGATCTAAGTATCTAACTAGTATAATTTGGATGACGAAATCAATTTTTAGATTCTAGTTCATTTCTAAATTTTGTAGCTAATGATTTTCATACTGTTTGTTTTAGTTTCAAATTATAGAATTAGCTGCAGTTAGAATTTAATAAAACAAAGAGACTCATAGCATCATCTTCTTCAAGGACAACTATTGCCGCCTTCATCACCACTCTACATCTCTACGTACATGTGAATGTGATGTGTGTTGTGTTCTCCTTCAGCAGCGTACGTAGCTCGCATTCCCTCACATGAATGCATTGCAAATCTCCCTCTCACTCACACAACAGATGCTGAATTTTGCCAAGTGCAGAAGAAACTTTGGACCTGACAAGAAGACAATGACAGGTCTCTGTTCCAAAGGATGCTTCCTTGGAAGTGCACCATGTGCCATGCACATGCTTCTTCTCAACGGGGCAAGGACCAGCAGCTTATTCAATGGAGTATGCAACCCCCTGCTCGTGTGTAATTGCAGGGTTGAAATCTTTGCCTTGATGAGGTGATGGATTCTAAGATGCCATCAAGAAACGCTGCATCCAGAGCTTGATCAGAACTTACCAGGGTGCTACGAACTGAATGCCTGCCCTGATTTGCCTCTTCTTCAGTCTCTTGGGCGAATGAAAGTTGTCTTGAAATTCACAAACCACTGGTCTCCGGTTTTAACCATGAAAATCACTGTGAACAAATCCAACAGCTAAAATCAGAGAGGTGGGAATCAAACTATTGCTTATAATAACTTGTAAGCTAAAATCCATGTTCCTGTATGTGCGGCGGCATATACAATGCACCCTGTCCTTTTGCTGCCGTCCTGAAGCAGCTCAGCTCTGTACTAATGTTTATCGGCAGGTCATGTATACAGTATACAGTATACTTCTTGCTTCTTTCACCGAAACACTTCTCTCTCTCTCTCTCTCTCTCTAGTGTGTCTCGTTTCTTTGATTCTTTCCTTCCACGCAAACGGATATGGTGCTCTTTTTGAAGAAAAGAAAGAAATGTTTTTTTCTTGGACGTGCGAGTGTGTATCACGCATGTCTGTGAGTCGAAGAGGAGATCGAGCTAGAGTGGGAGAAGAGAGGACAGGGAGGCAGACTGGCAGATGGGTACCGTTCATGGCGTCCCATGACCCTTACCCGGGAACTGTACGACCGCGACAGCTGCTGCGTGACCGCGACGTCGAACCGGCCGGCCGGCCGGCCCAGCACAGGCTGCACAGCGCACACCTACGAGTAGATAGATTGCTTGATTGGTGTGGTGATTGGCCCGCACAACCGCGCGGCTCTCTTCTTCTTCTCCGGCCAAAAATTTACTTCGCGGTTTTACTTGCCCGGATTACTACGAACTACGAAGCAGCAGATAGGAGCAGATCATGGTGTGGTGATTGGCCCGGCCGGGTGATTTTTCCCCCTTTTTTTCTGGCGCTGATTCCGTCTCTGGAGACAAGGAAAGCTGCATTGGGAGTTGCAGTAAATGAGTCGAGAGTGATAGAACTTAGAGGCTTAGGTGATCTCTAGATCTAGGTCTAGCAGGGTGTTTAGGGTTAACCTTGTGGTTGCACAAGGAAGAAGAGGACGCCATGGCCGTGTTGTGGCGTCGGATTTCGGCGAACGGCGGCGGAGGTTAGGGGAATTTTCCATTGCTTCGGCACAGTCACTTAGATCGGCATTTTCCTTAGGGTTTTGGAAAAGGCAGAAGGAAAAAAGGTCGAACCACACACAGTAAGTCTAGCCTCTCCCTATATAGTGCCGCGCAACAAGGGGTCCTAACCGATTCTATTGGGCGCTCCCGATCAATGCGCTGGGATCAGGCGCATGCACATGGCCTTTGTGCATGCGGGGAGGAGAGGGACTTAGTCCCACTCGCCTCCAGGGAGATCTGTAGCTAACAGAGAGGGGAGGCCGGCTGTCCGATCCATTTGACCATGGGAAATTTCACCGGTGTATTTTTTTTAAAAAAAAGTATTGCTGCTCGTCAATGGTCTTCGCTGCTATCTGAACGAAAAATTCTGTAAAATGTTCTTTTTTGAAGAGACCACAAGCTGTTTCAGCAACTTTGGAAAGGGTGTTGAACATTTTTACAGCTTGAAAAGTTTCAGGTGAGACTCAACTTTCACACCGAGCATCTAATGAGTTGACATATTTAACGTGGCTATGTAGAATTTGGCATCGCCAAGATCCAAAAATGGCAACGGGGCGATTATGATCGACTAATAATTGAGAACTAACATTACATGCAGCAGATCGAAGACTTCATTGTATTTGGGAATTAACAAAACAATAGAAAAAGAAAACCAGGGAAGATGCTGAAGCTGACCTTTAATAGTCGAGCCACCAGTTTCCTGCCCTCCTCGCATCCATTGCTGCAGCTGCACATTGATCAACCCCACCACACAAGTACACAGCCACGAGAACTCGTCGAACTGTGCAGAAACGCTACCTCATCCAGGCTTCGCTCCCCTCGGCATCTTCCCCCTTGCTTGTTTGGTTCTTGGGAGCAGTATGCTTCAGCCTTCCGGGCTAGGTTCAGTCTGGTGAGATTTTTCTCTTGCACATCTCTCTTGGTGCCCAATTCGCTTCTTGAGAGACCCTGCTTTGGTCCTGTAGATCTGCCTTGCCTGGATTATACTGAACTTTTTCCTCTTTGTTCTACTTTTCTTGCAAAGAATGCGAGATTTCAGTCTGCTGCATTTTTTGCAGAAAGATGAGAAAAGCTCTCTCTTTTGGCGGTTCTTGTTTTCTTGCTTTCATCGGCTTTCTGCGCTCTCGCCGTCGCGTGTACCCACAAAACGGCATGTCGTTATATTATTGGAACGAGATATCAGTTTTACTCCATGAGACCTACCGGAGAGGATTGCATCAGCTCGCGGAGCTTTGTTTATCTCGAGTGATGTCTTTCACAAGAAAGAAATAGGCATCCATTATTCCATTCTGGGGGTGGGTCACCGGTGTCGCATTACTCTTTTAATGTGTGTAGGAAAAAGTTGGCGCCTTTCATGAGCTCTCATCTGATCGAACACTCGTTGATCGTGAAAGGGAACGCTAGATCTCTAGTGTTGCATGATTGACCTTAGTGGGGAGCTGGACAGGATTGATCGTCGTTTATGCCATATGATTTGGCTTTAGCTTTCGTAGTTAGGCAGATGAACTTCTCCGTGTGGCTCAGAGTGAGCGCCCAGTGGCAGGGCGTCGATCTGCTTGGAGGTTGATGGAGCTGCATATCATAATCAGTATTCAGCACGTTGTTGGCCCCTTCATCTCTTTTGTTTGTGCACTGAATATTTACTGCTAGTCCAATCATTAAACGATAGCTCATTGCATGAGTGGATCTTTGAATTTACCAGTTTTTTTCTCCTTTGCAGATGGTGAATGGAAGTTTCATCAGTGTTCCAAGATTGCACTTTGACTAACCAGAGCTAGCTTGTGGGCAGTGTTTGGGCACCTTGTCTGATAAATAATCAGTCATGGCAACAATGGCTTCAAAGCCAATGCCTCCAACCCTCCCAGAAATTCCAACCGTCCCAGAACCACAGAAGCATCCTGCAGGTGCTGCTTCTGCTCCGGAGATCCCCAAATCAAACAATTCTTGCGAAAAAATGGTTTCAGAAGGTACTGCAAATCAAGAAAAGAAAGCTGTGGAGTATGAGAACATGAACGGAGGCGGCTCCAGCTCATTTCACGCGTGCGAAGGGAGTGCTCCAGGAAGAGCGAGTGGAAGTGCTAGGTTGACTGATCGATCCGAGACTGGCGAAAGGGGTAGCAGTAGCAGGTGCAGGCCAAGCACGAGCAGCGAGATCAGTGACGAGAGTTCTTGCAGCAGCATGAGCAGCACCACGAAGCCTCACAAGGCAAACGATTCGAGATGGGAGGCGGTTCAGATGATCAGGGTGAGAGACAGGATCCTTGGGCTGAGCCATTTCAGGCTGCTGAAGCGGCTTGGCTGTGGTGACATTGGCAGCGTGTATCTCTCCGAACTGAGCGGCACAAAGAGCTATTTTGCGATGAAGGTTATGGACAAGGCCTCACTGGCGAGCCGCAAGAAGCTGCTTCGAGCTCAAACCGAGAAAGAGATTCTGCAATGCCTGGATCACCCCTTTCTTCCTACACTGTACACTCACTTCGAGACTGATAAGTTCTCATGCCTGGTGATGGAGTACTGCCCGGGAGGAGACCTGCACACCCTTCGGCAGAGGCAGCCGGGCAAATATTTTCCAGAGCAAGCTGTCAAGTATGTCTCATCTCCTTAAAAAATTAAAAATTCAATCTTTTTTTTGCTTTTCCCCCACTGTTTCAGCGGCTTGACTGATGATGAATGCTGCATTGGGGGGCAACATATTACAGGTTCTATGTAGCAGAAGTCCTCTTAGCTTTAGAGTACCTTCACATGCTCGGCATCATCTACCGCGATCTCAAGCCAGAAAACGTGCTCGTTCGGGAGGACGGACACATCATGCTGTCTGACTTCGATCTCTCACTTCGCTGCGCAGTGAGCCCGACACTGATAAAATCATCCAACCCAGACGCCGAGGCACTCAGGAGAAGCAGCCATGGCTACTGCGTCGAGCCGTCCTGCGTGATACAGCCATCGTGTGCGGCGCCTACAACCTGCTTCGGCCCTCGGTTCTTCTCCAGGTCCAAGAAGGACAAAAAGGCGAAGCCTGAGATCGCGACGCAGATCAGCCCTTGGCCGGAGCTCATAGCAGAGCCCAGCGATGCACGCTCCATGTCGTTCGTTGGGACACACGAGTACCTGGCTCCCGAGATCATCAAAGGAGAGGGCCATGGCAGTGCTGTCGACTGGTGGACACTTGGGATCTTCCTGTACGAGCTTCTGTTCGGCAAGACGCCTTTCAAGGGCTCAGGCAACCGGGCTACGCTGTTCAACGTCATTGGCCAGCCACTGCGATTCCCGGAGTGCCCAGCGGTTAGCTTCGCAGCCAGAGATCTGATAAGGGGTCTGCTCGTGAAGGAGCCCCAGCACCGGCTAGCTTTCAAACGCGGCGCCACGGAGATCAAGCAGCACCCGTTCTTCGAAGGCGTGAACTGGGCGTTGATTCGGTGTGCAAGCCCACCGGAGGTTCCGAAGCCCGTCGAGATCGAGAGGCCACCGTCGAAGGTGCCCCCGTCCACGTCCGGAACTACGGACGTGTCCGGTGGTGCGCCTCAGAAAGGCTCCGATGGCTACCTGGAGTTTGATTTTTTCTAGTGAACATGTGGGTTTTCTTTTTGATATGCTGATATGATTGGGGTTGTAGATTTGTCCACTGCAAACTGTTCCTGTTATTTCTCACATAAATTGTTTTTTTATAGTCTCTGTTTCAACAAGTTCATGATGGATGGCATGTCATTGCTAACTGGTTTGATGACCACATTGGAATCTTGTGCAACAGCTAATCATAGTCACCACATGCATGATGCATCTGCAATATCTGCAGCAGCAGTTCTACAGTTGCCTCCTCCATGTCTGCATACTGCACAGTCCATAGACTATCATTTTTTTGTTTCTCTCTTTCCAAAGGTTCTAGGACAATGGAGATGGTCTAATGTGTAATGTCTGCATCTTTCCCTTGTGTGATTTATGCATGTTTTGGAAGAGAAAACCTCCCACCACTCCTTTAGGTTGTGATCCTGCTGGATGTTTGATGGAGAATGTATTTGTAAACCAAGTTGACATGTGGTGGTGCCACACATCACCTCCTTTGTATAAACAGTTACAAATCAGATGCTTGGCATCCTCCATCTATTGCTCATAAAGGAAGCAAGCAGTTGGATGAGGCCATCCTCTCCTTGAAGCTTGTCTAGTATGTCCTGCCAAACGCTCAGGCAGTACAGTTGTATTTTATGGACCTATGATTTTGTCCTTTAGCTGCAGTGTCTCACGCTGCCTCGGAGCAGTACGACTAGCTAGAGAGCACAGCAATTTGCTCCAAGGCTGAACAGTAGAAAGCACTTAACATTGAGATCAGACTACAGAGTCAACCATGGTCAATTGAAAATTTTATTCGACAGTAAGCAACGGGAGCAGCAGCCAGGGACAAAAATACAGTTCTGCAGTGCAAAATGCAAATACACAAAAATCACTTGTTTCCCCACAAATCAATCTGACGGTTCTTCAGAATCCACGTGCTCACGAACATCTCAATTCCAGATAAATATAGCATCATCCTGTCGAACCTCCAACGCAAGGTCATCGCCTTGGTAAGGTAAACAAACAGGCAAGGCGTGGGGAAAACTTGAAACTCAAAACAACTTTCATCACCTTTTCCAGATCAGCTACTTTAAAGTTACAACCCTTGCATTACTATGCACAAGTAGTAATTATTATTATTTCCGCAGGCTGTTTTACTGCAGTAGACTGTCCTCAGTGCACAAAACTTAGCCTTTTTTGTCATGATTTGAGGTCCTCAACCGAGGTTCTTGTACATCCTGAATGCAACGAACACTGACGCAGCAGCTGCAACAACAGCAAGAGTAGCATAGGTGTCTGCCCTCTCCCAGGTCTCAAACCAGGTCGGCATGGAGCACATCTTTGCGTGCCCCTTCTTGTTGCCGGCTCCACATTCTTTGTGGGTCTCCTTCTCAGAGCTCTTCTGATCGCTCCTATCCTTTTTTTCCGTTGACAGATCATTTTGGCAGCAGGTAAAGCCTCCATTGCCCTTGCCCTGGCAGCATCCACCTGCAGCAGCAGGGTAGAAAGCGGAAACATCAGTTCCAGTTTCTTGAGGGGATTCTTGGGCACTCGCTCCATCCTCAGTCACACCATTTGTCATGTGCTTAATCTCCAGGGCTTTCTTCTGCTGTTCTTCAGACAAACCCATCTGACCCCTGCAAGACAGGATGATACATATAGTTATATAAGAACCACAGAGCACACAGATCATTTGAACATGCTCAGCATATATCATGGTTTTGGACATCAAAATAGGTGCTGATGCTTCAAGTATACTCATTTCAGTAAAAGCTCAAATCTATGAGGGGTGAACACAAACGAGTAAAGGCAAAATAAATTAGGGTTGATGGTGAAATCAAACAGATCTGTAAATGGATTTGTATGTCTAGCCACTTCAGTTGTGTTCTCAAATGGAAAAAAAAATCATCTATTCAGAAGTGTTCCTGAATGAATAAAAATTCAGTTTGAAGGAGTCAAAGTCCACTCTACAGAAGAGTTCATCTCCACACATGCTTGTAGAGCTGTAGCACATGGTTTTGGCCTAATTTTCTATAACGCTCAAGAAAAAATCAAATGAAGTCTTCTGATTCAGTCTCCCTTAAATAATAAAACACCAATAATTTAAAGATCATGAGCAGCACTTGAAGTTAACCATTTTTTATAATAAAACACAAACAATTTTTGCACAAGCATGCCATGTGTCATGCATCCCTGGTAGCAACAGGAAGGGAACGATGAAAAATTGGAACTTAACAGGTCTCAATAGCACCATACAACATAATATACAAATGATTGGTAAAAACCAATATCAACCCTGTCAACAGCAGCCCACGGTTTAAATAAAAGAGGTTACCTCCATAGATGGTCCACAATCTCTCCTTGTCCAATATGTTTATGCAGCAAAACGGGTACATCATCAGGAGTAACATAACCATACCTATAAATGCAATTAAGCAATAACTGAATTATACTGCAGATAATTGAAATAAAGATCTACAGAGAGCATAGACCATGCGACCATAGAGTTTACTGGCGCATAAAAATGTAATTACACTTTCGTTCTTACCAATGACCAGTCACTTCTCCCTTGGCATCAGCACTGAAAACAATGACATTTCCTGCATACTTATGACCACCCAGATGTGAGCATGCACTAACAGACACCTGATCAGCAATGCCCTGTCTATCTGCCTCTTCCTTGAACCTCTTAATCAAAGCAGGTCCGCAGACACCACACCTCTTATCCCTGCTTCCATGGCAGCACACAAAAACATAGGAACCTTCGATAACCTCTGGAGATCCAGGAAGCCATTCAGTATCTTTCACCAGCACTTCTTCAACAAAGTTGTCGACATCAAAGTGGGTCAGTCCTCTGCAAATATTACATAAATAATTGAATAACAATCAGCTGACTTATTTCTCAGATTACTTAAGGAGAAATACTTCATGTTCACTTGTTTTGGGGATTGTAGCTTACCTGTATCTGATCATATCAGGAAAGATCAACACATCTCCATTGGATGACTCGGTGCCATCTTCTCCTTCACAAATGGTCAATTTGGTCTGAGGAATGGATATACCACTCATTAGCAAAAAAATATCGATAGGAATGAAAACAAAGATAACATGTGGGAAGCTAAGCAAAGGCAAGACAGGTCCACGATACTGAATAATGACACACCCCATGGAAATTCTAACTAACAGTACATACTGCCAAATCTTCATCTGGCCGCAAAAGGAGGATTACTCACTCTTAGCATAAAACAACAGTCAAAAGCATTTTGATGCACATTTGGTAATTTTGTAACGGCAACATTACATGATATCATCGAATCACCAGTTATATTAGTAAGCACAGCCACAAAATACATAAAAAGAATAAGTAAATTCCTGAAAAATGTCTAAAATCCCAATTTCCAGACACAATTCACATATCCCACTGAAACAACCTACCCCTCAAAGGATATTACCCGGCAAGCAGATCACTCGCAAAATAAAAAAGGACCCATAGACAAATTGGCCAATTGCAACCTATACTCGTAACTGGTGTGAAACAGCAGCTTAGGAACACCACTGAATCACACATCACTGCAACGCCAACGAGCTCTACATCCCAATGTACAATTGCAAGTACATATCAATTAAACCATCTGGCAAAACACCCATAATATCAACCAATTAGTGAACAAGGTTACAAGGGTACCAAACTCCTACACGAAAATAGCCTCATCCTATGGTGACAGGCAAAGCAAACTACATCACATGATAGTTCAAGCTAACGGATTCGAACTCGAGATCTTGACTCTCTATGATACCAGTTGCATGCACCAACCAGATCAACTAGGTCAACTGGCCAATGTAAGCAAGCAGTTCCCACTGACCACCAATCTAACTATTTAAGTAAAATCCTACCGCAAGAAAACACCAAATTATCTGATCTCCCAGCTGAACGAAAGGGAGGGTGTAGAAACACTTACGCTCCTCTTCAAGTTGGTCTTGCGGGCCTTGATGGCGGCGGCGAGGAGTCGGGGGAGTCGGTCAGACTCCGTAGCCTCGACGTGGGAAGGCCATACCTCGGGCCCCTTGTAGCATAGGAAGACGTGGCGCTCGTGGAACTGCACCGTGCCGGCCAGCTTCTCCGTCGCGAGCTCCGGCCGCTGGAACCCGAACTCCGCTTCCAGATCGGTTGCCGCGGGGAGGGCCGCTTCCGGCGCATCACCGGGCGGCGCCGCCAGGAGGGCGTCGCCGGCGGCGGCCGCGGTGGGGGAGGACCGGGACGGGTCGGCCATGACGAGCAGGAGACGGCTTTGCGCTTGCGCGTGCTGAGCGAAGAGAACAGCGGTTGAAACGGAAAATGTTTCAGGAATCTGGGGAAAACGGCGACCATTTCTGGGCTTTATTATTCGAGATGTTCTTGCCGGAGGGGAAAGGTGGGCCCAAATAAGCCCACTTGTCTGTGAGCTTCGGCGTTTGAATTCTGTGGCTTTATTCACGGAAAAAGCGGGACCCACAGAAGAGTCAACCAACGATAATTAGTCGAGTGGGCTCCACATGTCAGTGTGATTGGCTAGCATCCAGCCCAATAAAACGAAAAGGCCCATAAAATTTCACCTAGCCCGCTATGGTCGAAGCCGATAGGCCCCCGGCCGGCCCGGCGCCCGCACACAACCGCCGCGGCTTTCGCGGTTCCGCCACCGCCACCGCCACCACGCTGCACCCGCAGTTCCGGCTGACCTCGCGCCCATACTTACAACTGTTTTTTTAATCGGTACTGCAGTAGCTCTTTATTAGAGCAACATTACCTATAAAAATCGGTCTTTTTTAGGATTTTTCAGGTTGATTCATTCAATCGTCAATGCATAGGTATCTATGAAATAGTTATTTCCAAGTGATACCTATAATCTATTTTATTACGATTCATTTCGCGAAAATTTGGATTGTGCCAAAGATGCAAAATTGTTTTTTTTCTTTTTATTCTAACTCGAAAAGAGGAAAAAATTGCATCAGGCGTCCTCATCCGAGCCCCAGTTCGCCTCTTGGCTGCATCGACGTCGGGGTCGGTGTCCGCCCCGGCGCTGCGGGTGTCCCGTGGGCCGTGGGGCTGTGAGATCGAGTCCCTGGAGAGCGCTGCTTCGCTGGAGCGGTGGCTCACCGCATCGGGGCTCCCCGAGCATAGATTGGATATACAGCGCGTGGACGTCAGCGAGCGCGGCCTCGTCGCGCTGAAGAACATCCGCAAGGGGGAGAAGCTACTGTTCGTGCCCCCTCCCTCGTCATCTCCGCTGACTCGGTAAGAAAATCTTAACATCTCTTTCACCAGAATTACCACCACCACTAAGTGATCGCTTTCAGGTGTGCTATGTTGCATTGCTGCCACAGTTAATGCTTTCTTATGTTCTTGTATATAGGAATGGGGATGCTCTGACGTGGGGAATGTGATGAAGAGAAATTCTGTGCCGGACTAGCCGTTTCTCGCCACATACCTTATAAGAAAAGCCAGTTTAGTGAGTTCGTCAAGGTGGAACAGCTATATAGCGGCGTTGCCTAGGCAGCCTTATTCTCTGTTGTATTGGTATAAGTGAGGATATTTTAATATAGCATTTTCAATCTTGTACAGCCTTTATGTGTTGTTGCAGGACTAGGGCTGAGCTTGATGCATACTTGGTTGCCTCACCGATCAGGGAACGTGCAATTCAGAGGATCACTGATGTGATTGGAACGTGAGGTTTTCCTTTCTATCTGTAGTTCTAAATATCATTAGCCTACTGAGCTGATTGGAAGTTGGAATGTAGCATTCATAGACATTTTTATCTGTTGATTTTGGCAGTTACAATGATCTCCAAGACAGAATATTTTCTAAGCATTCAGATTTGTTCCCTGAGGAGGTATGTTTTCAAAAATTGTTATGTTCTTTGTTCAGATTAATGACACAATATGTTTTTTAGGTATAGATTCAACTGTTATGGTAATAAGAAGTCAAAATATAGAAAAGGCTAAGGAGTATATCATTATTTGGCTTTCAGTAATGAGACAAAGCTATGGAAATGTCGACATACGATCAAATATATTGGTGTACGGACATGAGATATGTCAATTACTATTAAAATATCCTTTGTTTTTATTGTAACCTAGTTGATTTATATAATGTAATAACACAGCTTTCCTATTTTAGATTTACAACATGGAGACATTTAGATGGTCCTTCGGCATCCTCTTCTCACGTCTGGTAAGAAAAAATACTATGAAGCTAGCAAACATAGTACAAAACTTTTTTTACTTTGACTCTGGATTCTCCAATTGCCAATCTTATTACAAATTGAAGGCTTTTACTTGCTATTGCTTCCATTCTGCTAAATAAGAATGTTCATTGGAATGTTTTGCAGGTTCGTTTGCCATCAATGGATGGAAAGGTTGCACTAGTTCCTTGGGCAGATATGCTTTACCATAGCCCTGAGGTACTACATTTTGTGTGTTAACAAAGAATCATTACAAATAGTGTGCAGAATTGCTTAACACTCCATATCTTGTAGTTTTAATTATTACTAACTATTCCATATGTATTTCATGACATTGATAGTGTGTAGAGTTACTTATTAATCTTAGCAAAATAAATTTTCCAGGTTGAAACATTCTTGGATTATGATAAGTCGTCAGAAGGAATAGTTTTCAGTACCGATTGTTCGTATCAACCAGGTGAGCAGGTAACACTTTCATTTATGCTTTACCTTTATTATCGACTTTCTTCCTAACAAATTAGTCCTCAAGAGGCCATTGGTTACTTGTTGTTTATAGATATTTATGATAACTACATCTGTACAGGTGCAAGTATTTGAAAGATCATTGTCATATTCATTTTCTGTTTCATTATTGGGGATTTTAGTTTAGCATTGTGATTATGTTGGCAAAAATGTAATGGCTTATTCATTTAGGTTTAACTTAATGGGATCCTTTTTTGTGCCAAGAGATTGATATTAGGAATCAAATCATCTTGATTCTTCATACCGATTTCAGGCCGTGTCCACAAAAGCTCTACATGCCATCCATTTTATTTTTTCTTTTGTACCTACATCGCATACTTAACTTCAATTGTTATTCATGGAACAAAATTGATTTTAGCCATACTTTTTCGGAAATGAAGTTGAATCAATTTTTTCACTGGGTTAAGTCCAGAAATAGTTATTCTTCATGCAGTTGATTGTTAAACTTATTTGTCTCTATTTATTTTCTTCAGGTGTTTATATCCTATGGCAAGAAATCCAGTGGTGAGTTATTGCTTTTCATATGGTTTTGTTCCAAAAGAGGGAACAAACCCAAATGATTCAGTTGAGTTGCTGGTGTCTCTTAACAAATCTGATAAGTGCTACAAAGAGAAGTTACAAGCACTAAAGAGAAATGGTTTGTCAGAGTAAGTGATTATATCCTTATGCGCTAGCAACTCACAGATTGATCTAAAGGAAAAAAAAACTAACTGTTGTATAGACGTTGCAAACTGGTTTTCCTATCCTAATTTCCTATGATGAATGCTTTTATGAGGACTAACAAATCAATGTAAGTCAATCAATAATGTTTCAGGGTGGCAGCGGGTCCCCACAACTTTCAACCAATTCAAAGCAAGCCAACAGAACGTTACTGTGAAAACTACTAGCAAGAGATCTTTGCATTAGTGAACGGCGAATCCTGTATCGTACACAATTTGTAAGTTTATAAAGCTTGTTATATTGTTACTTTTCTGCGTGTGCCATGTGATTAATCTTAATTTTTCACATTTCTTCCATCTATTTCGTACAGATATTGCGCAGGAGATTGAGGGACATGAGAGGTGGTGAACTTAGAGCTCTGTCACTGTTCAGTGGACTCAGAAAGCTCTTCAAATAGATGGATGGATGGATTGTTTAATGCTAGTGGCATTTTCACTAGTGACTCGGTAGTTCTTGATATACTGGACACCGCGTGCTGCAGTTTCTTCCTTTCAGGTACTCTGTCGCTGATGAGCTCGGACTTATGCAAAACAGAACGACAAATCAGATTACAATCTCCGCCGACAAGCACCTGGATATTAGTCAATTGAACATAGCCGTGAATTGCGATTGAACAGCACCCCAGATCTTGGTACAAATGTAACGTAGCACACCTGCCTCGCTTCGCCTTATGGATCGTTTTCCATGCAACAATGTACTCCTAATCCTACTATTATTTGTTTCAGAGGTTTTCCCCTGTTGTTTTCTTGTTCACTGTTATTTCGCGACAACTGCAATTATGCAAACGTCCATTTCATCCTCTTCTGAGTCCTAATATTCTGGGGGAAGCACAGTGGCGGCTACTCGATGTCAAGCTATGCAGCTCAGTGGCGGCTGCGAGCCTGCAAGCCTTTGCTTGTGTTGACCATCTGCCCCTCTGCTAGGCTACTTAACCACTCCGAACTCTGAAGTCCAAGGGAGCAGAGAAGTCATGGCCGGGAGCAGCGTCTCTGGCGGCCGGGGGCTGTGGTCCCCGCTGTTCGCGACGGAGAAACCGAACCGGATGGCGGTGGCGGCGTACCGGCTGTTCGCTGGCACGGTCTTCGCCGGAGTTCTGCTGATATGGCTGTACAGAGTCACCCACCTGCCGCCAAGAGGCGGCAGCGTGCAGCGGTGGGCGTGGCTCGGAATGCTCGCGGCCGAGCTCTGGTTCGGCTTCTACTGGGTCCTGACGCTATCCGTGCGGTGGAGCCCTGTCTACCGCCGCACCTTCAAGGACCGGCTTGCGCAAAGGTAACGGCCTCCTCGGGAGTGGAGCGGCTACTCCGTGCTTGATTTCTTGCTCCTTTCTTGGCATCTCCTAGCTTTAGAAATTGGGTTAGGATAATAGGATCACTGCGCGTGGTTTTCAGTTTTGCCTTTTCAATTGGATATCTACTGTTGATTTGTTATGCCTGCATAACAAATTCTCTCATTTACAGCTGCAATGAAGACCAGCTTCCCAGTGTGGACATATTTGTCTGTACAGCTGACCCAACGGCTGAGCCACCGATGCTTGTCATCTCCACTGTTCTATCTGTAATGGCTTATGACTACCTGCCAGAGAAGTTGAATGTCTATTTGTCTGATGATGCTGGCTCAGTGTTGACGTTCTACGCTCTATGTGAAGCATCTGAGCTTGCAAAGCATTGGATTCCTTTTTGCAAGAAGTACAAGGTGGAACCCAGGTCACCAGCGGCCTACTTTGCCAAAATAGCTTCCCCTCCTGATGTGTGTGAACCTAAAGAGTGGTTTACCATGAAGGTAGAGTTGGCAAAAACATAGCTCATCTCAACTAACTTAATGTGCACTAGTCACTACGACTGGCCTTCCATTTGGTGTATTGTAATGTTCTGAAATATACACATGTTTTTATTAGCTTTATTTCCTCTTTTTTGCGTTTCAGGAATTGTACAAAGACCTGGCAGATCGTGTGGATTCAGTAGTAAACTCAGGTAGGATACCTGAGGCTCCAGAATACAACCTCAGAGGCTTCTCACAGTGGAATGAAAAGATAACTTCTAATGATCACCCTCCTATAATTCAGGTAAAAGTTTTGGTGGTCTGATGACAAGTTTGACTAACAGATGAAGAACATTTAATTGAATTCGAAATAATGAGGTGACCAGAAATTTTTTAAAAGCAACTAGTGTATCTCAACCAAAGCTGGTGTGTTTGTTGTAATCAGAACTACTAACATATTAGAATGTGTGTGCACAAGAAACTGCAATGGAGTATGAAAATTGTTTTTCTTGTCTGTGACATATTGGTGGTTCCAATTGATGAAAAATTGTTATCCATGTCTAGATTTTAATTGACATAAACAAACAAAAGGCAGTTGATATTAATGGACATGCATTGCCGACACTTGTATATATGGCACGTGAGAAGAGGCCTCATGAACAGCATCACTTCAAAGCGGGATCATTGAATGCTTTGGTGGGTCTGTTGGTCTCTTTTTGGCATAATCCATGATTTTCTTCAGCAACGAATGAGAATCAACCTTATTGTGTTTATATAATTCCTTAACTAAGGTCTATTGCAGATAAGGGTATCGTCAGTGATAAGCAACAGCCCAATCATTATGAATGTGGATTGTGATATGTATTCCAACAATTCAGAGTCCATCAGAGATGCATTGTGCTTTTTCCTAGACAAAGAACGGGGTCAAGATATTGGTTTTGTGCAGTACCCTCAGTACTTCGAAAATGTGGTACACGATGACATCTATGGCAATCCAATCAACATTGCCAATGAGGTCAGTTGAAAGATAACATAGCTTCTCCAAAAATTCCCATGGAGTTAATGCCTATGTCCCAAACTATTCAATGCTTAAATGCATCATTGGAACTAACCTTGCTTGTGATTTCATTGAGTTGATCTTCAGTTGGATCATCCTTGCTTGGATGGTTGGGGTGGAATGTGTTACTATGGCACTGGATGCTTCCATAGGCGAGAAGCCCTATGTGGACGAATGTATAGTCCAGACTACAAGGAAGATTGGACTAGAGCGGTGGGGAGAATAGAAGATGTCATTGAGTTGGAAGGAATGGCCAAGTCACATGTGACTTGCACATATGAGCATAACACCCTTTGGGGAATTGAGGTATTAGTCTCTTCATACCCTGGACATGAACATGTAAACTGATCCATTTTATCCTATATAGCCAGCAACCAGCAATGGGTACTGGCATAGTTGCAGCATGGCACTACAACTGATGTCACACCTAAAACTACAGATTTTTCTTTTATGTGTGCACTCTAGTACCAGATTACTTGCTATTGACTGTGAATTGCTGAATTGCAGAAGGGAGTTAGATATGGGTGCCCACTGGAGGATGTGATTACAGGATTGCAAATCCAATGCCGTGGGTGGAGATCGGTGTACTACAACCCGGCAAGAAAGGGATTCTTAGGCATGGCCCCCACCTCGCTAGGTCAGATCCTGGTCCAGCACAAGAGATGGACAGAAGGGTTCCTCCAGATATCCCTCTCAAAGTACAGTCCCTTCTTATTAGGTCATGGGAAGATCAAGTTGGGGCTTCAAATGGGTTACTCTGTCTGTGGCTTCTGGGCCCTGAACAGCTTCCCTACCCTGTACTATGTCACAATCCCTTCGCTTTGCTTCCTCAATGGCATCTCCCTTTTCCCCCAGGTAAGTTACAATATGCTTAAATGTTTATTCAGACATCTGTGTGCACTTGGTTTTGAGTTTAACACATGGCTTGCATCTGCAATTTACAGACAACTAGCCCCTGGTTCGTACCCTTTGCATATGTGATGGTCTCTGAATATTGCCGCAGCTTAGCAGAGTCACTGCAATGTGGTGACAGTGCAGTGGAGTGGTGGAATGCACAGAGGATGTGGCTTATTAGAAGGATCACCTCGTACCTCCT
This sequence comes from Zizania palustris, assembly GCA_019279435.1. NCBI lineage: Eukaryota > Viridiplantae > Streptophyta > Magnoliopsida > Poales > Poaceae > Zizania > Zizania palustris. The sequence continues at coordinate 39,387,966 of JAAALK010000283.1, read as the reverse complement.
GGCAACCATCGACACAATGCGCAGATTGTCGGGCGTTTCTGAGTCGGGATTCGCCCTGACGATGAAGGTCAGCGACTTGCAGTCCTTGGAGAGGTACAAGAAGGGGACAATGGAATTCGGATCCTTCTCATGGATGTTTGTGATCATTGCAACAGTTGCGCTGCTCAACCTGGCATGTATTGTGTTTGGAATGAGTAGAGCTCTGTTACAAGATGGCACAGGGGGTTTGGAAACTTTGTTCCTGCAGGCTGTTCTATGCGCTCTAATTGTAGCCATCAATTCCCCGGTTTATGAGGCGCTCTTCCTCCGCAGGGACAAGGGCAGCTTGCCAGCATCTGTCACTCAAGTTTCCATTTGCTTTGTGCTCCCACTCTGCGTACTGTCAATATGTAAATAAACTTTGTGTAACCCAAAAAAACATATATGGTGTTCTGTCCCAGAAAGAACTGAAAGTTGAAAGAGCTAAACCGTGCAGCTAGCTTCATGATCTTTGCCGATTCTGACAATGTTGTGGTACTCTGTTTTTAAGGGTAGAACATAGATTCTGACAATTTGGCAGTGCAGTTTCAGGCTTACAACACATCAACAGATGGAAAGAAACGACGGATAGTTACAATCAGACGTCAACTTGTACAAATGTGGCCCAGTTGGGTATACCTTGATGAGTACACAAATTCAGAACATTTTAAGCAGATACCCATGGCAGTACATTTCTCATGCAAGTATCATACATTTCCCAGCAACAGAGCAGCCATCACGCAATAACACCAGTCCATTTTCATTGGGTGTGTATGATTAATACTAGTATGCATAAGCATAACGAGGCAGCAGAAGCAGCATGATGTATTGACGACATTCCTTCGCTTCCTCAGGGTTGCGTTGGGCTGGGCGACACACAGCAAAACCACTTCTTCTGCAAAGACAAGCAAAATAGACCAACAAAATTACTAAGCCAAGGATCCGAGTCTGACAATCTTTTTGTGTTGAGCTTGACGCTAAGGTAAAAATGAAGGGAAAAAAAGAGTATACCGATGAGGAGTTTGTCCTGCTGTAGGAGTTGATCTTGTCTGTCGTCCTGGAGTTGTTGCTGTCTGACGGCCTGGTGCTGGTGTGCCCATTGGCAGGGCCCTTCTTCTCATCGCTGGCTTTGCTGAAGATGACCGTGAACCCGTCGGCGGAGGCCGGGTTGTTGACGTCCCATTCGCCGAACTTGGGTAAGGGGCGAGCAGCCTTCTTGACGAGAAACACCCCATGTTTATAAACATGATCAGTATGGTTATGCATGATGTAGGTGATGAAAGCTAGAGTAACATTGCAGATTGTTTTGGCATCACGTAGATCAGATCAACTGGCCCAATTTTGAGGAAAGGTTGTTGCAACATTGAAGATTGCAAAAGAGGCTTTTGTCCTAGCAAAAAACTTGTCAGCTTGCATTGCTCATGTGATCATATCGATCAACACTCTAGACAGCAAGTTTCTTATGACGCATCCAAATGCCACAATATTATCACAATTCCTCGCAAAGTTTGTACCACTAATTGTCGATCCAAACGATATGTGCAAGATATACGAAATGCCAGCGTTGATCGGACAATGCAGGGTCAAAAAGAAAAGAAATTTCTGGGTGTGCATGCACTCACCGACATGGATCGCAGATTCCTTCAACCGCAGAAAAATTTTGCCCTTGCTTTTTGATCCTACGTGCAGAAGTTTCCGGGGCAAAATTTCCCCTGGAAGGAGACGAAACGGGGGTGGTTCACGGTCACACAAAAACAGGAGCGAGAGGAACTGCATGGAGGCGCCTACTTATGCCCGTATTTTTATTGGCATGTTTTCCTCGCCACGCTGCCTAAAATTGTTCAGTTTAAAAACGATTAATTTGCTTTTTTGAGTTCTCTTTCGTTTTGGAGGTCGAAGCAAATCGAAATTCAATCAAATAGATCAAGAACATTGCTAGGTCTATCTCATCCCGACGGAAATGCTCGCCATTTTATTGAGGGAATGGGTTACATTCAGGGTTCACAATTTCGGCGAAATTTCGCCGAAATTCCCGAAATTTCTTGTTTATCGGTGAGGTCCGAAAAAAATTGTACCGCTCAAAAAATTTCAGTTGAATTCATTTTTTTCATGCCCAGAACGCATCAAATAAGTCAAATTTTCGTTCCAAACTTGTCCAAGTAAGATATTGGCCAACAAAACTCTAAATCTAGCCAAAAAATCTCCTTTCATTGTCTATAGATATTAGGATTTTAAATTTATACATGATATTTGAGATGGTTTAGACTAATGTTTCATATTTGAACACTTAGTGAAATAGATATACCAATTGGTTATAATAACATGTGATATGTTGTTATTTGTTATATTTTATTGTGATGTATATTAAATATAGGTAGTTTTAATAAAAATCATGTCAAATTTTTTAAATTTATTTTGAATTTATTTGAATTTGAACCGAAATTTACGAAATTTCCGAAATTCCTTGTTTATCGGCTAGCGCCGAAATTTTTTCAATTCCGGAACTGTGAACCCTGGTTACATTAGGGTTTAAGTGCCCATAGGAAAAATATCGAAACGGCCTAACAGATGGACTCGATCCTACCAATTACTGAGATGATGATATGCTCCTCCTAGATCTAAAGAATTCTAGCATTAATTCCTATCAAACCGATGCTACTATCGATCGACCGAGAGCTGAACGGCTTAACCTCTCTCAGCTCAAACCATCACGAACACAGTGACGACACACACGACAAGAACCGCTGCTGCAATGGAGAAACCCGTGAGCACACGCCCGGACGCGCCACTCGGCTCGGGCGCCGGGCTCGGGATAGAGCTTGACGCCGATGACGGGGTGTCCGGGACAGAGTCGACGACCGGGCTGGGCGCACCGCTGGCGGAGAACGGCGGCGGCGCCGACGTCGGGGTTGGCGCAGTGGACGGAGCGGCGGACAGCGCTGACTCGGCCATGACGCGCACTATCATCCTCTGGCCTTCCTCGCAGTGCGCCGGCACGCCGCAGATGAAGAAGAAGAGGCCGTACCGGTCGAACGTGAACTTGGTGTCGCCGTCCGTGAAGCGGCTCACTGGGCTAGCCGACTTGCACTGCTTGTAGTCGTCGTGGTTCACCACCAGCACCGAGTCGTTCACGTACCTGAAATCTGCACGCGCGCCATTGCCGTCGTCAAATGCATACGCATACATTAGCGGATTAGCCTATCAACCGACGCCAAGAATCACAAGGGCCATCGATGCTCGTACTTACCAAGGACGTCGCCTACTTGGAAGCGGTTCCTTTTGGCCCAGTGGTTGTACGACTCGACGGTGCTACTGGACGGCACCGCCCACCCCCTCTCGTCGCCGACCGTGTACACGGTCGACGACGACACCGAGACGGCGCCGGCGAGGAGAACGAAAGCAGCAGCTGCGAAGACGACGAGGCTGGCCATTGCCGAAGCTGATCAACAGAATGCAACTCTCTTCTCTGCACAGGAAGCAAGTCTTCAATCCTAGTAGAGCTTTTTGCGATCGCCTCACTGGCAGAGTGGCAGGGGTTTATATAGACGAGGACACGAGGTCACGAACTCGCAAGTCGCAAATGGCGCCGGCGAAAGTGGCAGAGTGGGTTTCGTACGTGCGGGATCGCGCGCATGGTGGTTGGCGTCCTGGAGGAGAGACGTTGCTTCTCCCAGAACCGTTGATTTCATTCTGGCTTCCGTTTGGACGGCCGTGATTTGACAATTGACCTGGTTCGAGAGGCGACCGGTGCGTGGAGTTATTGTATTCTGATCGTTAAGGAGTCTAACCGTCCGCGCGATGTGAGGCTACTGAACTAGTCAACCGGTCAATGGCACGAAGCAACCGTAGTTCACTGGTGGGCCCTACTGGTCCTTGTCCACGTGGCATGGGCCTGGAAGTGTACAAGCAACTTGGGCCGTAAGCCTCATGTGGTTTACGAGGTTTGCTTCCGGATCGAAAGCGGAATACTGTACTTCGCTAATCTCTACTATATTAAAGCCTTCATTGGTCGTCCGTCCGCAGGACGCCGCGCGCAATGCGCAACTACTCCTCCCGCACGCGCGCCTGCCTCCCTCCATCCACGCGCAACCACCGCCTCTCTCAGCGCAGAACTGCTGCACGCAGTAGGTCGCCACGATCGATGCCTCGCATCGCCTATTCATACGCTCTGCCATCGCAAACCTTCCAGCACCACTCCCATCTCAACAAGCCACCCTCTTTACCTAAGGATCCATTGGGGATGGTCGTCATCGGAGGTTAGCCACCGCCACCATCGCCTCAAGCGAGGGAGATGCCGATGAGCGTGATATGCGGGATCTGGAGGACCTCCTCTACGTGGAGGAGTTCGTCCCGCCATCCCTCGACGTTGCGCTTGCCTAAGGTCCCGCGTATAGATACTACCCCACCAACTGAGGAAGCTTCACGCCGATCCCCTCATCGATGGGGCACAACAGCGTCTTCGACTTCCCCACCATCGATGGCCTTGGAGGGTGGGCCATGGCGTTGGCGGTGAGGCGTCGGTTCTACTGGGGCGTGGTGCTTGTACTCCATCTCGCACTTGCTGGACTCCACCGGTACGGCCCCTTTCGGTTGCTCTCCATGGCGGGGTGTGCGGGGTGACGGCAATGTGGGGAGATCCGTGGTTGATGGGTGTTCGTTTTGGTGTTTTTTCTCCTTTGCAGTGGCGAGGGCATGCTCGATCGGGAGGACGAGTCCAATCTTGTGTGGCCGCAGGGGGCAGCATCTGACATCTCTCTGGCCAAATCGCCAAAGGTGAGTGCTTTCCATCTTGCCTAACTCGTGAACGGAAGATTTACATCGATCATGAAATGGTAGACAAAACGAGATTTTCTTTGAGTTTCTGTTGCGTTTAAACCATGGATTCTAGACTCTTATAGTTTTTTCATGAATGTGTGTTGTTCTTGATGATGTTGGCTATTTTCAGTTTTCACCACTTTTTAGGCCAATAGCCAATTGCAGGTTGCTCCTGTTTTCTTGATTTGATTCTGAATTTTGCAGTTCTCTGTGCTTGTTCTTTGCTTTAGATTTCCATACCTACAATGTCCATTAACCATCGGCATAATGTTGAATGCATTAGCATACCACTTTTGTATCACGCTATGCATGTCCACTATACATAATGCCTTCTGACTTCTCGATGAACAAATAAATATAATTTGGCACAAATAGGCAGCAACCTGATCATCACCGAGCATGTCGCTCCTATCGAAGCTGCGGTTGCCGGCTGGTCATGGTGGGTGTGATGGGCACTCTCTCTGATTGCATACAAAGTGCAGCTTGGTGATTACTACTACATGATAGCCAAGTCTGTCAAGATGCCATGCCCTAACTACAAGTGCATGCATGAAGGCTGCAAGGTTGCATACACTGAGATGACTGTCAAACATGCCCCCCAAAGATTGGTGGATTGGTGGAATATGTGTGTCAAGGACTCATTCATCAGGGTAAGAGTTGTTGTCATCTTTAGATAAAAAAAGATAAGGGAGTTTTTTTAGGTGCATTGGTGCAGTGTTTAATTTATAGTTCTAGAACTAACAGAACGGTAGTTTTTTAGGTGCATTGGTGTAGTGTTAATTTATGGTTCTAGAACTAATGAAAATGTAATCTTTCTGTTGTTTGACATGTTGTAGGCTGACTATGAGTATGATAATGCCACATTTGAGAAAACTATCCAGACATATTTACTCCACTTTCGGTTCCTCTGCATTGTACTCGGTGTTCCCGGATGCTCAAGAATTCCTCAGATGGCTGCGCAACAATGGTTGTGCCATCGGAATCGTCAGCAATGCAGAATACCACTACAAGAACGTCATTTTATGGACACTTTGACTAAATCAGGTATACAATTTTCCATCTTTGATAGCTGATGAATTGAAGAAGATTGGTTCAAAAATGTTTTTTATATTGTTTTAGTGTTTGGTGTGTGATGGAAGGGGTCAGAGTGGGACTTTGGGGTGTTCTCGAGCATCGCCGGCGTGGATAAGAAGAATGGGAGGATGTACGAGGTGGCGCTAGAGATGGACGACGGCATGGCGCCAGCGGAGGCGCTCCACATTGGCGATAGCATGTGCAAGGTCTTGAATGGCATGTTCAGTACTTTGTTGCATGTAGTAATATTCATTGTTGCACCTCCGATGTTACCTCCTGTGAGACAATACTCATGATCCTTATGCTCACTGTTCGTTGTATAGAAGATGACATTTATCTAGCCAATATTCATTAGATCAGTTTAGTTATTCTTCTAGCAGATATAGGTTACTAATCTTCAGTATTAATGTCCTTTCTTATATTAGTTTTTGAATGATGACCGTGTGGTCATGGTTGAGTTCGCATTTCCCTTACCAAAATGGTATGTCACATTTTTGTTGTTCTAGGATGTATAATATGTCATATCTATACATAATAGTCTATTTGTTCTTTTGAGAAAATTTGAAAAATGCTATTACAATTTTCTGTAATTTAAAAAATGCTCTCATATGTCAGTGGTATACTGATTGCATATTTCAAAACCATAAAAAATATAATGGCATAGAAAAATTTGGCCCACTTGTCTTTTTGACTACTTTAGTTGCTCCATTGTTACCATGGCCCATATTTATGATGAGTTGTTGTATATCTGAAGGTGCATACTTATGTTTATAGAACTATGTTAGACCTATGGTTAAATGCGTCAACTTTTTTTTAAACAGGGGTCTATAGAACATGCACCAGCAGCTGCTACTCGCTCGTGCAACACCATTGTAAATAGGCAGAAAACAAGCGCATGAAGAAAGAATATCAGTAAATGAAACAAGGAATTTCCGCATTCAATAAATAACATTGCCAGTCTTCTTGTCTCTCTGCTTCACAAGTCAATTAGTCATCAACCCTGCAAACCCAATACCACCTCCAATCTTCAATTCTTCCACCCACGATGAGTTGAAAACCTGATATTTCTAAACTTACAGAAACCTGGACCCACATGTACCCGTACACAATAGTCTGATTCAGCTATGTTGGGCTCCTATAGTCAGATGCACGTGAACTCAATAAAAATGAACGAAGAAACTCCAAAATTCTCATTGTTTGAATAAATATAATGTTCAAAATATGTATTTGCCATTAACAATAAAGATCCGTTGCAATGCACGGGCATCTTACTAGTACTTTCGTAAAGCGTATTTTTGTAGTACGTCAGAGGTTATTTCGGTAATTTGATTATGTGGAGTGGAGCTGAGAAAAAAAACCTCTCCAAAACGAAGCGCGCGACTGCTCCGGCGGCGGCGGCGGCGGCGGCGGCGAGTTGAGATGGCTGACGACGCGGAAATTGAGAAAGACGCGGCGGTGGGCGAAGTGCCGCCTCCGGCGATGTCGAAGAGCGCTAGGAAGAAGCTTTTGAAGCAGGAGCGGCAGGCGGCGCAGAAGGCGGCCCGGAAGGCGGCGGAGAAGGAGCGCAGGCGAGCCGACGTGGAGAGGCGGAGGCGAGAGTGGGAGGAGGCGCTTGCCGCGGCGCCTTCGGAGGAGGCGCGTGCCGAGATGATCGAGGCGCGGCGGCAGACGCGGCGCGAGCGGGTTGGGCAGCGCGCAGAGGAGCGCGGCGCTCGCGCCGAGCGGCTCCAGCGCGCGGCCGAGGGCGCCGGGCAGAAGGTCGTGCTGGACCTAGAATTCGGAGATCTCATGCGGCCCAACGAGATTCACAGCCTCACGCAGCAGGTGTGTTTGCTTGCCCTTTCTATCGGTTTAATTTTCTCATATTCTCGCTTTGAAGTTTCAACTAAAACTAAACTTTATGCTTGGAATGATGCTGTGTGCGATTCGTATTGTTATCCGAAGTGAAATGCCGTTAATTTGATTACTTCTGAAATGTGTATGACAAATCACTTACTTGTGTTGAGATGGTTAGTTTTTTTTTGGTGGATGTACGACAGATCATTGACATAGTTAACGGTGCCAAAAATCAATGTCATCATTTTCCCTAATAATATCCTGATGCTTTTATTATTTGTTCATAATTTCTACATAATTTCATGTGTATCTACTGGATGTAGACCTGGGAAGAAATGAGTGGCACACTGGCACTTTATTTGGTGGAATATTTGATATATGGTTTGAAACTTGCATATTTGATTATTCCATTTCAAGAACTACTTAACTCGTGTTGTCTATTGTTAATCATGGATATGCTATGCCACCGGTTCATTTTATATATGAAATACTAGCTAATTGCCCGGGCGTTGCAATGAGAAAATTTTATAACATTAACAGAACATGTACCATACTAATAGAGATGAGCGATTGCTGTGAGAAGGAGATGTGGTAGTGATAGACTTACCACTACTAGCTTCTTTTAAAGTAGTATTGATGTAGCAAGTTTCTGATATTGACAAATGGTAATATTGAATTGTCTGTATGTACCAACATACCTTCTACCTTTGTAAATGTGTAGTTTGAACAAACTTGTTACATATGTACTAATGCAAGTTACAGATTATGTACTGCTATGCAGTTAACGGGAGGTCTGCAACCCCGGCTCATCTATGGTTGACAGGTTGCAATGGAGAAATGGCAACCCATCTTCAAAGGATTCCTGGGTATGATAAGTGGTTCATTGAAAAGGTGGCCAAACCTTATCTTGAAGCATTTGAAGATCGTAAAGACAATCTTGTGTACCTTACGGCAGATGCTGAGACTGTGCTTGATGATCTAGACATGTCGAAAATATACATCATCGGAGGCCTAGTGGATCGGAACAGATGGAAAGGTATTACACTGAAAAAGGCAGTTGATCAGGGGATTCAATGTGCCAAGCTCCCCATTGGAAATTATTTGAAGATGTCAAGTTCTCAGGTAATTTGATACAAAATTATAGCTTACCTAGTTAACGTTAGTTGCATCTGTCTGAATCAATTGGTGTTTGTATTTCATCTATACTTCCTGTATGGTTTTAAAATAATATGTGTGCCTACATATTGTGGTATCTTCTTCCAGATAATACAGAGACCTTTGTTGTGATATATTACATTATTTCTCAGCATGTTAAATGATCTTGAAGATAATTTTGAGAAAAAAAATACCACAGCTGTGGTTTTTGCAGATTGTTTCACATGTTAATGCTGTTGTAAGAGATTTGTCTATTTGGATTGGTGTTTATTATAAACTGGAGTATTCTGACAAGTGACAATTGGGTTATTTAAAATGTCTCTAGTTGACTAGTTCATAATATGGTGTGGAGTCTAGACGTCGGGGAGCTTTTGCCAAGAGTAAGATTGTTGATTATCCTTGTATGTTATGCAGGTTCTTACAGTTAATCAAGTATTCGAGATAATGCTAAAGTTTGTGGAAACAAAGGACTGGAAAGCCTCGTTCTTTCATGTGATCCCACAGAGGAAAAGAGGACAAGCTGAAACTGCAGATGATGAGGTCGACGCAAGCATGAACAATGATGATGCCACTGAAGGGGATGCAAACGAAGGTGACCTCACCAAGGGTTTTGATGAGGAAGTAGATGGTGTTGATGCAGAACTAGAAGATGAAGACACCGATGTGACTAAGAAAAGGCAGTGTATTAGACACGAAAATGGTGATGCAGAGGATGCCTCGACCAGGCCAGCTGAGGATCACTCCTCTGATGCTGTAGCAGAGACTGAGCAGAGTAAAGAAAGCAATGGTTGTGATGAATGAAGAAGACTAACTGCAGGTGTATAATTGCAGTTCCGTAGAAGTGATTTTGTTTAACTAGCGCTTTACGTTGTTTGGAGCGCTTTCTTTTTCGTGTATCTCTTTGTCATTGGTGACTAATTTGGTCAGTAGTGGTGTTTGCTCAAGGGACTCCAAAACACTTGATGATAATAGAGTGTTCCTGCTTTCTTTCTCATCCCGAGATGCATCTTGAAATTCAGAATCACACAACACTGTCGCATCGATCCCTCGAGTCCCGCGAGTTAGGAAGCGTACCAACTCCCTGATAGCTGCAATTTTACTGGGCAAGTTGTGGCAAGTAATCAAAGGCCCCCATCTTGAATTTTCAAACGTGTCTTCATCACTTCAATCCTCGAGGGAACAAAGTGCAAACACGGACTGCACGACTGACGGGCCCCGGAACCGGATCGTCTAACAAGCGAACGACACTCCTCGCATATGGCAAAACTCTTTCAGCCTACAATTAAGGCCATAAGATGATCGAGACTCCAATTGCGACGATCCTGCACAAGGAGTACGCGCATATTATTGTTCCATTTTTACATGATCGACATGATTAACTGCATAGCTAAGATTAAAATAAAGTACCAGGAGTACACACGAATGGTACAAGTGTAAAACTGAAAGCACTAAATAGTCTTAATAAACGACTAGACGTTGCAAACTAAATCACACTGGAGTCGGGGATGACAAGCTGAGCAGTTGCTGCTAGCAGCTACTTGTACCCAAACCGGTTCAGGTGGTCAAAGTTGATGGTCTGCGGCGTGTCCGCCGCTACCGTTCCCGCCGTCGTATTACGCGCCGCCGCCGTAGGACTCGAACGACGAATACTGGTCAGGTTGCGGCGGCATGAGGAACGCGTGGTGATGGTGAGGAGGGTATGGTGGCGGCACGGCACCGCCGTACATGGCGGCGTGCATCTGCATGTCGTAGTGCGTCACCGTGGAACCCTGCGCGCGGGACATACGAATCAGCGGCAGCATGCCACCGTGACCGTGGTGGTGGTGGTCGCCCATTTCGGTGAGTTCCGAATTAGTATAAACCGGTTAAAAATTTCTAATATAATTTGAATTTTTTGCTTAGGTTAATATCCACACAAGTCTACCAATGCATCCCTTACATATAAAACTCTAGAAAACCTAATAGCTTCATGTTTTCTCCTTCTATTTATTGTATTTTTCGGTGACTGCACTGTTTCTAATGACTAGACAGCTCCACTTTTTTCTGATTGTTGTTCTTAATACTTTAATTCTCTCTGTTATCCCTAGTGGTTGATGAGATGATTTTTTTTTATTTACTTTTATTACTAGTTTGTAAGTCACACAAGCATAACTTTGCTTACTTACTATGTTAATAATCACTCTGTCTATTATAACTTACAAGAAAAAACTATTTATTAATAAAATAAATATTATGAAAGAGATTACATAATTCTTTAGGTGACTGTTTTTATTTTTTTACTCTCACACTGTTCAATTGGCAAAGAGGGAAGTGTGCTTTTATTTATAGATTTACAAGACCGTTGGACGATTGACATGTGACAACATATGAGCTATTGATTTAATTTCCACACTCATTTCAAAAGAATTATTATCTTTAGATTCTTCTCAAGTTGCTATAACACTTAAGATTCTACACATTTTTATCTAAATATCTGTAGTCATTAATATATGAGAAACTTCTATAAATATTGCTCTTCTCAACTGATTTAATTCGAGTTAATATGCAACCTAAAAAATTCAAGAAGAAATAAATATCTGAATTAACATTCGGTTCCTGTCCTGGATATAGGACAAGAGGCTAACTGACGACACACGACGCCTAGCATCCCTGTCGCCGTCTCCACGCCTGCTCACCGTGCCCACGTCTTGTCGTGTGCGTGCCATGCAGAACTCCACCGCCATAAACCTCACGCATGCGACGCGTTGCTCAGGGTGAACGGTACTCGAGTCGACAAGGGTCCAAAGTCTTCGGTTACGTCCAAGATTACTCCTTTCTTATTTCTCGTGGAGTGTAATATTCTTTACGTAAATCTTGGTTTTAACGTAGAAAAATTTACAGTTTACACTAAAATTATTGTGCATCCTAGGAAGTATATAAAATTATAAAGTGTTTTCTAATTTTGATAAGTAGTACGTAAAATATACTAACAACAATAATATCTAATTAGTTTATTAAATTTACTAAAATATATTTTAATAATTTATTTATTTCATATTACATGTGTTTATATATTTTCTCTTTAAATGTAACCAAAGTTTTAAAAACTTTAGCTTAATAAAAAATTAAATAATAGATAATATCTGAATTATTATAAAATTTAAATGTATATAAAATTAATAAAATTTACTATACAAGTTTTAATTTGTTTTAAATTTTGTTACAATTTTGATCAAATTTTGTTTGAAATTTCCGAATTTTCCGAATTTCATTTATCTCAGTGAGAACCGAATATTTTCTTCCGTGGAATCAGAGAACCCTGCCGCGAGCGGCGCTGACTCCGCGACTCCCCCTCGAACTCGCGGTAGGGATGGAGGTAGATGCTGACGGGCTCGACGTAGTAGCCGAGGCGGCTCATTGCCCAGATCAAGTCCTCCGCGGTGATGTTCATGCGCTGCTCGCGTTGGCACCGCTCGTTGGCCTCGTCGGTGATGAAGATGATGTACTCCGACACACACTCCTGGATCATCTCCTTGGCGTCGCCTGAGATCTTGCCGTGCCCCGGCAGCACGCGACGCATGATGCGGATCACGTTCGCGATCGGCATCATCAGCTGGTCCTGCTCCCGTATCGTCGGCACCTCCTGCTCGCCACCGTTCCTGTTGGCCGCAGCGCCGTTCGCCGCTCGCCGCCGTGGGTTACACGCCTCCATATATTGGCAGCTGCTAAGTTAGGGTTGCTAGTGTGAAACTATTGCTCGCTCGGTGATGCTCTTGTGATGCGCGTGGAAAGGATACAATATGAAGCTACGTTGTGTTGACCAGGCAACTAGGCCGTCATAAAGAGGCATGCCTACGTGCATCGAGGGGTCGCGGCGCCCAAATGAGAGGTTATTTACAATAGTATTAATTATCATGTTATATCAGTTTTTTTGCCTAATATTTAATTAATGAGGAAAGAGAAGGAAGTAGTGTCATCACCATGACATGGTGCTAACCCGTTTCAAGACGGATGAAACGAAATAAAACACTCATTGAGAGCCAAATCGTTTCATCAAATAGAGAATATTTCAGGGCATATACAACCCTGAGACGGTGGAACGATTTTCAAAGTACAAGAGACAACGAAGAAACTGCATGGTACAACTCTAAGCCCTAAATCATAAATGCAACTAAGAGACAATGCGTATGGAGAATCATGTAGAGACGGTCTCTTCGCGAAGAGCCCGTCTCTTGTATTTTTTTAGTTAACCCCCTAGAGAACTCTTAAGAGACCACCTATTAAATGGGGTTGTACATGTCCTCATGAGAGCTAGTTGTATTTAATTACATTGGTTAGCCTAGGAAATAGTGAAATGAAACTCTTCATTAAGAGAGGATATTTCATTCCGTTGTAAAGCTGATGTGAAATTCTAAGAAACAGTGTTATGAAACCTATCATTGTGAATAGCCTTAGGGTCTGTTTGGATCCAGGGGCTAAAGGATAAGGAGATAAAATTTAGTCACTTTAGAGGCTAAAAATCCAAACAACAAGGCTAAAAAGGGGCTAAATTTTTTTAGCCCATTAGCCTAAGAAGAGCTAAAGAGGGACTAAAATGTCCCTTTTTCACCCATACCCCCACCATGCATGCATGCATGAAAAGCAAGAGCAATAAATAAGGGATATTTCAGTTATTATACACAGCAATAAATACTTTAGCCTTTTTTTTATCCCTTGGATCCAAACAAGGGTGACTAAAATTTTAACTTATTTTTTAGTCACTTTGTTTTAGCCCCTTGGATCCAAAAGATTCCTTAGTAGAGACTTCGTTGATATGTTCTATACATAATAAGTTCACCTATACACCCTTTAGAGACCTTCGTTCGATGCACGCTAAACGGTGCAGATCGTGATTTGGTAGGTTTCATCGTTCATTCGATCCAACGGAGCTGTTTCCTACGGCGCCTATTCGTGACACCTGGCAACAACTTTTCTATGAAGCATTGTCACACGCACAAAAAAGATGGAACGAAGAGTACTCCTACATTATTAACAACAAATTGACGACGAAATTATTTCCGCCTGGAATTATAATTTAACTTATTTTCTTAAACGAAAATAAATATATCATAAACTGAAATAAACCATTCAACTTAATATATGTTTATTATAATCTGAAGTACCGATTATAATAATGGTTCAACTCAATTTTTTATAAATTAGATTGTTGAAACGCTCTAACTTCAACCGTACCAGATTTTTATGTGCAAATTAAAAATCTAAATTAAAAAAATCTGGGCGTCTAGATCCAAGCGAGCAGCGGGTTTGCTGCTAGAGAAAAATTGAAGGGGGTGCACCACTTTAAGCGGTACACCATATTTAATTTAAGAGGGTGCACAAAGGGTAAAAAATCGTCAATATACACTAAAATTTTTTTTGGAAGGGGGTTCCTAGGAACCCCCTCAGCTCCATTGAGCTCCGCCCCTGTATTTGTTTATATATATATATATATATGGAACAATATATCTTAATCTTATTTTTAATACGTAGTCTTCGTCATACTTTTTTGCTACACTTACTACTTTTTGAGAAAGGGTACAATTTTGTTTATATCAACTACTATTAATATTTTTGTTGTTTTGTGCAGTTTTGCTTCAAATATATCAACTACTTTTTGAGCAAAAGTAGTATATTATTAACAAGGTCAAAATTGAGGCACTGAGTTCCCATTGTATTGTAAGCATAGAAAATACAATGTTAGTTGGCAAAAATGGAAATATAACGTTGTATACAAGTTTAAATTGCATTTACAAAAATAGAAAGTGGAGTTTCATATCAAACCCAATTCAAATTTAAAATAGTTTTGTATAATTACATAGGAAATTATATTGTTTGAATCAAAATTGCGCATTTTCACGAAAACCCCTTAATTACGTATTTTTTGTATTATTTGAATGGAGAGAAAACAAACAACAATGGGGTACGTAGAGTAAGCTAAGACGTTCGGACAAAAATATCATAAATACCTTAATAATAACATGTACACATACCGTACGATGTAACTATGGAAAAACAATGATTCGCCAAGTGTCCGTGACATTCAGTGAAGCTCCTTTTACGCTTTACGAAGAATACTCGACGAATGTTATGTCGGTGATTAAGGGCTTCACCAAGTATCACGTTGGAATAATATTAACAGGTGTTTGCAGACACACGAACACAATCCTTTTCTTTTATGGAAACATGGTTTTTATTTATTTACTGCATAATCCGTGAAAGGATCAGCAGATGGAGAAACTAACACAGGTACTACATATGACTACATGGAAACCACCACACGTTCTTCGGCCTCCATGTATGCCGCACGCGACGGTCGGCGAGCCTGTTTACATGTCACCGGCGCCGTAGCCATTGCCGCCGTCGTCCTCGGCCGGCGAGGACGAGCCGTTAGAATCTTCGTCGCTTGGCGAGGGGATCACCGAGCGGAGAAACTGCAGCTCCGCCTCGGTGAATGTGACCGGTGCACCGGCCGCCGCCGCCGCTGCTGCGAGAGGCGCCACCCTTCTGTAGTTCCCGCCGGCCCTCTCGAACTCACGGTAGCCGTGGATGTAGTTCGCCATGGGCTCGGCGTAGTTGTCGAAGCCGAGGGTGTGGAGAGAGCTCACGTAGTCCTCCGGCGCGATGGTGCGGCGGTGCTCAACCTTGGTTTTCTCGGAGGCCTCGTCGCCCACGAACCCGACGAACTCGACGGCGCAGTCGTGGGCGAGAACCTTGGCCTTCCCCTCGATCTTGGCGTTCCCCGGGATCACCTTCTTCATCAGACGCACCAGGTTGGCAATCGGCAGCTTGTTGTTGTTGATGATCACACCCCGGCCTGCCTCGCCGTCTAACCCCGCCGCCTCCTCCTCGCCTTTCCCGTTACCACCACCACCTGACACCCAAAACAAAAACAGAGCAAAACTATAGTACTCGAATGCATGCAAAATTTTCTTTTCGTGGCACTACTAGCTAACGATCAAGTATAGTAATCATAATCTTGTCATGCATACTCGCGCCGCGCTGCTTCTTGCTGCCTCCCCCCATCGTCTCTCAACTCGATCTCCACGAGATCCGTACCCCCTTCTCTGTGTTGTGATAAAACTTGAACTGATGGCTGTACCGTGTTCTCGCGTGCTATTTATACCCGGGCGGAGCGCTGCACTTGGGCTGCGCCGGCTTGGACGCACGCACAACGGCACAAGCTAGCGTCAACGGGGCCGGGGCCGGTGCCGGGTGCAGCCGTTTGTACGTGGCGCCCGGAGGAGGGGAAGCGGCTGCCAGGTTGCAGATGCAGAGCGCGTCGGCGACGCGAGCCATGCATGCGGCAGCGTTAGAACCGAGGCAGGCCCGGCCCGGCATCGGTGTGCAGTTTTGTTGCCTTGTGACACGCCGGCAGGGTCGCCGAGGAGGAGGCACCATCAAAAGTGGACGTTTCTGCCGCGCGGGGACGGGAATTCAACGGGCCGGGGTGGCAGGACGACGTAGGCGCAGCTCCAATGCCGTCAGCCATGACCCATTCGATCGGTGCAGCTAGCCGTAGAGATGATGTTGCAATCTGGTTGTAAATGCTGGAGGCTGGACGACGACTACTCATATTTGAGAGTAGTCCCGGTCAGAATTTTGAATTATTGAAGGTTCAAATAAATTAATATAATGTTAGTAAATTGATGAATGGATCTAAAATATTTTTAACGGATTTATATAAATTTTTACTATTAAAATTCACGTGTTTACAATTAATGATTGTGAAGTAGTGTTTCTTATAAAAAAGGGCAAGAGTGTCGCCTGCTACTTGGCTAGTCGACTGGCACTACACTTCGCTCGGTGGCGACAGCACCAATGAACACGCCGCCCCGCCTCTAGTCCCCACCTTGTCTTAGCGTTTCTCACTCCTTTTTCTTTGGCGCCATCCCAACCTTCTCTCTATATGTCAGCAGCTCGTCGCTCCACCCCTTGGCGGCGACGACACCAATAAACGCGCCGCCCCGCCTCTAGTCCCCCACCTTGTCTTAGCGTTGTCCCACTCCTTTTTCTTTGGCGCCATCCCAACCTCCTCTCTATATGTCAGCAGCTCGTCGCTCCACCCCTTTTCTTTTTTTGTCGGCATCGTCCCGGAACTAGCTCCTATGTAGTCGGGGGGAGGGGGCCGACTGTAGTCGGGCTCCGTAGCCGTCCAATTTCGATCGGACAGCGCGGACCCCCCTTCGCTCTCTCCAAAGCCTCTTGCGAAATGAGTCCCACCGCGGCGAAGCTCCTCTCACATGTCGTTCAATCGAAATTGGACGACGTCGAAGGGGTCGACTTCCCTCGAGGCCAAATCTCGTTCGCACGGTATCGTCCTCACCACATCTCCACACATTGTCCCACTACCCTTGTCCCTGCCCCCTACCACCCAACCCTGCCTTGCACGGCGTCGCGCTGCTCTGCCCCAGGCCACCCTCACAGCATCTCCAGCAGATGCCCTATACCATCCCCTATAGCTAAATTTAGGGTATTTGCTCTAAAAACCACCCTCCAACAGATTCCCTATTTCATCTCCTATCCTATCTTATCCCCTACTCCTCTCTCCTCATCCCCAAATTTGTGGAATCTCTCTCCTCCCCCTATCCATGCCACGTCAGCACTGGGAGACAGAAAGAAAAAAAGAAAGGAAAAAAGAGAAAGAAGAGAAGGAAAAAATAAAAGAAAAAATAAAAGAGAAAAAATAAAAATAGAAAATAGAAAAATAAAAGGAAAATTTATTTTCTTTATAATTTTTAAGATGTTTTTGAGATCAACTATTTAGACTAATTATAGGATATTTATTTATTCTTGAAAAAAATAAAAATTCACAACGAAAATATAGTTGTTGAAAATATAACCGTTGTAATTTTTAACGTTGAATGATAATAAAAAATCTATCAATCGTCAACAACAATAATGATCATACATAATAGTATATGTGTTAGAGATATAGCCGTTGTAAATATAGTCGTTAGAATTTTTATCGTTAGATAATAATAAAATAGAGGATTCAAAAATACAGGAAATGAGTTTTAGAAAAGCTGCTAGAGACCGAAGTTGTATAAGGATGGAATCTTTTAACGTCGTTCCCTATATAAGAAGTATAGAGGATGAGTTTTAGAGAAACCGCTGCTGAAGATGCTCTCTCCACATGTGTGCTGCCCTGCCACCTCCCTCTCCCGACCCCATTGCCACCCCTGCTCAGCATCGCCGCCTTTCCGTGCTGCCCCATCCAATGCTGCTACGCTCAATCGCATTTATATTTTTGCCTAGCTCTGGTACTAAGAAGATGTGCGTGCACCGATTGTGTGTTAGGGGCTGTGGTTCAAGGGTTAATTGCTTTTATATTACCGTTATTTTTCAAAACATCAGAAATGATGTTAAAATTTTGGTATTTGTTCATATGTCATTATTATTTCAAATTCACTTTTTTATGTTATTTGGGTCCAAATATTTATAGAAGAGTAATGACATAAAATGACAAATTAGAAATAGTAATGACATATAAGTAAATATTCATAGTCTACGGGTGGACCCAAATGGTATAAAATAGTGAATTTGAAATAGTAACGACAACATATGATCAAATACCGATATTTTAATAGTATTTCTGCCGTTTCAGAAAATAACGGTGGTACAGAAGCAATTAACCCATGATTCAATTGCAGGCAAGTAATTTTTTGGAATCTTTATGTGGACTTCCAATAATTCTTCTCTTCTACATAAAAACGTGAATCCTTCCTGGAAGGGGTAGCAAAATTGCCCATTTAGCCGAGCTCCCACCGATTCTACCGGGAGAATCCCTATGGATCCTAAATATATAGGAGAGGGGCCATGTGATAAATGGAAATAAACAAGGAAAAGCTAGTAAATTCACATGCAAAACTGGTTTAACGATATTGAAATAATTATATGCCTCGTAAATATAAAACGGTTCGAGAGATTATAGTAATCTAGTTTAAAAATAATATAGATAATAAATTATAATAAAATGACATATTTATTTTAACTTATACGAATAAACGAAACTAAACAAATAGCCCAGCGTACACCGGATTAAAAAGGTCCTGATTACGAAAGGCAGAGTAGGAAGCGGCTTCTGCTTACATCTTGTACTAACGTGCTCATCTTTCGGTGTAAGCGTAATCTGATGCATGCACACTCCAGCTCGGTTTGCAGGAACCACTTTGCTTCCCTTTCTCTTTAGTCTTTACCACCCTCTACTTGCATTTCTTTGAGCAAAGGTTGATCTGCTGCTCTGTTTACTACTGCGTCATATACTACCTCTGCTGCAATTCTTGCATGCGATCTCCTTTTAGCGAGATCCAAAACGTACCAGGCAAGCAAATTAAGACTGCAAATGCATTTGCAGGTTAGCTTGCAGTTGCAGCCTTGCAGATTTGCTCAACCTGACTCCGAAGGGAACGAAAGACAGCTAGGAGTCGGTGGTCAGTGTCAGTTCCAGCTTCTGCAGCCGAGCGGTGTAGTTAGCTGCTTTGGACGAACAGCGTGAGGAAAAGATCGAAAGGAAGAAGGGAAAAAACGCATGGAGAAGAACGTCGTAGGCTCTACGCTTTGCGGTCTTTGAATTATCAACTTGCCAAACTGATGCCCCCCCCGTCCATGGCTGGAGGCGACGGATGAGTTTCACTGACAGTATTCAACTGTTCATGTGGGTATCAAGCATCTAAAGCATCTTGTTTTGGAGACGCATAGGCACCAACAGTTTGTTTGGAATTTGACCAATTTTTTCCAATCCATATCCACTCGGTTGTAACCGAGTTTTTCATACTGTACACAAGGGGTGTGGAACTGAACTACATGTTTGCAGATGCAGAGTAATTTTCTCGTTGAAAACTTCAAATGATAAAATCACAATATTATCCGGAATTCCGGACTCGAAATACAACTGATTGTACATTCGCATGTAAATTAAAGTTGGCCACACAAATTGTAACCTGTAAAGCACCCTGATGAAATGCAGGGATGCATCGTGAACCTATCGATGCAAGCACTCAAGAAATCCCACAACAAAAACTGGCGCAGAAGCGAGCGATTTGCAAGACAACCTTAGCAATCGACGACGCGATCCTCTTCACACGATCACCACGAGGATGGCAGCTAAGAGAAGAGCCGAAGCGGACGTTAGCCCGCCAGAAGCCGCGCCGTTCTTCTGGCCGCGATCTCCTGGCCCGGTGTCCCCGTCCTGGTTCGCGTCGGCGTCGGGCGACGGCGCAGTGTACGGTCCAGCATGCGAGCCGTTGAAAAGCTCCCTCGGCTGTAGCACCGCGTCGATGACGTACACCGAGACGGTGTCCCCGTCCGTGAGCGTGCCGGTGACCGTGGCTGGCTTTGGCGCCGCGGAGAGCAGTGTTACCGTGTCGCCGACGTCGCGTACAATGAGGCTGTAGCCGTTGGCGCCGTCCATGGCCAGCGTGTTCATGCCGCCGTTGTTCCACTTGAGCGCTGACAGGGAGTAGTGCCTTGGCACGCCGTGGTACAGAACCAGAGCGAGCCGGCCGTCGGGGGAGAGGTCCTTGAACGCCGGCATGAACGCCTGCACCGCCTTGTCAGTAGGGCAGAAGACTGTCAGCCCGCCGGCGATGCTCTTCTCGTACGTCGCGGACGCGTCGGCCGTTGCAGCGACGAGGGCGGCGAAGCGCCCACACCCGCGCTTGGACATGACGTCCGTTGCGTTGGGCGTCGGCTCCGTCTTCGACGGCGCCTCGGAGGCCGGGGACGAGATCACTGCGCTGACCTGCAGCACGGAGATGTTGTAAGGTGCCTCGTGCACGGACTTGACGTAGAACACGGTGGCCCCCGCGTCGTCGACGTCCTGGGGCACGAAGGTGACGCGCCCGCCCCGGCGCTCTGCGATCTTCACCATCCCCTCGCTCCCGGGCGCGTCGCCGGACGCCTGGAACAGGGTGGAGACGACGGCGGAGCCGCCGGGGAGACGGTGTAGCTTGGCGTCGTCGTAGTAGTCAACGAGGACGTGGAGCGAGAGCACGTTGCGCAGCGAATCACGCGGGAGGCCCCGCGCCTTGAGCGGCGCCATGTGTGCGTCGTCTACGGCGAGCACCGTGATAGTGTTGCGCCCGTTGATATTGTCCACGAGGCCGGTAACCGTGAGCTGACGGCTGAACTCCGCGAGATCACGGTGCTCGGCGAGGATGGCGGTGATGTTGTTGTTGGCACGGCAAGCCGGAAAAGCGGAGAGCGCAACAAGGACGAGCATGAGGAGCACGGAGCAGGCGTCGACTACGCCGGCGAGCGGCATCATTGCAACGCACGGCTCGCCTCCGGTGGTGGTATGGGAAAGGAGGAGGTGGAGGACGGACGGGGTGGCGCACTGGCGAGACTAGCCGCGCTCGCCCTTGGTTTATAGGACGAAATGGCTCGCCAAACTAGCGTGCCGCGCTTTCGGTTGGGGCCCAAGGCTAAAAGATTGTGTCGTGGTGTTTGAATCCAAGGAATTTCACAATAATTTTGAAAGAAATTTCACAACCATTTGTCCCAGCCAGGCCCCCAAATTCATATTTGGCCCATTTATGCCGTTGCTCGTATCCTCGTTGTACATTTACTAACGTATCCTTCCTTGAATTTAACATTATAAATAAATTTTGTTTTTTCTTAGAGTGATACTCCTAATTTTTGGTGGTTCTTTTCTTCGGATTGCCGGCCTGCCAAAACCCAATGCCAATGGTCTCAACAGCATCGCCGAGCTTGCAATTGGCCCAAGTAGCCCAGCAGACAGTTGCAGTCAGCAAACGGACACCCACACAGGTGCAGATCTCAGGCAGCTCAGCCACTGGATAATGAGTGACTGAACAAGCCCCATTTTTTTTCGCAAAATTGCACTCGAACGACCTTCCTGCAGCAGCATGAGTGCATTCTCAACCAAGAAATTATATAGTAGTTTCTATACATGTCATGTCACTAAGAAATTACTCATAGAAACTCACTCTCACAATGCATGGTTTCTTGTCTATATTTATTTTTCCCTCTTTTGCCCAATCATAAATAAGTGGGCCACATCTATAGAAACTACTACACTCTCTCAATGCATGTAGAGTAGTTTCTTCATCTTTGGTATTAGTGATAGAAACCATTTATTGCATGAGAAACTATTTCCTCAACTTTTCTTCTCTTTCCTCATTAACTTTCATGCCAAATCAGATTTTTGCTTATGTGAACTGCTATTTAATGTTATAAAAATCATCCTAATCAATGCGTTGGATATGCGGAGAACCACCGGCAGATAGATCATTACTCTCGCGATTACCAGCGGTAAAACCGCCGGTGGCATGCAGGGATATCACAGTACAAGTAACTTCCGAACAGTGGCAGCTACATAGCAACTCGTAGCTGTGGCGCTAGCTGCCCTGTCCTGTCCTGTCCTGTCCTGTCTTCTGCCATCACCTTGGACCGTACAGTAAATTGCACCAACGGGTGCACGCCTGATTAGGACTACTATGGAGCATTCGTACTGGTACTCCAGCTCGTCCTGCTGCATTGCCATGATAAAAATTTCCTGCGAGAACACAGTATGTTCCCAGACGTACACAGGGAAATTCCTATTCCTATGAACAGCGTGTACCCTCCTGTGTTACCATGTGACCAGAGACCGACAGAATTGTAGGATCGGCGAAATTATACTCTTCACAAAAAAAAAAGAACTCCGTGTTTAGTCTTAAAAAAAGTTAACGCTAGTTTCATCATCAGCTGCAACTTTCTCGTTATATTATTCGCCGGTGACACTTGAGAAGCAACTAGACAGGTACGCGACAAACCTGTACGTCTCTGATGCAACCGGTGATACTGTAGCTGGATGTGGTATGGAACACGACGACACGGCGGCCGGGACGGTCGTGTACCGTGTACGTGTCCGGTACATGCCCCGCACGCGCGAATGCGTCGTGTACAAGAATGACACGGAGCTGGTCCGGGTCCGGCCGGGCCCTTGGTAAGTTGGTAGGGTCGAAATGTTCAAGCGTGGCCTGGTCGATCATGAATTGATATGATCGATCGTGCATTCGAGTAAGGAGAAAAAACACAGGTCAGTCCGTGCAGAATCATCGATCCGGCAAGGGGGGAAATCGGATCGAGTGCTATCACTCTGCTGGTTTCCAGATCCGTGTCAACTTCATAGTGCTGTGCTGTGCTAGTGTCCCATGATTTGATCGGCAATCTGATTGATACTGTCTCCAAATTCTAGCCAGGGTCCTTTCGAGACGACACAATGTTTAGTCCCAGCAACTTAAGTCATGAGTTTTTCAGTCGGTAACGACTATTAAGTTGCATGTTACTGCAAACTGTTGACAGGGAGAAAGACAGAAACCTCTTTAATTGAGCAGTAGTGCCATCTCAATCAACACAAACTCCCAAGATAACGAAAGATATTTTGTTTTTTACTCTAATTACTAATCTATGGACTTTATCTTAAAAAATAAACTATGTTAGAATTGATGAATTGAAGTACTACCTTAGCTGACTAGGCCACCATTAACGATCATGTTCATGAGCTCTACCTTTGACCATTAGTTCCAACATCCAAATACAGCTATTCTGTGAATTAAAACATGCGTACACGTGCTGTTGATTCGCCTGTAGACGCAATGACCGATCCAATTTTCACGCAGTAGCTCACACAGACACAGAGGTTAGCTTTTCTTACACAGGGACACATACCTGTGTCGCCTGAGAGGCTGAGAAGACGGGAGAAAAAAAATTACAGGAACACAGTGGAGTAGTAGCTAGTAAGCGAGGTGATCGTAATGAGTAACTACACCGGAGACCGGGCTAGGGTAGGTAGACGGTCAGGTCCGAGACGTCTGTCCAGCAGCTGCCGGCGTTCCAGTACGTGGCCGGCGGCAGCTCGAAGATCGTCGTGTCCAGAGACGTGAACGGCGTCATGTCGGTAGTTGTGGTTGCGGCGGCGGCAGTGGGAGTACCTGGCGTCGTCTGTGCGGCGAGGAGAACCGAGGCGATTCCCTCCTCTGTCTTCGGCTGCGCTGCGAAGCTGAACACCGGGAGAGGCGGCGGCGCGAAGAGGGAAGCGAGCGCTGCCGCCTGGTCCGCGAATATCGGCGCCGGGGGTGGCACGTCCGTGTGGAAGGGGTTCATGACGGATATGGTGTTGGACGACGGCGTGGGGGGAGCCGTCTGCGTCGTGGTCGCGGAGGCGGCGGCGGCCGTCGGGCTCGTGTTGCCGCTGCCGCTGTTGGATCGCGGGGATGACGCGGAGGCTCGCCGCTGGTTCTTTCTGTCAGTTGCCTTTGGCGTCGACGGGGCCGAAGAAGAAGACGAGGTTCGCTTGGTCTTGCGGCAGCCGCCGCCGACGGGGACGTTGCGGAGGACGCCGCCCTTGGTCCAGTACCGGCGGCAGCTCTTGCAGAAGTGGCGCGGCTGCGAGAGGTTGTAGTTGTTGTAGTAGCAGAACTTGGTGTTGGTCGACTCGCAACGCGGGCACTTCACCACCTCCGGCGACTGATGAATCCCGCCGCACCGCGCAGCGGAGCCCTGCTGTCCCTGCGCACGCCGGAGGTCAGCCGCCACCGCCCCGCCGAACAGCCGCCCGGCGAGGCCCGGGATGGACTGGAACTCCTGCATGAGGCTAGCTAGCTCGCGCAGTGTCTAGAACAATCTAGAGACTAGAATTAACAGTGCCGTGCCTCTACGAGCTTAATCGATCATCTAGCTTGGTGTGGGCATGCTACCATCTCGACGAGCTGGACGCCGCAAGATCGAGCTACGTCCATCCGCTAAGGACCGCGGCCTCCGCCTCTGCATCACACAACGATTCCAGGTAAATATCTACAATCCAAAGCCACAGATTACCAAACTGCCCCTGAGACCCTGACAGTGACTTGACCAAAATGCCCTAGTAAAATGTACTCGCGTATGACTGGTACGAAGGCCGTAGAACTCCAGTTCCAACTTGTCCGATAAATGATAAATCTTCTACTCATTGGTTCGAGACAGTTCAATCTTGACTTGCCCTGCACAGCTAACGATCGAGCATTGGAGCTTGTTACTACTAGGGGAGTACGGATTACTTGTTAGAAATCAAGCTTAGACTTTGTTTCGATAGCGCCATGAGAGTTGGCATCTGTTGGTTCGATCGATCGATACATGTTGCCCGGACGAGGCAAGTGGGCGCGCGCGTGGATGGACCTGCGCCTCTTGTTCTCGTCGACGCTTTCGGCTTTCTTCCGAGATGGTCACGTAGAACCAACCACTTTGGTTTCCGTTTTGGAATGCGGCCTGTCACGCTTTCTTGCAAACATTCTTAACTAACGCATCGCATCTGCACACAAAATCATTGCACGTCCCATCACGATTGCACACACAGTTTTTTCTACAGCATGTATGCCCCCAAAATCTGATCCCGAAATTACAGCAGCAGATCGAGCTTCATGACGGGAACACCGTATCAAGTCATCGCAACTCTGCATTCGCCGCGACGCCGACTCGCCGATCTCGCAGCTAGCTTTGTGTAAACGTAGACGACGGCGAACCGCGGACGTGTGCCCGCACGCGACAGTTACGTTGGCGAGCCAGAGTGTGGTAAGTAGTAACTAGTAGCAACGTCGGTTGGGTTGGTAGTTCGCATCGGTCGCGTACGTCGAGCTCGCTTGAAGGGCATCGATCGATGGACGCTAACTGGTGGTTCTGGCGCCTATCGCCGGCATGAATGCGGTTACGACTAACGACAGAGATCGAGAACCGGTCATGGTCATGCCCGGCCGCGCAGTGGCGGCGAACGTGGGTTACGTTGTTCACATCGCGACGTGTGCGTACGTGTAACATCGCTAAATTACAGCGGCAGTGCGACGCCTACCCCTGGGCTCTGGCGCGTCGTCCTCTACAGCTCTACTCTGCTCGCGCGCACGTCCGATCGATTGCGTGCGTGTTTTCGGGACAGGAAATAGGATCGAGTGCGCGCGTCGTGACGACGGCCACAGCGCGCGGCGCGTACGTAGAGCGTACGACGTTGGCTTGCCGGCCCGGCAGACCGGGAGGGCCCCTCGCACCGGCCAGGCGGACAAACGCCCTGACGATGGATTGATCTCGCTGCGTGCGTGCGTGCGACAGGCGCACGGACGGCGTCCCTGGTGCGCCCGAAGCGCACGAACGTGCTCGCGCCACGACGCCGCGCGCGGCTGGCCGGCCCACTGTTTTTGTTCGATCGCCGCCCGTCCGGGGCTCGCGAGGTGCCGCGTCGCCGTCCAATGTTTTTTAGGCCACGCATGCTTGCTCGAGGGAAAGAATTTATAGGATGTCATCTACAATTCATCTCTTGCACATCACCGTACTTCTGCATACCTGGCCCAGCTTCCTCGCCGATCCGCGCTCGTACGTACGTGGCCCACCCGACGTGCGCGATGCGTCCACCGAGGCATGGGCGTGGACCGACGACCTGCTGGCTGCAGAAGTGCAGACCTGCGCGCGTACATGTGAACGGACGATGTACTCGCCCTGCGGTTCCCATGTGCAATTGCACTGATACTGTGGATCATGATCCCGGCACAGAGCTGCCTTGTCACGTTGTCAGTGTAGAAACTTCAGTTATGTATGTACGGATTACGTCGTATTCCTCTGGTAAAAAATCTACGATGTTTTTGTAAAAAAAATCGAGCACGAATCACGACGGCACGTGCCCTGTGGTCGTCACGTCTCGGTCGCCTTTAATTATGCGTACGGTTAAGATCATTCGTGACCATATATATTCACGGATCGCGCGGCAAGACCGAGTCTCGTTTTCCCTGTTCGACCGACGCAACGACGGTCGATCCAATAACCATTCCTGCCGACGAGATTTTTTTTTTAAAAAAAAAAACATGCATCGAGCAAAGCACAACCAAACTAGCTAGCTCTGGATTACGTCTTGTTATGTTAGGTCGATCAATCTGTCGTGCTCGATTGATCGAGCAACGCTTAAGCAAACTGTGTCCATCCAGTACAGTAGTACACTAAGCTAGCTAGCTAGGTTATGAATGACTGTTAGGTGAACAGCAGATGACTGATCGATCTATGGCCACTCGACGAGCCAGCGCAGCAGAACGCCGTGCCTAAGAAGCTCGATTTAATTCGAGACATAATTAAGCTAGCTAGCTAGCTCCCGATTGATGCAGCTACTGTCATGGTGATGAACTGCATGCGTTGATACGCAGCACCGATCAAACCGACGGGTTATAGCAGCGGCACGCAGCTAGTGAGGACGAGCAAGCTAGTGTAGGTGTTAGACGCGGCGGCTAGCGAGACAAGACAGCGTAACGGACGGCGGGAGAGAGCTCAGCGGGGATCGCCGCCGGCGAGGCCCCAACCGTTGCTTTCGGTGATCTCCTATCTAGTCATGGACGGCTGTGCGATACATCACAATA
The DNA here is from genome assembly GCA_019279435.1 of Zizania palustris. Taxonomy (NCBI): domain Eukaryota; kingdom Viridiplantae; phylum Streptophyta; class Magnoliopsida; order Poales; family Poaceae; genus Zizania; species Zizania palustris. The sequence continues at coordinate 39,360,682 of JAAALK010000283.1, read as the reverse complement.
TATAGCCGAAAGCGACGCCGTGCATGGACACGGCGAGCCGCGCGTCCGTACGTCCGGCTGTCACCTCTAGTTAACCGGGCAAATTTCCTGTTTTACATTATTCCGTTGAGAATTTCAGAGCTCTAATAAATAATTATATACGAATGTTTCTAGCACTTTAATTAACTTTAATCACTTGATATATTAATGATCTGAGGGAGTAACTTTCAAAGATAAATTTTACAGTCATTAAGGAGATACCATATTTTTCAGTGTTAATTTTGATACCTCCTAACACATGAGGTATCAGGAGATACCAAAATTAACACTGAAAAATGTGGTACCTCTTGATATCTCCTTAAGTACTGTAAAATAAACTACTTTCAAAAGGTCACTTCTAAAAGGGATAAAAGTATTATTAGTGTTACTGATCAAATTTTGTAGCTTTAACTGGTTTGTTGGTTGCAATATCTTACAATAGATGTTTTGTCAGTGACAACCAAATGATTTTTTCCTAATATATTAGAGATTTCTATATATCATAATTAATTCTTTGATAGATAGAGATAACTAGCTAGTTAAAGTTGATCGAAGCCTGCACGATCGAGTGGGAGATAGAAGCAAGCATATAGATGGCTATCTGCAGCAGTAGTGATCGACGGCAACATGGCGTGCCCCATGTGCAGCCCTAGCCGTCAACCCTAACAAACTTCTATTGTTGGCTCGCCTTAATGCTTGGTCTCCAATGGCTCCACGAGTCGGATGCCCTTGACAGTGTGTTATACCAGTACTCCCATCTCTTTCTCCTCCTGCGTCATTGGGCTCTCCAAGATGCATGGCTCCATCCCCCTGCAGGCTGCCCAGTCAAACACAAGCAGAAATTCAACGCGTCGAGCTGCATACAGATCTAGCCCGCAGCAGCAGCTAGCAATCGTGTGTTTGTCAGTTGCGATCTCGCGAAGCTATGCAGTACTGGCCGGCCGACGCGCGTCGATCTCCATGTGTGTGCCCAGGCGTGCAGCTGGTCACTGATGGCTAGGTCGCGATAGATTGAAGATTTTGGATAAGGGCGACGAGTCCCTTTTGGAATTCATTGGCGATATGATGCGTACGGTCTCTGCTGCTTCTCGCTATAGCTGGCTTAGCTCTTGAGCAGCCATGAAAGCTACCCTTATGGTCCTCCCTTACCCACAGCCGCAGCCTGCAGCTGATGATCCAGTGGTACGTACCTACGTACGTAGAGGACATGCATGTCATGCTATACAGCACACATACAGTTCCGTACATTTTTTAACCATTTGGACCACCTGGGAAAACCGATGTTCTCAGTTATCACTTATCACTTCTCAGCTAGCTAGGTACGTTTCAGATAATAATGCGCAGCATTGGCGTCAAGACAGCTCAATTATTATGCCCTTAGCCACTGGGCAGTGACTTGCTAGTGACCTGTAGATGATAGATTGGAAATTGGAATGCAAACTGGAGTGGTAGTAGTACTGAATCTTGCAGCTGCAAGCCACCGGATTGGCACATCCCTGGTGCCAAGGGATATGTTTGTCACGGCTCACCCTGCCCACTGCCCAGTGCTAGTGATTCCACGTCTCCTCTCCACCGTACATAGGGCCGGCGGCCTAGCTACGCCATGACACACATGGCGTCAAAGGGAAGGCAGCAATGGAGACAAGTGCCCGCCTCTTGCCTCTTGGAGGCTACCTTGCGACCCTAATCGGACTTAGGCTCTGCCTTTTCTCGTAAGCCTAGAGATCCTTCGAATCCCTGCCCATGTTGCCATCTAGATATGGCGAGTGCACTGCACGGGCGCGCGCGCGAGTGACCTGTGACTGAGCTAGCGGACGCCGGGACAGCACGGGAGAGGCGAGAGGACTCGTCAGGTGACTAGCTAGCTAGCTCACTGCCCAGAATGACAGAAACCAACCTGCACTTTGCACGAGAGATTCAGAGAGATCGATCGTGACATGGAACGCTCGCGGTTGTTGCCGACTTGCCGTCTCGGCGTCTCTCAGAACAGAACAAAGTCCGGCCGGCCGGCGTGCCGGTTTGTCCTCGTGTGACTTGTTGTCTACCGTCCTGGAAAAATTGTTGTAAATTACGGAAAAAACATTATAAGTTATGAAAAAACCATGAAATTATTTGATTAAAGTAAACGTGTATCTACAATACAAGAAATCTATATGATCTAATAATAGAAAACAGTGATTCAGTCAGATCACGGTTCTTTTGGGAGGGAACCGAAAATAACAAGAAATACCATATGATGGCATGGCAGGCTCTTTGTGCTCCCAAAAACATGGGGAGATTGGGGTTCATGGATATTAGAAGCATGAATCAGGCTATGCTATGTAAGTGGATTTATAACTTGGAAAATGGTCATGAAGGATGCTATTACGACTTGTTGAGGAAAAAATACAAGTTGGATAGAGGGGTTTTACAAGCGAATGCTAATGGGGGATCCTTTTTTCTGGAAAAATCTCATTAAATGCAAAAAGTGGGTCAGGTTGGGTTGTGGATTCAATATTGGCTCCGGTCATAAGGTGTCTTTTTGGCATGATGTTTGGGAGAATGAGGTTCCCCTCAAGATCAGGTTTCATGAGTTTTTTCAAGTGTGCTCTTCTCCTGACGCTACAGTTGCAGAGACGGTCATGGATTTTGAGAATAACGTTTTGTTTAGAAGAGCACTGAGGATGGAGGATATGGATAGATGGAATGGATTTGCTTCCATTTATAGGCAAAATGGGGGGGTGGAGAGGATGATAAAATTATCTGGCTACTAGATAAAAGGGCTTTACAACCAATTCGGTGTATAAATTTATCGTTTTCAGGGGGTGTCGGATTTGGACAGTATGAGAATCTGGAAGAGTGGTTTGCCTTTAAAGGTTAAAATCTTCACCTGGCTCGCGTTAAAGGGAAGGATACAAGTAGGGGAACAGCTGAGAAAGATGCACCGGAAGGGTGATCCCTCGTGTAAATTCTGTGGTAGGCCGGAAACTGTGGATCATCTTATCTTTGAGTGTCACGTTTCTCAATTTGTGTGGGTGTTTGTGGTGAACTCTTTGGGGTGGAATTTCCCACACTTGAGCGTTAGTGGTTTTATGCACATGATTGATAAGCTTAGGGGGGCCTCCGATAAGGCGATCGCAATTCAGATTATGGGGGCAATTTCTTGGACTATTTGGTTGATGAGAAATGACTTTATTTTTCAAAACAAAATTTGTACTAACGTTTTTCAGGTTATTCATAAGCTAATAGCTTTTCTCATCCAGTGGATTCAACTGGTGTCAGCACGGCTAAAGGACGAGACTTCCCGTTGCCTCAGCTTGCTCCGTGCACGACTTCATCAGCTCATCCGGCAAACTTGAAGCAGGCGGTTGGATTTGGCAAAAAGAGGACTGTCGTTCGCATCAGACATTGATCTATGGCTCGTAGCGTTGCTGTCATTTTGTGTGGAGTTGCAGCTCTGTAATACTCTGATCATGCTAGTAGTTCTTGTTGTCTTCCTTGCTGGGATTTTGCTGTTGCTGTTGGGATAGTTATTTTGGGGTTTCAATCTCTTTGGCTGGTTGGTGTGTGCTTTGTTGTAAGTCGGTATCCCCGGCATCAAACTGTCAACTTTCTGCTTTCCAATAAAGCAGGGTACTCCATGTTTTGGAGGTACCTTTTCTAAAAAAAAAAAGAAAACAGTGAATACATATCTCAATTAACAAATAATATAGTAGGCTCATGTATACTGATCGAAAGACTAGACGAAACCTAAAATTTAGGAATAAAAAACTTTTATTTTACTAAGGTTAGAAAAAATTATTTAGATCGTATTTTAACTTTTAAATCTAATTGTAAAAGCTGAATTAGACAGGCGCCGGGTGTCCGAACTTTTTGAGTTATTTTCCAGTCTGCAAAAAGACGTAACTGGGCCGGGACCCCGTGGTGCAGAAGCCCGTGCGTGATACGCGGCGAGTTATTTTGCGCAGATAACTAACTGGGCCATGTGAAATGGGCCTACGCCGTATTGGGCCCAACATGTATCCTGTCGCAGCGCGAGGCGGCCTCGACTTCGGCAGCTTGACGGGCCGATTCCCAGATACTGGGCCGAGGACTTTTGGACTTTACAAGCCCACGTAAATACATTAGTACAATAGTTTCGGTAAAATACCGTTCGGTTTCTGTAAGATGTCACTTTGGCACAAAATAAAAATATATAGTTTTTAATATATTAGATGATATTTTAACAATTATACTATATTCACATTTTACCTAAACTAATGAAGTTATTCACGCGCTTCATCCGATACCTATCGGACAGATCTACAAAGTGCGCGACCCACGATGAGAACTTTGTTAGATTTTTTTAATTTTTAATTTATTTATATTTTCTTACGTACATAAAAAATATTATTCGTTCAATATCCCCTATATGTTCTTTATTTTATTACTTGATAATACTACTTATCTGCATATTTTATCGCTTGATAAAACTTTATTTCTAGCTATAGAAAGTCTTTATTTATTTATTGAGAAAATTACTAACATAGCATTATAATTTTTAAAAATTGGCTATATATCATTATCAGTGACAGTAACGGTCCCATCTGTGAGTGACATATCGATGGTATATTGGAAAACCGTAAAAATGATAATGACACAGAAAAAATTAACCCTTATTTATTACTCTTATCTACTTTCGGTTTTTTAATTAAGAAACTTTATTGTTTTAATATTATAATACCATTTTCTTTTCAATAAATAACTTTTCGATATTTTTATCTCATAACTAATTTATTAATTTGTAGGGTAGAATATTTTTTACTTATATTTTAAAAATATATTACTATTATAATTTATATCGAAATTATTTTATTATGTAAAATATTAACTGGAGTAAGTACAGCTAGGTGTATTAGAGCAACTCCAATTGTGCCTTATATCAGTGCCTCAATTTAAGTTATAGGGCAAAAGGCTCAAAAAAGCCCTCCAACAGTAGCCTCATTTTAAATCTTTTTATCAAAAAATATAGGGCAAGCCAAAAAGTGTCTCAAATATAGCGCAGGTGTTGGGCCTGCCCTATGTACTCGCGCCCGACGCGGACTTTTCACGCCCACAAGTTGCAGACCCCCGCTCCGTCTTCAACGCTGTTTTCCAGTGATTTTGCTGTCAAAACCCGCACAAAAACTCCACCGTCGCTCTCTGCCCCAGCCGTTCTATCGCTCGTCGCCCCTCCATCCCGCCGTCCTCTGGATCACACCGCCCCCTCCATCCCGACGTCCCCGCCTTCGCTGTCCTGTGGATTGCGCTGCCCCCTCCATCCCGACGTCCCCGCTTTCGCCGTCCTGTGGATTGCGCCGCCCCCTCCATCCCTCCGTCCCTGCCCCGCCGTCCCGCCGTTCTCTGGATCGCGCAGCCCCCTCCGTCCCGCCGTCCTCCGGATCGCGCCGCCCCTCCGTCCCGACGTCCCCGCCTTCGCCGTCCTGTGGATTGCGCCGCCCCCAACATCTTGATGGATGGACGGAAGGCACCCAGACCCCGCCGGTCTTCCTTGGAAGCGGCCCTAGCTGCGATTCATGGAGCCCGTCCAGCTGCTGTGCTAGATTCTCGAGGGAACCCCATGGCCCCTAGTGCTACTGCTCGACCCCATGTCCAAGAAGTACACTCACAACCTCTGCATCAGTCTACACCCAGCAGTGCCCATCTAGATTGGATGATGCCTGAGTACAGGTACTGATTTCCCTTTTGCTTTTTGAGAATGCATAGAGTTTTCTTGACGCGAATTGAAGCTAGATGATCTTTGTCATTAGAACTTTCTTTAATTTATCAAAGATGAACTCCCATGGCTGCTGCTAGATTGCAACCTGATGAACAACTGCACATTTATTTTCTTTGTGAACTACTATTGCTGTTGGATTGGAATAATATTATTGTCGCTGTTACCGCTCGGCTTTCCACAAAGCATGTGATTGGTGATTAAATTAGTAGTACTGCACTACTAAAACATCCATTATTATAGCTAGCTAGCTCATTACACCCATGGTTAAATAGTTGTCAGCTGTAGATTGATTGATCAGTCCAAAATCTCACTGATGCAGCTTGTTGGTTGTTTATAGGAACTGAACAACTTAACCTCTTGATTGGTATTAGATCATTACACTGTTTCAATTCATAGAGTTCCCGATGTTGTTTTGTAGCACAATGTCATCTCAAGGGAATTATTATACTAATTTACTTAGTCAGCAAGGTGTAGATGTTTCTGACTATGCTGACAATGTGGATGTTGAAAATGAATTGCCGGAGTTAAATGATATGAACTCACAGCCAAAAGCAAAGGGTCGATCCAAGAACTCCAGTGAAGAGGAGGATTTATTGTTAGTTTCAGCTTATCTCAATGTTGGTAAAAATGCTATTACTGGAAGGGACCAAAAGGATGGTAAATTTTGGGGAAGAATTGAAAACTATTTTCATGTGAACAAGACATTCGAGTGAGATCACAATGCCTCTTCCTTACGCCACCGGTACGGCACAATAAGTAGCGAAATTAATCATTTTCGAGGTTTCTTAGACAAAATAGATAGAAGGAATGAAAGTGGAAAGACCATTAATGACAAGGTAAATCATAATATCATTGCCCAAAGACCACCATTATTGTCTGTAGACCCTAATTATGTCCCATATGTTTTGCACCTCATGTTTTGTAGATTGGTGAGGCAAAAGCAATGTTCCTTCAAATGAGGAAAAAGCCTTTTTCTGTGTTCCATTGCTGGGACCTTCTAAAGGATGAGCGAAAGTATGCATCTCAGTGTTCTCCGGAATCTCAAATGGCTAATGAGGATGCTCAACCCAATGCTGAAAGACCACTTGGAAGGAAAGCTGAGAAAGAAAGAGTTAGAAAGCGTGATGAAAACGAATCTAATCCTTTCATTGATGAAGTTAAAAAAAATGAGGGAGTCAAGAGAACAAACAAATAGAGAACGGAAGGCCCGTGATGATCAGTTCCTAGAGATTGAGAAGAGTAAGCTTGAGTTGGAACGAGAGCAGCACGACAAATTGATAATGGAAACCGACACAAGTGCCATGGACAATGAGGCAAAGCAATACTTTAAGTTAATGAAAGAGGAGATATTGGCTCGCCGTTTTGGGAGTAGACTGTCATAGGTGTTCTGTCTTTAAAACTGATAATGATATTGTTTCAATTCAATATTTCACCCATAGCCACTGCACCATTTTGATAATGATATCCATCTTTCAGTCAGATTTTAGGAGTGTGCCTTGAGAATATTTCTGTAATTCTGTGCTTTGCTCCAAGCAACATCTGGAGCTTTTGTGCCAAATCCTGGGAATGCATGAACTAATTTTGCAAGCAGAGGTTGAATGCTGTCTATTTTATTCCCTGTTTACCTAATCTACTTTGCATGTTTACTGTGTTCGAAAACTTAGCAGCGTGTCTCTTGAATACTCAGTTTTGTCCCATCAACACAGCAGTTTTGTTTCAATACTCAGTTCTGTAAATTATATCGGATATCCATCTTTCAATTCAGATTTTGGTTCATCTAATAATGAAAATAAACAAACCGATGTTGGTTCATATAATAATTGTAAATAAAAGTAACTACTGTTGCCGGTTCATCTGTCCTCGCCGCTTTCAAAGATGTTCAACCAAGTCTTCCTGTAGTTGATGGTGCATGTGACGATCTTCGATTTCGTGATGCTTCTGAATAAATGCTGAAAAATTTGATGTTCCTTCACGCGACACCACGCCAGTCATCTCAGCATCACTCTTGTCATAGTGTACTTCAAGACGATCAGTGTCACGTTCATCTTCAATTATCATGTTATGCATTATTATGCATGCCATCATGATATCTCGAAGTGTTGCTTCATCCCAAAACCGCGCCGGACCTCGAACAATGGCAAAGCGAGCCTGCAATACACCAAATGCACGTTCCACATCTTTCCTCTGAGACTCCTGAGCAGTAGCAAAATTTTTGTCTTTCAAATTTGCAGCGCCCTTGATTGTTTTCACAAAAGTCGACCAAGTAGGATATATCCCATCAACAAGGTAGTAACCCATATCATAATTGTGGCCGTTAATCGTGTAGTTAATAGACGGACTTTCACCTTTCATAATTCTGTCAAACAGAGGAGATCTGTTCAAAACATTAATATCATTGTTTGATCCGGGTAGACCAAAGAATGCATGCCATATCCATAAATCCGTAGACGCAACAGCCTCAAGTATAATAGTTGGTTCTTTCACATGACCATAGTACATACCATGGTGAGCCGTAGGACAGTTTTTCCACTTCCAATGCATACAATCAAGACTGCCAAGCATACCAGGAAAACCACGTTGTTCAACAATATGAAGCAGCCTAGTTGTATCATCTTCATTAGGAGCTCTCAAGTATTCTTTGCCAAAACACCTCACAAATAGACTTGGCAAATCTCCTTAGGCTCTCAATAGCAGTGCTTTCACCAATCCGCACATATTCATCAACATAATCAGCAGGTACACCGTAAGCTAGTTGTCTAAAAGCTGCAGTTATCTTTTGTAGGGAGGAAAATCCAAGTTTACCGGCAGCATTTCTTTTTTGCACAAAGTAGAGATCATGCCGTGTGACAGCTGCAACTATTCGATTGAATAGAGGACGACTCATCCGAAAACGTCGCCGAAAATAATTTTCTGGATATACTGGATTTTCAGCAAAGTAATCACGATATAATTTTATATCGTGTTCTTCTCTACTTCTATCATAAACCTTGTGTCCAAAAACTGAACCTCAATGTCTTTTACGCTGCTCATGCTTCCTCTTCTGGTACTCACCCATCATAACAGTCATGAAGTGGTCAAATTCATCATCTGACTCCTCTTCTTGATGAATCATACGTCTCTTCATCTCAAACATTTCTGCAATGTATCAGGTGAAGAAGAGGGGTGGTGTCAATTGCAGACGGTGGCCGCAGCGGTAGCCAAAAGCAGAAGCGATAAAAAGCACGGCGGCAGACCAAAGGCACGGCGACGACAGTGGCAGCCAAAGGAAAACACAGCGGCACTGAATAAAAAGCACGGCGGCAGGAAAAATCTCGGCGGCAAAAAATTGGCTCGGCGGCAAAAAATAAGCACGGCGGCAGAAAAACAGATTTTTACAACTAACCACGTGATTAAGGGCACGTTGGAGCCTATCAATTAATTTGTATCTTATTTTATTCAAATCAAACTTAGTATGGGCGATTTCGGGAAAAAAGAACACGTCTTCTGTTTCACAAGCAAAACCCACACCGGCAGCGGACGTTAGGGAAGAGAAGACGACTAGGCAACAGCGGTGATACGACTCGGAATCTTCGAGAAGATTTCCAAACGCCAATGGATCTCTGGGAGAGGGCTCGGGCCTTCGCCGGTGAGGCAGCGAGGCGGTCGCAGGAGCTTTCGGCCGAGGCGGCCAAGCGTTCGTCGGCGCTGGTGTCGGAAACCGCGAAGAAGTCCAAGGAGATCTTCTCGGAGACTGCGACCAAGTCGCGGGAGATCGCTGCCGAGGCCACCAAGCAGGCCGACCTCCTCGCCGGCCAGATCAAGCGCCTCTCCACCGACCTCCCTGTCCCCTCCATCCCCGCGATCTCACCCATCCCCTCCGCCGTCGCGCCGGAGCCCGACGCCGCGGAACTTGAGTGCTACGGCATCACCGAAGACCTCCGCGAGTTCGTCAAGGGCATGACCATAAGCACCTTGCGCGACTTCCCCTTGCAAGGTGAGTTGTTTTCATAGTTGGGTTTACGGAATTCGAGCGCTGCATCATCTGTTCGGATCATTGGTTTCGCAGACGAGCCGGAGATGTCGGATGTGCCCACGGTCTCGAACGTGCGCCAGGATCTGAATGAATGGCAAGCCAGACACGCCGCTCTTGTACTCTCAGCCGTCAAGGTTTGTCTCATCTAACCATTTCGAAAGTGATTACTCGATACATGTGTATCCGTGGGGGATTGAGGTTTTGTGGCACGACTGACTGATTATATATGAACCCGTGTGCAAGCACGCTGTATATATAGTTTTTTTTGTTTGCAATTCTAATTAGATGTTATACTGAGATCACTGAAAGATATTGAATGCGGAATTTCTATTTTTTGGAATGTCCGGAGTAAATGTTACTTCGTAGGTTTCACTGTTATTACAATGATCTGAATTAAGTGAATGCTGGCCTAATGACATCTGTAAAATGTCTAAAATGGTATTTGAGCTTGATATCCCATTCTTTTGTTTGAGTGGAGAAGTCATTAAGACAAATTTGGTAGGGATTTCACACCATCCCAATACCAAAATGGCAAGCTGTGAAGTTGTCTCCTATAGATAAGCTGTACTTCATGTCACTTATAAACTTAAATGTGACTCCTGACATTAATGTGCCATTTATGGACGTGGTTAGAAGTTGCCTGGAATATCATCTTACAGAGAAGCACATCACGATATGAATATATGGTAAAAGTTGTAGAACTATGTCATTAGTAATTATGAATGTGAACATATTACCAATATAAGATTGATAGTTATCAGAGTGCTGAAAAAGCGTGGCATACTATTTGGTATAATTGTTGACCTAAGTATATTCTGACACACCTATGTAGTCAGTTGGCTGACTTATATGTAGCCAGTCAATTAGAATACCCCATTATTCATTTTGCCTTCTTCTGGAGGGTAGTGAAATTCCTGTTTTCAACTGCCTGCGCTTATGTTGGGTTACTAAATCATTAATCTAAATTTCCACTGGTATGCTGTTTTATGAGTACTTAATCTTTTATGTCGTTGCAATTGTATTAAACAATGTTGGCTGATTTCCAGGAAATTTCGAAGTTCAGATATGAGTTGTGTCCACGATACATGAAAGAGCGTAAATTCTGGCGAATTTATTTCTTGCTAGTAAACAACTACACAGCCCTGTAAGTTTCCTGCCTTTTCTTAGCTCATGCTGCATATCCTTATACATAATGATCAATCTTGTGCATGATAAGTTTTTCTAACAGAATTGAGGCCATCTATTTTATCTTTCTAGCATGTATACACAAGTACATGTATCATTAATCACACCATCATTGTTTTACATGTCATAGGTTGCTGAGACATTCTTTCTTCGTCATACAAATCCTAACAAATGGTCTGTTGCAGAAAACAACATCAGTATATTGTTTGTTATTTATCCTAGTTGGCAGTTGTTACCCTTGTTGAAGGAATTGAGAATCTCAATTTACAATTTGTGAGATTACCATTCAATTACTTTGATGATGAGTGAATGGAACAATCGCATAGTGATAGCTGAGTTGTGTTGAATGAATTGGTTGTATATCTTATGATGTATTCTCTTTTTTATCTGCTTCTCTGGTTTTGAAATCAATCATATAGTTGCTGGTTTTGTGTTCATGGTAAATTTGTAAGTGGCAAGGTTGATCTCAGTCTTCAGTGTAATACTTAATTTAAATAATTAGTTATCTGACTGATTTGTTTGTAGTTGTAATAAGGAATTGCTTTGGAAAAGATAACTATTTTCAATCGTGAGTTTTGATATTGTTTTGTTGTACAGCGCTGATAACTCACATATTTTAATGTAACCAAAACAGGTATGAGAACAAATATTTTGAGGAGCTGAAAGTGAAAGCAGAGGAAAAAAGGGATGCCAAGAAGGAAATATCAGAGATCTCACAAGCTTCAACTGCAGATCAGAAAGACATGAAAGCACAAAGCAAGACTTCGACTTCAACAAATCCAGAACATGATCTGGATGTTTTTCTTCTGGGAGATCTGGGCAGTGATGATGAGGGTCCTGGTATGTTATTCTTTTCCAGTACCTGATCCATCAATTGACTTGCTTCATGGTTCTTTTATTTTATATGACTTGTTTTTCGTTTGAGTGCTTATAGATGGTGACGATGATGGGCTAGATGATGACTTTGATAAGATAGATGGCACCTCAGTAAGTTCCCTGCTCCCTTAAAATAGATGTTTGCTACGAATATAGGATTCGGGGGCATAATATGTAATATCAGCAGTCAGCAGATAGTCTGTGTTCAAAACTAGCGAAGATCTTCGCAGCTTTCTTGCCCGTGCTGACAGCACCATGACTTGTTTTTGCAGGGTTTGGAGAGTGATGATGATGAGAAGGAAAAGGCAGCAGGCAAGGCAGAAAGTGCAAAGGGGTCGCTTCCATAGTAGCTGATGATACGATATGCTGTGCTTCCCTCTTCTTTCCCAGCTCTACACATGGTTATAATGACAACGAAGGGACTAGCACAAAGCTTACCGTATAAGTCCAGCTGCCATTGTATATTAGATGGTCACATCTATCCATTCGTTTTTCTTTCACTGAGGCGATGCCGTTTTTCTTGCTGCATTTATTCTCTCTTAAGAAGACTAAGAATTAAAACGCTCATGTTTTTCCAACTTTACGGTGTATACAAACTTATCAGCGCAACAGAAGACTGGTGCGATCACAATGTGGTTACGTCCTGCACTGCCCAGTCAGATGTTGTTGATAATGCAGAAGTTTTGCAATTCGGAAATGGAGGGTCGGCCGTATCGAGCCAACCCTATCAATTTCCACAAATTATGTCAGCCATATGTCTTGATAGCCATACAGCACCCATCAACTAAGGATGGATGTGGCATACATAGCCAACCGACCCTTTTTAGGTCTAACCCAACCCATCCCTCTCCTATTTGTACTCTCCCCTCGCCCGCTCTCCTCAACGACTCCCCGAGGTGGGATTATTCCAACCCTCCCGGCGGCCGCGCTCGGCCCTCGCGTGTGCTTGGACCTGCAGTCCTGTACCGGCCCACGGCCCATCCAATCCAAATGTGCGGTCCTGGGCCACATCCTGCTTCCCTGTAGCACAGGTCAGTGATACTGTCTGTTACTGCAAGTTGGTGACATGTAGTCTGTACTATAGAGTACAATGTACGTCAATAAAATACGTAAATCTGGCATTCCCTGTACCCGTGTACCGTTCACGTGCCCTTGGAATTTGGAAGCGGTTCAACCCTCTCCAGTTACTGGTACACAATAGACGCAGCCACACACACGGCTGTTTCTGCTCTGGAGTCTGCGCAAAGGACTCCTCCTCCTCCAACTGGGCGCGAGTGCGGACAACTCGTGAACATTCAAACGGTACAAAATTGACAGGGGACAAAACAACAGGGGCCAGGGAGGGGTCCATGCATCTCTTCTGGCTTCTGCACTCCCTGCTTTGCTTCTCGCCTCATCGCTTTCCCTCTGAACTGCAATGCATGCTTGCAGTTGCAGCTCGTCAGGCTCCTTCCTAGCCTCGCAGCTGAAGTTTGCAGTCACTGTTCGTTGGTTGACTTGACTCGGATAACACTCATGTTATAAAAGAACCAGTCAGGTACATGACACTTGCCGAGCTCATTCTCGCATGTTCTGCAGACATTAATTCCCTTCTTTAGATGGAAGGCATCGCATTATTTGCATCACATCGCCACCAAATACCATCACTCTGATCTGTCACTTGCCTTGCGTTTTCAAAAGCACCGGACGCGGTGCATGTGAAACCAGCCTAGACAAACGCGAGCTGCAGGGCGTCGAGCTGTGACTGATTAGTGTCTGCATAACAATAAGAGAACAAAATCGTGGCCATGTTATGCGTATCGAACTGGTGCGGTGGTGGTTAGCATTCGCCTCTCCGTAACAGTGCTTTCTTTCCTCGTGATCCGTCTTCCAAAGCGATCGAAAAGCCGAATTTCGAGATGACTCGTGACTCATTCGAACTGATCCGTTCCAGTTTGTACACATGAAAAGATGAATTTACAAATAGCATGCAAACTTTTTCTTGTAGGCGAATTTGATTCATATATGTTTTGTTGCCCCTCCAGATTTCCATTCCGGTAAGGTTAAGCACTTAAGCTCCAGATCTTATAACCGTCTCGACTCTCGAGGCACGTGACGTCCGATGGCTCACGTGACTAAAAAACTACTCGTTCTCCTGCCACGTGGGGCCCGTGATCCAACGGCGTCCGCGCCTACAGCCGGCGCTGACGTGGAAGCTCCCCCACGGCCCCACCTCGTCGAGCCCCATCGCCGCCGTTCACCCGCCGGAATCTCCGACGGACCAGCGATCTGGGCCGTCCACGTGTACAGCAGATCGTGCGTGTGCACTCCCCCGGTGCCACGTACCGCGTCTCCCGCCGGTTACTCGGAGGCGTCCCCTCCGCCCGCCGAATATTAACAGTGGCGCGCGCAGGCACCACCGACGACGCGAGGGCCGAAAATAACTTCACGCCCCCCCACTAATCGCTCCTCCTCACGCGCGCACTCACGCCCACTTCCCTCTCCTCCCCGAGATCCACCCGCTCCTCCCCGCCGGCGCGCCGTGGCTGGGCGTCAGTCTCCGGCGAACT